>CM061750.1:328178411-328778411 GCA_030979885.1 Lolium multiflorum | reverse complement strand
CTTTATGGATCACTTTGTCCACTTTAGAAACTCATATACATAAGAGTGTTAATCCATCACCTTGATATCCTTGATCTTTGCCGACCATCTTTTACCCCTTTTGTTTTTAGTGGGTTGGTAAAGAAAATTTATGAGTGCTTGGTTTATTTATTTTCTTCATGCACTCATATCTCGTAATTGTTGGACTCAAGTTGTTCTTGATAAGCATACTCTCTTTATCTTAGTTGTGTTCTAAATGATATATAGGGAGTGAGGATTCCATGTTTGTGCATATTGTATTCAAATGCAAACATTATAAATTGTGCACGAACCTTGGGGAGCTTTCTTATTTTTAGAGCACTATATCTTTCTTATCATGATATCTTTGTTTGTCCAATTGGATCTTTGATTGCTTGCTTTATTTGTTGAAGCTCACTTCACCATGTTATCTTTATGCAATCTTTGATCCTCAATATAGTTTGATTTCCTTCAAGTATTCATCATTGGATATGTGCACTTGATTCCACTCAAATTATGAGAAGTGCACACTTTGGGGAGGAACTCACATTATATTGGCCTTCTAAATTTTTCACCCATTTTGACAATCGATGCCAATGGGGGAGAAGTTTAGAGGGTTTAAGGGAATGGTTTTATACTTAAGCTTGGTTTGTGCTTAAGTGTTTTGCCTCTCATGCATTCCATATTTATATGTCTTGCATGGTTGTATATATATAGTGGAAACTATCCCAAAGGTTAATCTTGACAATGTATGCAATGAATTCATGTTCATCACACGTGCATACATTGTGGGGGAGTTTTCTCTATATATATTGGTTCTACTCACATCTCTTGCATTTGTTGTAGTTGTGTGAGTAGAGCCGGTTTTGATATGGGCTAGTAACTTTGTGTTACTTGACCATATCAAATACAACCTCTTGTATACAACTTATTCTCGGATAAGTTGCGTACTTGTTTCTAATATTCATTATATAAACCCTCTTATTGTGGTTGTCATCAATTACCAAAATGGGGGAGATTGTAAGGGTACATTGCCCCTATGTGTGGTTTTGGTAATTAATGACAACCCCTATGGACTAATGTTTTCATTGAGTTTATATGAAGGAATATTCCATAGGTACTACTTGTACTCCATGTGTTGGATTCAAGTATGGATGCCATGAAGATAAAGGTATATCTTGTGTATTGGCATCAAGATCATCGGTATGAAGATACATATGTGATATGATCAAGAAGAAGAAATGAAGATGGAGTTCTTATGTGGAACTCAATATTAGCCATGCTCTATCTTATGTGAGTATGAGAAGATACAAGGATTGAGTTGGGCAAGTTCAAGATGAGCATCTCAAGTGGATCACATGCTTGAAGCTTGCCGTCCATTTGGTGATAATGGACATGTGAAGATGTGCATCAATGGAGCTTTCCCATCATAGTGTATGGGGGAGCATTTGTGAGTCTTCACAAAGCAACATTGATCAAGTGAGGCATTCCGGCTTGTGTAGAGCTTGAAGAGTTATCATCAAGATCAAGCGGGATGCACAAGGCAAAGGTATGACCTTGATAGGTTTTCCTTTTACCGGTCTCAAGGTGGTTGATGGGAGACCGGATTATAGGATACATAGCCGCACTATTAAGAGGGGCTTTCGGTTGGGTAACTTGATCACATCGTCTTAGGGAGCTCAATCCTTGCATGCGTTGCATATTCTTATTGCTTCTTGGTATTTCTCGGTGTGAGGTTCTTGAGCTTGTTGCTAGCTTTACAACAAGCCCAAGTTCATCGAAAACGGAGTTCACATGCATCTTCTATTGCGTTTTCGATGTTGGGTGATTTTACCGGTTATTCATGATATAAGGTTCTACCTTTTATATTCATGATAAAATCCCCTCCTACAGATTCTTGGGTTTTCACTTTCCATAAGATAGCATTTGTTGTTATCTTCCAAACAAAATTGGTTTCATGCGATTCGGAGTTCGGGAGCAATAGTTATTAAAGAAAAAGGAAAAAGGAAATGGAGAAAAGAATAAAAGAAAAAAAAAGGGAATGGGGCAGCCCGTAGGACCGGGCCCACCCGGTCGAAGGCCGGCCACCACCGGTGCCATCCGGGGGATCCGGTGGGCTTGGCCACCCCATCCGGCCCGGCCGGTTCAAGCCCCGGCTGCCCCGGCGGGAGGGCTCCCGCCGGGCCCAGGCCACACCGCCGCAGCCCACTGCTTCCCGCAGTGCCTCCGCGCCGCCTGCGATAATGGGCCCTGCCGCCCCACGCGCCCGACCCTGGGGCCGCTCGCCCGCGCGTCTGAACCTTCCGCCGCCGTCGCCTCAGGCCGCTCCGGTTCTTGGGCGGTCGGACCGGGCTGCCGGCCGGGCTCCTCGGCGCCCGGTCGGCGGCTGGGCCTGGGCACGTTTTTGGGCCCTTTTAATGCGTTTTTCACTTGGTTTTTCCCCAACGGTTATTTCTCTTCTTGGACTATAAATAGGTCTTCTTCCACCTTTAGACTTGTAGTTCTTCCCATTCTCTCTCCTCCATTGCTACTATTTGAAGAACTTGCTCTTCCCCTTGAATCCTCCAATCATTCTTGCTCATATTTGAGGATTTGAGAGAGGGGATCTAGATCTACACTTCCACCAAACCGTTTCTTCTCTAAGTGAGGGAATCTCTTGGGATCTAGATCTTGGAGTCTTTGGTTGACTTTCCCCCTTGTTCTTCCTCTCCAATCTCATCCTAGCATTCGTTGCTTTGGTGGGATTTGAGTGTGAAGGACTTGAACACCTCCGGTGTTCTTGCTTTGCATCATTGCATAGTGTTGAGCTCTCCACCACGATTTGTTCGAGTGAGAGACCGTGAGCTTGTTACTCTTGGAGGGTGACCTCCTAGTTGGCTTGGTGATTGGTGCTCCGGTGATCTCTTCAAGAAGATTGTGAAGAGGCTCGGGCTTCTCCTTCGTGGAGCTTGTGAAGTGGTTGTGGAGCTTGCCATCTCCGGAGCGGAGGAAAAGCTAACCATAAGGAAAGGGCCATAATCCTTCGTGGGTGTGGTTCGGAGAATAGGGTGAGCCTTCGTGGCGCGGGGAATCCTTCGTGGGACCTCCACTCCTCCAAACGTGACGTACCTTGTTGCAAAGCAAGGGAACACGGGAATACATCCTCGTCTCCGCGTGCCTCGGTTATTTCTATACCCGAGCTCTCTTTCCTTGTGATAGCCATCGTGCTTGAAGTACATATATCTTGCTATCACTTGTGCTACATATATCTTGTGCCTATCTTGCTTAGCTCTAGTTGCTATTGTTACACTTAGTTGAGCTTAGCATATTTAGGGTTTGTGCTTGTAAACTAAACGATAGTTTAATTCCGCATTCATACAAGACAAATCCGCAAGAGTTTGTAATTGCCTATTCACCCCCCCCCCCCTCTAGGCGACATCTCGATCTTTCAGGTTCATCTCTCTCTTTGTGATCTAGTTGAATATCATCTATGTGCTACTCTAGTGATGTTATTAAAGTATTCTATTCCTCCTCCACGATGTAATGGTGACAGTGTGTGCATCGTGTAGTACTTGGCGTAGTTTATGATTGTGATCTCTTGTAGATTATGAAGTTAACTATTACTATGATGGTATTGATGCAATTTATTCCCCCTTTCATAGTCTGTCGGTGACGGTGTGCATGCTATGTTAGTTCTCGGTGTGATTGTGTTGGTCTATCATGCACTCTAAGGTTATTTAAATATGAACATTGAGTGTTGTGGAGCTTGTTAACTCCGGCATTGAGGTGCTCTTGTAGCCCTACGCAATTAGTGGTGTTCATCATCCAACAAAAGAGTGTAGAGTGGTTTTATTATGTGATCAATGTTGAGAGTGTCCACTAGTGAAAGTAGGATCCCTAGGCCTTGTTTCCAAACATCGAATCTCCGTTTGTTTGTTCTTTTGCATGTTTACTCGCTGCCATATTTTATTCAGATTGTTATTACCACTCATATACATCCATATTACTTGTATTTCACTATCTCTTCGCCGAACTAGTGCACCTATACATCCGACAAGTGTATTAGGTGTGTTGGGGACACAAGAGACTTCTTGTATCGTGATTGCAGGGTTGCTTGAGAGGGATATCTTTGACCTCTTCCTCCCTGAGTTCGATAAACCTTGGGTGATCCACTTAAGGAAAACTGATCTGTTCTACAAACCTCTGCTCTTGGAGGCCCAACACATCTACAAGAATAGAAGCGTGAGACATCAAGCTATTTTAGGCGTCGTTAGGGAGGTAAGGTAAAAGGTATTCACATCCTCCGACTACTAAGCTATTTCCTAGTCTTGTTGCCGGTGTGTGAGTGCTCGAAGCTATTTCCTTTAGATCCTGCAATTGCATCTTTTTGTTTCTTGTTTACACTAGTTAGGCATAATGGACAACAATGAGCTTCTTATTCTATTTCCTAAGTTAAGACATGAATTGTGTGATGCGAAAATTAAAGAACCTATGGAGCCTCAATTGCATGCTAGTAGCAATGTTATTAGTATGAACGCAATCACTGCTAATGCTATGGATAAGTCTAAGCTTGGGGAAGCTAGTTTTTGTGATCTTTTTAGTTTCCCATCTTTAGGGGAGAAAATTTGTTCTGATAATGCTTTATCTCCCATATGCGATAACTCTAATGATGCTTGTCCACCAACTGCAAGTACTGCTTTCAAGATACCCATGAAAATTATTGAACGTGTTATTGATAACCGCTATGAAGGGGATGGAACTGTCCATCCTGGAGATCATTTACTGTTTTTGCATGGATTATGCGGGTTATTCAAGTGTGCAGGTATCTCTATGGATGAAGTGAGGAAGAAGCTATTCTCTTTTTCGCTGTCTGGTAAAGCGGCGCATTGGTATAAATTGTTGAAGAATAGTCATTCTCTTGGTTGGGAGGAAATTGTACCTCTCTTTTATTCTAAATTTTATCCTCCTCATGAAGTGCATATTGATAGGAATTATATTTATAACTTTTATCCTCGTGATGGAGAGAGTATTTCTCAAGCATGGGGGAGATTGAAGTCACTAATGCTCAAATGTCCCATTCATGAGCTCCCCCGTAATGTTATTGTTAACAATTTTTATGCGAGGCTTTCAGGACAACACAAGGACTATCTGGATGCCTGTTCGGAGGGATCTTTCACAAGCAAGGAGGTTGAAGCTAGGTGGGATCTTCTTGATCGGATTGAGGAGAATGCTGAAGGATGGGAGAACAACAAAGGTGAAGAGTCAGGTATAAATTATGATTATGAATGCATTGAAGCTTTTATGGATACTGATAAATTTCGAGATATGAGTGCTACTTATGGTCTTGACTCTCAAGTTGCTGCAAATCTTTATAAAGCCTTTGCTTCTCATTTTGAATTGCCTAAAAAGAATTTTGATAAGTATCATGAACCTTTTAAAGAGGCTTGCATGAAGGATGAAATTGTTGTTAATGATTGCAATAAGCATGCTCAAACTCCTAAGAATGCTATTTCCTATAAGCATGTTAATTTTTGTGGAATGCATAGACCTTGTGGAATTAATCAAATCAAAGATGAATATTGTATCCATCATATTAATGAAAAAACTAGAAAGTGGGCTAGGGCTCTAGATGATCTTGGTAAAAAAGTTTGTGCCCTCTATCCTTTTATTTGTGAAGTTTGCCATGAAGTGGGTCATTTTAATTTTCAATGCTAATTAATGAAAATTTGAACCCAAGCTCCTCCAATGATAATTTGAACCCAATGAGTGCTGCAAATTTGTATTGTGATGATGAAATTACTCCTAATCAGCATGATGAACTCACTTTATTTTTGTGGTGTGAAGAGTTATCAAGGAAAATTTCTTTGTTAGATATTAATGATCTTGATATTGATGATGTCCTGCATGGGTGTTTTTCTTATTGCATTGATAATAGCCATACAAATACTTACATACAAAATATTTTAGAAGATGACACCTTGCCAAAATATGATAGGACCGCTGTGTGTTTTGAACTAATTAATGAAAAGGAGGAATCCTCCCAAGTTTCTTCTATTGTTTCTGAAAGTAAATCAGGTTATGCGGACAAGCCACCCTTCAAGCCTCTTCCTCCTAAAGAAGGGAACGAGGGAAGAAGAAGAAGAAGAAGAAGAAGAAGAAGAAGAAGAAGGAGAATAAAGAGAAAGAGGTAACGGCATATCCCCGCGTGAATGAGATAACGCTAGGTAACCGTAAGTATGTTGCTCCTAATGATTATTATGATAATGAATCTGAATACAATGATCTTCCTATGCCCTTTACATACATTAGTGATCATGATTTGAATGAGCACACTACTTTTGATATTGCAAATCTCTGGGAAACTAATTCTGAAAATGATGATGATAATAATTGCCATAGTATCAGTGCTATCCATGCTTCCTCCCATAATGATATAGAAAGCTCTAAGCTTGGGGAAGAGGTGTTTGAAAATCCTTTTGCTACTGATCATTATGTGTTTGATACATCTCCTTCTAATAACAATGATGGTATGGTCATAGATAAACCGACTGTGAAAGATAACTATTCTATTTCTTATGATGACACTGTGCCTCCGACCTTTAATGATTATTATAAAGAATGCTATGATATAGGTTATAACTATCCTTATGAAACTTGTCATAGTTATGATTGGATTGCCAAAAACAATTCCCTTAATATGCAACTTGTTTACCATGTTCAAATTCTTGATAATAATCCTGCTCCAATTACTATTAATGAGAAGAATTCTTCTTATGCCAAAATTAATGATACTTCTATGCATATGAACCATGATAAGAATGTTTTAAGTGATGGGTATATTGTGGATTTCATCAATGATGCTACTGAAAGTTATTATGAGAGAGGGAAACATGGGTATATGCATCTTAATAATATTAAGTTTCCCCTCTTTATGTTGAGAATCTTGAAGTTACTCGTGTTTTATCCTCTTATGCTTGTCACTTTGTTCTTCATGAATTCATTTGTGTACAAGATTCCTTTTCATAGGAAGCATGTTAGGCTTAAATTTGTTTTGAATTTGCCTCTTGATGCTCTCTTTTGCTTCAAATACTATTTCTTGCGAGTGCATCATTAAAACTGTTGAGCCCATCTTAATGGCTATAAAGAAAGAACTTCTTGGGAGATAACCCATGTGTTTATTTTGCTACAGTACTTTTATTTTGTATTTGAGTCTTGGAAGTTATTACTACTGTAGCAACCTCTCCTTATCTTATTTTATTGCATTGTTGTGCCAAGTAAAGTCTTTGATAGAAAGGTTGATACTAGATTTGGATTACTGCGCAGAAACAGATTTCTGTCTGTCACGAATCTGGGCTGAATTCTCTGTAGGTAACTCAGAAAATTATGCCAATTTACATGAGTGATCCTCAGATATGTACGCAACTTTAATTAAATTTGAGCATTTTTATTTGAGCAAGTCTGGTGCCTCTTTAAAATTCGTCTTTACGGACTGTTCTGTTTTGACAGATTCTGCCTTTTATTTCGCAGTGCCTCTTTTGCTATGTGGGATGGATTTCTTTGTTCCATTAACTTCCAGTAGCTTTGAGCAATGTCCAGAAGTATTAAGAATGATTGTGTCACCTATGAACATGTGAGTTTTTTTTTTGATTATGCACTAACCCTCTAATGAGTTTGTTTGAGTTTGGTGTGAAGGAAGTTTTCAAGGGTCAAGAGAGGAGGATGATATACTACGATCAAGAAGAGTGAAAAGTCTAAGCTTGGGGATGCCCCGGTGGTTCATCCCTGCATATTTCAAGAAGACTCAAGCATCTAAGCTTGGGGATGCCCAAGGCATCCCCTTCTTCATCGACAAATTATCAGGTTCCTTCTCTTGAAACTATATTTTTATTCGGTCACATCATATGTACTTTACTTGGAGCGTCTGTTTATTTTTGTTTTTTGTTTTTGTTTGAATAAATGCTTGTGTGGGAGAGAGACACGCTCCGCTGGTTCATATGAACATATATGTTCTTAGTTTTTAATTTTCATGGCGAAGGTTGAAACTGCTTCGTTAATTGTTATATGGTTGGAAACGGGAAATGCTACATGTAGTAATTGGTATGATGTCTTAAATAATGTGATACTTGGCAATTGTTGTGCTAATGTTTAAGCTCTTGCATCATATACCTTGCACCTATTAGTGAAGAAATACATAGAGCTTGCTAAAATTTGGTTTGCATGATTGGTCTCTCTAAGGTCTAGATATTTTCTAGTAAGGATTTGAACAACAAGGAAGATGGTGTAGAGTCTTATAATGCTTGCAATATGTCTTTTTATGTGAGTTTTGCTGTACCGGTTCATACTGTGTTTGCTCTAAACAACCTTGCTAGCCTAAACCTTGTATCGAGAGGGAATACTTCTCATGCATCCAAAATCCTTGAGCCAATCACTATGCCATTTGTGTCCACCATACCTACCTACTACATGGTATTTCTCCGCCATTACAAAGTAAATTGCTTGAGTGCTACCTTTAAATTTCTATCCTCTACCTTTACAATATATAGCTCATGGGACAAATAGCCTAAAAACTATTGTGGTATTGAATATGTACTTATGCACTTTATTTCTTATTAAGTTGCTTGTTGTGCGATAACCATGTTCCTGGGGACGCCATTGATACGTCCAATTTGCATCACTATTTTATATCATAATTTGCTGTTATTCATTGATATATTTCATATTGGGACACAATACTTATGTTATTTCATCTATTTTGCATGTTTCATCATTATTGGAGGATCGAACACCGGAGCCAGGATTCTGCTGGAAAAAGCACCGTCAGAACGCAATATTTCGGAAGATCAACTGTGGAAGGAAATTATACCAAAAATCCTATTTTTCAAGATGACGAAGGAAGCCAGAAGGAGGAGCCAGGAGGAGCCAGGGTGGGCCCACACCCTAGGGCGGCGCGGCCCAGGCCCTGGCCGCGCCGGCCTATGGTGGGGGGCCCACGACCCTTTCGCCTCCTTTTCTTCGCCAAACCCTTCGTCCCGAAGACCTAAGCCACAGAGGGTACCTCGCGAAGAGTTACAGCCGCCTCTGCGGGGCGGAGAACACCAGAGAGAAAAGAGCTCTCCGGCGGGCAGGAATCCGCCGGGGAAATTCCCTCCGGGAGGGGGAAATCGACGCCATCGACACCGTCATCGAGCTGGACATCATCGCCATCACCATCATCATCATCTCCACCATCATCACCGCCGTCATCACCGCTGGACACCGCCACCGCCGTAGCAATTTGGGTTTGATCTTGATTGTTTGATAGGGGAAACTCTCCCGGTATCGATTCCTACTTGTTGTTGATGCTATTGAGTGAAACCATTGAACCAAGTTTATGTTCAGATTGTTATTCATCATCATATCACCTCTGATCATGTTCCATATGATGTCTCGTGAGTAGTTCGTTTAGTTCTTGAGGACATGGGTGAAGTCTAAATGTTAGTAGTGAATTATGGTTGAGTAATATTCAATGGTGTGATATTTAAGTTGTGGTGTTATTCTTCTAGTGGTGTCATGTGAACGTCGACTACATGACACTTCACCATTTATGGGCCTAGGGGAATGCATCTTGTACTCGTTTGCCAATTGCGGGGTTGCCGGAGTGACAGAAACCTAAACCCCCGTTGGTATATCGATGCAGGAGGGATCGCAGGATCTCAGAGTTTAAGGCTGTGGTTAGATTTAATTCTTAATTACTTTCTTGTAGTTGCGGATGCTTGCAAGGGGTATAATCACAAGTATGTATTAGTCCTAGGAAGGGCGGTACATTAGCATAGGTTCACCCACACAACACTTATCACAACAATGAAGATTATTTAGCCGTATGTAGCGAAAGCACTAGACTAAAATCCCGTGTGTCCTCGAGAACGTTTGGTCATTATAAGTAAACAAACCGGCTTGTCCTTTGTGCTAAAAAGGATTGGGCCACTCGCTGCAATTATTACTCTCGCACTTTACATACTCGTACTTTATTCAACTGTTACATCAAACCCCCTGAATACTTGTCTGTGAGCATTTACAGTGAATCCTTCATCGAAACTGCTTGTCAACACCTTCTGCTCCTCGTTGGGATCGACATTCTTACTTATCGAAGATACTACGATACACCCCTATACTTGTGGGTCATCAAGACTATTTTCGGCGCCGTTGCCGGGGAGTGAAGCGCTATTGGTAAGTGGAGTTGGTAAGGAAAACCTTTACTTGTTGTGCTGATTTTATTTCTGCCTGCTGCTATAAGTCATTATGGAGAGATCTTCTCTTCAATTTCTATTTGGGAAATCTACTACTACTGCAACGGTAGTGGATGAGGCGCCAGGTGAGGAAGTAATACCATATAAAATACCTATGAAAATTATTGAACGTGTTATGGATAACCGCTATGAAGGGGATGGAACTGTCCATCCTGGTGATCATTTACTGTTTTTGCATGAATTATGCGGGTTATTCAAATGTGCAGGTATTGCTATGGATGAAGTGAGGAAGAAACTATTCTCTTTGTCGCTGTCCGGTAAGGCGGCGCATTGGTATAAATTACTGGATAATGGGGATTCTCTTGAATGGAATGATATTGTGCCCCGGTTTTATTCTAAGTTCTATCCTCCAAGTGAAATTCATAAGGATCGGAATCGCATATATAATTTTTGGCCTCATGATGGAGAGAGTATTGCCCAAGCTTGGGGAGATTGAAGTCTTTAATGCTCAAATGCCCCATTCATGAGCTTCCTGGTAATGTTATTATTGATAATTTCTATGCAAGACTTTCTTTTCAAGACAAGACCTTGTTGGATACTTCTTGTTCTGGATCATTTACACGCAACAAAGAAGAGTTTAAAAGGGACCTTCTTGATCGGATCCAAGAAAATACTGAAGGTTGGGAGAACGACAAGGATAGAGAATCAGGTATAATTTATGATTATAAATGCATTGAAGCTTTTATGGATACTGATAAATTTCGTAATATGAGTGCTATATATGGTCTTGATTCTCAAGTTGCTGTAAATCTTTATAAAGCTTTTGCCTCTCATTATGAATTGCCAAAGAAGAATTTTGATAAGTATCATGAACCGTATAAAGATAAAATTGATTCATCTATTAATAAATGCGTTGTAGTTGAAACTGCTGATCGTGTTATTCCTGAAGCTTATATTGAAAAAACTCCTTTCCCTGCTAAAATGAAGGAGTACTCTGTTATAAATAGTGCGGTTCATAAAAGTGAAAAGAAACCTATAGAACCTGAAGAACAAATAAAAGTTGAACCTGCTGTTGCAATAGTTAAAGATCTTGTGACTGAAAATGTGGAGGATGGTCATATTATTTTCTGTGAAGATGCTTCTAATATTGTCTCACATCCTAATAAACCCAAACAAGCTAGTGTTCCTATGATATCTGTTAAAATTGGTGATCATTGTTATTATGGATTATGTGATATTGGTGCAAGTGTTAGTGCTATTCCGTATGAGCTTTACACGGAGATTATGCACGAAATTGATTCTTGTGAACTTGAAGATATTGATGTGGTTATTCAGCTGGCTAATAGAGAAACTATTTCTCCAATTGGTATTGTTCGAGATGTGGAAGTTTTATGCGGTAAGATTAAATATCCTGCTGACTTTTTGGTACTTGGTTCTGCTGCTAGTGATTATTGTCCTATTATTTTTGGTAGACCTTTTCTAAATACTTGTGGAGCTATTATAGATTGCAAGAAAGAGAAAATTTTGACTAAATTTGCTGGTGAATCTTATGAGTTTAACTTCTCTAAATTTACTAAAACTCCTTATAAAGCTGATTTGCCTAGTAATGATTTTAAAATGGAGCAATGTGCATCTATTGTTCTTGTTCCTAATAATCCTTTGCAGCAACATTTGGAGGATAGCGAGAAATTTTTAGGAAAGAAAGAGATGAGCTTGAGGAAATTTTTCTTCGCCAACCTATTCTCAAGCATGATTTACCGGTGGAAGATTTGGGTACAACACCGCCACCAAAGGAAGATCCTGTTTTTGATTTAAAGCCTTTACCTGATAATCTTAAATATGCTCATATTGATGATAAGAAAATATATCCTGTTATTATTAGTTCTAAGCTTTCAGAGATTGAGGAAGAAAGGTTATTGGAAATATTGAAGAAGCATCGAGGCGCTATTGGCTACACTCTTGATGATTTGAAGGGGATTTCTCCGTCTATATGCCAACATGCTATTAATATGGAAGATGATGCAAAGCCTGTTGTTGAACCTCAGCGTCGTCTAATTCCGAAGATGAAGGAAGTGGTAAGGAATGAGGTATTACGACTTCTTGAAGCTGGTATTATATATCCTATTGCTGATAGTAGATGGGTTAGTCCTGTGCATTGCGTTCCCAAGAAAGGAGGAATGACTATTGTGCCTAATGATAATGATGAGCTTATTCCTCAAAGAGTAGTTGTAGGGTATAGAATGTGCATTGATTTTCGAAAAGTTAATAAAGTTACTAAGAAAGATCATTACCCTTTACCATTTATTGATCAAATGCTAGAAAGATTGTCTAAAAATACTCATTTTTGCTTTCTTGATGGTTATTCTGGGTTTTCACAAATTGCTGTTAAAGCTAAAGATCAAGAGAAAACCACCTTTACTTGTCCTTATGGAACTTATGCTTATAGACGCATGCCTTTTGGTTTATGTAATGCTCCTGCTACTTTTCAAAGATGCATGTCTGCTATTTTTCATGGTTTTTGTGAAAGTATTGTAGAGGTATTCATGGATGATTTTTCCGTCTATGGGAATTCTTTTGATAGTTGCTTGCGAAACCTTGATAAAGTTTTGCAGAGATGTGAAGAAACTAACCTTGTTCTTAATTGGGAGAAATGCCACTTTATGGTTAATGAAGGAATTGTATTGGGACATAAAATTTCTGAGAGAGGTATTGAAGTTGATAGAGCTAAAGTTGAAGCAATTGAGAAGATGCCCTATCCGAGGGATGTTAAAGGTATTCGTAGTGTTCTTGGTCATGCTGGGTTTTATAGGAGATTTATTAAAGATTTCTCCAAGATTTCAAAGCCTCTTACTAATCTTCTTCAAAAAGATGTACCATTTGTTTTTGATGATGATTGTAAGGAAGCTTTTGAAACTCTTAAGAAAGCCTTAACAACTGCTCCTATAGTTGAACCCCCTGATTGGAACTTACCCTTTGAAATTATGTGTGATGCTAGTGATTTTGCTGTAGGCGCTGTTCTTGGACAGCGAGTAGATAAAAAACTGAATGTTATTCATTATGCTAGTAAAACTCTTGATGCTGCTCAAAGAAATTATGCTACAACTGAAAAAGAATTATTAGTTGTAGTCTTTGCTTGTGATAAATTTAGATCTTATATTGTTGATTCAAAAGTTACTATTCATACTGATCATGCTGCAATTAGATACCTAATGACAAAGAAAGATGCTAAGCCTAGGCTTATTAGATGGGTACTTCTTTTGCAAGAATTTGATCTACATATTGTAGATAGGAAAGGTGCTGATAATCCTGTTGTTGATAATTTGTCTAGATTGGAAAATATTGCTTATGATCCTGTTCCTGTTAATGATAGTTTTCCAAATGAACAATTGGCTGTAATAAAGGTGAGCTCGCGAGACAGTCCTTGGTATGCTGATTATGCTAACTTTATTGTTTCCAAGTACTTGCCTCCAACCTTTTCAGCTCAGCAAAGGAGGAAATTCTTTTATGACTTGAGGCATTATTTTTGGGATGACCCACACTTATATAAAGAAGGAGTGGATGGTATTATGCGAAGATGTGTTCCTGAGTATGAACAACAAGAAATATTGAGTAAATGTCATGGTAGTGCTTATGGAGGACATCACGCTGGAGAAAGAACCGCGCAAAAGGTTTTACAATCAGGTTTTTATTGGCCAACTCTCTTCAAAGATGCGAGAAAGTTTATTTTATCTTGTGATGAATGCCAAAGGGTTGGTAATATCTCCAGACGCAATGAAATGCCTATGAATTATACTCTTGTTATTGAACCGTTTGATTGTTGGGGATTTGACTTCATGGGACCTTTTCCGTCTTCAGAAGGTAACACTCATATACTTGTTGCTGTTGATTATGTTACTAAATGGGTGGAAGCTATACCTACAAAAAGTGCTGATGGTGAGACCTCTTTAAGAATGCTCTTAGATATTATTTTTCCTAGATTTGGAGTACCTAGATATATTATGACTGATGGAGGTTCTCATTTTATTCATGGAGGTTTTAGAAAAACTCTTGCTAAGTATGGTATTAATCATAGAATTGCTTGCTTATCATCCTCAAACTAGTGGTCAAGTAGAATTATCAAATAGAGAGATTAAATCTATTTTGGGAAAGACCGTTAATAAAACTAGAAAGAATTGGGCTAGTAAATTGAAGGATGCACTTTGGGCTTATAGAACTGCTTATAAAAATCCCATGGGAATGTCACCTTATAAAATGGTTTATGGGAAAGCTTGTCATTTACCTTTAGAACTAGAGCACAAAGCTTATTGGGCTGTTAGAGAATTAAATAAAGATCCTAAACTTGCCGGTGATAAGAGGTTGTTGCAATTGAGTTCTCTAGATGAATGGAGAAGTGAAGCTTATGAAAATGCTAAACTCTTTAAAGAAAGTTAAAAAATGGCATGATAGAAGGATCATCAAAAGAGAATTTAATATTGGGGATAAAGTCCTATTGTATCGGTCTCGTCTCAGATTCTTTGCAGGGAAATTACTCTCGAAATGGGAAGGACCATATGTTGTCGAGGAGGTGTATCGTTCAGGAGCAATCAAAATTAGCTCTCTCCAAGGCAATGCTACGCAAGTGGTGAATGGACAAAGACTCAAGCATTATATCTCGGGTGATTCCTATAATGTTGATGTTGATATTATTCAAGTGGAAACACCGGAAGCTTTCATCAAAGGACAAATTGACAGTCCGCCAGAACTCGACTTTGAATAGGTAACAGTACTGGTAATGAAAAGTACGCAATTTACTTTCCGAACTATATTTTTGCTGTTTTTGGAAAATATGAGAAATTACGAGTTCGAAACGGAGTGGAAAGGACGCACGAGGGGGTGCCACCATAGGGCGGCGCGGCCTGACCTGGGCCCGCGCCGGCCTATGGTTTGGCCGCCTCGTCGCCCCTTTCCGACTCTGGTTCGATCTGGTGCTTTCCTTTTGACGAGAAAAATTTTGCTATATAATCCCCCGGACCCCTGGAGGTCCGTATATCGTTTTCTCGACGTGTTTTGTTTCGAGTTGTTTCTGCCAGGATTTGCTTCGGATCTAGAGCCATCATGTCTTCGTCGGAAACTCCGAAGGACAGCTCCAGCAAGGATGTTGGCAACTTGTACATGGAGGAGCTGAGGATGCACCCCAAGGAGTTGCTGCTCGTTGAAGGAGAACTGCAGGTCAAGGATGTCCAGGGTCCTAAAGGAGAAGGAAGCTTGGAAGACAGGATGGAGAAGCTAGAACAAGAGGTTTTCAAATACAAGAAGATGGCTGAGCGTGAGGTGGATATCTTCCACAGGATTGTGTCTGAACTCATTGCTGAACATGAGAAGGAAACTGCAAAGCTTTGGAGCGATATCCTCTCACTTCACGACACCACCAACAAGCTCCAAGCACAACTCTATGATTTTCAGAATCAGAACTGTGAGTATGAAAACAGGTTTAAATACATAAGCCGTGCTGCTAGTTTCAGGATTCCCGAGACCAAGATGTCGTTTCTTGATGGAGAGCCTCTTCCTTGGAAGTTTGATGACGGGAGTTCATCACCACCATCACCGCAGGAGTAATTCATCATCGGTATTGGCATCCCCTTGGTTTGTTCCAAGCTTGGGGGAGTGCCGCGGTATCACATTATCACTACCTTTTACTTTTATTGTCAAGTAGTATCATATCATGAGTAGGGAAGTTATCATATAAGATGGGTTGCGTTTGGAAGTATCTCTCCTTTATTTGGTTATCTATGTATCCCTTGGTGTGAGTTATCGTTATGGAATATTAATGAGAAGTCTTATCATTTACATATTGCACATCTTATTTTAGTTTGCAATCTCTACTATATGATTCACCTTGTTGTTAGTATTGGTATCACTTTGGGAGCATTGAATAAATCTATTTGGTTTTGGCAAACTTAGCATTGGTCAATAGCAACAACACTTTGAGGTTTAAATAGAAAAGAGAAATACATGTAGATGTTTCATTGTCTTTCTTGTTAGCTCATAGCTTATTATTCTGAAGTTAAAATTGTTTGTACTTACAAGGAAGATGCATGATTGTTTCTATCACATGTATATTTGTTTGTTTCCCTCGACTCTTATGCTTGCTAATTAACCTTGCTAGCCAAAGACCTGTACTGAGAGGGAATACTTCTCGTGCATCCAAACCTTAACCCAAACCTATGCCATTTGTGTCCACCATACCTACCTACTACATGGTATTTTCTGCCATTCCAAGTAAATACTTCATGTGCTACCTCTAAACAATTCAAAACTTAGTATCTCTTATTTGTGTCAATGTTTCATAGCTCATGAGGAAGTATGTGGTGTTTTATCTTTCAATCTTGTTGGGCAACTTCCACCAATGGACTAGTGGCTTCACCCGCTTATCCAATAATTTTGCAAAAGAGCTGGCAATGGGATTCCCAGTCCCAAATTGATTAAACTAAATAGACACTCCTCCACGGTATGTGATTGATGGACGGCACCCGAAGGATTCGGTTAGCCATGGCTTGTGTAAGCAAAGGTTGGGGGAGTGTCATCATCATAATAAAGCTAAAATAAAAAGGCACTCCTTCATGGTATGAGATTGTTGGCAGGCACCCGAGGATTCGGTTAGCCATGGTTTGTGAAAGAAAGGTTGGAAGGAGTGCCACACAAAATGAAAATAATATGGGAGCCGCTCTTAGGAGGTTGTCTGGCAAGGGGGTTAGAGTACCCGCTACCAGTCGTTGACAACAACAAACACCTCTCAAAATGTTACTTTTATTCTCTTTATATGATTGCAAAAATTGAAAAAGCTCTAGCACATGATTTAATCCCTGCTTCCCTCTGCGAAGGGCCTGTCTTTTACTTTATGTTGAGTCAGTAAACCTATTTCCCTCCATCTCAAGCAAGCATTTGAGTAGTTGTGATCAAACCATTATATTGTGATTTGCTACATCATGTCTTTTATTCTTCTTTGTTTAGTACAAGTTTTATCTGAATGAATATAGCTTTGCAAGTTATCAATGATCATGAGAAAACCATTATGATTGAGTATGCAAGTTGTGCCTTATAAACTTTAACATGGGAGCGCTGCTCAATGAGATATAATCTGTTAATTGTTCTCTGACCAAGAACGAAGTTTGCCATCACCAATTATGATTTCTTATGCACCTTTACTTGTGATTACCTTATACTTGTTTCAATATGAGTTATAAGAGATTGTTTACTATAATGTCCTGTGTGAATGAATATGATGCTTCTTGTCCGTATTTTATTCATCGACTCTTCACTCCATAAACATGTGGTCATGTCTATCGAGCTCAGTTTCGCTTGGGGACAAGCGAAGTCTAAGCTTGGGGGGAGTTGATACGTCCAATTTGCATCACTATTTTATATCATAATTTGCTGTTATTCATTGATATATTTCATATTGGGACACAATACTTATGTTATTTCATCTATTTTGCATGTTTCATCATTATTGGAGGATCGAACACCGGAGCCAGGATTCTGCTGGAAAAAGCACCGTCAGAACGCAATATTTCGGAAGATCAACTCTGGAAGGAAATTATACCAAAAATCCTATTTTTCAAGATGACGAAGGAAGCCAGAAGGAGGAGCAAGGAGGAGCCAGGGTGGGCCCACACCCTAGGGCGGCGCGGCCCAGGCCCTGGCCGCGCCGGCCTATGGTCTGGGGGGCCCACGACCCTTTTCGCCTCCTTTTCTTCGCCAAACCCTTCGTCCCGAAGACCTAAGCCACAGAGGGTACCTCGCGAAGAGTTACAGCCGCCTCGGGGCGGAGAACACCAGAGAGAAAAGAGCTCTCCGCGGGCAGGAATCCGCCGGGAAATTCCCTCCGGGAGGGGAAATCGACGCCATCGACACCGTCATCGAGCTGGACATCATCGCCATCACCATCATCATCATCTCCACCATCATCACCGCCGTCATCACCGCTGGACACCGCCACCGCCGTAGCAATTTGGGTTTGATCTTGATTGTTTGATAGGGGAAACTCTCCCGGTATCGATTCCTACTTGTTGTTGATGCTATTGAGTGAAACCATTGAACCAAGTTTATGTTCAGATTGTTATTCATCATCATATCACCTCTGATCATGTTCCGTATGATGTCTCGTGAGTAGTTCGTTTAGTTCTTGAGGACATGGGTGAAGTCTAAATGTTAGTAGTGAATTATGGTTGAGTAATATTCAATGGTGTGATATTTAAGTTGTGGTGTTATTCTTCTAGTGGTGTCATGTGAACGTCGACTACATGACACTTCACCATTTATGGGCCTAGGGGAATGCATCTTGTACTCGTTTGCCAATTGCGGGGTTGCCGGAGTGACAGAAACCTAAACCCCGTTGGTATATCGATGCAGGAGGGATCGCAGGATCTCGAGTTTAAGGCTGTGGTTAGATTTAATTCTTAATTACTTTCTTGTAGTTGCGGATGCTTGCAAGGGGTATAATCACAAGTATGTATTAGTCCTAGGAAGGGCGGTACATTAGCATAGGTTCACCCACACAACACTTATCACAACAATGAAGATTATTTAGCCGTATGTAGCGAAAGCACTAGACTAAAATCCCGTGTGTCCTCGAGAACGTTTGGTCATTATAAGTAAACAAACCGGCTTGTCCTTTGTGCTAAAAAGGATTGGGCCACTCGCTGCAATTATTACTCTCGCACTTTACATACTCGTACTTTATTCAACTGTTACATCAAACCCCACTGAATACTTGTCTGTGAGCATTTACAGTGAATCCTTCATCGAAACTGCTTGTCAACACCTTCTGCTCCTCGTTGGGATCGACATTCTTACTTATCGAAGATACTACGATACACCCCCTATACTTGTGGGTCATCAGCCATCAACTCTCTTTGTTGAATATCATGTGAGTTGCTATGCATGTCCGTCTTGTCTGAAGTAAGGGAGATTTACCACTTATTTAATGGTTAGAGCATGCATAATGTTAGAGAAGAACATTGGGCCGCTAACTAAAGCCATGATTCATGGTGGAAGTTTCAGTTTTGGACAAATATCCTCAATCTCATATGAGAACATTAATTGTTGCTAAATGCTTATGCATTAAAGAGGAGTCCATTATCTGTTGTCTATGTTGTCCCGGTATGGATGTCTAAGTTGAGAATAATCAAAAGCGACAAATCCAATGCGAGCTTTCTCCTTAGACCTTTGTACAGGCGGCATAGAGGTACCCCTTTGTGACACTTGGTTAAAACATATGTATTGCGATGATAATCCCGGTAATCCGAGCTAATTAGGACAAGGTGCGGGCACTATTAGTATACTATGCATGAGGCTTGCAACTTGTAGGATATAATTTACATGATACATATGCTTTATTACTACCGTTGACAAAATTGTTTCTTGCTTTCAAAACCAAAGCTCTAGCACAAATATAGCAATCAATGCTTCCATCTGCGAAGGGCCATTCTTCTACTTTTATGTTGAGTCAGTTTACCCATTTCTCTCTATCTTGGAAGCAAACACTTGTGTTAACTGTGCATTGATTCTTACATACTTGCTTATTGCACTTGTTATATTGCTTTGCATTGACAACTATCCATGAGATATACATGTTACAAGTTGAAAGCAACCGCTGAAACTTAATCTTCCATTGTGTTGCTTCAATGTCTTTACTTTGAATTTATTGCTTTATGAGTTAACTCTTATGCAAGACTTATTGATGCTTGTCTTGAAAGTATTATTCATGAAAAGTCTTTGTTATATGGTTCAATTGTTTACTCATTGTCTTTACTATTGCTTCGAATCGCTGCATTCATCTCATATGCTTTACAATAATGTTGATCAAGATTATGTTGGTAGCATGTCACTTAAGAAATTATTCTTGTTATCGTTTACCTACTCGAGGGCGAGTAGGAACTAAGCTTGGGGATGCTTGATACGTCTCAAACGTATCTATAATTTCTTATGTTCCATGCTAGTTTTATGACATTACCTACATGTTTTGTTCACAATTTTATTTCGTTTTGATGCGTTTTCCGGAACTAACCTATTGACGAGATGCCGAAAGGCAAGTTGCTGTTTTCTGCTGTTTTTGGTTTCAGAAATCCTAGTAAGGAAATATTTTTGGAATCGGACGAAATCAACACCGAAGATCTTATAATTCCCGGAAGCTTCCAGAGCACCAGAGAAAGGCGAGGAGGGGAGCTGGGGGCCCCACCCACGGGCGGCGCAGCCCAGGGGGGGCCTGGTGTGTGGGTCCCCTGTGGCCCCTCCGACTCCGCCTCTTCGCCTATTTAGTCGTCACTGACCTAAAACCTCGACCCGACGAAACCAGAAAATCATCCCGAGCCGCCGCCATCGCGAAACTCCAATTCGGGGACGAAGTCTCTTTCGGCACCCTGCCGGACGGGGAATTGCCCCGAAGTCATCTCCACCGCCGTCTCCACCGCCATCTTCACCGCCATCGCTGTCTCCATGATGAGGAGGGAGTAATTCACCCCCGGGCTGAGGGCTCCTTGTAGCTATGTGGTTCATCTCTCTTTGTGATCTAGTTGAATATCATCTATGTGCTACTATAGTGATGTTATTAAAGTATTCTATTCCTCCTCCACGGTGTAATGGTGACAGTGTGTGCATCGTGTAGTACTTGGCGTAGTTTATGATTGTGATCTCTTATAGATTATGAAGTTAACTATTACTATGATGGTATTGATGCAATTTATTCCCCCTTTCATAGTCTGTCGGTGACGGTGTGCATGCTATGTTAGTTCTCGGTGTGATTGTGTTGGTCTATCATGCACTCTAAGGTTATTTAAATATGAACATTGAATGTTGTGGAGCTTGTTAACTCCGGCATTGAGGTGCTCTTGTAGCCCTACGCAATTAGTGGTGTTCATCATCCAACAAAAGAGTGTAGAGTGGTTTTATTATGTGATCAATATTGAGAGTGTCCACTAGTGAAAGTAGGATCCCTAGGCCTTGTTTCCAAACATCGAATCTCCGTTTGTTTACTGTTCTTGTTGCATGTTTACTCGCTGCCATATTTTATTCAGATTGTTATTACCACTCATATACATCCATATTACTTGTATTTCACTATCTCTTCGCCGAACTAGTGCACCTATACATCGACAAGTGTATTAGGTGTGTTGGGGACACAAGAGACTTCTTGTATCGTGATTGCGGGGTTGCTTGAGAGGGATATCTTTGACCTCTTCCTCCCTGAGTTCGATAAACCTTGGGTGATCCACTTAAGGGAAACGGCGCGAGCTGGAAACAAACCTCAGCTCGGGAGGGTGAAAAAAGCCGCCGCCAAGAGGGCGGCGGAGGCGGCCCAGGACGAACAAGCGAGGAAGATCAGCATGGCCTTTAGCGGCGGCGGCGGCGCGATGTTCCCCGGCCAATGACCGGCGCAAGGTACAAGCAGTTCCCCGTCGTCCTTCTCCCCTTCGATGTACTCGCCGTCGCCGCTGCCATGTTCCAAGAGGGCGCCTACATCCAACCGTCCAGGTTCACGCCCGACAGCGTCGGCGGCGGCGGCCAGTTCGAGGGCACCTCGCCGGTCATGCGACGAGGGCCGCTCCCGTTCGGTGCGATGGCGGCGCCGAACGAAGAGGAGATCCACGAGATGATAACCTCCGGCTCCATGGCCGCCGCTGCGAGCCGGGGTTCTTCATGGCCGCCGCCGCCGCGAGCCCGGGGTTCTTCACGCAAGAGGAGGCGAGGGCGACGGCAGCTGTCGCGGCGCGCAACGAGTATGTGGAGGATGTGGCCGACGGAAGCCAAGCCGTCGAAGAAGAAGACGAGAAGAAGAAGAAGAGCCAACTCAAGCCGCCGCCAACCTGTCGAAGGGGAAGAAGAAGAGGAAGAAGGACTCGCCGCCTGCCGAACCGCGTATCAAATGGACGCCGAAGGAAGAGGAGTGCCTCGCCGAAGCTTGGATGACCGTGTCCATGAACGGCATAAACGGGGCCAATCAGTCGTTCGACACATATTGGCTTCGAGTGAAGCAGGCGTACGAGGAACGCAAACTCGTCGATCCCTACTTCAACAAGACGAACATGAACGTGTACCGGGGAGACAAGGCAATGGCCACCCATTGGGGGATCATGCAGACGGCGTGCAACAAATGGCACGGCATACAGGAGGAGGTCGAAGAACGGCCGATCAGCGGCCACGACTTGGAGCAAAAGGTATGCTCCGTCGACCCTGCATCACCGAGGTACATCGTCGTGAGCTGACCCGTATCGCCGTACTCTTTTTCCCCAGCTGCGCCGTGCTTTGGACATGTACTCGGACGACACCGGCATGCAGTTCAAGTTCCTGAACGTCTACGCCCGCCTCGAGAACTGCGAGAAGTGGAAGGAAACCCGCACGACCCTCTCGAAGAGCAAGACCGAGCCGTACAACCCCGACGCTCCGGCGGCTGGCGCGGCGGAAGGGCGCCCTGAACTCGGCCAGAAGAAGCTCAAAGAGCTCAAAAAGACGGGCAATCCCGCCGACAGGATGCAGGCGTCGATCGACAAGTGCTGGGCCGACTTGAGGTCGCACGCCGATGGGAGGAACGACAAGTTCGACGGCAGGTGGCGGGAGATGCTCGCAACCAAGGCGCCGGATCGCCCTGCTGAAGACGACGACGGCGGCGAAGAAGAGGAACACAGACTTGGCGTTCCTGATGGGCGGCGGCAACATGGAACTGATGGACGACGAGACGAGGAATTGGTACCAGGGCCACCGCAGCGACATCCTCCGAGCCACTCCGGCCAGTCCTTCGTCGTCTCCGCCGGCTCCTACCTCGGCTTCCTCACCGTCTACCTCGTCGACTGCCGCTGCTTCGTCGTCGACTGCCGCAGCCGCTTCGGCCACGGCGTGTGAGGAAACTGGTCCGTCGGACACCGCCGTGCCGGCCGGGACTGCCGATGAGCCTGTTTCCGTGTAATTTCCCTCCGATCGCCGATCTGTGGCTGATCCTTTTGCTCCTTTTGCCGATCAACTGGCCGTACTTGTAGCGCGGGACGACGCTTTGTTTGAATTTAAACTATGTCCGCCGAACTCCGGGTGGACGACTGGAAATACGGTACTCCCCACAACTTAATTTCGTCCAATCCGACGGTTGTTTCGTCCGGATTTCACCGTGGGGAGCGCCAAATGAAGATGCTCTTAGTTGGCTTGTGGAGTTGAGCATGCATGGGTCAAGAGATGCCACGTCCACACATACACCATTACATCTCCGTCTATATAGTGCATAGTTAATACACTGTTAGCTCTCTTAGCTTAGTTGGCTAGTAAATATCGACGGAGTAGTAGACAATGAGACAGCATATTGAAGCTCCCCGCACTACTTCGAACCCTATGCTAGCTCCAAGAGTACATGTTATGGAAAATGGAGTGATGGTCCATACACCTTCGTACAATAATTAGCATTCCATGCCCACTCTGTCGTGAAGATACTATTGGACCAAGAAACGTAATGGAGTCTCAAATAGTACAGTGTCCGTCTTTATGTACACCCATACATGGGAAGTTCGGAGTGAGAGATGATGATGAAGTTGTTGAATCTGGGATAGGATCAGAAAAAAAACGGGTCTCGTCCTCGGGTCGCTCCCCCCGCGGGCGACTCCAGGGCGCCCCAATCCTAGCCCCGTCCACCCTCCCCCTCCGCCCTTCCCTTGTTGCCGCCGCCGGTGGGAGCCGCCGGGCAAAGCCCGGGCGGTGCCGGCGGCGGCTCTCTGCGCCGCGCTCCCTCTCCATGCGGGGCAGGCGGCAGCGGCGGTGCTCCTCGGTCGTCTGCGTTCCGGCGGCAGCGCGGCTCCTGGGCGGCGCGGTGTTGGGTGGCCTGGTGGCGGCGGCGCGGCCACTTGGCGGCGCGGTGATGAGGATGCTAGCGGCGGCGCTCTCCCGGCCTGGGCGGGCTAGGTACGGGCTCCCTGTGGGCTAGGTACGGGCTCCCTGTGGTGTCTCCAGCGAGCGACGGAGCGGCTCGTGCTGCGGGGGCTCTGAACGGCGGCACGCTGACTGCAGCGTGGCCATGGGAGCTTCACGAGCCCGCCGGGCTCGGCCAGGCCAGTTTGGGCCTGATTTGCTCCTGTAGTTGCGTCCGGTCGGTTACCGCAGGCGGCGGCGGAGGTTGTGCCCTCCCGCGTGGCCGCTGTTCAGCCGCCTCTTGGGCCTGGTTGTCTCTTCTCGTTTCTGTCGGTCGTCGTTGCTTGACCACGGTGAGATGACGGTAGTGACTCCAAGACCGTGGTGGCGTGAGCTGGTGGGTGGTGAGGTTGGCGGAGCGCGATGGAGCATCCGGGGTCGTGGTTCTTTGGGGGTTGGGAGAAATCCTTGTCGGATGTCCGACACCGACGCGGCGACGCCCGCGGGTGCCGCCATTCCTTCTTGAAGGGCGCCGGGTTCCCCCTCCCCACACCCCTCCCGCATACCGGGGGAAACCCTAGGATTTGTCCGGGCAGCAGCGTCGTCATCGTCGCATCTCTTCTTGAAGGTGTTGCTTAGGTATGCGGCGCTTCGGAGGGATCGTGGTGCGCATTCTCCGGAGGGCGCAACGGTGGCGGATCATTAGCGTTTTCGTCGATCCGACTTGGTCGATATTGCTTTCTTTTTTCTTCTTCTTTTTTCTCTTGGGCTTTGATGTGTTGCTTGCCCTAGCGGTGGTCTCAATCTTGTATCAATTGGTTGCTATATTAATATAGCGGGGCGAAAGCCTATTTCAAGGATACATAGGAAGTTCAATAGATCTAACTATGTAGCCTCTTGGTCCCCAATGTACATAGGGACATATCAGTTGTCCATCCCATCATGATCTACAGATTGCAGCATTAGTATGTTCAAAGACAATCTGTGATCTAAATTTCTTACCAGGCAGAATATGAATGATGTGATTCAAGCAAAGTACGAAAGAACAATGATGCTTACTAAAAGAAGAGTTTGTTGTGTTTTTTTTTTTTTTGGAGAAGGTTTAATCCAAGATTTCATTGAAGAAAGCACACATACTCCTTACATTGACCATCATACAATTAAGTGTTTTTGTATAGAATCCCAATACAAAAAACATTGAGCTTGTCCTTCACGACAGGATCCTCGTGACCGACATGCTGACCGTCAGAGGTAGGCCTTGCGATCCGACATGCCAGCTTTGTATCAGCTCGCCTGAATCAGCCACCCACCTACACAAGGACGACTGTCCTTTCACCATGCAGGTTGCGCGCCCTTGGGCCTGAGCTCCCCGTTCCGATCCATCGATGGTTGGTCGGATTCCATGTTCGTCGGATCAGACAAATCCACAAAGCATACGGGAAGTGGAAGTCTCCTTTACATCACATGGAACGTTTAGAAAGAACGTAACTTGAGAATTTTCAACATCACCCGCCTAACCTACATTGAAGTCACCCACATTGCATACAAGGATTTTCGACATAAGAATGGATCTCCTGGACAACGCCCACATAAGGGTAGAGTTGCTCTCTTTCAGATTTCCTTGGGATGTTCCACATTAATAAAACATGGTTAATTTTGTTTTCCTATTTTTATCGAAAAGGCAGCATTTTTTTCTACTGGCTGTTTAAACAAAAAAAGGACACGACTAATTCTCAAGCTACCAAGAATTAACTTAAGTAATTCACGATCAGGTGATATCACCTTGTTGCAACTTATGTGTAACTCGAAGTTTCGGTTGCATGTAGTTGCAATCACGTGTGCAATTCTGGGGTGCACGAATTACGATGCAAATTCAACGGTCCCATAGTGGATGGAGATCGAAGTTTATTCGCGGACTAGCAAAACCGTGAAAAATAAAGATGGTCATATGCATAGTGGGCAACGTGCTAGGTAGCTGAACAAAGAAACAGAGAAAAATGGATGCTTAATTGACACCATGAAGCTCTCGTGCATTAACGACAGAGATCTGAAGCATCTTCTCGCTGTGGCAGAGTTCTTCACGTAACCTCACTCGGACCCTTTCCACGCTGACACGGACTCTGAATATTGTGGCGAACCAACGCTGCATATCTGTCTCGGCGAATCGCAGCGGACTGTCCAAGTCATATATCTCCAATAATTTGTTATGCCATGGCGCGTGCACATGTATGATGTATGCTAGATGCCAAGGTGACAATGACGACAGAGAAACAAAAAAAGAAAGAAAAACGGTGTGGTCTCCCCCAACAAGTGACCTCCTACTATTGGTTTGCCCACATATGGCGTGATTAGCATGTTCACAAATTGAACTTATCTCTTTCAACGTACATATGGTAGCTGGGTGTGTGTGTGGTTATCTATTCTCGAATAATGTACCCATGAATAATGTGCTATCGTTTTATTTAGAATGCATGCATGTGTATTATACATTGTTCTTCGGAAACAAACTCAATAATTGTACATTGGTCAGAGGACAGTCTTATTATTCCAGTGTAATAATTCTACCTAACACATATGAATAGTGATCACTTGTTTTTTAAGGAGGGTTTATCCAATTTTTTGTTGCATGGAAAGACGGGACGTGGTTAGGGATAGGAAATTCGTCTTTGATTGGAGGGACGATGGATGGATAGGTATTGCGGTGACCTCTTTGCTTGAGGTTGTGAGAATGTCCTTGTACATATTCTCTTTGTCCATCAATAACTGACTTGGATAGTCGAATTTGTGTAGATTCATATGTATTTGAATATAGATAAATCAGATTCACTTATTGATGGGCTGAGTGACTACAATTTTATCAACATATATGTAGTGTGTATGACATGAATAACAAAAAAAATTGGACCTGACTCAAAGAAACAATAATGCAGCAGCAAAGGCATGTTAGCAGTCCGTGTCCTCTGCTCACCGTTCAGTCGCCGAGACCGCTCGTCATTCCACCCTCAATGCAGAGAGATGTGGGAGGAGAGACCGGGGTGGGAGAAGAGAGAGTGCACCAACCCTCGCTCATCATTCAGCCGTGTGTGCTGCAGCTGCAAAGGATGGATATGGTAAGAGAGGGAGATGCTTATGACGAGAGACGCTGAGAGAAGGGGTCCCATGGGAAAATGGGGGGCGCGGGGGGGGGGGGGTCATTCGCCTTCCAGCAGTTTTTAATAATCTTTTCCACTTTCACCTAAAGGCTATATTTTAAAAAAATCCTCAACCTTGCTATACTTTCATCCAAAACATGGTTATCCTTGTCCCGACCAGAAGGCATGCACGGCAAGTTAATGGTACGTTGGACCATGTTTCAAAAAAAATACTAAAACCATAATATGACATAAAAAAGAGAGATGGGTGCTATAATTCATTAAAAGAATCTAGTTCTCAGTTTGGTGGACCATATTATTATTAGTAGATCCAATCGATTACATCTATATAACAGTACAAAAAAAATGATAATATCCACTAGATAAGGAACCTAAAAAGATCACATCCCTCATCAGTCTCGTCAATAACAGTATTATTTCAATAGTTCTAAATAGCCCAACATAAAGCGTAAACTCACACACCGATTTGACCCTTAGTTTTCTTTTTCACCCCATCAACCAATTCATGAACATATTTGTTATGTGGGTTGGCAGGGGTAAATTAAACGTTACATAAACCAGACGCCATACAGGACAGAGAAAAAGGATAGGACACAAAGATTTTCTCAATTGTTTTGTTCGGGTTACAAACGTTTTACATTCAAGTTTTTTTTGCTAGATTATCCTTTGTTAACAAAATATTTTTGTGCAAGAAGCACATGAAAGTATTTACTGTTAGCATTAGTTTCAGCTTCTAAAGATACTTTTGAAGCAATATGGTGTTATCATTCATAAGGTCCCCATTGAAAGTGCATGGAGCCCCCCATGTGTGGTTTTGGTAATTAATGACAATCCCTATGAACTAATGTTTGCATTGAGTTATATTTGTAGGTGTTGTCCATAGGCAATACTTGAACCATATGTTGGCTTCAAGATTGCAATAAGAAGCAAATGAAGAAGATCAAGTGTCAAGTATGTCTTGAAGATGAAGATGAAGTGAGCTCTCAAGGTTAACTTCAAGACATCAACGAAATGAAGTGAAAGTTCAAGATGAGCCAACTCGAAGAGATCATATGCTTCAAGCTTGCCATGAAGAAATGAAGTGCAAGTTCAAGATGAGTGATGCGTGCAGTTAACACACGTCCGTTGGGAACCCCAAGAGGAAGGTGTGATGCGTACAGTAGCAAGTTTTCCATCAGTAAGAAACCAAGGTTATCGAAGCAGTAGGAGTCAAGGAACACGTGAAGGTTGTTAGTGACGGAGTGTAGTGCGGCGCAACACCAGGGATTCCGGCGCCAACGTGGAACCTGCACAACACAATCAAAGTACTTTGCCCCAACGTAACAGTGGGGTTGTCAATCTCACCGGCTTGCTGTAAACAAAGGATTAGATGTATAGTGTGGATGATGATGTTTGTTTGCGAAGAACAGTAAAGAACAATTGCAGTAGATTGTATTTCAAATGTAAAGAATGGACCGGGGTCCACAGTTCACTAGTGGTGTCTCTCCCATAAGATAAATAGCATGTTGGGTGAACAAATTACAGTTGGGCAATTGACAAATAAAGAAGACATAAGAAATGCACATACATATATCATGATGAGTACTATGCCATTTAATCAGGGCATTACGACAAAGTACATAGACCGCTATCCGGCATGCATCTATGCCTAAAGTCACTTTCGGGTTATCATCCGAACCCCTTCCGGTATTAAGTTGCAAACAACGAGACAATTGCATTAAGTATGGTGCGTAATGTAATCAACACAAATATCCTTAGACAAAGCATTGATGTTTTATCCCTAGTGGCAACAGCACATCCACAACCTTAGAACTTTCTCTCACTGTCCCAGATTCAATGGAGGCATGAATTATCGAGCATAAATACTCCCTCTTGGAGTTGCAAGTATCAACTTGGCCAGAGCCTCTACTAGCAACGGAGAGCATGCAAGAACATAAACAACATATATGATAGATTGATAATCAACTTGACATAGTATTCAATATTAATCGGATCCCAACAAACACAACATGTAGCATTACAAATAGATGATCTTGATCATGATAGGCAGCTCACAAGATCTAACATGATAG
Source organism: Lolium multiflorum (assembly GCA_030979885.1). Classification (NCBI taxonomy): domain Eukaryota; kingdom Viridiplantae; phylum Streptophyta; class Magnoliopsida; order Poales; family Poaceae; genus Lolium; species Lolium multiflorum. Next base: position 328,749,122 of record CM061750.1, on the reverse strand, counting down.
CACAATGAGGAGAAGACAACCATCTAGCTACTGCTATGGACCCATAGTCCAGGGGTGAACTACTCACACATCGATTCGGAGGCGATCATGGCGATGAAGAGCCCTCCAGGAGATGATTCCCGGAGGCGATCTCCTGAATCCCCCGAGATGGGATTGGCGGCGGCGGCGTCTCTGGAAGGTTTTCCGTATCGTGGCTCTCGGTACTGGGGTTTCGCGACGAAGGCTTTAAGTAGGCGGAAGGGTAGGTTTAGGGCCGACACGAGGCCCCACACGCCGGGGCCGCGCGGCCAAGACCAGGCAGCGCCGCCACTGTTGTGTCGGCGCCTCGTGCCCTTCGTTTCCTTTCGGTCTTCTGAAGCTTCGTGGAAAAATAAGACCCAGGCGTTGATTTCGTCCAATTCCGAGAATATTTCCTTTGTAGGATTTCTGAAACCAAAACAGCAGAAAACAACAACTGGCTCTTCGGCATCTCGTCAATAGGTTAGTACCGGAAAATGCATAATAATGACATATAATGTGTATAAAACATGTGAGTATCATCTTAAAAGTAGCATGGAACATAAGAAATTATAGATACGTTTGAGACGTATCAATGAGCCAACTCGAAGAGATCATAAACTTGAAGCTTGCCATGAAGAAATGAAGCGCAAGTTCAAGATAAGCCATCTCGAAGAGATCCTTTGCTCGACTCTTGCCATCCATATGGTGATCATGGATATGTAAAGATGCGCCGAAGAAGAAGCTCTCCCATGGTGGATTATGGGGGAGCAATCCATATGGTGTTCATAGATATGTGAAGTTGCACCGAAGAAGAAGCTCTCCCATGGTGGATTATGGGGGAGCAATCCACAAGACTTTGTCAAGCAAGCACAATCAAGAAAGGCGTTCCATCTTGTTGCGGTCAAGATCGTCATCATCGAGCTCAAGTGGAATGCGCAAGTATAAGGTTTGCTCTTCATAGGATTTCTTTCTCACCGGAGTCATAGTGTAGTTGGAGACCGGTTTATAGTTTAGTTGCTGTACTATCAAGAGGGCTCTCGAGTGAGTAACTCGATCGTATAGTTCGGAGAGAGCTCAAACCTTTGCATCCTTGCATCATCTTTCTTGGTTGTTATTTGGATCTTATCCATGTGATGTTTTACAGCTTGCGCTTATTCTCATGATAAGCTCTAGTTCATCGAAAACGGATTTTGCATAGATCACTTGTTGCGTTTTCGAGTTTGGTGATTTTCTCGGTTTCTCATATTGAGGTGTTGCACCTCTAAAAATAAGAGAAAATCGCCCCCGCTGGTTTCCATATTTCCACTTTTTTTTGGGTAGCTCTTGTCGTCCTCTTTCCAACAAAATTGGTTTCACTCGATTCGGAGCTACCAATCTTAAGTTCTGGATTTTACAAGGTAGCAGGTTTATATCTCCAGGCCGGATATTTGCAAAATATCCAGCCCCTGAAATTTGGCTAAGGACTTTCTGGCGAGTGGCTCAGTGATACCCTGGATAGGGGCCGGATTTTTGGCCGGACTTTTGCCCGGATTTTCCCAGGGCCGGATATTTCAGGGGCCGGATTATCCGGCCCTCACTTTCACCGGATTATCCAGGGGGGTCGGATTATCCGGCCCTTACTTAGGCCGGATTATCCGCCCCCAAATATCCTACAATGGCTCGATTTTTGGGGGGTATAAATACCCCCTTCTTCCTCCTTGGGCTGTTGCTCTCCCACTCTCTCTCTCCTCCATTGTTGATCTTGAGAAGCTTGCCCTATCTCTCAATCCCTCCATGATTCTTGCCCCCATTTGAGGGAAAAGAGAGAGGAGATCTAGATCTACATCTTGACCAATCAAATCTCTCTCTTTGTGAGTGGAATCCTCTAGATCTAGATCTTGGAGAATTTTGTGTTCTCTCTCTTTGTTCTTCCTCTCTTATTCCCCCAATAGCTTTTGTAGCTTTGTTGGAATTTGAGAGAGAAGGACTGAGCATCTTTGTGGTGTTCTTGCCATTGCATTTGGTGCATCGGTTTGAGTTCTCCACGGTGATTCGTGGTGGTGAAAGCAAGAAGGTTGTTACTCTTGGGTTCTTGGAACCCTAGACGGATTCTAGGCCTTTGTGGCGGTTTGTTGGGAGCCTCCAATTAAGTTGTGGATGTGTGCTCCAATCTTTGTGTAATGCCCGGTTTCCGCCTCGAAGGAAATCCCTTAGTGGAACCGTGACCTAGGCCTTTGTGGCGAGGGTCACCAGAGATTTAGGTGAGGCGCCTTCGTGGCGTTCGGTGTGTGGTGTGAGTACCGCATCTTGGGGTGAGGCCTTTGTGGCGTTGGTGTGCATCGAGCAACCACACCTCAAGGTGAGCCTCTTGTGGCGTTCGGGAGCACTAAGCCACCGCACCTCTCCACCGGAGATTAGCACTCGCAAGAGTGTGAACTTCGGGATAAATCATCGTCTCCCGCGTGCCTCGGTTATCTCTATACACGAGCTCTTTACTTATGCACTTTACCTTGTGATAGCCATCGTGCTTGAAGTTATATATATCTTGCTATCACATACTTGCTTGTATTTCTTAGCATAAGTTGTTGGTGCACATAGGTGAACCATTGCTTAGAATAAGTTGTTGGTGCACATTGGTGAACCATAGTTTATAGGCTTTGGGCTTGACAAAGTAAACGCTAGTTTTATTCCGCATTTGTTAAGCCCATCTCATAAAAGTTTTAAATCGCCTATTCACCCCCCCTCTAGGCGACATCCGTGTCCTTTCACCCATACATAGATTTTACTCTAAAAATCCTCACGTTGTGAACTCCAGTTGAAGCTATTAGACTGCTGAACTAAGTGGAATCATGTTGTCCAGTTGTCGCCGGTTAAGCCCTGTTTGAAACAAATGTTGAGGACCTAATATTTGCGATAAAACAGTCTTTTTGTTGCACAATGTCATATAAGTATGGTAATGTTGGGAAATAACCGTGTCAGGTAGCCACACATCTTCACGGAAGTAAGTGTCTGTGGCATTTCGAACCTGAAAGAAACCTTCTACTCACAAGCTCGTCGACTCGCATTAATCCTTTCTAGAAATGAGGCCTTGCTCTTACTTGGGAATTGGGATATACATTTTGGTCAGAGGTATTTATTTTGAAGCACGCGTGCGTGCCTATGATACGTGATGTCTACGCACGCTTCTATTCCTGTAGACAGTGTTGGGCCTCCAAGAGCAGAGGTTTGTAGAACAGCAGCAAGTTTCCCTTAAGTGAATCACCCAAGGTTTATCGAACTCAGGGAGGTAGAAGACAAAGATATCCCTCTCAAGCAACCTGCAATTAAGATACAAGAAGTCTCTTGTGTCCCCAACACACCTAATACACTTGTCAGATGTATAGGTGCACTAGTTCGACGAAGAGATAGTGAAATACAAGTAATATGGATGAATATGAGTGGTAATAGCAATCTGAAATAAAGATGGTAGCAAGCAAACATGTAACAGAACTTGTTGGAAATGGTGTTTCAATGCTTAGAAACAAGGCCTAGGGATCATACTTTCACTAGTGGACACTCTCAACAACGATCACATAAATAAATAAGTTCTCTTCTCTTATGCTACTTTCAAAGACTCTATTGTTGGATAACAAACACCATTCATTGTGTAGGGCTACGAGAGCACCCTCAAGCCGGAGTAAACAAGCTCCACAACGTCATAAAGGAATCACACAAGATGCAAACACTGTCACTGTCACACCATAGAGAGTAATTCCGGAGTTCATATAGAGTAACTCTAGAGTGCATAGTAATAGTTAACTTCACAATCTACAAGAGATCACGATCATAACCTACGCCAAGTACTACATGTCCACATTACATCATGAAGGAGGAATAGACTACTTTAATAACATCACTAGAGTAGCACATAGATTAATAGTGATACAAAGCTCATCATATGGATCTCAATCGTGCAAGGCAGTTCATGAGATCATTGTATTGAGGTACATGAGAGAGAGATTAACCACATAGCTACCGGTACAGCCCCTTAGCCTCGAGGGAGAACTACTCCCTCCTCATCATAGGAGACAACAGCGTTGATGAAGATGGCGGTGATGTCGATGGAGATGCCTTCCGGGGGCAATTCCCCGTCCCGGCGGCGTGCCGGAACAGAGACTTCTGTCCCCCGAATCTTGGCTTCGCGATGGCGGCGGCTGCGTAACTTTTCTCGTCCCGTGGCTTATTCCTTTAGGGTTTTCGCGACGGAGGCTTTAAGTAGGCGGAAGGGCAGCCTCGGAGGAGTCTGGTGGGGCCACACCATAGGGGGCGCCCCTTGGCCGCGCCGCCTTGTGGGGTGGGCCCCCTGGCTCCCCTCTGGCCCCTCTTCGGTGCTCTGGAAGCTTCCGGGAAAAATAAGATACTGGGCGTTGATTTCGTCCAATTCCGAGAATATTTCCTTTGTAGGATTTCTGAAACCAAAAACAGCAGAAAACAGGAACTGGCACTTCGGCATCTTGTTAATAGGTTAGTTCGAAAAATGCATCAAAACGATATAAAGTATGAATAAAACATGTAGGTATTGTCATAAAACTAGCATGGAACATAAGAAATTATAGATACGTTGGAGACGTATCAAGCATCCCCAAGCTTAGTTCCTACTCGCCCTCGAGTAGGTAAACGATAACAAGGATAATTTCTTAAGTGACATGCTACCAACATGATCTTGATCAATACTATTGTAAAGCATATGAGATGAATGAAGTGATTCAAAGCAATGGTAAAGATAATGACTAAACAACTGAATCATATAGCAAAGACTTTTCATGAATAGTAATTTCAAGACAAGCATCAATAAGACTTGCATAGGAGTTAACTCATAAAGCAATAAATTCTTAGTAGAATGCTTTGAAACAACACAAAGGAAGATATAAGTTTCAGCGGTTGCTTTCAACTTCAACATGTATATCTCATGGATAATTGTCAACATAAAGCAATATAACAAGTGCAATAGGTAAACATGTAAGAATCAATGCACATAGTTGACACAAGTGTTTGATTCTAAGATAGAAAGAAATAGGTAAACTGAATCAACATAAAGTAAAAGAATGGCCCTTCGTAGAGGGAAGCATGGATTACTATTTTTGTGCTAGAGCTTTTCATTTTGAAAACATAGAAATTTGTCAACGGTAGTAATAATTCATATGTGTTATGTATAAGACATCCTATAAGTTGCAAGCCTCATGCATAGAATACTAATAGTGCTCGCACCTTGTCCTAATTAGCTTGGATTAACACGGATTATCATTGCATACATATGTTTCAACCAAGTGTCACAAGGGGTACCTCTATGCCGCCTATACAGAGGTCTAAGGAGAAAGTTCGCATTGGATTTCTCGCTTTTGGTTATTCTCAACTTAGACATCCATACCGGGAAAACATAGACAACAGATAATGGACTCCTCTTTAATACATAAGCATTCAACAACAGATAATATTCTCATAAGAGATTGAGGATTAGTGTCCAAACTGAAACTTCCACCATGATTCATGGCTTTAGTTAGCGGCCCAATGTTCTTCTCTAACAATATGAATACTCAAACCATTTGATCATGAAAATCGCCCTTACTTCAGACAAGACGAACATGCATAGCAACTCACATGATATTCAACAAAGGTGTAAAAGTTGATGGCGTCCCCAGAAACATGGTTACCGCTCAACAAGCAACTTATAAGAAATAAGATACATAGCAACATATTCAATACCACAATAGTTTTAAGGCTATTTTCCCATGAGCTATATATTGCAAAGACAAAGAATAGAATTTTAAAGGTAGCACTCAAGTAATTTACTTTGGAATGGCAGAGAAATACCATGTAGTAGGTAGGTATGGTGGACACAAATGGCATAGTTTTTGGCTCAAGGATTTGGATGCACGAGAAGTAATCCCTCTCAATACAAGGCTTAGGCTAGCAAGGTTGTTTGAAGCAAACTCAAGTATAAACCGGTACAGCAAAACTCACATAAGAACACATTGCAAGCATTATAAGACTCTACACTGTCTTCCTTGTTGTTCAAACACCTTAACCAGAAAATATCTAGACTGAGAGACCAATCATGCAAACCAAATTTTAACAAGCTCTATGTAGTTCTTCATTAATAGGTGCAAAGTACATGATGCAAGAGCTTAAACATGATCTATATGAGCACAACAATTGCCAAGTATCAAATTATTCAAGACAATATACCAATTACCACATGAAGCATTTTCCGTTTCCAACCAAATAGCAATTAACGAAGCGGTTTTCAACTCCGCCATGAACATTAAAAGTAAAGCGAAGAACACTAGTGTTCATATGAAAAAGCGTGTCTCTCTCCCACATAAGCATGAATTTATTCAGAGAATGAAAATAACAAAACGAAAATAAAAGCACACAGACGCTCCAAGTAAAGTACATAAGATGTGACTGAATAAAAATATAGTTTCACTAGAGGTGACCTGATAAATTGTCGATGAAGAAAGGGATGCCTTGGGCATCCCCAAATTTAATATGCTTGAGTCTTCTTGAAATATGCAGGGATGAACCACGGGGGCATCCCCAAGCTTAGACTTTTCACTCTTCTTGATCATATTGTATCATCCTCCTCTCTTGACCCTTGAAAACTTCCTCCACACCAAACTCGAAACAAACTCATTAGAGGGTTAGTGCATAATCAAAAATTCACATGTTCAGAGGTGACATAATCATTCTTAACACTTCTGGACATTGCACAAATACTGAAAGTTAATGGAACAAAGAAATCCATCAAACATAGCAAAACAGGCAATGCGAAATAAAAGGCAGAATCTGTCAAAACAGAACAGTAAAGACGAATTTTCTGGGGCACTTAACTTGCTCAGATGAAAAAGCTCAAATTGAATGAAAGTTGCGTACATATCTGAGGATCACGCACGTAAATTGGCAGATTTTTCTGAGTTGCCTACAGAGAATTCTACTCAAATTCGTGACAGTAAGAAATCTGTTTCTGCGCAGTAATCCAAATCTAGTATCAACCTTACTATCAAAGACTTTACTTGGCACAACAATGCAATAAAGTAAAGATAAGGAGAGGTTGCTACAGTAGTAACAACTTCCAAGACACAACAAAACAATAGCAAAATAAAAATATGGGTTATCTCCCAAGAAGTGCTTTCTTTATAGCCATTAAGATGGGCTCAGTGATTTTAATGATGCTCGCGCAAGAAATAAGAGTTGAAGTAAAAGAGAGCATCAAGAAGGAAATTCAAAACACATTTAAGTCTAACCCACTTCCTATAAAAAGGAATCTTATAAATAAACAAGTCATGTAAGCACAATGCAACAAGCATAGAAAGGCAACACAAGTGCAACTTCAAGATTCTCAACATAAAGAGGGGAAACTTAATATTATTAAGATGCATATAACCATGTTTCCCTCTCTCATAATAAATTTCAGTGGCATCATGAACAAACTCAACAATATAAGTATCACATAAAGCATTCTTATTCACATGCATAAAAGTATCATTACTCTCCACATAAGCATAATCAATTTTATTAGTAATAGTGGGAGTAAAACTACCATAACCATCATTGTAATCATCATAAATAGCATGGTATAATCATAATAAACTTTATCCTCCATAGTAGGTGGCACCAAAATACCACTATCATTATAATCATCATAAATAGGAGGTAAAGTATCATCAAAGAAAATTTTCTCCTCAAAACTTGGGGGACTAAAAATATCATGCTCATCAAAACCAGCTCCCCGAAGCTTAGAATTTTCCATAGCATTAGCAACAATGGTGTTCAAAGCATTCATACTAATAACATTCCCATTAGCATGCATATAAAGTTCCATGGGTTTTTAATTCTCTCTTCAAACACATCATGTCCTAATTCAAGATAAAGTTCATAAAGATCTCTCATTTTGTTGTTGTTTTTCATTAAGCCTAACTAGTGAAAACAAGAAACAAAAAGATATAATTGCAGGATCTAAAGGAAATACCTTCGAGCACTCACACATCGGCAACAGTGCTAGGAAATAGCTTAGTAGTCGGAGGATGTGAATACCTTTTACCTTACCTCCATAGCAACGGCGCCAGAAAATAGCTTGATGTCTACGCACGCTTCTATTCCTGTAGACAGTGTTGGGCCTCCAAGAGCAGAGGTTTGTAAAACAGCAGCAAGTTTCCCTTAAGTGAATCACCCAAGGTTTATCGAACTCGGGGAGGTAGAGGTCAATGATATTCCTCTCAAGCAACCCTGCAATTACGATACAAGAAGTCTCTTGTGTCCCCAACACCTAATACACTTGTCAGATGTATAGGTGCACTAGTTCGGTGAAGAGATAGTGAAATACAAGTAATATGGATGAATATGAGTGGTAATAGCAATCTGAAATAAAGATGGCAGCAAGCAAACATGTAACAGAACTTGTTGTGAACGGTGTTTCAATGCTTAGAAACAAGGCCTAGGGATCATACTTTCACTAGTGGACACTCTCAACAACGATCACATAAATAAATAAGTTCTCTTCTCTTATGCTACTTTCAAAGACTCTATTGTTGGATAAAAAACACCATTCATTGTGTAGGGCTACGAGAGCACCCTCAAGCCGGAGTAAACAAGCTCCACAATGTCATAAAGGAATCACACAAGATGCAAACACTGTCACTGTCACACCATAGAGAGTAATTCCGGAGTTCATATAGAGTAACTCTAGAGTGCATAGTAATAGTTAACTTCACAATCTACAAGAGATCACGATCATAACCTACGCCAAGTACTACATGATCCACATTACATCATGAAGGAGGAATAGACTACTTTAATAACATCACTAGAGTAGCACATAGATTAATAGTGATACAAAGCTCATCATATGGATCTCAATCGTGCAAGGCAGTTCATGAGATCATTGTATTGAGGTACATGAGAGAGAGATTAACCACATAGCTAGCCCTTAGCCTCGAGGAGAACTACTCCCTCTCATCATAGGAGACAGCAGCGTTGATGAAGATGGCGGTGATGTCGATGGAGATGCCTTCCGGGGGCAATTCCCCGTCTGGCGGCGTGCCGGAACGGAGACTTCCCCCGAATCTTGGCTTCGCGATGGCGGCGGCATAACTTCTCTCGTCCCGTGGCTTATTCCTTTAGGGTTTTCGCGACGGAGGCTTTAAGTAGGCGGAAGGGCAGCCTCGGAGGAGTCCTGGTGGGGCCACACCATAGGGGGGCGCCCCCCCTTGGCCGCGCCGCCTTGTGGGGTCGGGCCCCCTGGCTCCCCTCTAGCCCCTCTTCGGTGCTCTGGAAGCTTCCGGGAAAAATAAGATACTGGGCGTTGATTTCGTCCAATTCCGAGAATATTTCCTTTGTAGGATTTCTGAAACCAAAAATAGCAGAAAACAGGAACTGGCACTTCGGCATCTTGTTAATAGGTTAGTTTCGGAAAATGCATCAAAACGATATAAAGTATGGATAAAACATGTAGGTATTGTCATAAAACTAGCATGGAACATAAGAAATTATAGATACGTTGGAGACGTATCAATACGTCTCAAACATATCTATAATTTTTGATGCTCCATGCATATTTGTTTTCATTACACTTTATTCACTTTATACATTTACTAGGCACTAACCTATTAACAAGATGCCAGGTCCTATTTTCTTGTTTTTGTTTCAAAGTTATACAGGAAATATTCTCGGAATTGGACGAAACAAAAGCCGAAGTCAATATTTTGTGATGTCTACGCACGCTTCTATTCCTGTAGATAGTGTTGGGCCTCCAAGAGCAGAGGTTTGTAGAACAGCAACAAGTTTCCCTTAAGTGAATCACCCAAGGTTTATCGAACTCAGGGAGGTAGAGGTCAAAGATATTCCTCTCAAGCAACCCTGCAATTAAGATACAAGAAGTCTCTTGTGTCCCCAACACACCTAATACACTTGTCAGATATATAGGTGCACTAGTTCGGCGAAGATATAGTAAAACACAGGTGGTATAGATGGTGGTAATATTGCAGAAATAAAGATGCAGTAAAACAGAAACAAGCGATGTTGCAGTATTTGGAAACAAGGCCTAGGGATCATACTTTCACTAGTGGACACTCTCAATATTGATCACATAACAAATAAATAACTTCTCCTCACTTGTGCTACATACACTCTCTTGTTGGATAACAAACACCATTCATTGTGTAGGGCTACAAGAGCTCCCTCAAGCCGGAGATAACAAGCTCCACAACATTCGGAGTTCATATTTAAGTAACCTCTAGAGCATAATAGACCGTTGCAATTTAGACCGAGTACTAACATAGCATACACACTGTCACCTTTAAGCTATGAAAGGGGAATAGATCACATCAATACTATCATAGTAATAGTTAACTCCATAATCTACAAGAGATTACAATCATAACCTACGCCAAGTACTACATGATGCACACACTGTCAACATTACATCACGAAGGAGGAATAGACTACTTTAATAACATCACTAGAGTAGCACATAGATTAATAGTGATACAAAGCTCATGATCACATAAAGATCACATAGGAGAGAGAGATGAACCACATAGCTACCGGTACAGCCCTTAGCCTCGGGGGAGAACTACTCCCTCCTCATCATAGGAGACAGCAATGGCCATGAAGATGGCGGTGGTGTCGATGGAGATGCCTTCGGGGCAATTCCCGTCCGGCGGCGTGCGGAACAGAGACTTCTGTTCCCGAAATTGGCTTCGCGATGGCGGCGGCTGCGTAACTTTCTCGTCCCGTGGCATATTGTTTTAGGGTTTTCGCTACGGAGGCATTATATAGGCGGAAGGGCAGCCTCGAGGGAGTCCTGGTGGAGCCACACCATAGGGGGGCGCCCCCCCCCTTGGCCGCGTCGCCAGGTGGGGTGGGGCCCCCAGGGCTCCCCTCTGGTCCCTCTCTGGCTCTCTGGAAGCTTCCGTGAAATATAAGATCGTGGGCGTTGATTTCGTCAATTCCGAGAATATTTCCTATGTAGGATTTCGAAACCAAACAAGACGAGCGACACTTCGGCATTGTGTTAATAGGTTAGTTCGAAAAATGCATCAAAATGATATAAAGTATGAATAAAACATGTAGGTATTGTCATAAAACTAGCATGGAACATAAGAAATTATAGATACGTTGGAGACGTATCAAGCATCCCCAAAGCTTAGTTCTACTGCCCGGTAGGTAAACGATAACAAGGATACTTTCTTACTGCTACCTACCAACATGATCTTGATCAATACTATTGTAAAGCATGTGAGATGAATGAAGTGATTCAAAGCAATAGTAAAGATAATGACTAAACAACTGAATCATATAGCAAAGACTTTTCATGAATAGTACTTTCAAGACAAGCATCAATAAGTCTTGCATAAGTGTTAACTCATAAAGCAATAGATTCTTAGTAGAAGGTTTTGAAGCAACACAAAGGATGATTAAGTTTCAGCAATTGCTTTCAACTTCAACATGTATATCTCATGGATAGTTGTCAACATAAAGCAATATAACAAGTGCAATAAGTAAATATGTAAGAATTAATGCACACAGTTGACACAAGTGTTTGCTTCTAAGATAGAAAGACGTAGGTAAACTGACTCAACATAAAGTAAAAGAAAGGCCCTTCGCAGAGGGAAGCATAAATTACTATTTTTGTGCTAGAGCTTTTATTTTGAAAACATAGAAACAATTTTGTCAACGGTAGTAATAATTCATATGTTATGCATAAGACATCCTATAAGTTGCAAGCCTCATGCATAGAATACCAATAGTGCTCGCACCTTGTCCTAATTACCTTGGATTTACATGGATTATCATTGCATAACATATGTTTCAACCAAGTGTCACAAAGGGGTACCTCTATGCCGCCTGTACAAAGGTCCAAGGAGATAGATCGCATTTGATTTCTCGTTTTTGATAAATCTCAACCAAGGACATCCATACCGGGACAACATAGAAAACAGATAATGGACTCCTCTTTAATGCATAAGCATTCAACAATAGATAATATTCTCATAAGAGATTGAGGATTGGTGTCCAAACTAAAACTTCCACCATGATTCATGGTTTTAGTTAGCGTCCCAATGTTCTTCTCTAACAATATGCATACTCAAACCATTTGATCATGAAAATTGCCCTTACTTCAGACAAGACGAACATGCATAGCAACTCACATGATATTCAACAAAGGTGTAAAAGTTGATGGCGTCCCCAGAAACATGGTTACCGCTCAACAAGCAACTTATAAGAAATAAGATACATAAGCAACATATTCAATACCACAATAGTTTTTAAGGCTATTTTCCCATGAGCTATGTATTGCAAAGACAAGGAATGAAATTTTAAAGGTAGCACTCAAGTAATTTACTTTGGAATGGCAGAGAAATACCATGTAGTAGGTAGGTATAGTGGACACAAATGGCATAGGTTTTGGCTCAAGGTTTTGGATGCACAGTATTCCCTCTCGGTACAAGGCTTTGGCTAGCAAGGTTGTTTGAAGCAAACACAAGTATGAACCGGTACAACAAAACTTACATAAGAACATATTGCAAGCATTATAAGACTCTACACTGTCTTCCTTGTTGTTCAAATACTTCACCAGAAAATATCTAGACTTTTTAGAGAGACCAATCATGCAAACCAAATTTCAACAAGCTCTAGGGTAGTTCTTCATTAATAGGTGCAAAGTACATGATGTAAGAGCTTAAACATGATCTATTTGAGAACAACAATTTCCAAGTATCAAATTATTCAAGACCATATACCAACTACCACATGAAGCATTTCCTGTTTCCAACCAAATAGCAATTAACGAATTTCAACTCCGCCATGAACATTAAAGATAGAACTAAGAACACCAGTGTTCATATGAAACAGCGGAGCGTGTCTCTCTCCCACACAAGCATGAATTTATTCAGAGAATGAAAATAACAAAACGAAAATAAAAACACACAAACGCTCCAAGTAAAGTACATAAGATGTGACGGAATAAAAATATAGTTTCACTAGAGGTGACTTGATAAGTTGTCGATGAAGAAGGGGATGCCTTGGGCATCCCCAAGCTTAGATGCTTGAGTCTTCTTGAAATATGCAGGGATGAACCACGGGGCATCCCCAAGCTTAGACTTTTCACTCTTCTTGATCATATTGTATCATCCTCCTCTCTTGACCCTTGAAAACTTCCTCCACACCAAACTCAAAACAAACTCATTAGAGGGTTAGTGCATAATCAAAAATTCACATGTTCATAGGTAACAAAATCATTCTTAACACTTCTGGACATTGCCCAAAGCTACTGGAAGTTAATGGAACAAAGAAATCCATTCAACATAGCAAAAGAGGCAATGCGAAATAAAAGGCAGAATCTGTCAAAACAGAACAGTCCGTAAAGACGAATTTTCCAGGGGCACTTAACTTGCTCAGATGAAAAAGCTCAGATTAAAATGAAAGTTGCATACATATATGAGGATCACGCACGTAAATTGGCAGATTTTTCTGAGTTACCTACAGACGGGGCTGCTCAATTTCGTGACAGTAAGAAATCTGTTTCTGCGCAGTAATCCAAATCTAGTATCAACCTTACTATCAAAGACTTTACTTGGCACAATAATGCAATAAAATAAAGATAAGGAGAGGTTGCTACAGTAGTAACAACTTCCAAGACACAACAAAACAGTAGCAAAATAAAACATGAGTTATCTCCCAAGAAGTGCTTTCTTTATAGCCATTAAGATGGGCTCAGTAATTTTAATGATGCTCACGCAAGAAATAAGAGATGAAGTAAAAGAGAGCATCAAGAAGCAAATTAAAAACACATTTAAGCCTAACCCACTTCCTATGAAAAAAAATCTTGTAAGTAAACAAGTCATGTAAGCATAATGCAATAAACGTAGGAAGGCAACACAAGCGCAACTTCAAGATTCTCAACACAAAGAGGGGAAACTTAATATTATTAAGATGCATATAACCATGTTTCCCTCTCATAATAACTTTCAGTAGCATCATGAACAAACTCAAAAATATAACTATCACATAAAGCATTCTTATTCACATGCATAAAAGTATCATTACTCTCCACATAAGCATAATCAATTTTATTAGTAATAGTGGGAGTAAAACTACCATAACCATCATTGTAATCATCATAAATTGCAGGCATGGTATAATCATAATAAACTTTATCCTCCATAGTAGGTGGCACCAAAATACCACTATCATTATAATCATCATAAATGGGAGGCAAAGTATCATCAAAGAAAATTTTCTCCTCAAAACTTGGGGGACTAAAAATATCACAACCAGCTTCCCCAAGCTTAAATTCTTCCATAGCATTAGCAATAATAGTATTCAAAGAGTTCATGCTAATAACATTGCTACAACTATTTTGCAAACAAAGTTCCATGGGTTTTTTATTCTCTCTTCAAACACATCATGTCCTAATTCAATATAAAGTTCATAAAGATCTCTAATTTTGTTGTTGTTTTCCATTAAGCCTAACTAGTGAAAATAAAAACAAGAAACAAAAAGATGCAATTGCAGGATCTAAAGGAAATAGCTTTGAGCACTCACACACCGGCAACAGTGCTAGGAAATAGCTTAGTAGTCGGAGGATGTGAATACCTTTTACCTTACCTCCCGGCGCCAGAAAATTCCTTGATGTCTACGCACGCTTCTATTCCTGTAGACGGTGTTGGGCCTCCAAGAGCAGAGGTTTGTAGAACAACAAGTTTCCCTTAAGTGAATCACCCAAGGTTTATCAAACTCAGGGAGGTAGAGGTCAAAGATATTCCTCTCAAGCAACCCTGCAATTCAGATACAAGAAGTCTCTTGTGTCCCCAACACACCTAATACACTTGTCAGATGTATAGGTGCACTAGTTCGGCGAAGAGATAGTAAAACATAGGTGGTATAGATGGTGGTAATGTTGCAGGAAGTAAAGATGCAGTAAAACAGTAAACAAGCGATGTTGCAGTATTTGGAAACAAGGCCTAGGGATCATACTTTCACTAGTGGACACTCTCAATATTGATCACATAACAAATAAATAACTTCTCCTCACTTGTGCTACATACACTCTCTTGTTGGATAACAAACACCATTCATTGTGTAGGGCTACAAGAGCTCCCTCAAGCCGGAGTTAACAAGCTCCACAACATTCGGAGTTCATATTTAAGTAACCTATAGAGCATAATAGACCGTTGCAATTTAGACCGAGTACTAACATAGCATACACACTGTCACCTTTAAGCTATGAAAGGGGAATAGATCACATCAATACTATCATAGTAATAGTTAACTCCATAATCTACAAGAGATTACAATCATAACCTACGCCAAGTACTACATGATGCACACACTATCAACATTACATCACGAAGGAGGAATAGACTACTTTAATAACATCACTAGAGTAGCACATAGATTAATAGTGATACAAAGCTCATGATCACATAAAGATCACATAGGAGAGAGAGATGAACCACATAGCTACCGGTACAGCCCTTAGCCTCGGGGGAGAACTACTCCCTCCTCATCATAGGAGACAGCAATGGCGATGAAGATGGCCGTGGTGTCGATGGAGATGCCTTCCGGGGCAATTCCCCGGCGGCGTGCCGGAACAGAGACTTCTGTCCCCCGAACTTGGCTTCGCGATGGCGGCGGCTGCGTAACTTTTCTCGTCCCGTGGCTTATTGTTTTAGGGTTTTCGCGACGGAGGCTTTATATAGGCGGAAGGGCAGCCTCGAAGTCCTGGTGGAGCCACACCATGGGGGCGCCCCTTGGCCGCCAGGTGGGGTGGGCCCCAGGGCTCCCCTCGGTCCCTCTCGGCTCTCTGGAAGCTTCCGTGAAATATAAGATCGTGGGCGTTGATTTCGTCAATTCCGAGAATATTTCCTGTGTAGGATTTGAAACCTAAAAAACAGAAACGGCACTTCGGCATCTTGTTAATAGGTTAGTTCCGGAAAATGCATCAAAACGATATAAAGTAAGAATAAAACATGTAGGTATTGTCATAAAACTAGCATGGAACATAAGAAATTATAGATACGTTGGAGACGTATCAGTAACAAAGATGAAGTCCGAAGGGGAGGCAAAGAGGAGCCACAGGGGGGGCCAAACCACCCCTTAGCGCGGCCAGGCCTGGGCCCGCGCCAAGGCATGGTGTGGCCCACCCAGGTGGCCACCGACATCGCCCTCCGCCTATTTAATCACGATCCCGGGAAAACCCTGAATACCCAAGCCTCCATCCACGAAAAGTTCTAGCGTGACCGCCATCGCAGAACCCATCTCGGGGGTTCTGAAGCTCTTCCGGCCTCCCCGAGGAGAAATCATCACCGGAGGCATCTACATCACTAGGCCCGCCTCCGAAGTGATGCATGACTAGTTCATCCCTAGACTATGGGTCCATAGCAGTAGCTAGATGGTTGTCTTATCCAATTTGTGCCTCATGTTTAGATCTTGTGAGCTTCCCTACATGATCAAGATCATCCTTATGTAATTCTACATGTTGTGTTTGCTAGGATCCAATGAATATTGTATACTATGTTGAGGTTGATTATTATTCATGTCATATGTTATTTGTTATCTTGCATGCTCTCTGTTGCTAGTAGATACTCTGGCCAAGTAGATGCTTGTGACTCCAAGAAGGAGTATTTATGCTCGATAGTACGTTCATGCCTCTAGTTTTCTGGGAGAGTGAAAATAACTTCTAAGATTGTAGATGTGTTGTTGTTACTAGGGAGAAAACAACAATGTTTTATCCGAGGGTAATTCTATTGTTTACTTCACACACATTGCTTACTGCGATAATCTGTTGCTTGCAACTTAATACTGAAAGGGTTCGGACGATAACCGGAAGGTGGATTATTAGTCACAGAGTTGGATTACGGTCTATGTATTATGTTATAGTGCTCAAACGAATCTCATAGTTATCATCTTGTCATGTATGATCGGTATTATGTCAATTATCCAGCTGTAATTTATTCACCCAACATGCTATTTATCTTTATGGAGAGACGCCTCTAGTGAACTGTGGACCCCGGTCCTTTCCTTTACACTTATAAATTATACCACTGCAATCCTGCTATGTGTACTTACTGCAAGCTCTGTTCTCTTTAAGTACTGCAAACATCTCTTTCCACTCGATATGTCTAATCCTTTCTGTTCAACAAACCGGTGAGATTGACAATCTCACTGCAAGTTGGGGCAAAGTACTTTGGTTGTGTTGTGTGCAGGTTCCACGTTGTTGCTGATGCCGGTAGTGCGTCCTGCCACTAGTCAGCTAGCAACACCTTCAAAAGTCAAGCCTTTCTCTTACTGGTCGATTAAACCTTGGTTTCATACTGAGGGAAAACTTGTTGTTGTGCTCATCACACCTTCCTCTTGGGGTTTCCCAACCTCTTCCAAAACAACCGCCACCAAGATTGTCTGGCGCCATCACCGGAGCACCATCAGCCCACACACACATTTTGCAATATGAACAACCATTTTTTGAGTAAAAACTCGCTAGTTATATCAAACACCTCTACCGAGGTTTTTGTGTCGTCGACATGTTACTGCGCTTAGTCAGCCAATATTGACATTTGCTGCCATAATTTTTTGAATATACTAGACTTTTGAGGTATGTGGAATTTGACCGTCTCACGGTTATTCTTAAAGCTTCGACTATATTGGATACCACCTATCTAGATGATGAGGAAGCGAATGCCACAACAAATGGTTAGATTCTCTCTCATCTAATTGGTGTGGTGTCGAAGGTTGATTTGGATGACGACGGAGTTAGCTCTTTATGTGAGCTGAAGAAATCAGGCTGGAAATCCAAATCACCCTCTAATAAGAAGCCGCGGAAATGGTCAAAACTTTCCAAATATCCTATTGTTTCCCAATGAATTGCATATTTTCAAATAACAGAGGTCTTGGTGACTTGGCTAAACATTTGCCACTAGTAGGAAAACCCTTATAGGCGGAGCTTAGTTCTGTGGCGCACCATTAAAAATGCGCCACAGAAATTTATTTTGTGGCGCACCAGGCAAGGTGCGCCACAGAAATAGCTTAATTTTGTGGCGCACCAGGGAACCGTGCGCCACAAAAACTTGGTGGGCCCCACAACCTGTCACCCCCAATCATTGGTTTTACTATTTCTATGGCGCACTTACCCGAGTGCGCCACAGAAATTCCTTATTCTGTGGCGCACGCCCACTGTGCGCCACAAAAATAAGCTATTCTGTGGCGCAGTTTGCCTGGTGCGCCACAGAAATAAGGTATTCTGTGGCGCACTGTGCAGGTGCGCCACAGAATTAGCGAACCAGATATACAAAAGTGAGCCAACCTCCCACCTACCACACTACACAAGCCATTCTTCTTCCTCCATCTAGCTCGTCCCCCCTTCTCTCTCATACCATTTTGGCTCTACTTTTCACTTGCTTGGGTATTTATTGCACTTACTTTGGTTGATACATAATTGGAGTTGAGGAGAAGGCTCTCCATACTCTCTCCTCCTCTCGAACTCATCGATCGCGGTCTCGTCTCGGTATCGAATCTACAAGGTGAGTAGTTGGAGGAGACATACATATGCTTGGAGGAGACATGCATATGCTTGTAGATCTTGTGTGGCCGTCGTGTGTATGGATGCTTGTTGCAGGTGAAGCGCTTGTGTGTGTGCCGGTGTGGTGCATGGATGTTTGCCGAAATGTTGATTCATTTCCGTTTCGGCAAATTTTGCACTACCCATATGTCCTACCTTGAGGAGAGGTCATGCCGAATTTTTCCGCTCCATGTAATACCTTGAGGAGAGGTACGGCCCATGCATGTGTGTGCATTTGTTGCGGTTCTAATTTCCTGTTCTATGTATACCATTTGCAGGCAAGCATGGTCCTCTCGATGAGTTCCGCTCGAATCTCTAGATACAAGATAGACGCGAAGGAGGACATGATTCGGAACAATAGGCGCCAGATAAGATGTCCGTGTCGATCATGCAAACTCGAGCGCTGGATCAACCCTGATTCCGGACAACTGGAGGAGCACCTGCTGAGGCGCGGTTTCATGCAAGACAACCAGGCGCGGCCGGCCCCATCAAATGGTGCGCATGAAGACCATGTCGAGCGAGATGACTATCATCATGAAGAAGACTATCATCATGCCGACGGGGACTATCATCATGAAGAAGAAGTCGGCGGAGAAGATCATCATGAAGAAGAAGATGCCGGCGGAGAAGATCATCATGATGAAGAAGAAGATTCCGGCGCGACCCCGCTAATTTCGGCCTTGCGGGACTCTCATGTTCAAGATCTTCTCCTCCAGGAGACGAGCAACGATAGAGTTGCAGCTAGAGAGAGAGCCAAGCTGTCGCAAATGGAGAAAGACGGGATGACTCCGATCTTTCCTGGGTGTCGTCCGCAGGATACGCGCTTGCATGTAACGCTTGATTACCTGCAGATGAAGACGCAGAACAAGTGGACCGATTCCAGCTTCAGCAAGAACTTAAAATTCTGGCACGATCGTCTCCCGGAGGGGAACACATTGCCAAGTAGTATCGAGGAGGCCAAGAAAGTCGTGTGTCCCCTTGACCTACCGCACGAAAAATACCACGCCTGCATTAATGATTGTGTGATTTATAGGTGCGAGTACAAGGACAGAACCACATGTCCGGTGTGCGGCCACGGACGGTACAAGGTTGGGAACAAGAAGGTACCTCGAAAAGTGGTATGGTACTTTCCTATCACTCCCCGTCTGCAGCGGTATTTCGTGGACCCTAAGGAAGCAAAGCTCATGCAATGGCACGCGGAAAGGCAGAAGCCCGAAGAAGATCCGGAGATGGGCTATATGCTGACACACCCTTCAGACGCTGGACAGTGGCAAGCATTGGACATCGCCTTCCCTAGGTTCGGGGGCGACGCAAGGAACATCAGGCTGGGTATGAGCACCGATGGACTCAATCCGTTCGGCAACCAGAGTAGCACGCATAGCACCTGGCCTGTGTTTGTATGGCCTTACAACCTACCCCCGTGGCTGTGCACCAAGCAAAGGTACATACACCTGAGTATTCTCATTCAGGGGCCGAAACAACCAGGTGTCGACATGCATTTGTATCTCGGGCTGCTGAAAGAGGAGTTAGACACGTTGTGGAAGATGCCACCCCGTACGTGGGACGCCTACACTAGAACTTATTTTGATATGAGAGCCACGTTGATCACGACGGTCACGGACTATCCTGGTTACGCATATGTATCTGCCCAGGTCGGCCACGGATTCAACGGTTGTGTGAAGTGCATGGACGAGACCCCGCATCTACAACTACCAAGGGATCCCGGGTCCTCGAAAACCGTGTACCCAGGTGCTCGAAGGTGGCTTCGCTTGGATCACCCGTGGAGAAAACGCGGTGATCTGTTCAATGGTAAAGATGAGCCCGATGGACCCCCACGCCCGAGGAGCGGCGCAGAAATCGATGATCTTCTGAAAAATTGGAAGGAGTGCCCAGCGCCGGGAAAGAAGCGACCGAAGCCAGAGCCGCTGCTCGGTGTATGGAAAGCGAGGTCTGTTTTCCACGACTTGGAGTACTGGAAGGTCCTCCACACGCCCCACAGCCTCGATGTCATGCACATTACGAAGAACGTTACCGAGAGTCTGCTTGGCACTCTTTGCAACTCAGAAAAGTCCAAGGATGGACCGAAAGCAAGATACGATCTTAAACATTTTGGCATCAGGAAAGATCTTCAAGCCCCCGATGACGATGATGATGATGATGATCAGACGGAAGGGACTCAACGTCTCCGCAAAAGGGCTAAGAAGAACGCGGTGCTGCTTCCCGCTGCCTGCTTCACAACGAGTCCGGAGGAGCTCGAGCAGTTTTTCAGGTGCCTCCTAGGAGTGAAAGTTCCTCACGGTTACTCGGGGAATATAAGCAGATATCTGGACGTAGCGAAGAAGAGGTTCACCGGGATGAAGTCTCACGATTGCCACATGCTCATGACGCAGATACTTCCCGTTGCGATCCGAGGCATAATGGACGAGCACGTCCGTGATACGCTGTTTGGCCTTTGCAACTTTTTTGACGTTATCACCAGGAAGTCGATCGGCGTGAGGCAGCTCAAGATGCTACAGGATGAGATCGTGGTGATACTATGTGAGCTCGAGATTTACTTCCCGCCCGCATTCTGTGATATATGCGTCCATCTCCTTCTCCATGTCGTTGAAGACATCAAGCAGCTCGGCCCGACGTTCCTCCACAACATGATGCCTTTCGAAAGGCAGAACGGTGTCATGAAAGGATACGTTCGCAATAGGGCCCGTCCAGACGCAAGCATGGCCAAGGGGTTTCTAACCTACGAGTGCATCTCCTTCTGCCAGAATTATCTAAGCACCGAGGACGACGAGGATCATGTTGGTCTACCCCCCAGGACGCACCTCGGGAGGCTCCCTGGAGTCGGTCACCGCGAGGGCTACCGCTCAGTCCATGTCGGCATTGACAATTGATGGCGTGTAACTCACACGTTCGTTGGGAACCCCAAGAGGAAGGTATGATGCGCACAGCAGCAAGTTTTCCCTCAGAAAGAAACCAAGGTTTATCGAACCAGGAAGAGCCAAGAAGCACGTTGAAGGTTGATGGCGGCGGGATGTAGTGCGGCGCAACACCAGGGATTCCGGCGCCAACGTGGAACCTGCACAACACACCCAAAGTACTTTGCCCCAACGAAACAGTGAGGTTGTCAATCTCACCGGCTTGCTGTAACAAAGGATTAACCGTATTGTGTGGAAGATGATTGTTTGCAGAAAACAGTGAAACGTATTGCGTAGATTGAATTTCAGTAAAGAGAATTGGACCGGGGTCCACAGTTCACTAGAGGTGTCTCCCATAAGACAAACAGCATGTTGGGTGAACAAATTACGTTGGGCAATTGACAAATAAAGAGGGCATGACCATGCACATACATATCATGATGAGTATAGTGAGATTTAATTGGGCATTACGACAAAGTACATAGACCGCCATCCCATGCATCTATGCCTAAAAAGTCCACCTTCAGGTTATCATCCGAACCCCCTCAGTATTAAGTTGCTAACAACAGACAATTGCATTAAGTATTGCGCGTAATGTAACTAGTGACTACATCCTTGAACATAGCACCAATGTTTTATCCCTAGTGGCAACAACACATCCATAACCTTAGAGGTTCTTGTCACCCCTCCAGATTCACGGAGACATGAACCCACTATCGAGCATAAATACTCCCTCTTGGAGTTACTAGCATCAACTTGGCCGGAGCATCTACTAATAACGGAGAGCATGCAAGATCATAAACAACACATAGACATAGCTTTGATAATCAACATAACAAGTATTCTCTATTCATCGGATCCCAACAAACGCAACATATAGAATTACAGATAGATGATCTTGATCATGTTAGGCAGCTCACAAGATCCGACAATGATAGCACAATGGGGAGAAGACAACCATCTAGCTACGCTGGACCCATAGTCCAGGGGTAGACTACTCACACATCACACCGGAGGCGACCATGGTGGCGTAGAGTCCTCCGGGAGATGATTCCCCTCTCGGCAGGTGCCGGAGGCGATCTCCTGGATCCCCGAGATGGGATCGGCGGCGGCGGCGTCTCGGGAAGGTTTTCCGTATCGTGGCTCTCGGCACGGGGGTTTCGTCACGGAGGCTTTAAGTAGGCGGAAGGGCAAGTCGAGGGGGCACGGGGCCCCACACCATAGGCGGCGCGGCCAAGGGGGCGCCGCCCTAGGGTTTGGGCACCCTGTGGCCCCACTTCGTTTCGTCTTCGGACTTGAAGCTTCGTGGAAAAATAGGCCCCTGGGCGTTGATTTCGTCCAATTCCGAGAATATTTCCTTACTAGGATTTCTGAAACCAAAAAGCAGAAAACAACTGGCACTTCGGCATCTTGTTAATAGGTTAGTTCAGAAAATGCACGAATATGACATAAAGTGTGCATAAAACATGTAGATAACATCAATAATGTGGCATGGAACATAAGAAATTATCGATACGTCGGAGACGTATCAGCATCCCCAAGCTTAGTTCTCGTCCCGAGCAGGTAAAACGATAACACGGATAATTTCTGGAGTGACATGCCATCATAATCTTGATCATACTATTTGTAAAGCATATGTAGTGAATGCAGCGATCAAAACAATGTATATGACATGAGTAAACAAGTGAATCATATAGCAAAGACTTTTCATGAATAGCACTTCAAGACAAGCATCAATTAAGTCTTGCATAAGAGTTAACTCATAAAGCAATAATTCAAAGTAAAAGCATTGAAGCAACACAAAAGAAGATTAAGTTTCAGCGGTTGCTTTCAACTTATAACATGTATATCTCATGGATATTGTCAACATAGAGTAATATAATAAGTGCAATAAGCAAGTATGTAGGAATCAATGCACAGTTCACACAAGTGTTTGCTTCTTGAGGTGGAGAGAAATAGGTGAACTGACTCAACATTGAAAGTAGAAGAATTGTCCTCCATAGAGGAAAAGCATCGATTGCTATATTTGTGCTAGAGCTTTGATTTTGAAAACATGAAACAATTTTGTCAACGGTAGTAATAAAGCATATGTATCATGTAAATTATATCTTACAAGTTGCAAGCCTCATGCATAGTGTACTAATAGTGCCCGCACCTTGTCCTAATTAGCTTGGACTACCGGATCATCACAATGCACATGTTTTGACCAAGTGTCACAAAGGGGTACCTCTATGCCGCCTGTACAAAGGTCTAAGGAGAAAGCTCGCATTGGATTTCTCGCTATTGATTATTCTTCAACTTAGACATCCATACCGGGACAACATAGACAACAGATAATGGACTCCTCTTTTATGCATAAGCATGTAACAACAATTAATAATTTTCTCATTTGAGATTGAGGATATTTGTCCAAAACTGAAACTTCCACCATGAATCATGGCTTTAGTTAGCGGCCCAATGTTCTTCTCTAACAATATGCATGCTTAACCATAAGGTGGTAGATCTCTCTTACTTCAGACAAGACGGACATGCATAGCAACTCACATGAAATTCAACAATGAATAGTTGATGGCGTCCCCAGTGAACATGGTTATCGCACAACAAGCAACTTAATAAGAGATAAAGTGCATAATTACATATTCAATACCACAATAGTTTTTAAGCTATTTGTCCCATGAGCTATATATTGCAAAGGTGAATGATGGAATTTTAAAGGTAGCACTCAAGCAATTTACTTTGGAATGGCGGAAAATACCATGTAGTAGGTAGGTATGGTGGACACAAATGGCATAGTGGTTGGCTCAAGTATTTTGGATGCATGAGAAGTAATCCCTCTCGATACAAGGTTTAGGCTAGCAAGGCTTATTTGAAACAAACACAAGGATGAACCGTGCAGCAAAACTCACATAAAAGACATATTGAAAACATTATAAGACTCTACACCGTCTTCCTTGTTGTTCAAACTCAATACTAGAAATTATCTAGACCTTAGAGAAACCAAATATGCAAACCAAATTTTAGCATGCTCTATGTATTTCTTCATTAATGGGTGCAAAGCATATGATGCAAGAGCTTAATCATGAGCACAACAATTGCCAAGTATCACATTACCCAAGACATTAATAGCAATTACTACATGTATCATTTTCCAATTCCAACCATATAACAATTTAACGAAGGAGAAACTTCGCCATGAATACTATGAGTAGAAACCAAGGACATACTTGTCCATATGCTACAGCGGAGCGTGTCTCTCTCCCATAAAGTGAATGCTAGGATCCATTTTATTCAAACAAAACAAAAACAAAAACAAACCGACGCTCCAAGAAAAAGCACATAAGATGTGATGGAATAAAAATATAGTTTCGGGGGAGGAACCTGATAATGTTGTCGATGAAGAAGGGGATGCCTTGGGCATCCCCAAGCTTAGACGCTTGAGTCTTCTTAATATATGCAGGGGTGAACCACCGGGGCATCCCCAAGCTTAGAGCTTTCACTCTCCTTGATCATGTTGCATCATACTCCTCTCTTGATCCTTGAAAACTTCCTCCACACCAAACTCGAAACAACTCATTAGAGGGTTAGTGCACAATAAAAATTAACATATTCAGAGGTGACACAATCATTCTTAACACTTCTGGACATTGCATAATGCTATTGGACATTAGTGGATCAAAGAAATTCATCCAACATAGCAAAAGAGGCAATGCGAAATAAAAGGCAGAATCTGTCAAAACAGAACTGTTCGTATTGACTAATTTTAAAATGGCACCAGACTTGCTCAAATGAAAATGCTCAAATTGAATGAAAGTTGCGTACATATCTGAGGATCATGCACGTAAATTGGCTTAATTTTCTGAGCTACCTACAGGGAGGTGGACCCAGATTCGTGACAGCAAAGAAATCTGGAACTGCGCAGTAATCCAAATCTAGTACTTACTTTTCTATCAACGGCTTTACTTGGCACAACAAAACACAAAACTAAGATAAGGAGAGGTTGCTACAGTAGTAAACAACTTCCAAGACACAAAATAAAAACAAAGTACTGTAGGTAAAAACATGGGTTGTCTCCCATAAGCGTTTTTCTTTAACGCCTTTCAGCTAGGCGCAGAAAGTGTGTATCAAGTATTATCAAGAGATGGTGTGTCAACCTTACCTTGGGCTTTGCCCTTACCTTTCTTACTCTTATTCCTACTCCTTGGTCTAGGGAATACATGACCGCATCCGGGTGTAGAGGTAAAATTTAGAGTGCCTTTCCCAACATCTATGACTGCTCCCATGAGTTTCATCAGGGATCTTCCAAGCGTGATTTGTCCTGTCCCTACACATTCAATAACGAGATAATCAGTGGATACCGTCCTTCCAAGAAAGGTTGTGAAAACACCTTCAGCTATACCCATAGGAATTACAACAGAGTTATCCGTAAGAGTTATTTCTTCTCCCCCTTCAGTAAGTCCCCAAAGTGTCAAAGATTTATAAAAATTTTCAGGCATGAGGCAAAACTCGGACATAATATCACAACGAGCAGGAAAAGTTTCACCACCAATAGTAACTTTAACAGTAGGCACCCACATTGAAGGTTCAAAGCTTAATGGAACATAATCATAATATTCGCGAATTCGATTATACACTTCTTTTAAACAGGATATATTTGTTTCAATAGTGTCTAATCTATTATGCATGCTAGCATGAGATGGATCAAAATTATTATCGGAGCTAAATGATGTAATCAATTTCCTTATAGCATTAAAAGCTTGATCCCCATCACAATGAAGGAAATCTCCTCCCACTACAGCATCTAAGGCATATCTATAGCGAAGAATAAGCCCGAAATAGAAATTACTAAGAAGCAAACTTAAGGTCATTTTAGGTTCAGTTTTACTATAAGCATCAAAAATTCTAGACCATGCTTCTTTAAAATTCTCTTCACCTCCTTGTTTAAAGGTGAAGATTGATTCCTCAGGTGATAGAGTAACAACTACGGGACTAGACATGATAATAAAGTAAATGCGAGTAACTAATTTTTTTGTGTTTTTGATATAGCAAACAAGATAGCAAATAAAGTAAAACAAGCAACTAATTTTTTTGTATTTTGATTTAGTGCAGCAAACAAAGTAGTAAATAAAACTAAGCAAGACAAAAACAAAGTAAAGAGATTGAGAAGTGGAGACTCCCCTTGCAGCGTGTCTTGATCTCCCCGGCAACGGCAGAAATTTAGCTTGATGGCGTGTAACTCACACGTTCGTTGGGAACCCCAAGAGGAAGGTATGATGCGGCAGCAAGTTTTCCCTCAGAAAGAAACCAAGGTTTATCGAACCAGGAGGAGCCAAGAAGCACGTTGAAGGTTGATGGCGGCGGGATGTAGTGCGGCGCAACACCAGGGATTCCGGCGCCAACGTGGAACCTGCACAACAACCAAAGTACTTTGCCCCAACGAAACAGTGAGGTTGTCAATCTCACCGGCTTGCTGTAACAAAGGATTAACCGTATTGTGTGGAAGATGATTGTTTTGAAAATAGTAGAACATTGCAGTAGATTGAATTTCAGTAAAGAGAATTGGACCGGGGTCCACAGTTCACTAGAGGTGTCTCTCCCATAAGACAAAAGCATGTTGGGTGAACAAATTACAGTTGGGCAATTGACAAATAAAGAGGGCATGACCATGCACATACATATCATGATGAGTATAGTGAGATTTAATTGGGCATTACGACAAAGTACATAGACCGCCATCCAGCATGCATCTATGCCTAAAAAGTCCACCTTCAGGTTATCATCCGAACCCCTCCAGTATTAAGTTGCTAACAGACAATTGCATTAAGTATTGCGCGTAATGTAACTAGTGACTACATCCTTGAACATAGCACCAATGTTTTATCCCTAGTGGCAACAACACATCCATAACCTTAGAGGTTCTTGTCACCCCTCAGATTCACGGAGACATGAACCCACTATCGAGCATAAATACTCCCTCTTGGAGTTACTAGCATCAACTTGGCCAGAGCATCTACTAATAACGGAGAGCATGCAAGATCATAAACAACACATAGACATAGCTTTGATAATCAACATAACAAGTATTCTCTATTCATCGGATCCCAACAAACGCAACATATAGAATTACAGATAGATGATCTTGATCATGTTAGGCAGCTCACAAGATCCGACAATGATAGCACAATGGGGAGAAGACAACCATCTAGCTACTATGGACCCATAGTCCAGGGGTAGACTACTCACACATCACACCGGAGGCGACCATGGCGGCGTAGAGTCCTCCGGGAGATGATTCCCCTCTCCGCAGGGTGCCGGAGGCGATCTCTGGATCCCCGAGATGGGATCGGTGGCGGCGGCATCTCGGAAGGTTTTCCGTATCGTGGCTCTCGCGGGGTTTCGTCACGGAGGCTTTAAGTAGGCGGAAGGGCAAGTCAGAGGGGGCACAGGCCCCACACCATAGGCCGGCGCGGCCAGGGGGCCGCACCGCCCTAGGGTTTGGGCACCCTGTGGCCCCACTTCGTTTCGTCTTCGGACTTCTGGAAGCTTCGTGGAAAAATAGGCCCCTGGGCATTGATTTCGTCCAATTCCGAGAATATTTCCTTACTAGGATTTCTGAAACCAAAAACAGCAGAAAACAGCAACTGGCACTTCGGCATCTTGTTAATAGGTTAGTTCCAGAAAATGCACGAATATGACATAAAGTGTGCATAAAACATGTAGATAACATCAATAATGTGGCATGGAACATAAGAAATTATCGATACGTCGGAGACGTATCAACAATCGACGCGACGACTTTGACAGGGCTCACCGGGTCGCGCTACAACACTTAAAACTGATCGAACCTTTCGTGCAAGAGCACAAAAGCATGGTCGAGCAGAATTACATCGATATGGGCCGGCCGAGGAAGATGGGAGACGTAACCAAAAAGCACAACTCCAGCTTCACGCGTTGGTTCAAGCAAACTCAACTGGTTGAAGCACAGAGAAAAAGGCCTTCTACCGAAGATGAAAAACTCATATACACCTTATCACAGGGACCCGGGCATAACGTAAGGACCTATCAGGGGTACGACATCAACGGTTACAGATTCTACACCGAGGAAAAGGACAGAAATAGTGAAAATCAAAACTCAGGAGTAACTATGTTGTCATACGCCGATGACGAGACTAATGTCAAGGAAAGATTTTTTGGAAGGATCGAGGAGATATGGGAGCTCAATTACTGTGGAGAGACGGTGCCAATGTTTCGTGTGAGATGGGCCAAGAAGGTCGAAAAAGAAGGCCGATATTTCACAACCATGGTTATACCCGATGCAAAATCGAAGAACGCATCCGCGAAAAATGAGCCATGGGTACTCGGTAGCCAAGTTGACCAATGCTTCTTCATCACCGATCCGTCGAGGCCTAGCCGTGTTGTCGTGAGGAGGGGCAAGAGGAGCATCATAGGAATGCAAGGAGACGCCAACGAGGAAGACTTGGACAAGAACGGTGACCCGAAGATTGAGGAGGAATTCGACAGGCACTTCGACATGCCTACTACTAGTAAAGTAAGAAGGAAGACCTCCCTACCCTCTAAAGGTTGTCCGTTCACGCGAAGAAATCTCAAGGTGGCCGGCATAAAGTATTCAACCGCCAACAACCGAAAGGGCAAGAAGATTGCGAAGAGACGCTAGCTAGAGCTCGAAGCCGGGACGAAGAAGATCTTTTTTTGGTCTATCACATGTGTGTGAGTGTGTGTTAGACAAGTACATGCATGTGTGTGTGAGAGAAACAAGAACGTACATGTTTGTATGAGACAAGTAATTTATAATACTCTACTAATTACTAAATAATGTTGTGTTATTTATTGAAATGTAACTAAAATATGAAAAAAGGAAGAAAAATTGTGTGGCAGCCAGGGTTCGAACCTGGCTACTAATGGGCTAACATTGACCTTAACCACTGGGCTAGTGCTAAGTAACTGTCAGTACACAGCAGTAAACCATTTTGTTTTGCTAAGTGTCTAAATTCTGTGGCGCACGCCCCTTTAGGTGCGCCACAGAATTAAGGAATTCTGTGGCGCATGTCATAGTTGATGCGCCACAGAATGCTTAATTCTGTGGCGCACATGGAGGGGTGCGCCACAGAATTTAGACACTTGGTGAAATAACTCGATCGACCCTTTCTTCCCCACTCACAACAGCAGTTTCTTCCCCGACAACCCTAGCGCCACTGCTCGCACCACCACCGCCAAGCGCCGCCACCTAGCCCAAGGAGGAGGACCGCCACGCCACCGCCGAGCAGGACGCCCAAGCCCGAGCCACCACCGCAGATCGAGGAGGAGACGCGCGAGCCGACGCCGCCGCAGAGGAGAGGAGGACCACCACGCCACCGCCGAGCAGGACGCCCAAGCCCGAGCCGCCAGATCGAGGAGGAGGACGCGCAGCCCGAGTCGCTGCCGCAGAGGAGGAGGACGTACAACGCCATCACCACCGCGCCCTGCCACCGCCGCCGTTCGGTGAGAGTCCCTCTCCCCCTCCCCACTCCCTTGTCCCCCTCCCCACTGTCTTGTGCCCGAATTTCGGAGAAGAAGGGCAACATTGGTCAGATTTTGTATTGTCTCATGTTCTCGTTCCACGCAAGCTGCCCCTTGTACAATATGTTGTTTGCATTGCCATGATCCAAGCCATCCAAGCCATCAAAGAATTGCCATGATCCTAGCAGTAGCTAATTTCTTGGTTATGGCATTATATTCTTTCTATGTGATGAAATTCAGGGGCTCCATAGCTAGATGTAGAAACAAATGACCTATATCTACTTTGGTGGCATGCTGTAGTGTAGTATGTATATGTTATTGGTTTTGTTGGACTTCCATTGCCAATTCTCTGGCTAAAGTGTAGTATGTAGTATCTGCTATTTACTGGGTGATGTTTGATATGTTCTTATTTTCATCCTTTCGTATTAAAGAGTTTGCAAGGATGTGCGTCGGCAGACACTACATCATGTAGGCCAATAATACTTAGTAGTGTATCATGTAGGCCAGACACTACATCTCCATTGAACAAGCATTCATGAAATAGAATAATGACTCCAATGCTACTGCTAGGATTTGTTAGCAATTCTTGGTGAAAGCTAATGATGCTACTGGTTTAAATGGAAATGATGAAATGATGCTATGATGCTATGATGAAATGATGAAATGTACAAGCTAGAAATTGATTTAGGTTCTCTTGTTCATGCAAATGATGCTACTGGTTTAAATGTAAATGCAAATGATGCAGTCAAATGCTATTTAATTTATTGCTTGCTATTTTTTAATTCATTGGTTGCTGTTTTTTTAATTCATTGCTTGCACTAGAGCTAATAAAGTTCTTGCTATTTTTTTAATTCATTGCTTGCTGTTTTTTTAATTCATTGCTTGCAGTAGAGCTAATGGTTCAATAAAATGAACAATGCAGTAGGTTTTTCAATACAATGCAGTAGGTTTTTTAATAAAATGAAATGCAGATGGTAGGAAATAATGTATGTAATGTAAGGTTAAATGATGCTCATGCTCACATGTTGGCAGTAGCTACTAGTTGGCTTGCTCTATAAGCTTGTATTCTTGGTTATGAAGAAGCATATACTGCCTTTTTAAATTTAAGTAATTATCTACTAAAATTTGATTAGCTATTGGTATAATTCTCTTTGAATTTATAAAAAAATTAAGTCACTAGCTACTGCCTTTTGTAATGTATATTTATGAGTAATAGCATTTTCATTTGAAGTCACAAGCATTTCCATATGATGCTCAAGCTTCTGCTATTTAATTATCTCTGGAATTTTATATGTTGATGTTCTTTATTGCTACTGCTAGCTAGGATTTGTTAGCAATTCTTGGTTCAAGCTAATGATGCTACTTTGGTTAGTGCTACTGTAAGTATAAGTGGTTAGTGCTACTGTAAGTATAAGTGTAATGCTCCAGGTTTTGATGCTCCAGGTTTTGTTGTAGATGCTCTAGGTTTTGATGCTTCAGGTTTTTGATGCTCCAGGTTTTGATGTAGTTGTAGCTCCAGGTTTTGATGTAGTAGTATTTGGATACAATTTTGTATGATGATGAACATGGTTAGAATCTGTGAATATGGTGATGAATGTGGGCTCCAGGTTTTGCAGGGATTTCATTGAGTTGCCCATTTCTCCCGAAGCGTTGATTCACTTCCGTTTCGGTTGAGAAATGGGCACTCCTACGTAGAAAAATTAGCAAAGGTCATGCCGAATTTTTTGGTTGACTTTTGTACTAACTTTTTGCCTCTTTTTAATGAAGTGCAAATAAACATGTCGGGCAGCACTTCTAAGCCCAGGAGCCAGAACGAAGAAGCGAGAGAGGCCAACAAGGACTTCTGGGAGGGCTACGAGCAGCCCCGGAAGGCCGCCGCCGAGTCGCCCGGCGATGAGGAAGAGGGCCGGGACGCCGCCTCCGAGGGAGAGGGCCGGGGGGCCGCCGACGACACCGACGAGGGCCGGGACGCCGCCTCCGAGGGAGAGGGCCGGGGGGCCGCCGCCGACACCGGCGACGATGACGATACCTGGGACGACGCCGCCGAGACCGGTGAAGAGACGACCGGTGAAGAGAACGCGGCCAACCGCACGGAAGGTGATAGCGGCGGCAACCCTCAGGAGGGTAAGAAGAAGAGGACGGCGAGGAGGCCAAGGAGGGATCGGAGGCCGCAAGTGCTCGCCAACGTCACCGATGCTGTCACGGTAGTCTCCGAAAGTGGCCTACCGATGGAGCCTTCGTGGGTTGCCAAAGGGTACGGCATGCAACTAGGGTGCATCGTCCGTGAAACCGTGCCGATCCTAACTCAGGACCTCAGAAGCAAGGAGAACGCGGCTATCGCCCAATCCCTCCTCCAGAAGCTTCACCAACGATACACGTTCCCGGAGCCGTTCAATAAGAAGGTGGACTCTTTAGCTCTCACGAAGATGAGCACCGCCTTGAGCAGCTGGAAGAACCGGCTGAAGAGAAAGATCGAGGCCGGTGAAAGCTGGGAGAGGATAAGTAGCAAAGACCCGTCGATCTCCTTAGAAGACTTTAATGCATTCAAGTCTTACTTATAGACTGAGAGTGTTAAAAAATGGACCGCCTAGGGGAAGAAAATGCGGGAGTTGAACTTAGGGACCCACCATTGCGGAAGCGGCGGTTACCGAGGAAAACAGCCCACTTGGGACAAGGAGGATGCCGAGATGGTACGTCTGGGGAAAGAAAACCCCTGGCACAAAATCCAGGATGTACAGGCTAGGAACTTTGTCCGGTCCCGCTACTACTTAGACTGGAAGACGGGGGAATTTATTACGGATCACAAAGACGTGAGGGATTTCGAGAAGTACCTGGTAAGGATAGTTCTATATTATTTCGCTCATCTTATTAGGCAATGAAGCCAAATGGGCTAACCTTAAGTTCCTTTGTCTGAAGGATGAAGAGTTGACGAAGGCTAGTTGTACGGCTGGCCCGTCGTCCCAGGGGTCGACGGAACCGTGGGACACGCCTTTCAATAGGGCAACGAACAAATACAAGGAGAGGGAGCTGGACAAGCCACCGACGTCGGGTGGCCGTGTGTCCGGCTTTGGCACAAGTATGAAGCTATCCGAGTACTACGGATCGGATGCCAAGACGAGAAAGCTGGAGAGGAGGTCGTCGGCTAAGGATAAATCCGAGGTTCAGGAGCTGAAGAAGAAGGTGGAGTCACTAGAGAAGCTGGTGGCCGAAAAGCCTGTGGAGAACACGGAGATGATGAACAAGTTATTGGACGAGAAGATCCGGCAGATCATCCCCCTGGGTTGATGGAGGGGTTAGCTGCTTGGAATGCGGGAGGTCAAGTGGGGCCGATACATGTGCCCAGCATCAGCGGCAGCAACTCAAGCTTCCACGTGTCGCCGACGGTGCCGCTCCACCCGACGCCGGCGTCGGGGCTCCACCAGACGCCGCCGCTCCACCCGACGCCGCAGCTCCAACCGCCGCCGCAGCTCCAACTGGTCGCATCGACGCCCCCAACCGCCGCCCTTGTATCGACAGTAGCCGAGATCGACGCCATCAAGGAGGTAAACTCATTAGTTACTCCTTCGCGTCATCTTCTTTAACTATATATGCCTTTCGTGACTGCCATCTCACGATGCCCAACATGGTGCCCCTGACTCAGGATGAACAATGCATACTTCTGCAAACGGTGGAGCCCGGCGGCAAGTTGGTGGAAGTTGCTAGCGGCCTTGTCATGGCTTCCCGCGTTATGCACGGCGCTAGATTGGCGGAAGACGTGGCGAAGGTCAAGTTGGTAATGGTAGTGCCGGAGTACCGCTACGCCATCCCCCCTTTCAACCTCCGGGCACAGACGAAGGCGACGTTTTGCCCCTTGGGGATTGCACCTCATGGCTTATGAAATGGCCGAAGAACCAGATTCGTCTGGGGGGGGTCTTCCGAGTGCTAAGAAAAGCACCGGCGCCACCTCCCCTATCATCCGGCCCAAGATCGCCAGCGCCGACGACACCCTTAAGGAAACGGCGGTCGCCGCCCCCACTACCCTGAAGGAACCGGCCGCCGCCACCCGGAAGGAACCGACGATCGCCGCCACCACCACACGCCACAAACAGTTGTTGGGAGCGCTACCGCAACGACCGTCAACTAGACGCACGGTACGCCAAGCGGCGGCATCGCAACCGCCACCACCTAAGGTCCAGGACATGGCGCCACTTGATGGCAACGATGTAGATGATGATGATGACATCGATGCCTACATCAACACTGGCGCCTGCAGCCAAGATATGTACATGCCTCCTATGGATGAACAAGCCTTCCGCACACACGGCGATCAACTTGGTCGTCCCCCTACAGTCACGAAGCAGCGCCTGGTCTTCACGGGTCTTTCTCAAGACACTCCTCCGGAGGCTGGCAATCCAGCTCAAGTCAAGCATGCTACCGTTTTCAGCCCTAACACTCTGCGTAAGACGATCATCGGGGAGCCACCCAAATCAATCACAGCAACCTCAGAAGCACCACCAGCACCCGAAGCACCACCATCAGCACCACCAGCACCCCCAGTAGGTCAGGTGAAGAAGGCAAGGAAGAGAGGAGCCAAGAAGGGCGCATCTTCGAGCCAGCCTGCTCCTAAGAGGATCCGGGCCGACGACATGGTACCACCTACACCGGATGGCTTGCCCCGGTGTCATGAAGCTGGTAAACCTATACTGCCTCCGGACATGGAACACCTCGCAAGTGGACCAATGCTCCCTTTGCAGCACTCTATTAATTATCAAGAGAGCGTCCTTCTTAAAGAAAAGGATCCAAATTACCCGGTGTTCTCGGTCAAGGTGCCGTCCGACCAGAACTTCGTCAATGAAGACCCCGCGGATATCTTCTTCATAGCGTTCGAGGATGTCTTCAATCTATTTCACTCGAAACGGCTCAACTATAACTTGGTCCACCTATACGCGATCAATCTTCAGATGAAGATCAACAGAGAGAGACCCCGCCACATCGCGGTAGCGGATCCCTACTACATGCGCGATAGCCAGCTCCAGGACGGCTCAAGGACACGGACCAAGGCGGTGCGGTACCTCCAGAACTTCATGCTCATGCACAAAGAGAGCAACACCATTCTTCTGCCTATCTTTCCCGAGTAAGTACACATCCGCTCACGGCCGTCGTAACTTATGCTTTCTTATATATTTCTTCCATTTCCGATCATTTCCAACATAAAATTTCAATTGCATGTGTTGAGCAGGGACAAATACTGCACACTCATCATCCTAGATCCAAAGTGGTCACTAGCCCAGTATTTCGACTCGTCGAGTACGACGACGAAGAAAGACTACAACAGAATAAGGGGTGTTCTCGATGAAGCTATCCTTGGCTACTCCAAAAATGGAGGCACATTCGACAAGAATGGGAAATATATCAGGTCGGACACTAAAAAGATCGGGTTCAAGCACGTGATCAACTTCCCTTGTATCAAGCAGCCAGCTGGCAGCATTAAGGAGGCCTTCTATGTCCTCCATCACCTTAAAGGGTTTGTCGAGGATGCAGAGATGATGTCTCTGCCACCTAGTAAGCGAGACCCCATTAAAATGTTGGGGGAAATCAATGATGATGATCTTAGAGAATACTTCCATCGCATCCAAGTAAAGCTCTCGGAAATTATCTTACAAGATGTATCCAACGCATCGGGGCTCTTACACGCAGTCAGAGCGTTGCCTAAGAGGGATATCGAAGAACGCCTACATAGGCAGGGTGATGGAAGGACGTGGACGACGAAGGACTTGTACAAGCCGTTCCCGGAGCCGCTCAAGAAGATGTCTCGTTGACCGAGGCCGGTGTGCCTAGCATTACTTTGAATCGATGGACAATTTGTACCGTGTTGTAAACTAAAATTGCTTAATTTGCTCGAAACGGTGGTCATCGTTGTTGTACTTCAATTACTATTGTAGTCGTTATCGTTGAACCATATTACTTATGTGATACCGATGCTATATGTCTTTTAGGTTTATTATTATTTTCTTGCTTTAATTCTTGTGAATATGTATGCATGTGAACCCTCTAACTCTTTCCATTGCGTTATATACTAATATGCCTTGTGTCCATAGAGATGACGTACTACGTCGTGTTCGAGGGGCGGGTTCCAGGAGTGTACGAGGAGTGGGAGGAGTGCAAGAAACAGGTGCACAAGTTCAGCGGCAACTGCTACAAAGGGTACCCGACTAGACACGAGGCGGTTGCCAAGTGGAGGGCGCACCAAGCAAACAAGAGCAAGATGAAGACCTTCCTTGTGCTCTCGCTCTTGCTCACCATCGTCGCAGCGGTACTCTATTTCATCCTAGTGTAGGCGGCGGCCGGTGTCACTTCGTTTGTATCTAGAGATGATGAGAACTTAATTAATTTGCATGGATTATGAGTTGTATGGAGCTATATGTATAACTCGATCGGGCTCTAAGTAATGTGATGATGATGTGATGATTATATATGTCCATATTATATCTGTCTATATTATATCAGTATATAACCTGTATACGGTGTACAAAACCAGTATAAAACCAGTATAAAACCAGTATACAACCTGTATAATACACCAGGGAGCACAAAATCGAGTATACATGTAGATTGTTCTGTGGCGCACCAAAACATAATTCTGTGGCGCACCTATTTCTGTGGCGCACCTATATCACATGCGCCACAGAACTACTTATTTCTGTGGCGCACCGGACCTAGTGCGCCACAGAAACCTTAATTCTGTGGCGCACGGCCAGGTGCGCCACAGAAACCTTATTTTTGTGGCGACGTTTCTGTGGCGCACCTCCCATGCGCCACAGAATCCCATTTCCGTGCGCCACTGATGAGGCTTTTCCTACTAGTGTGCACTTCGCTGATTGCATTCGGGATCATAGTTTCAATTTTTGGCTATTTCGAAAACGGGTAAATGAGATTTCTGGTGTAGTATACTGAACCAGCTCTCGGGTCTCGGGTGGTATAGACTCTGCGTGGTTTTGTCGTCCGCCTCGTGGAAGATCTATGGGCATTTTACTCGGTCTCACCAAATATTCTATGGATGTTTTCACTGATTTGGATGGTGAATACCACATTAAACTCCATATCCATAATAAATCTGGTAACTTTGCATGGACACTTGTTTTCGTATATGGTGCTGCCCAGGAAGAGTTTAAGGCCAACTTTCTTTGTGAGATGGTTAACCTAGCGAAAAATACCATACCCCCATCATCATTGGGGGATTTCAACTTGCTATTCCATCCGAGAAGAATAGAGGCAGGTTTCACAACACCATTGGCCTTTTTTATTCAACACTATCATTGACAGCTTGGATCTAAGAGAGATTTCAATGGTGGGAATACAATTATTTGGGAAAATAGTCTTCATGGGCCTACTTAGGAGAAGCTAGGCTGCGTACTCATGGACACCGAGTGGGAATCTAAATTTTATGTGGTTTCAGTACGCGCTCTTCGGCGTATCGAGGTTTTGTCAGACCACACTCCTATCTTATTGACCACTGCACTGCCTAAACCTCGGGATGCTCTCCGTCTCAAATATGAACTTCGATGGCCGCACTGTGAGGGCTTCCATGATATGGTATAGTTGTTGGTAATACCCCAATTTAAAGGTGGAATAATAAGATGTGTGCAACATGCAAACACCTTCCTGGTTGAGCTTGACACACAAGTGTTTTTATTAAAAAGGAAAAGCAATGGCTCTGAGATGTCATTGATGACCGTGAGGAGTTAGCTGAAGTTCGTCTATTGTTTGCGCAAGAAATTGAGATAAAAAGCTAAACTAATGTGCAAATAGCATGATTTCTACGTGAGAAGGGAGATAAAATGGTATCAACATTTTTAAACCTAATTCGTTCTCGGAGGAGATTCGAATACAATATACTTCTATAGTATTGCCGGTGGCAGACACAGGAAGAAACTTATTCAGTCTGTTGTTCATGACGAGGGAAAGATTGAAGGTCATGGTAAACTCGAGGCGTACATTACAAATTAGTAGATGGGTCTTTTTGGTGCACCCAAGGAACGTAACTTCGCTTTGGATGCGACTAGAACAGACGATAATCCCGAGATTTTTGAGGAGGATAACCTAGGAGGAAGTAAGAAAGGTGGTTTTCCTCATGGAACATAATAAGGCTGGTCCATATTTTTTTTCCAACAAAGTTCTACAGGAACTTTCGGGATATCATTAAGTTAGATCTTCTCGATTTGTTCGGATTTATTCATAGTGGACAACTAGAATTATTTCAGCTGAATTTTGGCAATATAATTTTTTACCTAAGGTTAGTGGAGCAGAAAGGATCCAACAATACTGACATATCTATCTTCTTAACACTTGTCTTAATTTTTTGACCAAAGTCACAACATCGGGCTAAACATAGTGACAAATCATGCGGTTTGTCCTTATCAAACATTCTTTATGCAAGGTCATAACATCCTTGGTGGACTAGTTAACCTTCATGAAATAGTGCACGAACTTGGTATAAAAAGTTGAATAGGGTAATTTTAAAGATTGATTTTGAGAATGCATATGACAAGACCAAGTGCCCTTTCCTTCAGTAGACTCTCAGAATGAAACGCTTTTCATTTGAGTGACGTGCCTTGATTCATAACTTTGGGTCGGTTGTTACTGTTTCTATTAAGTTCAATGATGGTGTTGGTACATACTTCCAGACCAAGAAAGGGCTAAAAAAGGTGACTCTTTATAGTCAATGCTTTTTATTATTGTGGCTGATATGCTTGCTATCATGATTGAACATGTGAAGTCTGATGGCCAAATTTTTAGTGTGATTCCTCATCTTATTGATGGCGGTTATCCATCTTACAATATGTCGACGATACAATCATGTTTAGGGAACATGACATTGAAATAGCTTGAAACCTGAAGTTAATTCTCTTAGCCTCCAAGCAGCTTTCGGGTCTCAAAATTAATTTGCATAAGAGAGAGTTATTTTGTTTCGGTGAGGCCTAGGACGAGGTCCATCAATATGTCGAACTTTTTTGGTTATAGCCAAGGATGTTTCAGATTAGATATTTGGGTATTACGATTCACTATCGGAGACTCATAAATGTTGAATGGAAATTGGTTGAGGAGCGATTACAACTATGATTAACTAGTTGGAAGGGTAAACTATTATCCTTGGGTGAAATATTAGTGCTCATTAATTCATTACTAACTAATATGGTCTTGTATAGGATATACTTGTGCCAACTTCCTAACGAAGTCTTAAAAAGGTTGAACTATTTCCTATCAAGATTCTTTTGGCAAGGTGATAGTGAGAGAAGAAGTATCGAATGGATAAGTGGAGTGTGGTTTGTCGTCCTAAAGATCAAAGAGGCCTCGGGATTCATGACCTAGAGGTCAATAACAAAGCTCTCCTAAGTAAATGCCTTTTGAAGCTTCTTACCGAAGAGGGGATGCGGCAAGCCGGTCCTAAGGGGAAAGTATGTTTTCTCTTATGTGTTGTCCTAGGTTCTTTGAAAACCGGGTGACTCGCACTTTTGGGCTGGTTTTATGGAAACCAAGAAATTCTTCCTCCCATATGGTGCATTCTCTATTCATGATGGCTTGAAGATAAGGTTGGGAGGATAAATGGTGGGTAACACCACTCTCCATGAACAGTATCATGCTATGTACTACATTCCGCACTCGAAACCTCCACACCAAATGTGATGTTCAGACAAGATCTCGTTGGCCCAAGGTTAACATCTTGCAACGATTTGCTACAACGTCTGACTTTGGTGCACCTAACGCAAGGCAAAGATGATTTTCGACGGAATCTTCACCAGAGTGATCTCTTTTCTTTGGATTCAATGTACAAAGCTTTAATTAAGTTACATGCCTTAGTTGATAATAATAGAAAGATTTGGAAGATGAATATTCCTCTCAAAGCGAAGGTTTTTGTGTGGTATCTTCGTCGAGGAGTTATTCTAACCAAAGAGAACCTTGCTAAGCGGAATTGGCATGGATGTAAAACATGTGTCTTCAATCATCAGGACGAGACTATTAAGCACTTATTCTTCTAATGCAAGTTTTCTAGATATATATATGGCCTGTCATCCAAATAGGTTCTACTGTATACCCATCACGTAGCGTTGCGATCATTTGCAGTAATTGGCTCAATGGTGCGGATCATAGTTTTAAGTTACTTATAAGGGCGAGAGCGATTGCAGTACTTTGGTCGTTATGGCTATGTAGAAATGACAAGATTTTTAATAATGAAGATTCTTCTTTTACGTAGGTTATCTATCGGTGCACAACTACACTCTTTTTATGGTCGTTTCAACGGTGTGTGGAGTGTCGCAACCTATTTATGGAGGTATCTACACGATTGAAGCACGCAACGAGGGAAATTTTTTCCCAACATGGATGACTACGTAATCTACGGATTGTTCCTTCATCTCCACTGGCGCTTTAGATGTTTGTGATGCTTTTGTAATTTTCCTTTAGTTTTTGACACCGTCGGATTTTGCGGATGTCTACATCGTCGTTATCCAGAGGTTGGGTGTGTAATGCTTAAAACCTTTTAAGTAAAAAAAATGCCATTATTGATTTTTTTTTTGAATATGCAGAAGTCTAGTTGAGGTGACAAGATGTCGATATCACTCGATCTTACATTAGGATATTCCCTTACTCAGTATCTTCATTTGGTTCTTGAAATAGGTCACCATGCCGTGATTCTAGTGACAGACGATCTAAC
Source organism: Lolium multiflorum (assembly GCA_030979885.1). Classification (NCBI taxonomy): domain Eukaryota; kingdom Viridiplantae; phylum Streptophyta; class Magnoliopsida; order Poales; family Poaceae; genus Lolium; species Lolium multiflorum. The sequence continues at coordinate 328,708,432 of CM061750.1, read as the reverse complement.
CTTTCAACTAAGGTAAAGGGCAAGAGCACCTTGTTGTCATGGCGGTCCACTTCGATTCCTCGTAGGCATCTATGAGATGATGAGCATATGTGATAAGAATAAATCTATCTGAACTTAATTATTGTTATGGGAGAGTTGTTCGGAGTTATACCTCTATAGTGAACTAATCCAGTCAGTTGCTAATCTTTGCGCAAAAGAAAAGAAAAACTACACTTGATTTCTCAATTGCTAGAAAAGAGCAAAGTTGCTTCCTTTAGCTAAAACAAATCGATGAAACTGATTGAATCAGCCAAGCTGCATCAATCTTTCGTCGTAATCGTTAACCGTGTCAGGACACCCCTAGCTCTGATTGGCTTCACGTTTCTGTTGTCAGGTTTAAAACTACTATAAATTAAAGAGAAACACTCCAAGTCCAATATCTTAGCTTGTTGAAAGTAACACCAAACGCCTGAATAATAAGCGAGTGGGAAGAAATTCAAGCTCTAGGCGCCGCATCGTCTGCCTGATGATAAATAGAAATAGTTTTGACAGAGAGGAGTGGTTCTTGTTTGATACTTAGATCCGACGCACAGATATGCCAATGTTACGATGATCTGTCGATAATATTATGGTATATGGTAGTGCTATGTTAGGTGCAATTGGCACAAGCCGGGCAACTTGCAGGTAGTCTAGCATTGTGCATGCAATGCACCACCAGCAGTCCAGCACACATGATGCCTCTTCCGGCGACGTGAGGACGGTGATCAACTACATACCTGAATGTTATTTGTTGTGCTTTTCCTCTGACCTCGTTTGTTCTGGCGGTAGGTTCGTTTCAATTATCTCAAGGGGCAGCATTGCTTTGAACAAATTAGGAACGAACGCTCTTGCAAAATAATTAAGAATGAACGGAGAAGATATCTTAATTAGTCATGCTAGCTAGCTCGTAGGTCAAATTAAGAATGAAAGGAGAAAATATCTCCTCGGCTAGTCACGCTCATAGGAATTGAAAGAGATGTTGTGATGTAAAATGTAATTGTGTGGGGTTTATTTTTCGAAACAGAATAATTGTGAGATTATTCGGCATGTTCTCTGCTGCGATGTATTTGGTTCTGAATTATAAGATATTTTAAATATTTAAGTATAGACTGCCATGTTGTTTTTCCGTGTCTTTTCGGGATGGTGAGGCAACGGCTACATCCTGAAGTCAGAATAAGGTCTTCCCTGCTCTATCTCGCTCCAGTGGCGCGTCTAACACTGACGAAGGATGCATGGAGTCGTGTGCCCGGCTGATCTTCTAGGATCCGGTCGGTGTTCGTGTTCATTGGTGTGGTTTCAGGTTACCTTTTTTGACCTACGGTTGTCACCATTGCCGATAGTTGTTGTTCTGCTGCGCTAGTCCTTTGTGGTCTTAGCACGACAACTTTCCGTTTGTCCACTACAATAATCTCTACTATGACAAGTTTTGCTCAACTTCGGTGATGGAGGGGCAAGAACGGTGGCACGCCTTCAGCTCACGCTACTGCTTGTAGTCGCCGCTAGGTGGTTTAAATATCTATTTGTAGCTTTTATTACTTTAAGTGCTATTTGTGCTGATGATTATTAATAAGTTGGCGAAATTTTTGTAAAAGAATACGACCTAGATACATATTTTTTTTTAGAAATGATAAAACATCCTGTAATTTAGAACAAACTGATACATTGACCGCATTGACCCATCCATAATACCAGCATGAGACGTGCACTTGCGGATTTGTCAGTGAGTTTGAAGGTGCAGTTTGGCGGTCACTTGTAGCACGTAGGATAGGACGGAGCACCATTTAAGGAAGTGGTAACCTCTAACAAGATGCAGAGCCGAATGGCAATTAGTTTAGCAGCGAAAGGCCAACCGTTGTTAGGGGAAGGTAGATTACGAGCTTGACCGACTTGCGGGTGGCCGCGCAGCAAGACTTTGCAGGCCCTCAAAGGTCGTCGATCGTAGCCGTAGCAGTAGCTCTCGCACGCTTTGCTTCGGTTGGCTGCAGCTTGTTTTTTTCCTGGGTGAAAGCTAAAGATCGATCGAGGAGGACGACTTGGACAGTTTTCGTCGTCGTGTGAGAGCTTCCGTTTTCACGCCCCACAGTCGCACAGTGCAATGATTGTACTCCCCCGTTGAAACGGCAAAAACAATTTTGTTCTATTCGGGGCATGAAGTGAAACCAACGAAGCAACAAAAAAGGGAGCCGTATCTGTGTTTCTCCATGGATGTTGTTATGCGTCATTTTTATTTTCTGAGGGATTATTTTGAGGGACTGTTGTTATGCGTCATACTGACACCGAGTTTTCATTTTCCTAGACAGAGCGAGGTGAGGGTGCACACATATATTCGAATATTCTTAAGTCACAAAAGAATTCGAACATTCGACTGAGCCTTCTATCCAAAATGAGAAATTTCATAAGTATATATGTGATGTGTTTTTTCGTCATTCTCCTGTTAGGGTTTAGTGCTCCAACGGCAACCCTACCATCGTCGTGAGGTCAAACTCGTTTTCGGCTTGGTTTTTTCCAGCTTATATGCCACGCTCTTAACCCCCTCAACGAGACCTAACAATCTAGCAACCTGTTTTCTCCTCCAAACCTCCTAGTTCAGAGGCCTCCACAACTATTGTTTAGACAATGATCATCATGGAGGAAAAAATACTCGCGATGGAACTAGAGTCGCTTGCAGCGGATGGGGAGATTGATGCGACATGTTCACACATCTGTTGAAACATGATGAACTTGATGAAATCGTGTGGAGGGGGTCTATGAATTCCAGAAGGGGACATGATGGATGGCAATTGGAAAAGTTCATGCCACAAGAGCATTTAACTATGAGGCGTTGTTCGAGAAGATGAAGAACCTCTGTAACATGACACATGAACCAGATTGTCTCTAGGAGGGGAAGAATATATTCATCTCATATGCACTGCCTCGGTGATTGGAAGAAGGTTGTGCACCAATGTTCATGGAATTTCTGCTGCTAGGATGTAATGATCGAGGATTATGATGGTCTTAGCGACCTGGAAGAATATGTGTTCATTTGTATGCATGTATGAGCGCAGATGCATCGGATCCCGGAGCTCTAGAGGAAGGTGGACGTGGTTAACGATCTTGCACAACGGATCGGCAAGGTCATGGAAGCACAAATGAATCAGAAGCTAATCTTCTAAAGAAACTACATGAGAGTTAAAGTTTGTAATGGGATGATCCGTTTTGCATCTCTGTCGGTGAATGGTTTATCATTCCATAAAATATAGATAACAGATTTGCTAGTTCTTGGTCGACGGAGAATTAACTTAGAGCTCGGTCACGTCTAGGAGAATTAGATTCGCATTGTGATTTGTGCGTCACGTGAGTTGCAAGTGGCTTGCAGCTTTGTTTTTCCTAATTGTAACTGAGTTGCAACTGAGCAAAAACATTATGACCGTTCGATTTGCATTGTGATTCATGTTAGATGTGAATTTCAATTAACTGAGTTAAATCTTGGTTGACCAAGAACTAGTCGCTCCCCAGTCCCTATATATTATCGGTTTTGCTAGGATTGTATCGTGATTTCAACTACTCCCTCCGTCCCATGAAACATGTCTCGACTTTGTCCAAATTTAGGTGTATCTAGTTACTAAATTTTAGTGTCTAGATACACCCAAGTTTAAACAAAGTTAAGATATATTTCATTGGATGGAGGGAGTAACATGATTTGCAACATGGATCGCAACTGAGTTTTTTCTAATTCCCCATGACCGTTGCAACAGAGGAAAAAAAAAAGCCCGGACCATTGGATTGCTTCGTGATTGAAAATACCTCACACCTTGAATTGTTTCATTTTTCCGATAAAAGGTGCTTTATTACTTAAAAGGTTTATTAAGTATTACACCCAGCCTTGCACCATTCAATTGTTTCATGATTCTTGCTAGTCATAAGTTGCAACGCGAGTAATTCTCAGCCAGCTAAAAATTAGTAAAATCTATAATGTATTTTTTTAGGTTGATTAGTTTCAAATCATACAGGAAACAATTCGGGTTTTTGCACAAGAGAAATGTTTTCTTCGTAGCAAGGCACGGGTATAAAGGCAAATAATAGTCCTACACTAGTTAAGAAAACTAGATGATACCCCGCGCGTTGCGGCGGGAACTAATATAATTTTTTTTCTGATATTTGTTTTATAAATAAATTTAGAAAAGCGAATATAAATGAAGAAGAAACCGAATGTGTGAATAAGAGAACCCATAAAGCTAAATTTTATTGATTCTATTGGTGAATTTGATCAGTGTAATTTGTTATTCAATATAAATAGCATGGTTAATGAAGGCATTAACATGTTGCATGCACACAATATTTCAAAGATATTTTTAGGACAAAAATGAGAAGAATAAGAAAAAAATAGTTGAGCAGCGTGAAGGTTTTAAGGAACCAAACATGAAAATGGTGCAATAAGATTTGAAGCTGGGTTTACTAATAATAATATCTATGCTGGTTGCGGGTACATGTAGACACATGCGATGACATACGTAGTTCTTTATTCAACATAAGTTTTCTACGTATGAGGATATTTCTCAGTAACAACAAAAGCTGATCAGTGCGGCTATGGGCTATTATCAATGAAAGCAAGACTGGATTCTTGTTGTAGGCTCTGAAGAGTTGATGCCCAGTATTTTTTCATGCACCCCGTCATTGGATCATCCTGAGTTGTTTACTTAAGCAGCAATATCAGTAATTTAGGTAGAAGCGACTGGAGCCATTAGTTGTTCCATGCGTGGTTGATGGTGCCCTGCATGTGGTTCAACAAATTAGTAGTATTAGAAAGGCACTGGATGTGTGTTCATGTTTATGTTATACTGAACTTTTGGATAATTCTGCCTGTACATGATAATCGATAATACCTATTGTTCATCCTCCTATCTTTCCTAGATGTTTGCTGCAACATTGTTGTCTGGAAAGCTGTTTGAGGATCAAAAATGAGGAAGGCAAATGCGATATTTGGTATTGACGTGAGTAGATGTGCATACTCTTGCTTAGGTCGTTTGACACTCTGGAGATCAAGTTCTCCAGCTAGATGAGGTACACCTTGTCCACTGTGGTCACGTTGGTTCATGTTCTGGAAATTCAATGCTTCTTTTTGCTGTACAGTGGCTGCAAAAAAATAAATGTCACTTGAATTTCATGTTGAATCTAAACAAACCAGGGCATCATTATAGACTAAAATAGATTACTTGAGCTAGTCTTTGCTGGTGGTAATAGCTTGTTGTTCGCGAAATGGAGGTGTATTATAATGCAACTCCTCTGGGTATGCTCAATCAGATTGGTGAGTGTATACAATATAAAGGCACAAAGTATTGAATAGTGTAGAAATATCGCAATAGTGCAGAAATATCCGCGAACAAATCATTCATTGGATGAACTACAAAAATAACTCTATGATAAGTATATACAATATAAAGGAAATTTGTGCTTAATTTTTCATACCAATAGTGCAGAAATATCTGCAGAAATAGCTATATGAGAATATGAGAAAATATGTCACATCATACAAAGGTTACTGATTAGGTGTGCTTACTGGAACAGAACAGGGGAAAGGGATTAGAACATGCGTACCAATAGAAGTCATTATGTACTGTCCGGAGAATGAGTAGTCAATGTACGGACAGAAATATCCGTGAGCAGTTCGAGAATCCAAGAAATCTGAAGGAATTGAGCCGGACTGAGGTAGTAGTTGAGTGAATCCAATATAATCGGGTGGCTATGTAGACTGTAGTCTGTACAACGTCGAGCCATATTCCAGCAAAAGATGAACCTGCCAGATTCCAAATATATGTTGAGTTATTGTGAGAAAATGAAGGAGGGATTAGAAAAGGGGATCGGCGTGCTACCAGCGTTGAGGGCGCTTGGCGATGTGGCCGCGAGCACGCTGCCGTGGTTGGTGTGGATGCGAATGGTAGGGGGGCTCTTTTTAAGGTCGACGCAATTGCGGTGGCTTATGAGCTCCATTGAGCAGTTTTGAGTCCTTGAATGCTCGAATTTATCAGGTGATTTCATGATAATTAAATCGCGGCGGAAGATACGTGGGGAGGGGAACGGATTTTGGCGGCGGCGGGGAAGACGCGCAGAGCCTGGGGAGAGGAAGACGAACAGAGAACTTTTTTGTTGGACGACGAACGTGACCATCGAGGGAGCGACTATAGCATTCACGCGAGGTGACCTTCTAGGCCATCCTTTCCGGCCCATGTTAGCCTGCAGCGTGTCCTTACCAGCCCATGTTGGCCTGAAGCGCTTTGCAGCCCATGCGGAGGAGTGCGATCGTCCGGAAGGCAGGTGAATCAACGGAAATCCTATACACCGACCAGGTCGGTGCCTACCAGGCACCGCACACCCTGGTCGGGTATTGGGCCTGGCCCATTTTCATCTTCTTCTTTTTTTCGTTTTCTGTTTCTGTTTCTGTTTTTTCTTTTTTCTTTTTTCTGTTTTCTGTTTTCTGTTTTCCTTTTCCGTTTTCTTTCTTTTCTGTTTATTTTTATTTTTGTTCAAAATCGAAAATTCAAATTTAAAAATTGTTTAAATTCGAAAAAGTTCAAATTTTGAAAAGTGTTCAAAACGAAAATTGTTCAAAGCTAAAAATTGTTCATATCCGAAAAATGTTCATACTCAAAAAATGTTCAAATTTAAAAAATGTTCATTTTCGAAAAATGTTCAAATTTTGAGAAAAAACGAATTTTTGAAAAATTTGTTCATTCTAAAAATTGTTCGAAATTTGTTCCAATTTAAAATTTGTTGCAATTTGAAAATTGTTCCAATCTGAAAAATATTTAAATTTCAGAAAGAAATAAATAATTTAAAAAAATCGGGTCTAAAAAGAATCAGCCGAAAAAAAGAAAAAGAAACGAAAAAAGAAAAACTGTTTTACCTGATGTGGTTGGGCCGCGGCCCATCTGGCCACTTTGGGCATGCGCAGGGTGTGCGGTACCCTGGAAGTACCGACCAGGTCGGTGTTAAGCAGTCCCCGTGAATCAATCGCGCGATGACTCTGTATGCGTAAGAAAAGAGGTGACGTGGCTCGCTGTGAGACCAGCAAAATGAGGCCATCTATTAAGAAAGAAAAGATACATAGAGTAAAAACTTTAGATCACTTGCTCATGGGCTGTGTGTTTTCTCGGTAGGTTTGAGCGGCTTGCCTGTGCTGCTGGGGGAAGCTGCACTGGATGCCGCAAGTAGATACAAGCTTCGTTGGTAGGCTGCAGGATAAGCGTGGAAGGCCGGGGGAGACCGCGAATCTCTGGACAGGTATGACCCTCGTTTGTTGGTGTCTTTGGCGACACGGAAACGTCATTGTGTTTGAGAGGGGCGCACCTTCCAAGTCTGTGGTGCTCTCATTGATCGCCAATGAGGTAGAATTGTGGAGAGTGGCCGGGATCTTTAGATGATCCCTCACACCAGTAGATAAGTGAAGATGCCGCGAGTGGTCCGGCTAGGTGTGCGTACCTCTTAGGGTAGCGGGAAGTTGCGCTGCGCGGGCGCCTGTGTCCCGAGAGTGTTGTACTTCAGGTCTTCTGACCATTTTTCTTGACTCCGATACGTCTCTTCACGATGTATCCTTAAAAAATACATAGAGTAATAATCAAACTAGGTAGATTTATGCTAGTTGGTCTGTACTCCATAGAGTAACAATCAAACTGTAAGACTGTAGGATCATACTAACATCACATGGCGGCATCAATTATGCCCGTAGAATAATCAAGATCAGAACAGAGCTGCGGATTCATCGAATCTTTCTAGCATCATCGTCAGGATAACGTCCGAGTTCATTAGAGCGAGAGATGAACATCCCCCGAAATATGAATCATATCCAAGATGCTCCTGCCAATAATGGCATCGTTCGCATCACCGAGCATCTGCAACCAAATATCCTCTCTCTCTTTTTTCGACCAGAACCAAATATCCACATTCCACACGAGGAAAAGCCTAAACTAGGCATCGCATGCAGCTAGCAGTGCACGAAGCCGGTCTGCCATTGGTGAATCATTCCCCACCAACCAGCCCCAGCTCCAGCACTCTCGGTTTGACGTAGATCGGAGATCGGATGGCCGTGGTGACTCTGACCATGAGCTGACGTGCGCACCGGGCCCATGCTGACTCGGCGGTGCGGCATCCGGAACTCCGGAAGGGATAAACTCCGGCCGCGTACGGAACCCTCCCAACCGACAGCCGCCACGTGTCCCGTTGCCCTCGCCAGAGAGAAGAGTTTGCTGGCAGACGCGATGCCCCGGAGCCGCATGGATCGGCTATAAATACGGTGCGATCACCAGCTAATCTCCGCATCTCTCTCTTCTTCTCTAACACCCGCGTCTCACTCGCTCGCTCAGCCTCATCCACACCGGCCGAAACTTGCTCCTCGCCGCCGCATCGCCATCCACCATGTGTGGCATTTTGGCCGTCCTCGGCTGCGCCGACTGGTCGCAGGCCAAGCGGGCTCGCGTCCTCGCCTGCTCCCGTAGGCAAGCACACCCTCCCCCCTACGGCACCATATCCATCGCCATTTCCTTCCCCAAATCCCTTGTGGTTCTAATGCATGCACATATCGTTGACATGATCCTGAATTTTGGGGTGATAAACATGTCGTTGATGTCCATGACTCCATGTTCTTGAGCCATCGTCGTCCAAGTGTTTTGTTTTGATGCTGTTTCTGTTTTGTCCTTGGTGGTCATTCTGTCCCCTTCCAGCGGTGGGGGGTGCATATATATGCATAAGAATCGTAAAGAATGGAAAATTAATCAATGGCCGGTCTAGGAATGAACAGTGGGAATCTTGCTGTTCATAACCGCCGGCGTTTAACTGTTATTTGATTGCTCTGTGTTCGTGTTGAACGCTCTCAGCTTTTGTTGACGTCTTCGGCTCGATGCATATGATGCAGGCTGAAGCACCGTGGACCGGACTGGTCCGGGTTGTACCAGTGCGAGGGCAACTTCCTGGCGCAGCAAAGGCTCGCCGTCGTCTCCCCGCTCTCCGGCGACCAGCCACTCTACAACGAGGACCGCACCGTTGTCGTCGTGGTACGCATGCTTGCCTGCTTTGCTTTAGAACGTTCGCCGTCGCCGTCCTATCTTTTTTTTTTTTTTTTGCGGTTCTATCCTTTTCTAACTGCGTCGCTGTTGATCAACTTTAAAGGCCAACGGAGAGATCTACAACCACAAGAAGATCCGGAAGCAGTTCGCCGCAAAGCACACCTTCACCACCGGCAGCGACTGCGAGGTCATCATCCCGCTGGTAAGCATGCTCAAAATTAACATCCAACTCTGAAGAAAATGTGCAAAAAAAAGACACCGAAATATACTGATGCTGACCATCCCTGCTTTTAATTTGTCTGTTATTGGCAACTCTCAAGTATGAGGAGTACGGCGAGAACTTCGTCAACATGCTGGACGGCGTCTTCGCCTTCGTCCTCTACGACACACGCAACAACACCTACATGGCCGCCCGCGACGCCATCGGCGTCAACCCACTCTACATCGGCTGGGGCAGCGACGGTACTATATATGCTCTCAAACTGCCAAACCGCTAGCACGACAAATTTCTTCATGTCTCGACTGCGACTTACTTGTCTTTTCTCGCCTCGCAGGCGCCGTCTGGATTGCGTCCGAGATGAAGGCGCTCCACGACGACTGCCCCAAGTTCGAGCTCTTCCCGCCGGGGCACCTCTACTCCAGCGCTGCCGGCGGGTTCCGGCGGTGGTACAACCCGGAGTGGTTCGCTGAGCTCGTCCCGGCAACACCGTACCAGCCCCTCGTCCTCAGGGAGGCGTTCGAGAAGGTACATACATGCCACACTGACTGAAGCACCACATGATAATTGCTTTGTGGATGGTAGTGTGATGGTGACTGACTAGTGGAACTGACAAAACCAACATGTGCTCTGCTCCATTTGTTTTAGGCTGTCATCAAGAGGCTAATGACCGATGTGCCCTTCGGCGTCCTCCTCTCCGGCGGCCTCGACTCGTCGCTGGTCGCGTCGGTGACCAAGCGCCATCTCATCGAAACTGAAGCCGCCAAGAAGTTTGGAACTGAGCTCCATTCCTTCGTCGTTGGCCTAGAGGTTACTATTTAACTTTGCTCTTAAAAATCCCAGACGTTTTTGTCCTACTGCTTCTTCTACCAAAACTATGAGAAGCTGAGGCGCCGCCAACCTCCCCACCGGCCCGCCGCGCGCCCGAGCCCTCGCTCCCGTCGCCCCCCCGTGGGCGACCGGAGCGCGCCGCCTCCTCCAGCCCCATCCCTCCTCCAGCCTCTCACCCTGCCGCCGCCGCCGGCGCGAGCCGCCGGGCAAAGCCCGCGCGGTGCCGGCGGCGGCGGAGCTTCCCTTCTCCGCGTGCTTGGAGGCCCGACGGGGCGGCCCCCTCCTTGCAGTGGTGAAGTGCGGCGGCGCCGGCGCAAGCCGAGGTCGCGGGCGGCGGAGCGTGCGGTCGCGGCGGCGCCTCGTAGCCCCTCGTCGTGCCTCTGGCCGTCCTCCTCCCGCGCGTCAGTCGGGCCCGTCGGGGCAGGTCGCGGCTAACGGTGGTGGGGGCGCTGCTGCGTCGGTTCCGGCCGGCGCAGTTCTTGCTCTGCCCGGCGGCAGGGCGGCTGCTGGCGGCAGTGTTGCCAGCGCGGTGCTGCTCTGGCCGCCGTTGGCCATGGGCTTGGGCCTGAGGGCTCCAGCCAGATCTGGGTTTGTGGGCCCAGATCTGGGCCTGGCAGGGTCCGGCCGATATTCCCTTCTGCCGTGACCGGCGTTGAGGCCCTCGGATTCGGGGGTGGCCACATTTGCGAATCTGGCATCCTCGAAGCCCATCTGTGTCGGCGTCCTTCGGGTTCTCGCGGGGGTTCTCGACACTCGGACGATGCACTGGGCGTCGTCCTGGTCGGCTTTTTTGGGATAGGGTTCCTAAGCCGGCGCGTGCTCGCCGGGGTAGGCGGCATGTTCCGTACTGCATCTGCTCTTGCGGTTGTGGTCTCTCCCTCTGATCTATTTGGGTCACGCTGCCGCAGGTGCTGGCGTGCTGGTGTTGGTGCATCCGTCGTGGCGCCGCCGATCCAACGTCGAGCGACGTCTGGTTCCGGGTCTGGCTGGGCTTGGCCAACCAGCTCTTGCGTCCTTCCTGTGGGTGAATCTAGTTGGGGCTAGGTCTTAGTGTGGCTTGGGTTGGAGGTGCGGTTGTGAGCTATGTTCTGTCCGCTCTGCGTCCTCGCGACGGCGACCAGATTTTGACCCGGTGGGATCTAGGCGAAAGCTACGCAAGGCCTTGCCATTGCCGGTGACGGCGTCACCTTTCAGGTGTCGTTCCCTTGTTGAAGGCGTCCCGATGTGGATTCCCCGTTTCGAATTGATGGTTTCCGTCCCTCCGCCTCAACCTGCTAATCTTGGTGGCCCGCTTCGGGCAACCTTCTCTTGTAGTGTCTTGTGGATCACCCTTTGATCTCTCGCTGGTGTTCCAGCCCTCTCACCTCGTCAGCCTGGCTACTTTTACACGGCCTTGCTGCGGTAGCTGACGGCCCGCCTAGTGCCTTGGGGGGCTTTGCTAGGTCGGCGTCTGGTCGTAGTCTCGGCTGGTGTGCCTATCCCAATGCCATTGGAAGATGTTGTGTTTCTGGTCTGGACCTAACCCGAGCTCGGGGGTGGTGGTTCGGGGTCTGGGTGAAAGCTTTGCAGGCCCTCGGTCTCTGCCGACGACGATGACGCATTCATGCGCCATGCACCTTCTTGGAGGCGTCGCCGCAAGACCCCCTCACCGTTGGATCCTCAAGTTCTGCTAGGATGGTGGCCCGCCGTCGAGTCCCCCTTGAGCTGTTGTGTTGATGCGGTAGGAGGTTTGTTGGCGTGGACATTGACGTGCTCGCTCCGATGCAACAGATGACAAAGCTCCCTCAACCTGGCGCTTGGCGTTGTTCTCTGTGTTGTCGTTTGTTGTTAGCTTTTCGGTGTGCGTTTCTTATGTGTGTTGTAACTCATGGTGTAACTCCTGGCCGGTTGATGGCTTTGTTAATTCAAAGCCGGGCTCATTTCGAGCCTTCCGTCTAAACTATGAGAAGCTGATGATTTTGATATGTTGCTGGACATTGCAGAACTCACCTGATCTGAAGGCCGCCAGGGAGGTTGCTGACTTTCTTGGAACCATCCATCACGAGTTCCATTTCACTGTCCAGGTAAAGAAAAGTAAACGAAATGGACGGTTCGGATTTTACTTGATCAGACAAAACTCACACTAAACTACAACACTTTTGCTATTTATCTGTCGGTTGTTTTCATTTTCGTCAACACTCGAATTTCTGGCTGGATCAGTTCTCTCTGAAATCGCGGTGGAGAACACGGTTCTTTCTTTTTTCTAGCGATCCTTTTGTTAGCGTCCGGTCTTGAACCGGACCTTTTGTGCCGCGAGCTGAAACAGCTAGCTGGGCCAAGACAGGAGGCCAATTAGTACTGTGGTACATTTAAATACTTGTTGTTTGACATGTCCTGTATCTGTGCGAACTATGGGTACCAATGTAATAAACTATTATTAGGTTATGGACATATACTACTTTCTCCATTCCATGAAATTTGTCTAAAGTTTGTCTAACTACTAGTTGATTTGACACATTATCTACATGTTTTTTTTTTTTTTTTTTTTTTTTGAAAAGAGGGCAAAAGCTTTGCCCTATTCCATTAATTAAGGAGAAGTAGAATAGTTTTACAAGGCACCCGATTACACCCTTGAAACAAAAAGGACCTACTCTCGCGGCATCAAGTTACTCATACATGTTAAATACAAGATATTTTACACGTACATACAAGGTTGCCGACATGTAATCACGAGTCGATTTTACACGTATATACATGGGTACCTACACGTAAATTACTAGTTTATTGCACATATATACATAGTTTTTGTACATGTAAATTACTATCTAATTAACATGTATATATATATTTGAATTACATGGAATTTACAGTGTAACTACACATGTATATTTACATGTAATTAGCTATTAAACACACATATATATATTAAATATATATAAGAATTAATGTTTAATTACTAACTAGTAAACATGTACTATATGCAAATGGTTTCATATGTGATTATATTTCTCAAGCCGTGTAAATTACTTCCACTATTCTATAATTCTTATCGTAATTTTAGTTTAAATTTAAACTGAAACTACAACAACACAATTATAAAACTGAGAGGGTACTAGGTTTTTCTATACGCGTACACTTCGTTAGTGGCGCTCCTGCGGCCCTGCATGTGCAAGGCGAGCATGGCGACGTAATTGTGGACAAGAATATGACCGTCTGCGCCCCGGTGCATGGAGATAATGTGCATTGCGTCGGTAGAAAAAACCCGTTCAGTTTCTAGTCTTTTTTTCGTTTTCAAATAAAGCAAACAAACAGAAGGTGATGGGGAAAGCAACATGCTGACCTATTGGGCAAAAAAATTGGGTGTTGCTGAATAGAAAAACACCCGAGTGTTAAATAGACTGACCCAACTACAAACCCCCAGAAACTTGAAGTATGCAAAGCCTGAATTCTTAAGGATTCTTACCATAAATAAACCGGTGAGAGCTGTGAGCAAATACAGAGTTGTGAGTACTGACGACGTGATTCGTCATCTGACCTTTGCAGGATGGTATCGACGCCATCGAGGAGGTGATCTATCACAACGAGACATACGACGTGACGACGATACGTGCGAGCACGCCCATGTTTCTCATGGCGCGCAAGATCAAGGCGCTCGGGGTGAAGATGGTGCTGTCCGGGGAAGGCTCCGACGAGCTCCTTGGTGGCTACCTCTACTTTCACTTCGCCCCCAACAAGGAGGAGTTCCACAAGGAGACCTGCCGCAAGGTGAAAGCACTCCATCAGTATGACTGCTTGCGCGCCAACAAGGCCACATCGGCCTGGGGCCTGGAAGTCCGTGTGCCTTTCCTCGACAAGGAGTTCATCGACGTCGCCATGAGCATGGACCCCGAATGGAAACTGGTAAATATGATACATCTGTCGCGAAGAAAAATTTGTGCATTATGTACATGCTTGCTTTGTTTTGCTCTGAATTTTCTGACATTTGTTTGTTTTTGCTGTAGTACGATACTGATCTGGGCCGCATCGAGAAGTGGGTGATGAGGAAGGCGTTCGACGACGAGGAGGAACCTTACCTGCCCAAGGTACCAATGCCAGCACCTTGAGTTTCTTCAGATATCCAGCATATGCACATAGTGTTCTAAATTCTAATACTTTCTGCAATATTCCCCTCCACAGCATATTCTCTACAGGCAGAAGGAGCAGTTCAGTGACGGTGTTGGCTACAGCTGGATCGATGGCCTCAAGGCTTTCACTGAACAGCAGGTAATTCACCAGCCATGTCAGCTCAGCGTGCATCGACCTTGTAGCTTCCTCTTTGCTCTGTTTTGTTCACTGTTCCGTTATCTTTCTTTCAGGTGACTGATGGGATGATGAAGAACGCTGCAGAAGTGTTCCCATACAACACGCCCATCAACAAGGAGGCGTACTACTACAGGATGATATTCGAGAGGCTCTACCCTCAGGTGATTAATTCAGACAATAACTAAACAACTGAACTGACGGATTCCAGTTGGAACGATTTACTCACGCTTGCTGCGAACCTGAACTAATGCAGGAGTCGGCGAGTGAGACGGTGCCATGGGGCCCGAGCATCGCATGCAGCACACCGGCGGCCATCGAGTGGGTGGCGCAGTGGAAGGCCTCCAATGACCCCTCCGGCCGGCTGATCGCCTCCCACAACTCTGCTACCCCAGCTCACACTGACGCTGCCGCCCACGCCAAGGGCAACGGGAAGGTGCAGAACGGCAACGGGAAGGTGGCGAACGGGAATGGACACATCAACGGCAACGGCAAAGTCACGGCGAACGGGAAAGCCAACGGAGCTCTGGAATAACGCCGTCGTGGAAGGCGGAACCGGTGCTAGCCGTCGTCGATGGCGCTAGCCAGGGCCAGCCGTCGTTGTGTACACTGGAGGATATGAATAGTATGTGTGTGTATCCTCCGAGGGTCCGACCGATGGCCCATGCCATTGGCGCGGCGGCCGGCCGCCGATGTTGTTGTGTACTATGTGTAATGTGTTGTATGTTTCTTCTGTTTGTGTGCGTGTATGCTGTGTGTTTGTGAGCGAGCGAGCTAGCAGTCTAAGCTAGGATTGGGATGTGGTAGGGGTGATCGGATGTACTATCGTGGAATGCATTGAATCCTCAATCTTCAATTTCGCCCTTCATTGCATTTTCCTCAGTCCAATCAATATTGGAAAAAAAAACACTGACATTTACGGTGAGCAATAACTACAATGTCAGGACTGTAGCTTGATTAATCCAATCACATGTGTGCCAAATAATCACAGCCTGATAAGTATATACATGACGAAAAGTGCAGACTCAACACCAACGTCCTTCCAGTTTTCAAAGGAAGTTCGATCGTAATCAAAACGGTCATCCTTTTCAGAAATAAAACAGTACACCTTTTTTTCGAAATGGGGAATAAAACCTCGATTTCTGCATCATGATGATGCATACGGCATTTTATTAAGTTCACGAGTATTACAAAATTTGGTACATCTCAAGCGTCACCGAGGATTGATACAAGAATCAACCATAGAAAGAAACAAAGCACAAATAGACATCAATGTAGCCGCTTATTGTGCCACTAGCCAGCCTGGCACAAGATATCATGAGCGACCGTCAGGAGCCGTGTGCATCCAGTAGCCATAGCATCCCGCTGTCCATTCGGTGACAGTAGAGCCCACAACTGAACCCAATGTGTCAATATATGGATAACCTGCAAAAAATGAAAAGATTATTTTTTGTTAAAAATAATGTCATTCCTCGCCCTCCATGTAGACCAACATAAGGCCGAGACTCCAACCCGGATGAAAGCCTTAGATTGTCTATCAACTTCATTTAACCAATTACCAAACATATTTGTAATATTAGTTGGAGGTGGAAGGTCAAAGGTGAAAGTGACTGTGCGCCAAAGTAGTTTAGCTACACGGCAAGTGATAAAGAGGTGTTCAATAGTTTCCTGTTCTCCACAGAAAACACATTTTGTACACCCATTCCACCGTCTTTTAGCTAGATTATCTTTCGTAAGTAAAACCTTATTACTCAGAAACCACATAAATATTTTTATCTTAAGAGGAACTTTAACTTTCCATAGATATTTTCGCAGAAAGGGGGTGTGGTCATTCATAAGATCCTCATACATAGATTTTACTGTAAACAACCTGTTGTCTATTAAATTCCAAATAAAACGATCATTATCATCATTGAAAGTAACCGTCATAAGTTTTTGGCATAACTGTAACCACAAAGTCCATTTGTTTCCCACCAACAACCTTCTGAAACTGATATTCAGAGGAGTTTGGGCTAACACATGAGCTACCGTTACATTCTTGTGATGCACAATATTATATAAGGATGGGTATTTTTCAGCTAATGATTTTTTTCCTAACCATATATCTTCCCAAAAATGAGTAGCTTCACCATTACCAACCTTGAGAAACCCTCTACTGAAAAAAAAACATCCTTCACCCCCATCAATCCCTTCCAAAATGGAGAATCTGTGGGCTTAGCTTGTACCCCTGATAATGTCTTCTGTCTTAAGTATTTATTTTGTAGCAACTCTTGCCACATCCCATCCTCATTAAAAAGTTTATAAAGCCACTTACACAATAAACATCTATTCTTGAGTTCTAGAACCTCAATACCCAATCCCCCTTGATCCTTGGGTCGACATACAATATTCCATTTTGTGAGTATATTTTCTTTTATTTTCATCGGATTGCCAGAAGAATCTAGACCTATAAAAATCCAACCTTTTCCTTACCCCAACAGGTATCTCTAGAAAAGATAACATAAACATAGGTAAGCTTGTTAAAACTGAATTGATAAGGACAAGTCTATCCCCATAGGATAGTAATTTTCCTTTCCAGCATCCCAATTTGCTTTCAAACCGAGTTTCCACTGGATACCAATCAGAATTTCTAAGTTTTCTGTAATGGATGTATATAAAGTATATGTCGAAGCTATAGGAGAACAACAAAGCACCTTCGTGGTTGCAACGATGGTGCTTTAAATCAGATGAAGATGAAGTCTCATTTCCTCTTCAATTGTAATAACAAGCCGGAGGCAATCAAGGGAGATTTCTTCAACAAAAGCCAATTATGCCTAGCAAAACATAAAGGTACACAAAATCATACTATGTCAGATTCGACCTTCAAGCTCGTGTAGACCAAGTAGTTATATAGAATTATCAGACAAAAATTAGTCATACAACAACAATACAGTCCAGTATGAAACATATCTCCCATCCTCAATTGAACATATACACTATAACAAGCCGGAGGCAATCAAGGGAGATTTCTTCAACAAAAGCCAAGTATGCCTAGCAAAACATAAAGGTATACAAAACCATACTATGTCAGATTCGACGTTCAAGCTCGTGTGGACCAAGTAGTTATATGGCAATTCTCGGGCAAAAAGTAGCCATACAACAACAATACAGTCCAAGTATGAAACATATCTCCCATCCTCAATTGAACATATACACTATAGGAAGCTCCTTAATAAATAATGCAAACCTGTGGAAGATCGCTTTGAGCGGAAGCTAGCGAGCTGGATAGGCAAGATGCTCGGGGCCTGATGCTCTCCGTCGGTAGCCATGGAGGATTCGGTGGAGCAGTGGCGGCCTCCACCTCCGGTGACGGTTCGGCGGTGGTACGCATGATCCACGCCGCTGATACGTCTCCGACGTATCGATAATTTCTTATGTTCCATGCCACATTATTGATGATATCTACATGTTTTATGCATACTTTATGTCATATTTATGCATTTTCCACTAACCTATTAACGAGATGAAGAGCAGTCATTGTTCTGTTTTTGGTTTCAGAAATCCTAGTAAGGAAATATTCTCGGAATTGGACGAAATCAACGCCCAGGGGCCTATTTTCACACGAAGCTTCCAGAAGACCGAAGAGAAGACGAAGTGGGGCCACGAGGCGGCGCCACACTAGGGCGGCGTGGCCCAAGCCCTGGCCGCGCCACCCTAGCGTGTGGGCCCCTCGTGACTCTCCCTGATCTGCCCTTCCGCCTACAAATAGCCTTCGTCGCGAAACCCCCCACCGAGAGCCACGATACGGAAAACCTTCCGAGAGACGCCGCCGCCGCCAATCCCATCTCGGGGATTCGAGATCGCCTCCGGCACCTTGGAGAGGGATTCATCTCGGAGGACTCTACACCGCCATGGTCGCCTCCGGAGTGATGAGTGAGTAGTTCACCCCTGGACTATGGGTCCATAGCAGTAGCTAGATGGTTGTCTTCTCCTTATGTGCTTCATAGTCGGATCTTGTGAGCTGCCTAACATGATCAAGATCATCTATCTGTAATGCTATATGTTGTGTTTGTTGTGATTCGATGAATAGTGAATACTATGTTATGTTGATTATCAATCTATGTGTTGTTTATGATCTTGCATGCTCTCCGTTACTAGTAGATGCTTTGGCCAAGTTGATGCTTGTAACTCCAAGAGGGAGTATTTATGCTCGATAGTGGGTTCATGTCTCGTGAATCTGGGGGAGTGAGAGAAACCTCTAAGGTTATGGATGTCTTTTGCCACTAGGGATAAAACATTGATGCTATGTCCGAGGATATAGTTATTGATTACATTACGCACCATACTTAATGCAATTGTGTTATTTGCAACTTAATACTGGAAGGGGTTCGGATGATAACTGAAGGTGGAATTTTTAGGCATAGATGCATGCTTGGATAGCGGTCTATGTACTTTGTCGTAATGCCCAATTAAATCTCACTATACTCATCATATCATGTATGTGCATGGTCATGCCCTCTCTATTTGTCAATTGCCCAACTGTAATTTGTTCACCCAACATGCTATTTATCTTATGGGAGAGACACCACTAGTGAACTGTGGACCCCGGTCCATTCTTTTAATCGAATACAATCCACTGCAATACTTGTTCTATTGTTCTCTGCAAACAATCATCATCCACACTATACATCTAATCCTTTGTTACAGCAAGCCGGTGAGATTGACAACCTCACTGTTTCGTTGGGGCAAAATACTTTGGTTGTGTTGTGCGGGTTCCACGTTGCCGGAATCCCTAGTGTTGCGTCGCACTACATCTCGCGCCATCAACCTTCAACGTGCTTCTTGGCTCCTACTGGTTCGATAAACCTTGGTTTCTTATGAGGAAAACTTGCCGCTGTACGCATCACACCTTCCTCTTGGGTTCCCAACGGACGCGTGATGTACGCGTATCAAGCATTTTAAGCGCCGTTGGGGAGATCAAGACACTTGCAGGGGAGTCTCCACATCCCAATCTCTTTACTTTGTTTTTGTCTTGCTTTATTTTATTTACTACTTTGTTTGCTGCATTAAATCAAAACACAAAAAAATTAGTTGCTAGTTTTACTTTATTTGCTATCTTGTTTGCTATATCAAAAACACAAAAAAATTAGTTACTTGCATTTACTTTATCTAGTTTGTTTTATTTACTATTGCTAAAATGGGTACTCCTGAAAATACTAAGTTGTGTGACTTTACAACCACAAATAATAATGATTTCTTATGCACACCTATTGCTCCACCTGCTACTACAGCAGAATTCTTTGAAATTAAACCTGCTTTACTAAATCTTGTTATGCGAGAGCAATTTTTGGTGTTAGTTCTGATCATGCTGCTGCCCATCTCAATAACTTTGTTGAACTATGTGAAATGCAAAAGTATAAAGATGTAGATGGTGACATTATAAAATTAAAATTATTTCCTTTCTCATTAAGAGGAAGAGCTAAAGATTGGTTGCTATCTCTGCCTAAGAATAGTATTGATTCATGGAGTAAATGCAAGGATGCTTTTATTGGTAGATATTATCCCCCTGCTAAAATTATATCTTTGAGGAGTAGCATAATGAATTTTAAACAATTGGATAATGAGCATGTTGCACAAGCATGAGAAAGAATGAAATCTTTGGTTAAAACTGCCCAACCCATGGACTGACTACTTGGATGATCATCCAAACCTTTTATGCAAGACTGAATTTTTCTTCACGGAACCTATTGGATTCAGCTGCTGGAGGTACCTTTATGTCCATCACTCTTGGTGAAGCAACAAAGCTTCTTGATAATATGATGATTAATTACTCTGAATGGCACACGAAAAGAAGGTTCTGTCGAAGAAACCTCTTCCTTGAGTGATAAGATTGATGCTATTATGTCTATGCTTGTGAATGATAGGACTAATGTTAATCCTAATAATGTTCCGTTAGCTTCATTGGTTGCTCAAGAAGAACATGTTGATGTAAACTACATTAAAAATAATAATTTCAACAACAATGCTTACCGGAACAATTCTAGTAACAACTATAGGCCATATCCTTATAATAATGTCAACGGCTATGGTAATTCTTATGGGAATTCTTACAACAACAATAGCAACACACCCCTGGACTTGAAGCCATGCTTAAAGAATTTATTAGTACACAAACTGCTTTTAACAAATCTGTTGAAGAAAAGCTTGGGAAAATTGATATACTTGCTTCTAAAGTCGATAGTCTTGCTGCTGATGTTGATCTTTTGAAATCGAAAGTTATGCCTCATGAGAATCATAATAATAAAATTTTTACTACAGCAAATGCCATCCAAGTTAGAATTAATGAGAATATAAGATTGATGGCCGAATTGCGTGCTAGGTGGGAGAAAGAAGAAAATGAAAAAGAAGATAATATAGCTAAAGTCTGGACTATTACCACCACTAGTAATGCTAATGTTACACATGTTGCTGCACCTCCTACTAATAATGGTAAAAGAATTGGTGTTGGCAATGTTTCCACTTCAAATGCAAAGCGCGAAAAACTGCCGCTGAAACTGCCTGTGATAAAGCTGCTGAAATTTTTTCCAACATTGGGGATGATGATCCCATTGCTTTAGATTATAATGGTTTGGATTTTGATGATTGTCATATCTCTGAAGTTATAAAGTTCTTACAAAAACTTGCTAAGAGTCCTAATGCTAGTGCTATAAACTTGGCTTTCACGAAACATATTACAAATACTCTCATAAAAGCTAGAGAAGAGAAACTAGAACGCGAAGCTTCTATTCCTAGGAAGCTAGAGGATGGTTGGGAGCCCATCATTAAGATGAAGGTCAATGACTTTGATTGTAATGCTTTATGTGATCTTGGTGCAAGTATTTGTTATGCCTAAGAAAATCTATAATATGCTTGACTTGCCACCATTGAAAAATTGTTATTTGGATGTTAATCTTGCTGATCATTCTACAAAGAAACATTTGGGGAGAGTTGATAATGTTCGCATTACCATTAACAATAACCTTGTCCCCGTTGATTTTGTTGTCTTGGATATTGAATGCAATGCATCTTGTCTCATTATATTGGGAAGACCTTTTCTTCGAACTGTTGGTGCTATCATTGATATGAAGGAAGGTAATATTAAATATCAATTTCCTCTCAAGAAAGGTATGGAACACTTCCCTAGAAAGAGAATGAAGTTACCTTTTGATTCTATTATTAGAACAAATTATGATGTTGACACTTCGTCTCTTGATAATACTTGATATACACTTTCTGCGCCTAGCTGAAAGGCGTTAAGAAAAGCGCTTATGGGAGACAACCCATGTTTTTACTACAGTACTTTTATTTTATATTTGAGTCTTGGAAGTTGTTACTACTGTAGCAACCTCTCCTTATCTTAGTTGTGCATTGTTGTGCCAAGTAAAGTCGTTGATAGTAAGGTTCATACTAGATTTGGATTATGCGAAACAGATTTCTTTGCTGTCACGAATCTGGGCCTAATTCTCTGTAGGTAACTTAGAAAATTATGCCAATTTACGTGAGTGATCCTCAGATATGTACGCAAATTTCATTCAATTTGAGCATTTTCATTTGAGCAAGTCTGGTGCCACAATAAAATTCGTCTTTACGAACTATTCTGTTTTGATAGATTCTGCCTTTTATTTCGCATTGCCTGTTTTGCTATACTTGATGGATTTTTCGATTCCATTGACTTTCAGTAGCTTTGTGCAATGTCCAGAAGTGTTAAGAATGATTATGTCACCTCTGAACATGTAAATTTTGATTGTGCACTAACCCTCTAATGAGTTGTTTTGAGTTTGGTGTGGAGGAAGTTTTCAAGGATCAAGAGAGGAGATGATACAACATGATCAAGGAGAGTGAAAGCTCTAAGCTTGGGGATGCCCCGTGGTTCACCCCTGCATATATCAAGAAGACTCAAGCGTCTAAGCTTGGGGATGCCCAAGGCATCCCCTTCTTCATCGACAACATTATCAGTTCCTCTAGTGAAACTATATTTTTATTCCATCACATCTTATGTGCTTTGCTTGGAGCGTCTGTTTGTTTTTTGTTTGTTTGAATAAAATGGATCCTAGCATTCTTTGTGTGGGAGAGAGACACGCTCCGCTGTTGCATATGGACAAATATGTCCTTAGGCTTTACTCATAATATTCATGGCGAAAGTTTCTTCTTCGTTAAATTGTTATATGGTTGGAATTGGAAAATGATACATGTAGTAATTGCTATAATGTCTTGGATAATGTGATACTTGGCAATTGTTGTGCTCATGTTTAAGCTCTTGCATCATATACTTTGCACCTATTAATGAAGAAATACATAGAGCTTGCTAAAATTTGGTTTGCATAATTGGTCTCTCTAAGGTCTAGATAATTTCTAGTATTGAGTTTGAACAACAAGGAAGACGGTGTAGAGGCTTATAATGTTTACAATATGTCTTTTATGTGAGTTTTGCTGCACCGCTTCATCCTTGTGTTTGTTTCAAATAACCTTGCTAGCCTAAACCTTGTATCGAGAGGGAATACTTCTTATGCATCCAAAATCCTTGAGCCAACCACTATGCCATTTGTGTCCACCATACCTACCTACTACATGGTATTTCTCCGCCATTCCAAAGTAAATTGCTTGAGTGCTACCTTTAAAATTTCTATCCTCTACCTTTGCAATATATAGCTCATGGGACAAATAGCCTAAAAACTATTGTGGTATTGAATATGTAATTATGCACTTTATCTCTTATTAAGTTGCTTGTTGTGCGATAACCATGTTCTGGGGACGCCATCAACTACTCTTTGTTGAATATCATGTGAGTTGCTATGCATGTTCGTCTTGTCTGAAGTAAGGGAGATTTACCACTAAAATGGTTAGAGCATTGCATAATGTTAGAGAAGAATATTGGGCCGCTAACTAAAGCCATGATCCATGGTGGAAGTTTCAGTTTTGGACAAATATCCTCAATCTCATATGAGAAAATTAATTGTTGCTACATGCTTATGCATATAAGAGGAGTCCATTATCTGTTGTCTATGTTGTCCCGGTATGGATGTCTAAGTTGAGAATAATCAATAGCGAAATCCGATGCGAGCTTTCTCCTTAGACCTTTGTACAGGCGGCATAGAGGTACCCCTTTGTGACACTTGGTTAAAACATGTGCATTGCGATGATAATCCAGGTAATCCGAGCTAATTAGGACAAGGTGCGGGCACTATTAGTATACTATGCATAAGGCTTGCAACTTGTAAGATATAATTTACATAACACATATGCTTTATTACTACCGTTAACAAAATTGTTTCTTGTTTTCAAAATCAAAGCTCTAGCACAAATATAGCAATCGATGCTTTCCTCTTTGAAGGACCTTTCTTTTACTTTTATTGTTGAGTCAGTTCACCTATCTCTCTCCACCTCAAGAAGCAAACACTTGTGTGAACTGTGCATTGATTCCTACATACTTGCATATTGCACTTGTTATATTACTCTATGTTGACAATATCCATGAGATATACATGTTATAAGTTGAAAGCAACCGCTGAAACTTAATCTTCCTTTGTGTTGCTTCAATACCTTTACTTTGAATTATTGCTTTATGAGTTAACTCTTATGCAAGACTTATTGATGCTTGTCTTGAAGTACTATTCATGAAAAGTCTTTGCTATATGATTCATTTGTTTACTCATGTCATTTACATTGTTTTGATCGTTGCATTCATTACATATGCTTACAATAGTATGATCAAGGTTATGATGGCATGTCACTCAGAAATTATCTTTGTTATCGTTTACCTGCTCGGGACGAGCAGAAACTAAGCTTGGGGATGCTGATACGTCTCCGACGTATCGATAATTTCTTATGTTCCATGCCACATTATTGATGATATCTACATGTTTTATGCATACTTTATGTCATATTTATGCATTTTCCGGCACTAACCTATTAACGAGATGCCGAAGAGCCGTTGTTTTTCTGTTTTGGTTTCAGAAATCCTAGTAAGGAAATATTCTCGAATTGGATGAAATCAACGCCCGGGGCCTATTTTCACACGAAGCTTCCGGAAGACCGAAAGAAGACGAAGTGGGGCCACGGCGCGCCACACTAGGTGGCGCGGCCCAAGCCCTGGCCGCGCCACCCTAGCGTGTGGGCCTCGTGACTCTCCCGATCTTCCGCCTACAAATAGCCTAGTCGCGAAACCCCCGGTCACGAGAGCCACGATACGGAAAACCTTCGAGACGCCGCCGCCGCCAATCCCATCTCGGGGATTCAGGAGATCGCCTCGGCACCTGGGAGAGGGGATTCATCTCCGGAGGACTCTACACCGCCATGGTCGCCTCCGGAGTGATGAGTGAGTAGTTCACCCCTGGACTATGGGTCCATAGCAGTAACTAGATGGTTGTCTTCTCCTTATGTGCTTCATAGTCGGATCTTGTGAGCTGCCTAACATGATCAAGATCATCTATCTGTAATGCTATATGTTGTGTTTGTTGGGATCCGATGAATAGTGAATACTATGTTATGTTGATTATCAATCTATGTGTTGTTTATGATCTTGCATGCTCTCGTTACTAGTAGATGCTTTGGCCAAGTTGATGCTTGTAACTCCAAGAGGGAGTATTTATGCTCGATAGTGGGTTCATGTCTCCGTGAATCTGGGGAGTGAGAGAAACCTCTAAGGTTATGGATGTGTGCTGTTGCCACTAGGGATAAAACATTGATGCTATGTCCGAGGATGTAGTTATTGATTACATTACGCACCATACTTAATGCAATTGTCTTGTTTGCAACTTAATACTGGAAGGGGTTCGGATGATAACCCGAAGGTGGACTTTTTAGGCATAGATGCATGCTGGATAGCGGTCTATGTACTTTGTCGTAATGCCCAATTAAATCTCACTATACTCATCATATCATGTATGTGCATGGTCATGCCCTCTCTATTTGTCAATTGCCCAACTGTAATTTGTTCACCCAACATGCTATTTATCTTATGGGAGAGACACAACTAGTGAACTGTGGACCCCGGTCCATTCTTTTAATCGAATACAATCCACTGCAATACTTGTTCTACTGTTCTCTGCAAACAATCATCATCCACACTATACATCTAATCCTTTGTTACAGCAAGCCGGTGAGATTGACAACCTCACTGTTTCGTTGGGGCAAAGTACTTTGGTTGTGTTGTGCAGGTTCCACGTTGGCGCCGGAATCCCTGGTGTTGCGCTAACCTTCAACGTGCAGGTTCCACTCTAACCTTCAACTCTAACCTTCAACGTGCTTCTTGGCTCCTACTGGTTCGATAAACCTTGGTTTCTTACTGAGGGAAAACTTGCCGCTGTACGCATCACACCTTCCTCTTGGGGTTCCCAACGGACGCGTGCTGTACGCGTATCAGCCGCCGTCCTCTTCCCTGATGATCCGGCAGGAGGGACTGGTGGCATGGGGGCTGCTGGTCTTGCTTTGTTTTTGGTGGCGGTCCTCGGGTTTCTTGCAAGCGAAGATGAAGATCTACCGGAGATCAGTTTGCCTTGATCTGGCTGGAGAGATGAGTTCCGGAAAGCTCCATCGATGAATGGAACAGTGCATCTTTTGCCTAGAGTTTGCTGGATCGGGTGGTGTTTGGTCGCGCGCACCCATGTTTTTATTCCGACCGTTTGGTTCCGGAGGGAGCGGCATGAAGCTCTATTCTGTGTTGACATCAGGTGATTTTTTGGTCCATGGTAAAGTCAGATGAAGGAATATCATGAAGGCCGGATTGGTGGACTGACTAAAGGAGGTTCAAGTCTCCGTGATGGTGAGGGGTTTGCTTGGCGTTGTGGGCTCCGCAGCGGTGGTATGCATGTGGGGATGGCAGCACAGGTGAAGTTTAGAGTCTTACCTCTCAGGGTGAAAACCCAAGGTCTCGCCTTAACCGGTTGTGCCTAGCAATGACCTTGTTGCAGGCATTGCTTTGAGAGTGGGGCCTATCTTCAGGGTGAAAACCTAAGACCTTTGGTCGAGCGACGACGGCGCTGGTGCATTGTTCGCTTCTTGAAGGCGTCACTTTTGGAGAGTCTGTATTCCAGGTGTTGTCACGATGGTGGTTGTATTGTTACTGCTAGGTCTGGAATATTGTAGCGGGACTTTTATTTCTTTGTTTTCTTTACTATTTTTTAGTTGTGTGCATTCATACTGCCACTAGGGTGGGGCGTTGCTGCAGAGGCTAGGTGTAATTGTTATCTTTTGATTTTAATATATTCCCTTTATCGCGAAAAAATGGAGATCGTCTAGTCCTTATTAATTCTGGTCTAATGATTTTACCCATGTTCCTACTATCTTTCTTTGAGATTCCAAAAGGTGTTAGGAAAAGATTGGACTTCTTTAGGTCGCGTTTCTTTTGGCAAAGAGACAACCTGAAAAAGAAGTATCGTCTTTCAAAGTGGAACATTATCTGTCGCCCTAAAGATCAGGGTGGTTTAGGCATTGAAGTACTCAAGATAAATAATAAGAGTTTACTTAGCAAGTGGCTATTTAAACTACAGAATGAACAAGGGGTGTGGCAGGAGCGGCCACATAACAAATAACTAAGTCAAACTGACTGATTCACCCTTTTGAAGAGGGATTATGGGGGTCAGGGATGAGTTCTTCAATTGAGACTCATTTGTCATTAAGGACGGGGCTAGCACTCAATTTTGGGAAGAGGTATGGCTGGGTAACACGAAATAAGTATGGAGCATGGATAAATGTAGTGGAACAATTGATGAGTATTAAACTGGTCAACACACCTGATAGGTTCTCACGGCGTTTAACTTCTTCTGGGTCTTTCTCGGTTAAATCTATGTACGCAGATTTTATGAATGAACATACTTGATTTCCGTGGAAGTATCTTTGAAAGTTAAAGGTTCCTTTAAAGATAAAATTCTCCATGTGGTTCCTATATAGAAAGGTTCTTCTCACTAAATATAACCTAGCAAAATGACGGTGGACTGGATGTACGAAGTGTGTTTTTTTGTCACGCTGAGGAGACTATTGACCATCTCTTTAAACTTGTTTGGAGAGTTGTTCATTTTACTTTTAATGTTCAAAAACCTGCTAATGTAACCAATATGTTTGGAAATTGGCTTAATGGGATTGAACCAATTGTTAAGGCTATAATTCGAGCGGAAGTTTGTGCCTGAGTTTGACTAATTTGGAATTGTCGAAACGATGTTGTGTTTAACAAAACAAGTGTGCCAAAAAAATTGTTGGTCATCTGCAAAGTCACCTGCTGGATTCACATGTGAAGCAGCAGGAACATATGTATTCTGGATGCACTCGGTTGATAGCGGTCGTTCGAGCTATATTCAACCATGGTGGCCGGCGGCAATCTAATAGGATCCAAAATGTTGCGTAGAGATATGTTTTTAGCCTTTTTTCGTTAGTTGATCTTCGCTGAAACTTTATGTGATCCTTAAAATGTAAACTCTGAATCTATATTTGCAATGAATAAGGCTATGTGTATCGCTTTGATGCAGATGTCAGGGCTTTGCTCCCCTGTTTGAAAAAAAAAAATCTCCCGATGAGGCTCCTATCAGTCCAAAATTCTCCCACACACTCCACCTTTTGGCCGGTGGAAAAAACTCCTCTTTTGCTAATCCATAACAACAGACAATAGCACAGTATATTACAACTTTTCCAAGACTGCTAGAGTAATTTTCTCCTTTCTACACACCACACGTGGAAGCTAAACTTGAGTTGACGGGCTAGCTAAGGCAGAAAAAACCCATCTTAAAAGTGTGTACATGTTGTGGTATATAGGTACTGATGGATTAAGATTTAAGAGTAAGACTTGCCCCATAGCGAAATTTCCCCTTCACCTTCCAATTGGGTGAGCGTGAATAACTCTTGGGACAGTCTATTAGCCCTTTGCTCCTGCAAACATAGAGAAGTAATTAACGTAGTTAGCTAGCCAACAAAACAAGAAGCTTGAAAGGGGAAAATCTAATCACAGTGCGATATAGCCGCAAAATAAAATTTACATAGTACATACCATAAGCTTGGAGCGCAACAGGTAATTATAACGGTTTTGCTATGTCTCAGTCAACTAAGATTTTCTTAAGTCTAAGTCATTTACAAAAAAGTGCTTGAGTTGCACTTTTCTGTCAGAAATGTGCAACTGAACCGAGTTGCACTTTTCTTTGAACTGCAGTTGCACTTTTCTGAGTTGACTGGGACTTAAGAAATCTCAGTCAACTGAGACATAGACACACCCTATAACGGTTTATGAAGGAGGCTATAACAGCATGGGGCACATCCATCGTCGTCGCAGTCATCAAGGGCCGGCGACAAGGTTTCAGTACCGAGATGGTATTGCACCACATAATCGCAAGTGCGTTTGTAAATTACAGTGTTGCAGTTGCGAGCAAGAGTAGTAAGCACCTTGGTGGAGATGGATAAAGTAGTACTGCTAGATGGATGAACCGAGGAAGAAGGCATTGTCTCCGATGCTCTTTAACGGGACTAATCTTCCCATGACAAGATCGGAGAGCCTGTAAACGGCAATGGGCGGCGCAGGATCGCTTCTGCGTCTGACAACTAGAACCTCGGAATTGGATTGCACCAGGTAGATGGACAGGGTATGTAGCGACGATCAACTTAGGTGGGAGCAGAATGTCTCCCTGTAGGGGTGGGTCGATCTGGAGAATCTGCGGGCCACCGAAGATGGAGTAATTAGCGACCACGTAGAGCTTTCCTTTGAATGCCAATTGTCTAGAACAATCCGGAAGCTTCCAGCTTGAAAGAGTCCATTGCTGGTCCTGGGAGGTGGCAAAAGCTACGCGCTTCATATAGTGGGGCAAGCATGACGGTAATTACTCCAACATCGTTGACACTGCAGGAAGTAGCGTGGATGGATCTAAGATACGTCCACCTATGCTTCACATCCGAGGCTCCCATCAGAACGAGGTCCACCTGCGATTTTTTTTTGATAATGGGTGCTTTATTACTTAAACAAGTAATTATACTTGATCTCTGCATAACTAAGATGCACACGACCCTTCGAGAGTCTCAAATATCTCAAAGTAAAAACAAGGCGAATTACATATCAATCATGAGCAATTGTAAAACGTCTAGGATAAAAATGTTGGTTCAATTCGTAGATTATGCTGTCACATATGTAAGAAAAAAGTATCCATCACCGTATCCTCCAACTATGTACAAACTTCCGTAAAAAGGTCGCGGTTCTCCACTTTTTTTGCAGTGCAGACCACGAACGAAAAATAGCGGTACAACTGTATAACCAGAGAATAATTCTTATCCTTAATTTTTTTTATCATTTTTATAGCCATAGCGGCCATATAACGGCAAGCACTCCCACCATAATAAACGTTCTAAACATGTGATCAATACCATGAAACTAATTATCAAAAATATTGGCTACACTACTTTGGATGACATGACCACCGGCAATACGGCACTTTGTAGGATCCACATGAGGATGAAGGGTTGACAGTGGCGGAAGGTCCGCCATGTCGCCCGTGAAAGGATGGAGAAGGCGGATCGCAGTGTCCTTGTCGCGGTGCAGCCATAGCAGGCCATCGACGGAGTCAAGAACGCAGTGGTCCTTGAACAGGTCGAGCCTGACACGGACGAACGTTCCGGCGTCTACTAGGTTGAAGAAGCGGACCCTCCCACGGAGCTTTCCGTGGCCGGGGTACAGGCCATGGCCCTCGGGCAGCATCATCCAGCGGCACGGGTCCGCGAGGAGAGACGGTAGCGGACCGCCAGTCGGAGCAGACCGCGCGGAAGCGGACGTACCCGAGGAAGTTACCGGCCAGCACGCGCCACGCTACCTGCACAACCAAATCTTCGGGAAACGATGCCCAGCACATCAAATCGCTCGTTGTCACGGCGGCGCCGGCGGCGGTGGCTGTAGCTGCAGGGACCCTGGAGGCTGGAGCGACGGCGCTTCCCAGTGCTCTCAGGTGCCAAGAGGCGCCTCTTTGTGTTCCCCATCCACAAATCGCAGAAAAAGATCTAGCGGGGCGTCGCGGAGCTAGCGGGCGAAGGTGCTTCTTCCTCGGCTCTCTTCCGGCGGCGTGGTGCAGAAGGCTCTCCGCTGCGTGCGGGCTGCAAGTGCGTGCAAACGGGCCAGAGCCGGCCGGATTTGGGCCAGATGGCGCGTGCGTGGTGGCATGGGCGCATGGCGGCGGCTATGCGTGGATATGCCCGTTCGCTTCAGTTGTCTCATTTTTTTTCGAGACTAGAGTATGTTCACTTCAGTGTCTCAAGGGCCAGCATTACTTAGGTGAAATTAATTGAGAACGAAAAGAGAAAATATCTCCGTAGTCAGTACTGCTCATAGGAATTGAAATAGATGTGACGTAAAATGCAATAACTGTGTGGTTTTATTTTTTGGAAATGGAATAATTGTATTCAGCCTGGGTACATCGACCCATCGATAATGCCGTAAGAGCATGTACAACGGGACCCTAATTTGCAGACGCTAGGAAAGGAATCGTGGTTGTTTTGACGGTTCCCACAAAATTCTCAGCCATTTATAAGCATCGATGCATTAAGAGGAGTCAGACGCTTGAGAATTGCCTACAAAATCCAGCTCTTAGCGCCCGACGCTAGCGCTCATCCAGATTTTGATTTTTTTTAAGCGCTCTGCAATGTACATGCTCTAATGGCAGCATGGAACATACACTTGCTAGTGAGTTTTTTTTTTACGAAACACAGAGGTACAATCAAAGACGCTCACACATATACGCACACACTCACCTCTATGAACACACATACGCACACCCTACCCCTATGAGCACCTACAAGAGACTGCGTTGAAGAACTGATCCGGCAGGTCTTGAGATTGAAGAAGTCACCACAGGCGTCTCGCTGTCAACGGGAACGTCGCATTCCACTGAAGAATATTCCGCCTTTACAAGACACCAAAGTGTCAAATCTGGGATTTAAACTCTAGTGGGCTGGGGGTGCCACTGCCCTCCTAACCATCCAACCACAGGTTGGTTCTTCACTTGCTAGTGAGTTTGCAGGTGCAGTTTGTCATTAACTTGTACTTCCTCCGTTTAATAATTCTTGTCTCAGATTTAGATATATCTATTTATAGCAAAAGTTCCCGTGCATTGCAACGGGAAAATTGGTCATCGCTACGATTAATTTTTATTAAACAAAATTAACTTGAAATTTTTAATAACTGGAAGTTTCAGTTTTCTTGATGGGACTCATGTAAAAAAATAATTTCTTTTGATTTTTTCTCCTTTTGATACTAAGGCAAAGAAGAGTGAGAAGATATAGACTTGTGTAATATTTTTCTTCATGTTTACCCCTTTGAACGGAAACAAACGCAATATGGGGAATATGTAAATTCTGTAAAACTTGTTTGCGCCATCTTCTACTCCTATGTCACCATGATCGCAATGGCTACGAAGGATGGCATCGACGGGTCTAACTGTTTGAGTAGCCCGCCGACTACGGTGCTGCCCTAACTTGTGTTTAGAATATATCTATTTTTTCTGTCCATCCTGCTCTCCCTTGAAAGTTGAAACCTAGTACTATCCAATCGATCCGAAGAGAAGCAAACCATGAAGATTCTAATAACCTAAATTGTTTCCAAAGAGAAGCAAACCTAATAACAAATTAAATGATCAATAACAATTATGCATTATAGTTCCACCATCAAGCTGATATGTGGCTACCTTTACAGCGTGAATTCTCGAACTTGCGAATCTTTGATTTCTCGAAGAATTTTGGATTTTCTCTTATTCCCTTTTGTGCTTTCACAAGTCATAACCTCATGGTACAGCTGATTTACACAACCTCGTGTCTCGTCTCTTCACTGCTAATTATTTCTTTTCTTCATGTCTCTAAGTTTCTCTTTTTTCCTTGGCTTCATGTTCGTTCCATGCAGCTGCAACAAGTAATGCGTACCGATGGTGCAACCTGTGAGCTGATCGTCCAGACCACTCATTAATTTGGCTTTAGAGCTCCATTTGTATGCAGCGATTCGGGGTTTCTTCCTTCGGGTTCTCTAGTGGAATAACGGGAGTGGAGCATTGGCCTTTTGTGCGGTCGACCCGGTCACCGCGCTCCTATTCAACTTACCTGCAGAAATAGTTTCTTCGGCGTGACATCTTCAGAAATCGTTTCTCGAATTTGCAGATCAAATAGTCAGACAATCAGGCTGCAATGTTCCATAGTCTATACAACTACTTGCACTAATTAATTTTCCTACTCATAACGATTGGCCAGTGCTTTCTCCCATCTGCAACAATGCGATTCAATCATCCCAGTATGTTAACTCGCCTGCGCATCATGTGTGTCGTGCGGCATGATGAGTGAGTACCTGATGCTTGTGAAGATACCTGGCCAGCCAGCCTCAAGAAAAATCAATCCAGGTCTACTGCTTTGCCCCGACTTGCTCCTCCATTAGCTACGGTGACCTTAGGTGAACTCAAGTATAGAACGCTCCCTCTTCTAATAAGATGATGTGGCCGTGTTGTCGAGGGAACAAGAGAGAGGGCGGGGGACCAGGCGGATGATTTGAGCCTTGCTCTCGGGACAGCCGGACGCCACCTCCTCTTCCGCGTTGTTGTAGGCCCCTGCCGCGCACCTCGCCATGCACGCCTCTGATCGCTCTGGCGGTGGTTTGCCGCCTCAGGTCTTTATCCAGCGTGGTGGCGGTAGCGGCCAGCAGTCAACGGAGTCATGTAGCTGACGTCGGCGTGAAGACGCTCAGGATCAATCCTGTGATGACGACCATGGCGATCGGCAGAGTTTCCACGCCGCGCACGTTCTTGGTTCATTGCAATGAGAGAAACAAGAGATGTGTATATATGGCTTGTTCGGCTGGCATCATTGTACCACTCGTCATAGCCGTTTAAGGTGCCTCCTCAGAACCCTCTCAATTCCGTACGAGGGAAGTAGAGAAAAACAGGCGACCGGAAAAATCACTGAATTTGTTACGGCAGACGCAGGTGCAGACCTTTTCTTACCAGGCCAAGGTTCATGCTACACCGTTTCGATCGACTAGTAATTCTCAAACTGAACTTCTAATAGCGATGCTGATTTTTTTCATCCACTTGTTTGGTTCTAATTCACTTAGCGCAATTGCTTTCCTTTCAATAATGCTTATGCATGCAGAGCCGCATAAAGCATCAGCTCTGTGATAATTCTTGGTTTAACGATGCCTTGGACTCGGCTCGGTTCCATGTTTATATAGGCCAACATTGGCAGAGATTTACATGGTTGTTACAAGAGATAGAGAGGGGCGCACACAAGGTCTTTATCTACAGATCCTTGCCGTGTACATGAAGATAGGAACAACTTAGCTAACCAACTATTCTATCTCTAACACCCCTCCTCGATCACAACCTTTCCTAAGGTTGAGATTGTATTTAAAAGCTTCAAACTGCCGTGTTGGTAGAGCCTTTGTGAATCCATCTGCCACCTGATCTTGAGAAGGGATGAATCTGATCTCGAGCAATTTCTTTGCTACTCTCTCCCTTACAAAATGGAAATCTATTTCTATATGTTTTGTTCTTGCATGAAAAACAGGATTGGCTGAGAGATATGTCGCTCCCATGTTGTCACACCATAAACATGAAATTTTCTTTCTATGAACACCAAGTTCCTTCAATAATGATTCTAACCAAATAACTTCTGCAGTAGCATTTGCTAATGCTTTGTATTCAGCCTCAGTACTTGATCTTGAGACTGTTGCCTGTTTTCTAGCACTCCAAGAAATTAGATTAGGTCCAAAAAATACTGCAAATCCTCCTGTTGATCTTCTATCATCAACACAGCCTGCCCAATCAGCATCTGAGAAGGCACTTACTAATATGGAGAAGGATTTCTTGAAACTTAACCCAAGACTTACAGTACCTTTGATATACCTGAGTATTCTTTTCACTGCAGTCCAATGAGCAGTGGTAGGTGAATGTAAATACTGGCATACCTTATTTACTGAAAAAGCAATGTCTGGCCGTGTAAGAGTTAAGTATTGAAGAGCACCAACAATGCTTCTATATCTTGTACTGTCATCTGGACCAAGTGGATCTCCCTCCATAGCTGATAATTTTTCAGAGGATGACAAAGGCGTTGGTGCTGGTTTGGAATCCTTCATACCAACTCTAGTCAATAAATCCATAGCATATTTTTCTTGAGTTAAATTTATACCATCTCTTAACTTTTTAACTTCAATTCCCAAAAAATAATGCAGATCACCCAAATCTTTAAGTGCGAAAGCCTTTCTCAAATCTTGAAGCAATGCGGAAATAGCTTTGGTTGATGAACTAGTGACAATTATATCATCAACATATACTAGCACAAAAATGGTGATACCTGACTTATTGTAAATAAACAGTGAAGTATCAGCTTTGGATGGTGAAAAAATAAGTTCTTGGAGTTTTGAGCTCAATTTTGCAAACCATGCTCTAGGTGCTTGCTTGAGTCCATATAGAGATTTATCCAATTTGCACACATGATAAGGTGCATGTGGATCCTCATAACCAGGTGGCTGTCTCATATATACTTCTTCTTCCAGAACACCATGGAGAAACGCGTTCTTCACATCTAGTTGCCTTAAGCTCCAACCTTTTGAAACTGAAACATCTAGAACAAGTCTTATGGTAGCAGCTTTAACAACTGGACTAAAAGTGTCCTCATAATCTATGCCATAGCGTTGTTTAAAACCTTTTGCTACTAGTCTAGCTTTATATCTATCAATAGTTCCATCAGCTTTTCTTTTAATTCTATACACCCATTTGCAATCTATTAAATTTATGCCCTTTTTATATGGAACTAAGTGCCAGGTTTTATTTTCAACTAATGCTTTGTACTCATCATTCATAGCATGCTTCCAGTCAGGATTTTCTAACGCCATTTGCAAGGTTTCAGGCTCATTAGAAAAGGTAGAGAGACCATACCGAACCGTTCCATCGGTGTAGGTTTTGGGCCTTCTGTTTCATGTCGTAGATCTGGTGCGGTGCACAGGTACCACAGACAAGTTTGGCGCAGAGGATCCTGGTGCTGTAGCTGTTGCCTGGCGTTGTCGAGAAGCCGCGTCGCGTGAGGATTGATGCTCGCGCGCGGGAGCCGATCCGATTGGCCCACTTGGCCTGACGGTTCTCCACCTGGTCGGGAGCCCACGAGCAGGTGCGGCACCACTTGGCCCACGCGCTGTCGCCGGTCGGCCTGGTTCGCTGGTCGTGGCAGCAGGAGAGTTGCCCACCCTTTCGGACGCGGAGGAGCCAGGTGATGTGGCGTCCGTTCGTTGGCTGCTGCTGGACCTGCGAGCATCTTCTGACGCACGACCGGATGGCGATGCGGAACTGGATCCCGAGGGCGATTCTTCCAGGATCTCAGGCGTATCTGTATTGAAGTCCGCGCCATGCATGTCGTCTAGCGGCACGTCCGGGGCATCGCCGTTAGGCTGATTTTGACCATCGTTTTGCATGAGATTTTCTTCTCCATCTGGCTCCTGGACCTGGGGAACAGTATGAGGCAAAACAACAGCAGGAACATTAGGTGTTAGATCAATGCATTGTTCCTCCCCTTGATCTAATTCCGATGGATTTTGGAGAGAGGAAGGAAGGAGAAGAATTTCTCGCCGGAGGAGAGTGATACGTCTCCAACGTATCTATAATTTCCGATGTTCCATGCTTGTTTTATGACAATACCAACATGTTTTGTTCACACTTTATATCATTTTCATGCATTTTCCGGAACTAACCTATTAACAAGATGCCACAGTGCCAGTTCCTGTTTTCTGCTGTTTTTGGTTCCCGAAAGGCTGTTCGGGCAATATTCTCGGAATTGGACGAAAACGCCAAACCTCCTATTTTTCCCGGAAGGTCCAGAACACCGAAGAAGAGTCGGAGAGGCCAGGGGGCCACCACACCACATGGCGGCGCGGGCCAGGCCTAGGCCGCGCCGGCCTAGGGTGTGGCGCCCAGGTGCCCCCTGCGCCGCCTCTTCGCCTATAAAAGCCCTTTCGACCTAAAAACGCAGACCAATTGACGAAACTCCAGAAAGACTCCGGGCGCCGCCGCCATCGCGAAACTCCAATTCGGGGACAGAACTCTCTCCGCACTCTGCCGGACGGGGAATTGCCCCGGAGCCATCTCCACCGCCGTCTTCACCGCCATCTTCACCGCCATCGCTGCCTCCATGATGAGGAGGAGTAATCCACCCCGAGGCTGAGGGCTCTAGTAGCTATGTGGTTCATCTCTCCCATGTACCTCAATACAATAATCTCATGAGCTGCTTTACATGATTGAGATTCATATGAGTTTGTATCACAATTTATCTATGTGCTACTCTAGCAAAGTTATTAAAGTAGTTCTATTCCTCCCGCACGTGTGTAAAGGTGACAGTGTGTGCACCGTGTTAGTACTTGGTTTATGCTATGATCATGATCTCTTGTAGATTGCGAAGTTAACTATTGCTATGATAATATTGATGTGATCTATTCCTCCTACATATGCATGAAGGTGACAGTGTGCATGCTATGCTAGTACTTGGTTTAGTCTGTTGATCTATCTTACACTACAAGGTTACTTAAATATGAACAAATTGTGGAGCTTGTTAACTCCGGCATTGAGGGTTCGTGTAATCCTACGCAATGCGTTCATCATCCAACAAAAGTGTAGAGTATGCATTTATCTATTCTGATGTGATCAATGTTGAGAGTGTCCACTAGTGAAAGTGTAATCCCTAGGCCTTGTTCCTAAATATGCTATCGCTGCTTGTTTATCGTTTTACTGCACTACTGCTGCAATACTACCACCATCAACTACACGCCGCAAGCTATTTTCTGGCACCGTTGCTACTGCTCATACTTATTCATACCACCTGTATTTCACTATCTCTTCGCCGAACTAGTGCACCTATTAGGTGTGTTGGGGACACAAGAGACTTCTTGCTTTGTGGTTGCAGGGTTGCATGAGAGGGATATCTTTGACCTCTTCCTCCCCGAGTTCGATAAACCTTGGGTGATCCACTTAAGGGAAAACTTGCTGCTGTTCTACAAACCTCTGCTCTTGGAGGCCCAACACTGTCTACGAAAGGAGGGGAACGTAGACATCAAGCACTTTTCTGGCGCCGTCGGGGAGGAAAGGTAAAAGGTACTCACACTCCGGACCTCGGCTACTAAGCTATTTTCGTCGTCGTAAGTACTCGAAGCTATTTCCTTTAGATCCTGCAATTGCATCTTTTTGTTTCTTGTTTACACTAGTTAGGCATAATGGAAAACAACAAAAATATGAGAGATCTTTATGAACTTTATCTTGAATTAGGACATGATGTGTTTGAAGAGAGAATTAAAAAACCCATGGAACTTTATATACATGCTAATGGAAATGTTATTAATATGAATGCTTTGAACACTATTGTTGCTAATGCTATGGAAAATTCTAAGCTTGGGGAAGCTGGTTTTGATGAGCATGATCTTTTTAGTCCCCCAAGCATTGAGGAGGAAATTTACTTTGATGATACTTTGCCTCCTATTTATGATGATTATAATGATAGTAGTCTTTTGTTGCCACCTACTATGGAGAGTAAATTTGATTATGATTACAATATGCCTCCTATATTTGATGATAGCTACTTTGTTGAATTTGCTCCCACTACAACTAATAAAATTGATTATGCTTATGTGGAGAGTAATAATTTTATGCATGAGACTCATGATAAGAATGCTTTATGTGATAGTTATATTGTTGAGTTTGCTCATGTTGCTACTGAAAGTTATTATGAGAGAGGAAAATATGGTTGTAGAAATTTGCATGTTACTAAAACACCTCTCTATGTGCTGAAATTTTTCAAGCTATACTTGTTTTATCTTCCTATGCTTGTTACTTTGCTCTTCATGAACTTGTTTATTTACAAGATTCCTATGCATAGGAAGCATGTTAGACTTAAATGTGTTTTGAATTTGCCTCTGGATGCTCTCTTTTGCTTCAAATACTATTTCTTGCGAGTGCATCATTAAAACTGCTGAGCCCATCTTAATGGCTATAAAGAAAAGAACTTCTTGGGAGATAACCCATGTGTTATTTTGCTACAGTACTTTGTTTTTATTTTGTGTCTTGGAAGTTGTTTTCTACTGTAGCAACCTCTCCTTATCTTAGTTTTGTGTTTTGTTGTGCCAAGTAAAGCCGTTGATAGAAAAGTAAGTACTAGATTTGGATTACTGCGCAGTTCCAGATTTCTTTGCTGTCACGAATCTGGGTCCACCTCCCTGTAGGTAGCTCAGAAAATTAAGCCAATTTACGTGCATGATCCTCAGATATGTACGCAACTTTCATTAGTTTTGAGTTTTCTGATTTGAGCAACGGAAGTATTTATTAGAAATTCGTCTTTACGGACTGTTCTGTTTTGACAGATTCTGCCTTTTATGTCGCATTGCTTCTTTTGCTATGTGGGATGGATTTCTTTGTTCCATTAAACTCCAGTAGCTTTGGGCAATGTCCAGAAGTGTTAAGAATGATTGTGTCACCTCTGAACATGTGAGTTTTTGATTATGTACTAACCCCTCTAATGAAGTTTATGAGAAGTTTGGTGTGAAGGAAGTTTTCAAGGGTCAAGAGAGGAGGATGATATACTATGATCAAGAAGAGTGAAAGTCTAAGCTTGGGGATGCCCCGGTGGTTCACCCCTGCATATATCAAGAAGACTCAAGCATCTAAGCTTGGAGATACCCAAGGCATCCCCTTCTTCATCGACAAATTATCAGGTTCCTTCTCTTGAAACTATATTTTTATTCGGTCACATCTTATGTGCTTTACTTGGAGCGTCTGTATGTTTTTATTTTTGTTTGTGTTTGAATAAATTGGATTACGTCATGCTTGTGTGGGAGAGAGACACGCTCCGCTGTTGCATATGAACACATGTGTTCTTAGCTCATAATATTCATGGCGAAGTTTTTTCTTCGTTATATTGTTATATGGTTGGAATTGGAAAATAATACATGTAGTAATTGCTATAATGTCTTGGGTAATGTGATACTTGGAAATTGTTGTGCTCATGTTTAAGCTCTTGCATCATATACTTTGCACCCATTAGTGAGGAAATACATAGAGCTTGTTAAAATTTGGGTTTGCATGAGTGGTTTCTCTAGAGTCTAGATATTTTCTAGTAAGATGTTTGAACAACAAGGAAGACGATGTATAGTTTTATAA
Organism: Lolium multiflorum; assembly: GCA_030979885.1. Classification (NCBI taxonomy): domain Eukaryota; kingdom Viridiplantae; phylum Streptophyta; class Magnoliopsida; order Poales; family Poaceae; genus Lolium; species Lolium multiflorum. Next base: position 328,668,914 of record CM061750.1, on the reverse strand, counting down.
TGCTTGTAATATGTCTTTTATGTGAGTTTTGCTGTACTAGTTCGTGCTTGTGTTTGCTTCAAACAACCTTGCTAGCCTAAACCTTGTATCGAGAGGGAATACTTCTCATGCATCCAAATCCTTGAGCCAAACAACACTATGCCATTTGTGTCCACCATACCTACCTACTACATGGTATTTTCCGCCATTCCAAAGTAAATTGCTTGAGTGCTACCTTTAAAATTCCATCATTCACCTTTGCAATATATAGCTCATGGGACAAATAGCTTAAAAACTATTGTGGTATTGAATATGTAATTATGCACTTTATCTCTTATTAAGTTGCTTGTTGTGCGATAACCATGTTCACTGGGGACGCCATCAACTATTCATTGTTGAATTTCATGTGAGTTGCTATGCATGTCCGTCTTGTCTGAAGTAAGAAAGATCTACCACCCTATGGTTAAGCATGCATATTGTTAGAGAAGAACATTGGGCCGCTAACTAAAGCCATGATCCATGGTGGAAGTTTCAGTTTTGGACATATATCCTCAATCTCATATGAGAAAATTATTAATTGTTGTTACATGCTTATGCATAAAAGAGTAGTCCATTATCTGTTGTCTATGTTGTCCCGGTATGGATGTCTAAGTTGAGAATAATCAATAGCGAGAAATCCAATGCGAGCTTTCTCCTTAGACCTTTGTACAGGCGGCATAGAGGTACCCCTTTGTGACACTTGGTTAAAACATGTGCATTGTGATAATCCGGTAGTCCAAGCTAATTAGGACAAGGTGCGGGCACTATTAGTATACTATGCATGAGGCTTGCAACTTGTAAGATATAATTTACATGATACATATGCTTTATTACTACCGTTGACAAAATTGTTTCATGTTTTCAAAATAAAAGCTCTAGCACAAATATAGCAATCGATGCTTTCCTCTTTGAAGGACCATTCTTTTACTTTTATTGTTGAGTCAGTTCACCTATCTTTCTCCACCTCAAGAAGCAAACATTTGTGTGAACTGTGCATTGATTCTTATATACTTGCTTATTGCATTTGTTATATTGCTTTGCATTGACAACTATCCATGAGATATACATGTTACAAGTTGAAAGCAACCGCTGAAACTTAATCTTCCATTGTGTTGCTTCAATGTCTCTACTATGAATTTATTGCTTTATGAGTAACTCTTATGCAAGACTTATTGATGCTTGTCTCGAAAGTACTATTCATGAAAAGTCTTTGTTATATGATTCACTTGTTTACTCATTGCATTTACATTGTTTCGAATCGCTGCATTCATCTCATATGCTTTACAATGGTATGATTAAGATTATGTTGGTAGCATGTCACCTCAGAAATTATCTTTTATCGTTTACCTACTCGAGACGAGTAGGAACTAAGCTTGGGGATGCTGATACGTCTCCAACGTATCTATAATTTCCGATGTTCCATGCTTGTTTTATGACAATACCAACATGTTTTGTTCACACTTTATATCATTTTCATGCATTTTCCGGAACTAACCTATTAATAAGATGCCACAGTGCCAGTTCCTGTTTTCTGCTGTTTTTGGTTCCAGAAAGGCTGTTCGGGCAATATTCTCGGAATTGGACGAAATCAACGCCAAACCTCCTATTTTTCCGGAAGCGTCCAGAACACCGAAGAGTCGGAGAGGGGCCAGGGGGCCACCACACCACATGGCGGCGCGGGCCAGGCCTAGGCCGGGCCGGCCTAGGGTGTGGCGCCCTGTGCCCCCCCGCCGCCTCTTCGCCTATAAAAGCCCTTTCGACCTAAAAACGCAGCACCAATTGACGAAACTCCAGAAAGACTGGCGGCGCCGCCATCGCGAAACTCCACCCGGGGACAGAACTCTGTTCCGGCACCTCCCGGGGGAATTGCCCCGAGCCATCTCCACCGCCGTCTTCACCGCCATCTTCACCGCCATCGCTGCCTCCATGATGAGGAGGGAGTAATCCACCCCCGAGGCCGAGGGCTCCGCTGTAGCTATGTGGTTCATCTCTCTCCCATGTACCTCAATACAATAATCTCATGAGCTGCTTTACATGATTGAGATTCATATGAGTTTGTATCACAATTTATCTATGTGCTACTCTAGCAAAGTTATTAAAGTAGTTCTATTCCTCCTGCACGTGTGTAAAGGTGACAGTGTGTGCACCGTGTTAGTACTTGGTTTATGCTATGATCATGATCTCTTGTAGATTGCGAAGTTAACTATTGCTATGATAATATTGATGTGATCTATTCCTCCTACATATGCATGAAGGTGACAGTGTGCATGCTATGCTAGTACTTGGTTTAGTCTGTTGATCTATCTTACACTACAAGGTTACTTAAATATGAACAAATTGTGGAGCTTGTTAACTCCGCATTGAGGGTTCGTGTAATCCTACGCAATGCGTTCATCATCCAACAAAAGTGTAGAGTATGCATTTATCTATTCTGTTATGTGATCAATGTTGAGAGTGTCCACTAGTGAAAGTGTAATCCCTAGGCCTTGTTCCTAAATATCGCTATCGCTGCTTGTTTACCGTTTTACCGTTTACCGTCGCAATACTACCACCATCAACTACACGCCAGCAAGCTATTTTCTGGCACCGTTGCTACTGCTCATACTTATTCATACCACCTGTATTTCACTATATCTTCGCCGAACTAGTGCACCTATTAGGTGTGTTGGGGACACAAGAGACTTCTTGCTTTGTGGTTGCAGGGTTGCATGAGAGGGATATCTTTGACCTATTCCTCCCTGAGTTCGATAAACCTTGGGTGATCCACTTAAGGGAAAACTTGCTGCTGTTCTACAAACCTCTGCTCTTGGAGGCCCAACACTGTCTACAGGAAAGGAGGGGGAACGTAGACATCAGAGAGCACCAGCATTGGGATGAAGCTTGGCAAAGGGAAAAACTGTTTCGTCAAAGACAACATCTCGAGACACATAGACACGTCCAGTGGACACATCAAGGCATTTGACGCCTTTGTGCATATGACTGTAGCCAAGAAAGACGCATTGTTTGGAACGGAATGCTAACTTTCGTTTGTTGTAAGGTCTAAGATTGGGCCAACAGGCACAACCAAAAACACGTAGAGATGAAAAATCAGGAGATTCATGAAGGAGACGTGTCATAGGTATTTCATTGTCAATGACCGAAGATGGAAGCATGTTGATTAGGTATGTGGCTGTCAAAAAAGCTTCATCCCAAAATTTTAATGGCATGGATGCATTTGCAAGCAGTGCTAAGCCCACCTCGACAATATGGCGATGCTTGCATTCTGCTGACCCATTTTGTTGATGGGCATGAGGACAAGACACATGATGTGATATGCCCATTTTGGTAAAAAAGGGGTGTAATTTTTCATATTCACCTCCCCAATCTGTTTGGATGGAAATGATCTTACTATTAAATTTTCGTTCAACAAGAGTGAGAAAGTTCTGAAAAACTTGAAAAACTTCAGATTTCTTCTTGATGAGGTAGATCCATGAAAATTTACTAAAGTCATCAATGAAGCTTACATAGTATGAAAAACGACCAACAGAGGTCGGAGCAGGTCCCCAAACATCGGAGAACACTAAATCTAGTGGCTTAGTGGACATACTAGTGGATATTGTATAAGGAAGTTGATGACTTTTTGCTCTTTGACATGAATCACACACAAACTCACACCTAGATTCTTTTGAATGAGGAAGCTCAAATTTCCTAAGAATTCTATGAACGATTTTGAAAGAAGGATGACCTAATCGATCATGCCACCGTGTAGCTGAAGGCTTGGTGGTGCTAAGAACTTGTTTATTTCCTGATGATGATAATGACACCAAGGGATAGAGGCCTCTGTAGCATCTACCTTTAAGAAGTACCTTCTTCGTTTCCAGATCCTTCACATAAAAGTACCAAGGGTGAAATTCGACATAGACATTATTATCTAATGTTAGACGATGAATAGAAACAAGATTTTTTGTAGCACTTGGAACATGAAGGACATTTCGAAGATGGAGTTGTTTGGATGGGGAGTTAACAAATGCATGACCAACATGACTAATGTCCATACCTGTCCCGTTGGCCGCATGAATCTTCTCACGACCATTGTACTTCTCTTTCATGGTGAGTTTCTCCAGCTCACCGGTGATGTGATCTGTGGCCCCGGTGTCAGAGTACCAATTGGTATCCACACCGTAAGAGGCGGCGTTTTCACCTCTTTCTTCTTCCTCCTCTTCATCTTCAGAGTATCGGTGCCAACACTTGTATGCAGGGTGGCCCGATTTGCCACAGATCTGGCAGACGATGTCGCGGTCGTTGCCGCGTCCTTTGTTGCCGCCGCCACGACGACCGCCTCCACGGCCGCCTTGCTGATGTCCCTGGCCATGCCCTTGAGCATAGCCACGACCGCCGCCGCGACCGCCGCGATAGTTTCCACGGCTGCCACGCGCAGCAGAGTTGGCGGAGGACTTCGGATCATTGTCGATGCCGCCGAGGAGGAGATTCATGTGGTTGTCGTAGGAGCTGATCTGCGCGTAGAGCTCAGCGACGGTGATCTTGTGATCGGGGTTTGCCCCGATGGCGGCGAAGAGAGGATTGTACGGGTCGTCAAGCCCGGCGAGGAGGTACTCCACCACCTCGTCTTCTTCCATGGGGCGGCCTGCTGCTGCAAGCTCATCGGTGATCGCCTTCACCGCGGCGAAGTATTGCGCCGTGGTTTTGCCCTCCTTTTTGGTGTTGGCGAGCTGCACCCGCAGGTTGGCGATGCGAGTGCGCGATTTGGCGGCGAACATGGACTTGATCGCCAGCCAGACCGCCGACGCTGTCCTCATGCCGATGCAGGAGACGAGGATCTCCTTGGACAGCGATGCCAGCAGATAGTGGAGAACCTGCTGATCAGTTTGAACCCAGTTTTCATAATCTGGATTGCTCACCTCGGTGCGTTTACCGTCGACGGTGTCGAAGATCGTTTCCGACGGCGCCTTGTTTGTTCCATCGAGGAAACCCATCAGGCGGGCGCCTCTGATGGCAGGGAGGACCTGCGTCTCCCATAGCAGGAAGTTCTCCCTTGTCAGCTTCTCCGACGTGCCTTGCATCGGTAGCGGGCTGCTCATGCCGAGGATGGAGGATGAGGAGCTCATGGTTGGCTTTTCGTGTTTCTAGATGTGTTTTTGGAAGACTAGCTCTGATACCATGTGATAATTTTTGGTTTAACGATGCCTTGGACTCGGCTCGGTTCCATGTTTATATAGGCCAACATTGGCAGAGATTTACATGGTTGTTACAAGAGATAGAGAGGGGCGCGCACAAGGTCTTTATCTACAGATCCTTGCCCGTGTACATGAAGATAGGAACAACTTAGCTAACCAACTATTCTATCTCTAACAAGCTCATCAAAGAGTGGCATAAAAAGAGCGATCCTCGTCGATAGGTCACAACAGAGCCTGGAAAATCACATTGTTCCGTGCTTCAGATCGGGGAATCGCCAAAGACTGTTGAACTCTCGCCGTTAGCCATGGCTGCCTTTCCGAGCTTCCAAAGTCCACCATGGATGCGCCTTGAAGCTCGCGCTAGGTAGGTTTGGGGGTATCACTGCCGGCCTATCCCGCCGAGTAGATGCGGCGATGACGGCCGCCGCGAGTGCGGTTTTCTCGGGCGTCTCATTGCTAACACGGCGATCTATTCGAGGAGATTTCGCTCATGCCGTCCAGATTCTCCACCGGCCACCATGCTCTGAGAATTGATCTCGGAAGGGCGGAGAAGGCGGCGGGTGTTGCACGTGATGTCAGATCGATTCGCGACTCGCCGGGCGAAGATCGTGTCCATCGATCTCATCGACGGATACCTCGGCAGGCGGTGTATATATGAGCACGTACACCTCAACACGGAGACCAGACCTGATACGTATTGTGTGTTCGTACTGTGGGTAGGCTTCCCGATCACGCAACGAACGAGCGGAGCAGGTATGAAGGAAAAGCAGCGCACGTTGGAATCTAGCTGTGTGAACTGTGAAGCGTTTGTTTGAGAGTAGGGGTCGAGACCCAATGAAACTGTAGCCCTGCCAGGAGACAAAACGGCCCATAAGCACCACGCGCGCGGAGGACGTCGGACGGGCGCACCGCGACGGCAAATCTTTGCTTACGGGTGGCAGTGGTGGGTAATTTGTACCAACTTTTAAGGCGGTTTTGAATTGGACGAACGACCGAGGGAGAAACCCTTTTGCTTTTATTATTAGGTATAGACTAGCACAAAAGCCCGTGCGTTGCTACTGATCAAACCTCAAAATTATGAGAGGACAAACAGAAATATCCTTGTATATTTCTATCTTGGTGTAACCATCGTTTCCCACCGGTGCTTTATTATAGGAGATATAATATGATCACAAGTAATTCAACGGAACAAGAAAATCAATCTCATGACTAAAATAACAACTTCAATGTCACCAATAAGAGTTATCTCATCAAATAACAGGATTCTTAAAAGCTCAAAATAAAATGAGAAAAATAATCTGACAAAAAATAGCAAATTGCTTGTGTGTACCATATATACCTCGGAGCGCATGTTGCGGTGCACCCGAAAGGGTTGATATTTCTGTGGCAGACTCCAATGCTGCCATGAATGTAAATCTAATGCCCCACATATCTGCCATAAAAATAAATGTTGTGTTAGTTCATGAAAGACCTAATCAACTTGATTTGGAGCTAGCTAGCCAAGGTTGTTTGAAAGGAACTACGTCCCCATGCATCAGAACATGCTAGTCTTTGTCAAGAACTGAAGGTGTATTGTAAAATGCTCACATCAAGATCACATTAGACACAAGTTTCAAGTATGCACACGGAAATATAGCGATAGTCATAGTCACAAGGAAATCCATTAAGGTTATATAGAATATCCACAATATAGTTGCTTTAAAAAATATGCGCAATATAATTGCTTAAAAAATTGTCCCTAAAATGCAGAGTTGGCTCAAGACAATAAAACGATGCCATAGTAGACCTAACAAAATAAAACTCAGCCTGAAATTGTCGCAACTAACCTGCAAGATAATCCCAAATGAACCTTGACCAACAATACTCAGCCATGTACCTGTAAGCCACGTAAACTGCCAAGGAGAATAGACTAATTTTTAAAAGCCAGCATCTGGAGAGATTAGCAAGAATGCAGGCACTTTGAGCATTTGGCACACCCGAATTATGTTGTTGGCTTCTAATGATGGAATCATGCGTGTAGAGCTGCAGACGAACACAATATGAAGAAAAGGCCGGTAATCCTAATCAAATGCGACTGGCAGATGGATGAGCTTGTGCGGTTCCTTCCCTGCAGAATTCACTTGCTCATAATCTCTCTTTGATCCATTCAAAAAAAATAATCTCTCTTTGACATTCATAGCCCCGTACATCAGTTGTACAATCACTCTCAAAATTAACTTGAACATGGTAACTTGAACATGGCGACTGGAGCAGCATATCGATGCCTTCTTTCAGAGCTAGCTCTCGTTGTTCAGGCAATTGGCAAAGGTTCACTCTCAAAATTAACTTGAACATGGCGACTGGAGCAGCATATCGATGCCTTCTTTCAGGAGAGCTAGCTCTCGTTGTTCAGGCAATTGGCAAAGGTGCTGGCAGCCCAGAAGATCACGCTGCAGTCGGAATTTCTATCGGTTGATATATGTTGCGCCTTCAGGTAATTAAGACTCCCCGTCCGTGGAACGCACCAATCCGTTGCTCCCATAATACTCCATGAGGGCAGGCTGAGCCGAGCATTCTCTCCTCCACCTCTTCGCCAACAACCATTTACTCCTCCACCCGGCGTCGCATTATTCTCCTCGGTGGCCTCTGCCGGCGCTGGCTGGCGCGAGCATACAAAAACAAATCACAATATATACTTTGGGGGTGATGGATGGAGCAGAGCAGGGGACACAATTCCCCCAGAAAACTGGCGACGCGAGCACGGCTGTGAGTTCTCAGCTCGTTGGCTCGGATTCCAGCAGGGCCGTTGCCTCACGGCGACAGCAAAACCGAGCACCGTCCATGCGTCCGCCTCCGTGTTCGTGATGTTGAGCAACCAGACCTAACTCTTCACCCAGCGGCCCAGTCCAATCTGGTGGCTCCAAATTTCAGCGCGTTCTCTCCTGCCGCCATGACCTCGCCTCGTCCGGCCGCAAGATGGAAAGTCATTCTTTGCCCCAACTCTGCCCATGGACTTTGTCTTCTCTCGTCTTGACTATTGGCGGATCAACGTGGGGTACATGCCTGATTCATCTACCTTGCCAGGCTCTGGTACCCTGCCATGGATGGAAGCCCTTCGTTGTCAATGTCTCGTGACCCTGCTGACCGTGGACGCAGAGGATTGCCATGCTCCACCCTATCGGCCCCTCTAGTCGGCAATGTTTCCCGTGCACCTCGGCCGCAGGTCGCCGTCGCCTTCCTCCGCAACACATGCAGAAAACGGAAGTCGATGCAGCACGCCGCGGTACTCGCACGTCCGCATCTCCTTGCCCAGCTCGCCCAGCCCTGCTTCATCAACCTGATAGAATATCTCTCGTGACGGCGGCGAGGAATCGAGCACAATGAGGTCGGGCGATGGCGGCTGGAGGAGGCATCAGGCGTGGCGTCAGTGCGGTTTTATTGGAGCGGTCCAGGGTAGGGTTCGTGGTCCGGAAAAAATTGGGCCTGGCCTACGAGAGCCACAGTCAGTTTTGCGGTGGCACTTCCAGTAAATACCATCGAAAAGTAAGGGTGGATTTAAAACGGACGAAAATAATAGGGTGAAACCTTCCTTCCTTTATTAGTAGGTATAGATAAAATATTTCTAGATTCATCCAAATTTATGACAAGAATTATGGAGCAGAGCGAGTAGCAGGTATGCAGGATAGGACCATTTAATTGGAAGTGGTAACCTCAGCAAGCAGCACAGAACAAAATAGCTGATACATTAAGTCTAAATTATTTGTATGGTTATGGAACAGCATAATCTGGGCATGCGTTTTTGGCAGCGTCGGGAGAATGTCAAGCTTCAGGTCTGGCCTGATCAGTTCAGCTCCAACATCCTTTGCTGGAATGAAGTTGGCTTCAGGTTGAAAAGGAAGTCTCTGACCTGTGCAATCTACACTGGTTGGCACCTTCGGAAGGAACGCAGCCGCAGAATCTTCGATCAGATTTCGTCCTCGGATGCCCAGTCTTCAAACACATCAAGCATGACCTCGTTCTTCGTGGGCTTAGTGAGTCGTGCTTCAGACCTGAAATAACTCTCTAATCTTCTTAAATGCATCGGCAGTACCACTGCTAGATTCCTCAAAAACAAAAACAAAAAAGGATACATTATCAGGTTCAGAAATTAGGAAGGAACTTTAGAATAGTTTTGGGCGTCTGGTAAAAACAGTAATTTATCGATTCCATGTGTGTGTGTGTGTCATGTCACAAATTCAGGTTCAGAAACTAGAAAGAACCCCCGGTTATAGGTTTCAATGTTTGCAAACTGCACAAAAGCCATTGCCAAATGTAAACAAAAATTGAACCATAGTATCTTATAGCTCCACACTCATCAGTCATGTCATAATTCAGATTCGGAAATGAAAACAGCCGATGGCTCACAAATAATATAGCAAGTGAGATTCACTTTAAAGAATAAGGATTCTACCATTTGCATCACTTAGGCAATTTGCATTGTCATAGAAAACTAAGATTGCTTGTCCCATGCATAATATATTGCAGAGTAAAGAATGATATGCACCTATAATTAACAGTGGTGTATCCTCGTATTGCGCGAGTCTTCAGTATCCGGGGTAATGAATAAAGAGGTTCATCAAAAGGAAATAATTTTTTTCTCGAACACACGCCTAAGCGAGTGTCTTTGTATATTAGAAGGAGCCGTAAAGAGGCGGAAAAAAGTACAAACTGTAGCAGCGCTATAAGAGAAAGGCGGAGAAACAAAAGAAAGGAACTAAAAGACAAGGACAAAAAGAAGAAAAGAAGAAGAAAACTATACATGGGTTAACATTTGTTAACCCAACGGCCAGGGACTCAGGGAGAGTCTGGAGGTCGAGCATGGAGAGGTAAGCGACGTAACTCCTTGGCGCCGGCAAGAATCCATAGCAGAGCCTCTTCGAGGATAGAGAGTGAGAGATCCAAGTGACAAGGGCTCAGGATGTTGAAGACGACATCATTCCTGGATTTCCAAATTCTCCACAGGGTGAGGATGATCAAAAGGAAATGATTGTGAGATCATGTTTGCAGGAAGCGGAATGCAAGTATTCCGTTCCATACATACAGCTAAACAACATAACTGACTGAGTGAAGGTCCTCCAGCAGGGCATGGTTGCGACAAGGACAACCACAAACGAAGATAGCTAGAGATTTGAGAGAACAAGCAAGAGACTGGGGAACAAATAGGGATTATGGATTTAGGGTTCAGTCAAACCTGAAACTGCAATTTTGCAAAAAAGAAGAGCAAAACTGCAAACAAAGTCTTCTTTCCAACCAAGTTGGGGTAGGCTAGTTTCAGTCAGTAGGAGCAAAATTATAAAAATATGATGTAATCAGTTTGCATCCTTGATGAACAGATTATCCTTGATGAACAGATTTCTTTTGCTTTTACCCAACAGAAATGAAGTACATTTTAGAGAAAGCACTAGAGACCTACAAGCTATATTTTTCATGTTACATTGATCAGAAATAATCACGGTATTTTTACTTGCTCACATAATCACTGACATTTTTATGGACTTACAAACTCTAGAGCACGAAATGAGTATATACCTGTTGAGGCCGCTATAGCTGAGATTGTTTCGCTGACCAATCTTGAGTCAAAATCTTAACAAATAAATGATCATATGAATATGTGTGTATTTTTTCACTTCAAGTAACATAGTGGAAAAATATTATATAGCCTTCATAGCATTATGAATTTTAAGCCAATAAGGCAACAAAATTATGAAGTCGGCTTTGAGTTGCACAAGGAGCAGGAAAACAGAATGCATGGACAATTCATAACTTTGGTCATCGTAATCACTGAAATTTGTTGTGGACTAACAAAGTCTAGAGCACGAAATGAGTAAATACCTTGCTAAAGCCGCTAAAGTTGAGATTGTTTTGCTGCCCAATCTTGAGTCAAAATTTGAAACAAGATAAATGATCATATGAATATGTGTGTGATGTTTCAGTTCTTTTAACACTATAGCGCTATTCAAAAACTGTGAATCATATACAATCATCTCATTGATAAGAAAAGATAGATATCGAAATATTTACCCAAGGATAAGCTCTTTTATAAACTATTAAATTGGGCTTTTCTACACCCGGTAAATGGTCAGTTCATGACTTATTAATGTTGCTCTACAAATAAAGTCATATTAATTATGACAAAATTGTATAGTAATAAAATAGTTAAACATCACAAACTTATTCTGTAAAAGGACACGAGAACAAGTTTCTTACCTCTTTCCTATGCCGCGCATTCCAAATAGGCTCAAAACTGTTATTACGCAAATAGTCAGGATATAAGAGGAGTAACCTCAATGTGCTAGTGTTTCATCCTTGGATGTATTTTTTTCATGAATGACCAAAAATGTACCTAGAAAAAGTAACACTAATGAGGATCAAACTAACAAGTGGCAGACTCAAAAAGTCTTATCGATGCTCCTGGTCCTTTCAAATGCATATGGAAATTCTATGCTCTATCCAAAAACAGGACACAAAGGATCTGATGGTAAGGAAAAACTTTTATGTTGAAAATGTTGCATGTGTTCTTCGTGACCGTGACAAGGGGGTCAATGGAACTATCGAAGACATGTTATTTGAATGTGATGGCATGCATAATTTTTTTGTAGAACCTTAATCATTAGTGCTTGACCATCGCATTATAGATATACTATCGACGGAAAGCAAAGAGTTTACTTCCCCTACTATTTCTGCTAAAAATAAGAGGAAGTTTACAAATGTAGTTCAAATTATTACAAACCTAGAAACATCAAAAAATCTTGACATGCGGTTTCACTATCCACGCCTCCCAATTCTGTTGAACGGGGCTCTAAAACATATTTAAAGTTTGAATAATCGGTTGGAAACCTGAGCACTTAAAAATTCTAATTTTTTTGGAGAATACCTAAACCTTGATAGTTGGTAACACCTACACAAGATTCAGGCAAAAAAAAACTAAGATTTTAGCTATTGTCTTTTTGTAGGATGTGATATTTGGTTATGACCGAACTACGTATTTTCAGCCACACAGAGCCATGCTGCCAAAAAAATGCTTAATTTGTTTGAGCATGCTGCATAAAAAAAAGTCATTTGTTACAATCTTTTGTACCTCTATATAGTCTTCTTCTTTCATGTGATGGAATTTCTTGTTTCATAGCTCACTACCTTCTCAAGATTGGCCCCTTGATATTCATGAACACATTTGCATCATACCCCAGTAATCTTTTATTAATGAGACAGAGAAATAATTTATTTATTTGAAATACAAAATAGATTTTCTCGTCTTTCACGTATTTAAACCTCACATTCACTATAGCTACGGTACTGAGGTGTATGATCTCAATTTCAATCTTGCAAAAGGATGAATAACCATCAAAGCAAAAAAAAAAACTACATACCCAAGAACAAGCAATCCACCATGACGATCCATGAACTCAATAGCCCCATGAACACAATTTAAGGATAAATATCTATGATCATGGCATCACTCGTTCAAGGACAAGTTGCAGTATCACATACCTAGTGCTTGCAAACATCTGCTCATTCTATTACTAACGCCCTCCCGCAATAATAAAAACAGTAATGCCATCCCTATTGATGAAAAGAACAGTACATACGAGAATGTAAGACATCGTTGACAAATGGAGATTTGGAATTTATATCTTGAGAGTACGTCATTGATATACGTCTTCTCACGATTACAATATTTCATACAGAGGTCACACATCAAAATATCATATTAGATATTGATAAAAAAAACTCATAAGCTTGGATTAGATATAACCATAATTAATCTTCTGATCATAACGAGTTAAAGAGATCAAATCTAGAATAGTTTAATCCAGTCACCCCTTTACAACTAGCTGAGAACCATCAGCTTTACCATACCAGAGCATCTTTTCTCTACAGCTAGAGAAACATACACAAACTCCACTCCAAATTGAAAATAAACGCCATGAGGGAACAAAACCCTACTAACATAACGTTCACAAATTATATCCCAGGGTAGAACTGAAAAAAGGTAAAAGGAAAATCATAAAAACTATCTCTTGTTGATAAAAGAAGACACTTGCCACATTCTCATCAGTGCGACGACCGATGAAAATATAATCCACATATAATTACAACTTCTCTAGCACTTGACTCATCAGTCTACAAATTTTCATACAAAGTTTTATAGTTACATTGAAACTTGTGTTAAAGCAAAACTACATTTATTGAAATCATAATCCTTTTGCAAGATTAAAATTGAGATCATACACCTCATTACCAAAGCCAACATGCATTTAAATGTGTGAACACAGAGAAAAGTTACTGAATTTAAAATAAAGAAGTTGTTTCTCCATCTCATTAATGAAACATTACATTAATCTTGCAGATGTGTCAATGAATATCAAGGGACCATTGTGAGAAGGTAAGAAGCATTTATGCAGCAAGAAAATACCGTCAGCTTAAAGAAAATCCTATCCAGAGGTATGGAAGCCTAAACAAATGGCCTTTTCTATGCAACATGCTCTAACAAATTAATAAAATTATTTATGCAGCATGGGCCTATTTGGATGAAAATACGCCCAATAGCATTTGGTGCAATCATAACAAAATGTTGTAGCCATACTACAAAGAAGCCAATAATTCAAGTCATAGGTGTTTTGACTCAATCTTGTATATGTTGATGTTAGCAACTATCAAATTTTAGGTATTATACAAAAAAATTAAGTGTTTAGGTTTTCCATAAAATATTAATTCAACGAAATTGGGAGATGTGGACGGAAAAATCGCATGGCAAGATTTCTTTGATGTTCAAATATTTGTAATATTCTAAACTACAATTGTAAATTTCCTCTTATTTAAAAAAAAACAGAATGGAAAGTGAACTTCTTTGCTTTCCAACAATAGTATATCCTTGACATGGTAATTTGGTATAGATTTCAAAGAACCGTCTCATTTTCTTCTCCATAAATTTTTTTTAGTCATTCTTGATGATTTTACTTATTTTCTGTGGACCGTTCTCTACGCCAAAATCTGATACTTACATCACGCTCGCCTCTTTTCGCGTGTTCACCTATACTCACTTTAATTTGCCTCTTGCGTCTATATAGTGTGACAATGATTGTGAGATCTACAACGCCAAACTCCACTCCATCGTCACTGCACACGGCATAAACATCCACTTCTTGTGCCCATAAACCTCCCAACAAAATAGTAAAGTCGGGCGTATTATCCATACTTTCAACGATGTTGTGCGGTCTCTCCTATTTTAGGCTAGTTTACCACCTCACTTTTCGGTAGAAGCTCTTCACCACGTCACTCACATCCTTAATCGTCTCCCCACAAAAATCATTGGCGCTCCATCTCTATAATTTTCCCTTCATAACACCCATCCCAACTACTCGTATCTTCGTGTTTTTAGTTTCCTTTTCTATCCCATTCGCCACAAACTCGCACCACGGTTTAATTCATGCATCTTTCTTCGCTATTCTTCTCACAATAAGGGTTTCGCTGCATGGATCTAGCTACTCATCGCGTCATCATATCTCGCCATTTTATTTTTGATGAGTCTACTTTTCCATTTTCCTCGCTACAGCTACCCTCCGTTACCACCTACGAGTTCCTTGATGATGGCATCCCTCCTCTCGGCACCCCCCGGCTGTGCCCGCTCCGGGCATCCCCTCGCCGATGCCCTAGCTTGCGCATCACCTCCATCATACACGTCTGATCTATTCCAAGTGCAGGAGATCAATTGTAGTACTTTTCAATAAGAAAGGTTATCGAACCCACGAGGAGCTGAAGGTATTGGTTAGCAGAATTGACAAGAAAACAGTAATGATAAAGTAGCAGTTTTGGTATTTTGGATGTATAGTTTGCGATGAAAATAAAGTGCAGAAAGTAAATAACAAGTAAGTAAATGCTCTTGATGAGAGGAAAGCCCAATCCTCTATGCATCAAGAGGACAAGTTCAAGTGTGTGCGCTTATATGGGACTAAAATTCCCGAGGGTGGCATGGAATTGCTAGAATTTGAGTTCTACACAACATGGTAAATATTTTGTCAAGCTTTTATTCAATTAGGGGCGGAGCCTAAATTAGGTGCAGCCATGGATATGTGCAAACACACCCCTTATGATGGGTTCTAGAGAAATTTTCATGCGCAAGTGTAGGAATCATGCATTAAGACATAAATATCCCACCATAGCAATAAGATCATTGGTCCCTAACATAAACCCCTCTAATGCAACCCATACAGTATTAGAAAATGGTTTCTGCCACCGTCCCTTCCAACACTAATGCATTACATTAAAGTTCAACCCTATGAGCCCATATAGGTAAAGTAATATGCAGTTGACGTTCACATAAAACCATCATAGAACAACATAAAAGATAGAAAACTTGATCAAATACTCATTTGACATCATACAAAATCATATCCAAATCATCCTATGTCCTCAGGAACATGGGAAACTACTCACAAGTGTCAAACATCATATGGACCAGAGGCATAATCATTACAATACAATCTAAATATATAATATCCCCACCAAATAGCAACAAAGTACCTCTCATAAACATGCAATATCACTAAAAACAATATCCGTGGTTTAATTCAACACAAACTATGAGGGGGTGACGTCAATCTCGTATATGGAGATGGTGCTGATGAAGATGTTGATGGAGATGCATCCTCCCAAGCCAAGGAGGAGTGGGGATGTCGATGGCATCGATTTCCCCTTCACCGGAGGCACCGGTGCAGCAGGATCTGCCCTCTCCCGCAATAGGAGAGGACTTTTGCCTCCGCCGTCGCCTCAATAAATCTCGGGAAAAATATGGTATAGGTTTTTGGGCGAAACGAAGGTTCTGGTATAAAGGGGACCCGAGGCGACGCCTGATGTGAAAACGGACCTGGGTTGCGCACCCTACATGTTTGGGCGCGCCACCAGGTGCCGTTTGGCCCTCGTGGCTCCCCTCGCGTGCTCCTTTTGCTTACGATCCTTCTCTGGGTGAAAAACTGATCAGGTATGTTTTCCTCGATTTTTAGCGATCCAGAAAGCCCTAAAACAAATAAAATACGAAAAAGGAGGTTTTTGTCTCCCTGGAATTAAATACCAATGAAGGGAACTTTGTAGGAAAATCCCGAAAATCAACGAAAAATGCATAAATAATGATATATGATGGCATATAACAATGAAAACTAATCATATATGTAGCAATAATGATGATGCAAAATGCATGTATCTACTACCACAAGTTTAAACCATTGCTCGTCCTCGAGCAAATAAGAGAATAGATCATATCATGCATCACTGAGCTTATGGCTGATAAAAGAAATACGAGCATTACATCAACAACTTATGCATATTCAATTGTAATGCAAGATTTCTAAACCAACAATCATACAAACATGAACTTCATAATAGAAACTCTAGCAATTACCTCTTACCCTTTGAACAAGACTAACCATTGCATGTTGGACAATTGAACAATGTTTTATGTGTGTCTATAAGTATAGATCATGTCTATGCTTATCTTTTACCAACTTGTTTTTCTTTTACTTGCCTTTGTACTGAAGATAAACTCGCATAGAGCAGCTAGTTACAAGAAGAGGAATTATTAAATGACAAGATGAGCATCAAGTTTTATGTTTACCAAACACTTTGCTCTTTTTCTTTATGGGATCATTTAATAGTCTTGCCCCTTAGTAACCAGTAGAAACCTTATTCATGGATTTTTCAATCATGTCATATGCTCTACATCCACCTTTGCCTTTCACCTTCCATGGCTAACCGAATCCTCTGGTGCCGACTTTTTCATTCAGAAACTTGTTTGAGCATATGTATTGAAATATCCATGAGAATCAGTTTACCCGTTGATTACCAAGTAGCACAAGAATATCTCATACTTACTTGTCATCTCCTCTTCCTAACTATTTGTTCTCCAAGACCACATCTTACAAAATTACATGCTTGTCCAACATGCTCAAATTAGTTAAATTCAAGATAAGATGTGATTGAAATTTCTAAATACGAGGAACATATTTGCATGAGTGTTACCCATAAATCTCCATACAAAAAAAATCATGGATGACACCATACTTCAAATTTCATTGAAAACCACTTGATCAAAGATAGATGATAATGCTCTAAGAGCTTTCCAAACTATGAGAGACTTGATAACTACTGGATGAAAGCAAAAAAACTAAACTAAGATAACAAACTAAAAACGATATGATAAACTAAAAGCATAAAAGACTTGATATAACTCCCCCAAGCTTGAGTCATGATGTAGATCTTCAAGTAATGCTCCTCATAATCTCCTCATCAGTTGCGCTTCTTATGTTTGACAAGGCTGCAAGAAACCTCCTACTGGCTTCAACATGTTCCATCCACTTGGCCTTATATCAATTGACTTTATCTTCCAGCCTTTTGATGGTTTCCATGCAAGCTGTAGAGCTGGTCTCCATGTTCCTGATGTACTTGACGTTCACAGACTCTTCATAATCCTGTAACAACTTGATATGGTGGAGAGAGCCATAAGATTGCTTATCTTCATCAGCAATTTGATGATGAAGAAAATCAATCTGTGCTTGGAGATCAGAGTTAGTCAAACTTCGAAATTTAGATCCTTCATATTCCTTTATCCTTCTCGCTTCATATTGAGCTCTCCATGCTCCATCTTGTCCAAGTCCTTCCTCCTCCTTTAAAGGTTGCTCCTTTGGTGGTGAACTCCACCAAGAAGTCCTTGTTGAAACACATGGGAATCCTCCAACTAGGGTGCTGATGCATGTAAAATGTATACATGAACTTTGTCCTTTATCATATTTAATTCCCAAATATTTGCAACAGATATGATGTTATTACCATGTTTTATGATGTTTTAGGGGATTTTCTAAACAATCCTCTCTCCTCCGGTTCTAATTTTGTTTGACAGAAAACGCCTCTTTTTAGTGTTTTTGACATTATAGGAGCTACGAGACTCCAAAAAGGGCAACGTCAGGGGCCACGCTTCGGAATTTTCGAGACGAATAATATGGGATGAAGAGGGACACCAGGAGACCAACAGGTTGGGAAAGAGGCCTCGTGGCATACTGTCCCTCTCTGGGCACGCCACATGTGCTCTTTCTCGCTTCGACCGTCTGATTCGCTTCAATCTTTCGCGAACAGACTTGTTTTGCCCTAAAAACACTATATATGCGACCCTTAGGGGTTTTGTCGAGGCTAAGGCAGTGGAGATCAAAAACACATAAACAGAGAGTCAGCAGGCACCATCGACGGAGATCGAGGGGGGAAACGCTGCCGGAATCTCCTCCGGTGGACTCCAGCCCCCTCCAGTGAGGGCATCATCAGAATCTTCATCATCTTCATCACCATGTACAGCAGCACCATCTTCATCTACCCCTTGTAATCTCTTGGCAAACATGAAGTGTGAGGCAATCTACTGTTTTCCCATGATCTATTGCACCTCTATGTCTTTGTTTGAGTAGTGACTTCTTTTTGGCAATTATAAGATACTTTGGGATGGTTGCATATAAGTATTTGTTATCTTCTATGATGATCTTTTGTACTGATATATGAGTGCACACATATGTCGGGGGATGCATAAGATTGTCACCGTTGTATGTTAATAAGGAGAGGGACAGCGGGAGCTGACAGAAACATTTTGCTAATTCTTAGATGCATGTTGTATTAATCATGATTAATCAAACAGGTGTATAACTATGGGGACCTTTAAACTTACAGCGGTGGTTGGACTTAATGTCTTAATAATTCCCTAGTTTGCTCTTAACTAGCCTTGGGATCAATCACTAGTGGTGTATTTGCGCATATCCATGGCTACACCTATCTATGGCTCCTCCCTAGAAGAAACCCTAAAAAGACTATAATGAGCTTCACTAATTGTGACAACCACACAAATGAAATAGCAATTTGCCTAAACACTTGCTCTCTTGAGTTACTCCACTCCACTTCACTTCATCTCATTTTACTTAATTGCACTTTACTTGTCTTGCATTTTATTTATTGCATTGTAATTTCAGCACACATAGTTTTGTAGTAACAACCTCTTCACACACACACCATATCTCCTAGCTTTGCATAAAAGGCCATATAAAGTGGGTTATAGGGATTTAGAGGATAGATAGTTTACCTTCAACTCCTTATGGGTTTGACACACAAATACTTATCGAATTGTACTGCGGTGATCCCCTGCACTTGGGGGTTATCATCAGCGAACCATGGGGGAAGCTATTCTTGCACTAGACACATTAATATTTGCAAGTTGTTCATTAGCAAAACTATCATTAATAGGGGTTGTATCATTCTGAATGTTTTCCATTCTAGACAAATAATCAGCTACAGGATTATCCTCACCCTTTCTATCAACAATATGTAAATCAAGTTCTTCCAATAATAAAACCCATATAATAATTCTAGGCTTAGCATCTTTCTTATTCATAAGGTATTTAATAGCAGAATGATCAGAGTGTACAATAACTTTAGAATCTACTATGTAAGGTCTAAACTTATCACAAGCCAAGATCACATAAATTCTTTTTAGGTACTAGCATAATTTCTTTGGGCCCCATCAAGAGTCTTACTAGCATAATATATAACATTAATTTTCTTATCAATTCTTTGTCCCAACACAACACCTACTGCATAGTCACTTGCATCACACATAATCTCAAAAGGTACATTCCAATCAGGTGGCTAAATTATAGTAGCACTAATTAAAGCATTCTTTAAAACATTGAAAGACTCCACACAATCATCATTAAAAGAAAATGGAACATCATTTTGCAAAAGATTAGTAAGAGGCTTCAATGTTATCAAAAAGTCATTAATGAATCTTCTATAAAACCCAACATTCCCAAGGAAACTTCGTATACCTTTAATATCCCGCGGATATGGTAGCTTGATCTATGGCTTCTATCTTTGTGCGGACCACTTCAATGCCTCTTCCTGATACTCGATGACCAAGGACTACACCTTCCATCACCATAAAATGGCACTTCTCCTAATTAAGGACTAGGTATTGGTCCTCACACCACTGCAGAACTTTGTTAAGATTGAATAGGCAATTATCGAAGTAGGTACCATAAACAGAAAAATCATACATAATCTTTTCAATGTAATCAGAAAATATAGCATTCTTGCATCTTCGAAAAGTAGCAGAAGAATTACATAAACCAAATGGCATTCTTCTATAAGAAAAAGTACCAAAGGGACAAGTAAAAGTAGTCTTTTCTTGATCATTTTCATGCACATGAATTTGAGAAAAAAAAACAGAATAGCCATCCAGCTAGCAAAATTGTGAATGCTTAGATATTCTTTCTAAAATTTGATCAATAAAGGGCAAAGGATAATGATATTTATGAGTAGCTTTATTTAATTTTCTAAAATCAATGCGCATTCTATAACCAATAATAGTAGGTTGAGCAACAAGTTCATTTTCATCATTCGGAACCACGGTGATTCCACCGTTCTTATGTACACAATGAACAAGACTTACCCATTTACTATCAGCTATAGGATAAATAATACCAGCCTCAATGAGTTTAATTAGCTCTCTTCTTACCACTTCCTTTATTTTTTGGATGAAGACGGCGTTGATAATCAACAATGGGCTTTGCATCTTCTTCCAAATTAATCTTATGCATGCATAAAGCTGGACTTGTACCTTTAAGATCATCAAGAGAGTAACCAATAGCCGGCCTATGAGCACACAATACTTCAAGTAATTTTGTTTCTTCTTCTGTTGAAATATTAGCACTAATAATAACATGATATATATTTTTCTCATCAAGGTATGCATATTTAATATCATTAGGCAATGGTTCTAGTTCAAAACTTGGATCTTCTTTGGGTGGTGGTAACACTCCAAGATTATCAAGTGGAATATGCAATTGTAAATGTGGTGGTTGTTGAGATAAAATTTGTTCTAAGTCTTCTCTTTCTTCATTACTATATGGTTTCTCTTGATTAAGTACATATCGTTCCACCGCGTCCGATGAAGCAACTACCACAAAAGCAAGAGTTTTCACAATATTTGTTTGAAACTTTTATTTTTCTAAATGCTTATCAGTAACTTGGAAAAATTAAATTCTAACCTTTCTCCAGCATATTTAATAAACACTCTCTCTTTTGGCAAATTAATTTTAGCACCGACAATATGTAAGAAAGGTCTATCAAATATAATAGGACAAAATGCATCTTGGGAGCAACCAAGCACAATAAAATCAGTGGGATACTTAATCTTTCCTACTAATACTTCAACATCTCTTACCATATATACTAAGAGGACATATAACATCTTTATTAACAAGTTGAATAGTTATACATGTTTCCTCCACGTGTATGGGCTCAATATTGGGCTTGATTTCGAGATATAGAGAATATGGTGTCACACTTATACTTCCTCCAATATCACAAAGATCATGATAACATGAAGTTCCAATAGCACAAGATATACTAGGTTTACCAACTCTAGCAGTATTACCTTGAATTACCTTAGTGGAATCTTCGCATAAATAGACATCACAAGGAGTCTCCTCATTTAATTTTTTGATGGACGAAATTTGAGGCTTCATAGTAACTAGACAATATCCCGCGCGTTGCTCCGGGAACATGTAGTAAAAACCTTAAGTTGCTGCCTTTGGAAATTTAGTAAGTTAAGGTCGTAAACATTACATATATAGATGAAAAAATATTTGAGGACTGAGGTAGGAGACAACAGAGATTAAAAAATGACAGCACATATCATGGTAGCCAATTAACAAATTTGTAGCATAAGAAATGGAACAAATAATACAATAAAAAACCAACCAAAAAATTTTATACTTTGGCTCCCATAGTATACAATGCCTTCCTCAAAATAAAATGAGTACTGCATACAAAGATAACACATACATGACTCTCTGGATGGTGCATTTTCTATCTTAAACTAATTATATATTAGTCACGTATGTTTTATAATCTGATCATGACATGTTGAAATGGAAATTGATTTTAAAAAAGCTTCAATAGTACGATACATAAGTTGAGTATAAACATGCATGTATGCACATGAATCACGATACTATATCTCACCGAAATTGAATATGTATGTACATGAACGAATGACCCCCATTTACATTATCAGTGCAATAAGAAAATTGGGTTCAATAGCTGCAGGTCTACAACATAGTGGTCAGCCATTGAATATGGTACTCCTTGATAGATTTATTAATACCAGGATAAAAAATCAAATGATGGAAATCGCCAAAAGTCTACTCAATTCATGTGAGAACCATCTCAGTTGACCACCATCCATTTGCAGCCATCAATCCTAGCAGGAACAACACGGATATCAGGCTTTACCGCTCTAAAACTAGACCAAAAAATATATAGCTACTCTTACCGCTCTTAGTGTTCTAAAAACCTTACCGTTCCTGGAAGTTTGGAGCCCAAACTTACTTGCCACCTGCGGAGGCATAGCACATCAATACATGTGTCTTTGAGCAATAACGGAGCTGAGAGAGGCAGCCTTGTCATGGCCGGGACGCAGTGAATGTTTGTGAGGAGGCGGAGAAAAAGGACGAATATGGATAGATATATACACAGATGGGAGGTAAAATGCATCGGTTTCTTTTACAAATAGTGGGGAAGGTGAAGAGAGCAAAGAATCATTTAATTAAACGGGAAAGGCATAGTGGGAAGATGAAAAGATGTGACGTTTATTATACCTGATAAATAGCTGAATGAAAAGATTTGGTGATTATCACTAAAATAATTCAATGAAATGGCTTGTTATTTGCTGATGTGGCAGGCTGCTTAGGTGGCATGCTTGCATGTTGAGAGAATTCACCTAGTGGGTTGCTCCTATTTAGGTATTATAGATTTGTTCATAAGGTTCATGACATCTTCTAGCACTCTTATTTGCAACAGTGGTGAGTAAATTTTCCTTCACCCTGCTTGGATATGGAGGAGATTCCATATATTCTTCTATAATAACTGAGGAAGCTTGCTGAACCTGTTTCTCAACTTTAGCAATATATGTTGAATCCTTAAGAGGTTCAGTAAAAAATTTAAATCCTTTCTTAGGAACATTCAAATGGTTAGCAAAAGATTTAGAAACTTCTACTAAAATATGAGGAACAAGACCAAACTTATTCTTTAATTCTTCAAACAATATAGCAGTAGAGAAATTCTCTACACATGCTTATTCAAATTTGAAACGAGGTTTGTTACCTTTATCAAGATCCCATGCAGATGAATTATTAGCAATAGTATCCAATAAATTCCTTGCTTCTTTTTGAGTTTATTAGTAAAACTCCATTCAGATGAATTGTCCATAAAATCCCTATGATGCTAGGGCATCCTCACATAGAAGTTTATCAATATAAGACTGTCAGGAATACCATGACAAGAATTCTTACGGATGAGTTCATTAAGCCCCCCCCAAACTTGAGCAATACTTTCTGTAACATGGGGCCAAAAATTATAAATATGACAGCGATCATGATAAGCTTCTTTAGGAATATAGAACTTGGTATATAAGGCCTTCCTCAATAATTTCTAGTCATGACGTCATTTAACTTTGAAAGATCTAAACCATCTGCGAGCATTACCAGAAAGAGATAGATATAATAACTTTCTCTTCACATTATCATGAGGAACATCAACCAATTTAAATAAAGAGCATATATCTTCAATGGCATGTAGATGTCCCATAGCAGTTTGACTTTTGTCTCCTCTGAAGGTTAGTTTTATAGCTCGCTTGGCAATAGCAATAGGAATTTGAAACACCACCTTAGATTCAGGTGGTTTCTCTTCATTTTCTTTAACAAATTGAGCACAAGCATAATTATATAAAATCAAGTCAATCTCTTCACGGCTAGACATACCCATTATGAGATAGATAGCAAATAATATAAACGGTAAAAGCTTTCTTACCATTCACTTACCAATAGCGCTACGCTCCCCGACAACGGCGCCATAAAAGTGTCTTGAGGGCTCCCAAGTGCAGGAGATCAATTGTAGTACTTTTCTATAAAAAGGTTGTCGAACCCACAAGGAGCTGAAGGTACTGGTTACCAGAATTGACAAGAAAACATTAATAATAAAGTAGCAGTTTGGGTATTTTGGGTGTATAGTTTGCGATGAAAATAAAGTACAGAAAGTAAATAGCAAGTAAGTAAATGCTCTCGATGAGAGAAAATCCCAATAATGTATGCAGCAAGAGGACAAACTCAATTGTGTGTGCTTATATGAGACTAAATTTCCCGATGGCGGCATGGATTTACTAGCATCTAAGTTCTACACAATATGGTAAATATTTTCTGAAGCTTTATTCAATTAGTGGCGGGGCCTAAATTAGGTGAAGCCATGGATATGTGCAAACACATCCCGTATGATGGGTCCTAGAGCTATTTTCATGTGCAAGTATAAGAATCATTAAGACATAAATATCTCACCATAGCAATAAAATCATTGGTCTCCAACATAAACCCCTCTAATGCAACCCATAGTATTGCAAAATGGTTTCTGTCAGCCTGTCCCTTCCAACACTAATGCATTACATTAAAGTGCAGCCTTATGAGCCCATATAGGTGAAGTAATATGCAGTCGACGTTTGCATAAAACCATCACAGAACAACATAAAAGATAGAAAACTTGATCAAATACCCATTGCACATCATACAGAATCATAGCCGGGTCATCATGTGCCCTCCGGAACGTGGGGAACTACTCACAAGTGTCAAACATGATATGGACCAGAGGCATAATGATTACAACACAATCTAAATATATAATCTCTCCACCAAATAATGACAAAGTACCGGTCACAAACATGCAATAGCACTAAAAACAATATCTGGGGTTCAATTCAACACAAACTATGAGGGGGATAACGTCAATCTCATAGGAGATGGTGGTGATGATGGTGCCGATGAAGATGTTGATGGAGATGCCTCCTCCCAAGTCAAGGAGGAGTGGGGATGTCGATGGCATCGATTTTCCCTTCACTGGAGGCACCGGTGCAGTAGGATCATCCCTTTCCGGGAGTAGGAGAGGAATTTCGCCTCCGCCGCTGCCTCAATAAATCTCGGCAAAAATATGACTTAGGGTTTTGGGCGAAACGGAGGTTCTGGTATAAAGGGGGACCTGAGGCGACGCCCAAGGCGCAAACGAACCTGGGTGGTGCGCTACCAGGTGCCGTTTGGCCCTCGTGGCTCCCCTCGCGTGCTTCTTTTGCTCACGGTCCTTCTCCGGGAGAAAAATTGATCATGTATGTTTTTATCGATTTTTAGCGATCCAGAAAGGCCTGGAACAAATAAAATACAAAAGAGGAGGTTTTCTGCCTCCCAGGATTTAATGCCAACCAAGAGGACTTTGTTAGAAAGTACCAAAAATCAACTAAAAATGCATAAATAATGATATATGATGGTATATAACAATGGAAACTAATCATATATGTAGCACTAATGACGATGTTGTTGGAGATATTCCCAAGAGGCAATAATAAAATGGTTATTATAAAATATCTTTGAGTTTATGATAATGTTTACATACCATGCTATAATTGTATTAACCGAAACATTGATACATGTGTGTTATGTGAACAACAAGGAGTCCCTAGTAAGCCTCTTGTATAACTAGCTTGTTGATTAATAGATGATCATAGTTTCATGATCATGAACATTGGATGTTATAACAAGGTTATGTCATTATATGAATGATGTAATGGACACACCCAATTCAGCGTAGCATATGATCACGTCATTAAGTTCTATTTGCTATAAGCTTTCAATACATAGTTACCTAGTCCTTTCGATCATGAGATCATGTAAATCACTTATGCCGGAAGGGTACTTTAATTACATCAAACGCCACTACGTAAATTGGTGGTTATAAACATGGGATTAAGTATTCGAAAAGTATGAGTTGAGGCATATGGATCAACAGTGGGATTTGTCCATCCCGATGACGGATAGATATACTCTGGGCCCTCTCGGTGGAATGTCATCTAATTAGCTTGCAAGGATATGAATGGTTCATAAGAGACCACATACCACGGTACGACTAAAGAGTACTTGTCAGGAGACGAGGTTGAACGAGGTATAGAGATACCGATGATCAAACCTCGGACAAGTAAAATATCGCATGACAAAGGGAATCGGTATCGTATGTAAATGGTTCATTCGATCACTAAGTCATCGTTGAATATGTGGGAGCCATTATGGATCTCCAGATCCCGCTATTGGTTATTGGTCAGAGAGAAGTCTCAACCATGTCTGCATAGTTCGCGAACCGTAGGGTGACACACTTAAGGTTTGATGTCTTTTAAAGTAGATATGGAATATGGAATGGAGTTCGAAGTTTTGTTCGGATTCTCGGATGGGATCTAGGACATCACGAGGAGTTCCCGAATGGTCCGGAGAATAAGATTCATATATAGGAAGTCATTTTACAAGTTTGAAAATGATCCGGTGCATTTATGGAAGGTTCTAGAAGGTTCTAGAAAAGTCCGGAAGAAATCACTATGGAAGGCGGAGTCCCGGAGGGACTCCACTAGCATGGCCGGCCAACCCTAAGGGAGGAGTCCCAGGTGGACTCCACCTAAAGGTGGCCGGCCACCCCCCTCAAGGAAAGGTGGGAGTCCCACCTAGAGTAGGACTCCCCTCTTGAGTAGGTTTCCCACCTATGGCAAGTTTTGGTGTTGGGGTCTTATTCGAAGACTTGGACTACAACTCTTGGGGGCTTCCACCTATATAATGAGGAGCAAAGGGGAGGGGCCGGCCACACCAAGCCCTCTTGGCCGCAGCCCCCAAGTGGCCGGCGCCCAAACCCTAGCCTCTCCCCAAACCCTAGCCTCTCCTCCTCCACATAATACTCCCGCAACGCATAGGCGAAGCTCTGCCGGAGTTCTCCACCACCACCGCCACCACGCCGTCGTGCTGCCGGGATTCCGAGGAGGATCTACTACTTCCGCTGCCCGCTGGAACGGGGAGGAGGACGTCGTGTTCATTAACACCGTACGTGTGACCGAGTACGGAGGTGCTGCCCGATTGTGGCACCGTCAAGATCTTCTACGCGCTTTTGAAAGCGGCAAGTGATCATCTTCTGCAACAACGAGATCTTATCTCGTAGGCTTTGGAAATCTTCAAGGGTTAATCTCGTGATCCCCTCGTTGCTACCGTCTTCTAGATTAGATCTTGGCTTGTGTTTCGTTCTTGCGGTAGGAAATTTTTTGTTTTCTATGCTACAAATCCCATCAACGGTATCAGAGCAGTGTCTATGCATAGATTGGTTGCACGAGTAGAACACAATTGTTTTGTGGGCGTTGATGCTTTGTTGTTTTTAGTTCATGTACTTTGCATCTTTGTGGCATAGTGGGATGAAGCGGCCCGGGCTAACTTTACATGACCGCGTTCATGAGATTTGCTCCACGCTCGACATGCAACTTGTATTGCATAAGTTGATTTGCGGGTGTCTGTCTCTCCGACTATAGTGAAGATCCAATTTACTCTTTCTATTGACAACACTAGTATCACCGTTGTGGTTCATGTTCGTAGGTAGATTGGATCTTACTCGAAAACCCTAAACCACGTAAAATATGCAAACCAAATTAGAGACGTCTAACTTGTTTTTGCAGGGTTTGGTGATGTGATATGGCCATGATGTGATGATGAATATGTATGAGATGATCATTATTGTATTATGGCAACCGGCAGGAGCCTTATGGTTGTCTTTATATTTCATGTTATAGTATTATTTCAAAGTAGTTGTAATAGTTGCTACATGAGGAGAACAACCATGAAGACGGCGCCATGAACCTTGACGCTACGCCGACGATGATGGAGATCATGCCCGTTGATGATGGAGATCATGTCCGTGTTTTGGAGATGAAGATCGAAGGCGCAAAGACTATAGGGCCATATCATATCACATATGAATTGCATATGATGTTAATCCTTTATGCATCTTATCTTGCTTAGATCACGACGGTAGCATTATAGGATGATTCTCACATTAATATCAAGATAATAAAGTGTTCTCCCCTCGTATGCACCGTTGCTACAGTTCGTCGTTTTGAAGCATCTCGTGATGATCGGATGTGATAGATTCTACGTTCACATACAACGGGTGTAAGCCATGTTTGCACACGCGGAATACTTGGGTTTGCTTGACGAGCCTAGCATGTACAGACATAGCCTCGGAACATAGGAAACCGAAAGGTTGAACACGAGTCATATGGATGATATGATCAACATGTTGATGTTCACCATTGAAGCTGTAGGATAACGTTGCATAGAAAACAAAAAATTTCCTACCGCGAACACGCAATCCAAGCCAAGATGCAATCTAGAAGACGGTAGCAACGAGGGGGTATCGAGTCTCACCCTTGAAGAGATTCCAAAGCCTACAAGATGAGGCTCTTGTTGCTGCGGTAGACGTTCACTTGCCGCTTGCAAAAGCACGTAGAAGATCTTGATCACGATCGGCGCCACGAACGGGCAGCACCTCCGTACTCGGTCACACGTTCGGTTGTTGATGAAGACGACGTCCACCTCCCCGTTCCAGCGGTCAGCGGAAGTAGTAGCTCCTCTTGAATCCGACAGCACGACGGCGTGGTGTCGGTGGTGGTGGAGAAATCCCGGAGCTTCGCTTAAGCGTGCGGGATGTGGTGGAGGAGAGAGACCGCTAGGGTTTGGGGAGAGAGGGGGGTTGGGCGCCGGCCCTCTAAGGGGTGCGGCCAAGGCTGAGCCAAAGAGTGGCTGCCCCCTCCCTCTCCTCCTCATTATATAGGTGGAAGCACCAAGAGTTCTAGTCCAAGTCTTCGAATAAGACCCCAACACTAAAACCTCCCATATGTGGGAAACCTACTGATGGCGTGTAACTCACACGTTCGTTGGGAACCCCAAGAGGAAGGTATGATGCGCACAGCAGCAAGTTTTCCCTCAGAAAGAAACCAAGGTTTATCGAACCAGGAGGAGCCAAGAAGCACGTTGAAGGTTGATGGCGGCGGGATGTAGTGTGGCGCAACACCAGGGATTCGGCGCCAACGTGGAACCTGCACAACACAACCAAAGTACTTAGCCCCAACGAAAGTGAGGTTGTCAATCTCACCGGCTTGTTGTAACAAAGGATTAACCGTATTGTGTGGAAGATGATTGTTTGCGAGAAAAAGTAGAACAAGTATTGCAGTAGATTGTATTTCAGTAAAGAGAATTGGACCACAGTTCACTAGAGGTGTCTCTCCCATAAGATAAACAGCATGTTGGGTGAACAAATTACAGTTGGGCAATTGACAAATAAAGAGGGCATGACCATGCACATAGATATCATGATGAGTATAGTGAGATTTAATTGGGCATTACGACAAAGTACATAGACCGCCATCCAACTGCATCTATGCCTAAAAAGTCCACCTTCAGGTTATCATCCGAACCCTCCAGTATTAAGTTGCAAAGCAACAGACAATTGCATTAAGTATGGTGCGTAATGTAATCAACAACTACATCCTTAGACATAGCATCAATGTTTTATCCCTAGTGGCAACAGCACAACACAACCTTAGAACTTTCTGTCACTGTCCCAGGTGTCAATGGGCATGAACCCACTATCGAGCATAAATACTCCTCTTGGAGTTACAAGCATCTACTTGGCCAGAGCATCTACTAGTAACGGAGAGCATGCAAGATCATAAACAACACATAGATATAGCTTTGATAATCAACATAACAAGTATTCTCTATTCATCGGATCCCAACAAACGCAACATATAGAATTACAGATAGATGATCTTGATCATGTTAGGCAGCTCACAAGATCCGACAATGATAGCACAATGGGGAGAAGACAACCATCTAGCTACTGCTATGGACCCATAGTCCAGGGGTAGACTACTCATACATCACACCGGAGGCGACCATGGCGGCGTAGAGTCCTCCGGGAGATGATTCCCTCTCCGGCAGGGTGCCGGAGGCGATCTCCTGGATCCCCCGAGATGGGATCGGCGTTGGCGGCGTCTCTGGAAGGTTTTCCGTATCGTGGCTCTCTGTACTGGGGGTTTCGTCACGGAGGCTTTAAGTAGGCGGAAGGGCAAGTCGAGGGGGCACGGGGCCCCACACCACGGCCGGCGCGGCCAAGGGGGCCGCGCCGCCCTAGGGTTCGGCACCCCGTGGCCCCACTTCGTTTCGTCTTCGGACTTCTGGAAGCTTCGTGGCAAAATGGGCCCCTGGGCGTTGATTTCGTCCAATTCCGAGAATATTTCCTTACTAGGATTTCTGAAACCAAAAACAGCAAAAACAAGAACTGGCACTTCGGCATCTTGTTAATAGGTTAGTTCCGAAAATGCACGAATATGACATAAAGTGTGCATAAAACATGTAGATAACATCAATAATGTGGCATGGAACATAAGAAATTATCGATACGTCGGAGACGTATCAGCATCCCCAAGCTTAGTTCTGCTCCCAGCAGGTAAAACGATAACACGATAATTTCTGGAGTGACATGCCATCATAATCTTGATCATACTATTTGTAAAGCATATGTAGTGAATGCAGCGATCAAAACAATGTATATGACATGAGTAAACAAGTGAATCATATAGCAAAGACTTTTCATGAATAGCACTTCAAGACAAGCATCAATAAGTCTTGCATAAGAGTTAACTCATAAAGCAATAATTCAAAGTAAAGGCATTGAAGCAACACAAAAGAAGATTAAGTTTCAGCGGTTGCTTTCAACTTGTAACATGTATATCTCATGGATATTGTCAACATAGAGTAATATAATAAGTGCAATAAGCAAGTATGTAGGAATCAATGCACAGTTCACACAAGTGTTTGCTTCTTGAGGTGGAGAGAAATGGGTGAACTGACTCAACATTGAAAGTAAAAGAATGGTCCTCCATAGAGGAAAAGCATCGATTGCTATATTTGTGCTAGAGCTTTGATTTTGAAAACATGAAACAATTTTGTCAACGGTAGTAATAAAGCATATGTATCATGTAAATTATATCTTATAAGTTGCAAGCCTCATGCATAGTGTACTAATAGTGCCCGCACCTTGTCCTAATTAGCTTGGACTACCGGATCATCACAATGCACATGTTTTAACCAAGTGTCACAAAGGGGTACCTCTATGCCGCCTGTACAAAGGTCTAAGGAGAAAGCTCGCATTGGATTTCTCGCTATTGATTATTCTTCAACTTAGACATCCATACCGGGACAACATAGACAACAGATAATGGACTCCTCTTTTATGCATAAGCATGTAACAACAATTAATAATTTTCTCATTTGAGATTGAGGATATATGTCCAAAACTGAAACTTCCACCATGGATCATGGCTTTAGTTAGCGGCCCAATGCTCTTCTCTAACAATATGCATGCTTAACCATAGGGTGGTAGATCTCTCTTACTTCAGACAAGACGGACATGCATAGCAACTCACATGAAATTCAACAAAGAGTAGTTGATGGCGTCCCCAGTGAACATGGTTATCGCACAACAAGCAACTTAATAAGAGATAAAGTGCATAATTACATATTCAATACCACAATAGTTTTTAAGCTATTTATCCCATGAGCTATATATTGCAAAGGTGAATGATGGAATTTTAAAGGTAGCACTCAAGCAATTTACTTTGGAATGGCGGAAAATACCATGTAGTAGGTAGGTATAGTGGACACAAATGGCATAGTGGTTGGCTCAAGTATTTTGGATGCATGAGAAGTATTCCTCTCGATACAAGGTTTAGGCTAGCAAGGCTTATTTGAAACAAACACAAGGATGAACCGGTGCAGCAAAACTCACATAAAAGACATATTGAAAACATTATAAGACTCTACACCGTCTTCCTTGTTGTTCAAACTCAATACTAGAAATTATCTAGACCTTAGAGAAACCAAATATGCAAACCAAATTTTAGCATGCTCTATGTATTTCTTCATTAATGGGTGCAAAGCATATGATGCAAGAGCTTAATCATGAGCACAACAATTGCCAAGTATCACATTACCCAAGACATTAATAGCAATTACTACATGTATCATTTTCCAATTCCAACTATATAACAATTTAACGAAGAAGAAACTTCGCCATGAATACTATGAGTAGAAACCAAGGACATACTTGTCCATATGCTACAGCGGAGCGTGTCTCTCTCCCATAAAGTGAATGCTAGGATCCATTTTATTCAAACAAAACAAAAAACAAAAACAAACCGATGCTCCAAGCAAAGCACATAAGATGTGATGGAATAAAAATATAGTTTCAGGGGAGGAACCTGATAATGTTGTATATGAATAAGGGGATGCCTTGGGCATCCCCAAGCTTAGACGCTTGAGTCTTCTTAGAATATGCAGGGGTGAACCACCGGGGCATCCCCAAGCTTACAGCTTTCACTCTCCTTGATCATGTTGCATCATACTCCTCTCTTGATCCTTGAAAACTTCCTCCACACCAAACTCGAAACAACTCATTAGAGGGTTAGTGCACAATAAAAATTAACATATTCAGAGGTGACACAATCATTCTTAACACTTCTGGACATTGCATAATGCTACTGGACATTAATGGATCAAAGAAATTCATCCATCATAGCAAAAGAGGCAATGCGAAATAAAAGGCAGAATCTGTCAAAACAGAACAGTTCGTATTGACGAATTTTAAAATGGCAACAGACTTGCTCAAATGAAAATGCTCAAATTGAATGAAAGTTGCGTACATATCTGAGGATCACTCACGTAAATTGGCATAATTTTCTGAGTTACCTACAGGGGAAAACAGCCCAGATTCGTGACAGCAAAGAAATCTGTTTCTGCGCAGTAATCCAAATCTAGTACTTACTTTTCTATCAACGGCTTTACTTGGCACAACAAAACACTAAACTAAGATAAGGAGAGGTTGCTACAGTAGTAAACAACTTCCAAGACACAAAATAAAAACAAAGTACTGTAGGTAAAAACATGGGTTGTCTCCCATAAGCGCTTTTCTTTAACGCCTTTCAGCTAGGCGCAGAAAGTGTGCATCAAGTATTATCAAAGGATGGTACATCGGCATTCTTACCAGGGGTGTTGCTCTTACCTTTCTTACTCTTATTCCTACTCTTTGGTCTAGGGAATACATGACCGCATCCGGGTGTAGAGGTAAAATTTAGAGTGCCTTTCCCAACATCTATGACTGCTCCCATGAGTTTCAGCAGGGATCTTCCAAGCGTGATTTGTCCTGTCCCTACACATTCAATAACGAGATAATCAGTGGATACCGTCCTTCCAAGAAAGGTTGTGAAAACACCTTCAGCTATACCCATAGGAATTACAACAGAGTTATCCGTAAGAGTTATTTCTTCTCCCCCTTCAGTAAGTCCCCAAAGTGTCAAAGATTTATAAATTTTTTCAGGCATGAGGCAAAACTCGGACATAATATCACAACGAGCAGGAAAAGTTTCACCACCAATAGTAACTTTAACAGTAGGCGCCCACATTGAAGGTTCAAAGCTTAATGGAACATAATCATAATATTCGCGAATTCGATTATACACTTCTTTTAAACAGGATATATTTGTTTCAATAGTGTCTAATCTATTATGCATGCTAGCATGAGATGGATCAAAATTATTATCGGAGCTAAATGATGTAATCAATTTCCTTATAGCATTAAAAGCTTGATCCCCATCACAATGAAGGAAATCTCCTCCCACTACAGCATCTAAGGCATATCTATAGCGAAGAATAAGCCCGAAATAGAAATTACTAAGAAGCAAACTTAAGGTCATTTTAGGTTCAGTTTTACTATAAGCATCAAAAATTCTAGACCATGCTTCTTTAAAATTCTCTTCACTTCCTTGTTTAAAGGTGAAGATCGATTCCTCGGGTGATAAAGTAACAACTACAGGACTAGACATGATAATAAAGTAAATGCGAGTAACTAATTTTTTGTGTTTTTGATATAGCAAACAAGATAGCAAATAAAGTAAAACTAGCAACTAATTTTTTTGTATTTTGATTTAGTGCAGCAAACAAAGTAGTAAATAAAACTAAGCAAGACAAAAACAAAGTAAAGAGATTGAGAAGTGGAGACTCCCCTTGCAGCGTGTCTTGATCTCCCCGGCAACGGCGCCAGAAAAAGAGCTTGATGGCGTGTAACTCACACGTTCGTTGGGAACCCCAAGAGGAAGGTATGATGCGCACAGCAGCAAGTTTTCCCTCGAAAGAAACCAAGGTTTATCGAACCAGGAGGAGCCAAGAAGCACGTTGAAGGTTGATGGCGGCGGGATGTAGTGCGGCGCAACACCAGGGATTCCGGCGCCAACGTGGAACCTGCACAACACAACCAAAGTACTTTGTCCCAATGAAACAGTGAGGTTGTCAATCTCACCGGCTTGTAACAAAGGATTAACCGTATTGTGTGGAAGATGATTGTTTGCAGAAAACAGTAAAACAAGTAGATTGTATTTCAGTAAAGAGAATTGGACCGGGGTCCACAGTTCACTAGAGGTGTCTCTCCCATAAGACAAACAGCATGTTGGGTGAACAAATTACAGTTGGGCAATTGACAAATAAAGAGGGCATGACCATGCACATACATATCATGATGAGTATAGTGAGATTTAATTGGGCATTACGACAAAGTACATAGACCGCTATCCAGCATGCATCTATGCCTAAAAAGTCCACCTTCAGGTTATCATCCGAACCCCCTCCAGTATTAAGTTGCTAACAACAGACAATTGCATTAAGTATTGCGCGTAATGTAACTAGTGACTACATCCTTGAACATAGCACCAATGTTTTATCCCTAGTGGCAACAGCACATCCATAACCTTAGAGGTTCTTGTCACCCCTCCAGATTCACGGAGACATGAACCCACTATCGAGCATAAATACTCCCTCTTGGAGTTACTAGCATCAACTTGGCCAGAGCATCTACTAATAACGGAGAGCATGCAAGATCATAAACAACACATAGACATAGCTTTGATAATCAACATAACAAGTATTCTCTATTCATCGGATCCCAACAAACGCAACATATAGAATTACGATAGATGATCTTGATCATGTTAGGCAGCTCACAAGATCCGACAATGATAGCACAATGGGGAGAAGACAACCATCTAGCTACTGCTATGGACCCATAGTCCAGGGGTAGACTACTCACACATCACACCGGAGGCGACCATGGCGGCGTAGAGTCCTCCGGGAGATGATTCCCCTCTCCGGCAGGGTGCCGGAGGCGATCTCCCGGATCCCCCGAGATGGGATCGGCGTTGGCGGCGTCTCTGGAAGGTTTTCCGTATCGTGGCTCACACGGAGGCTTTAAGTAGGCGGAAGGTGAGGGGGCACGGGGGCCCCACACCACAGGCCGGCGCGGCCAGGGGGCTGCGCCGCCCTAGGGTTTGGGCACCCCGTGGCCCCACTTCGTTTCGTCTTCGGACTTCTGGAAGCTTCGTGGAAAAATAGGCCCTGGGCGTTGATTTCGTCCAATTCCGAGAATATTTCCTTACTAGGATTTCTGAAACCAAAAACAGCAGAAAACAGAACGGCACTTCGGCATCTTGTTAATAGGTTAGTTCCAGAAAATGCACGAATATGACATAAAGTGTGCATAAAACATGTAGATAACATCAATAATGTGGCATGGAACATAAGAAATTATCGATACGTCGGAGACGTATCACCTACTCAAGGAGGGAGTCCTACCCAAGGTGGGACTCCCACCTTTCCTTGAGGTGGGTTGGCCGGCCACCCTAGGGGAGTCCACCTTGGACTCCTCCCCCTTAGGGTTGGCTGGTCATGCAAGGTGGAGTCCCTCCGGGACTCTACTTTCCATGGTGATTTCTTCCGGACTTTTCTAGAACCTTCTAGAACCTGCCATAAATGCACCGGATCATTTCCAAACTTGGAATATGACTTCCTATATATGAATCTTATTCTCCGGACCATTCCGGAACTCCTCGTGATGTCCGGGATCTCATCCGGGACTCCGAACAAATATTCGAACTCCATTCCATATTCAAGTTCTACCATTTCAACATCAAACCTTAAGTGTGTCACCCTACGGTTCGCGAACTATGCGGACATGGTTGAGTACTCACTCCGACCAATAACCAATAGCGGGATCTGGAGATCCATAATGGCTCCCACATATTCAACGATGACTTTAGTGATCGAATGAACCATTCACATACGATACCAATTCCCTTTGTCACGCGATATTTTACTTGTCCGAGGTTTGATCATCGGTATCACTCTATACCTTGTTCAACCTCGTCTCCTGACAAGTACTCTTTACTCGTACCGTGTATGTGGTCTCTTATGAACTTATTCATAAGCTTGCAAGACATTAGACGACATTCCACCGAGAGGGCCCAGAGTATATCTATCCGTCATCGGGATGGACAAATCCCACTGTTGATCCATATGCCTCAACTCATACTGGATACTTAATCCCACCTTTATAACCACCCATTTACGCAGTGGAGTTTGGTGTAATCAAAGTACCTTTCCGGTATAAGTGATTTATATGATCTCATGGTCATAAGGACTAGGTAACTATGTATCGAAAGCTTATAGCAAATAACTTAATGACGAGATCTTATGCTACGCTTAATTGGGTGTGTCCTTTACATCATTCATATAATGATATAACCTTGTTATTAATAACATCCAATGTTCATGATTATGAAACTAATCATCCATTAATCAACAAGCTAGTTTAAGAGGCATACTAGGGACTTCTTTTGTTGTCTACATATCACACATGTACTAATGTTTCGGTTAATACAATTATAGCATGATATATAAATATTTATCATAAACATAAAGATATAAATAATAACCACTTTATTATTGCCTCTAGGGCATATCTCCTTCAGAAGCTACATCATCTCACGTGATGATCGGTTTTGGTGTGGTGGATATGGATCGTGTACCACTAAACAACTATGAGGGATGTTGTATTAAGTGGGAGTTCATTAGTAATTAGATTAAAACATAAACTAATTATCATAAACATAGTCTGAATAGTATTTGGAATTAATCTGTAGAATTGGCATCTATTTTTCTACCATGTGCTAGTCTTGTAATTAAGATAGAAATACTGTTAAGTCTGACAAGAAACTTTACGGACTGGTACCGTATTGTTAAAGAATCAAGAAATGATTAAGTCCTATTGCAAACTTTTAGTAAACCTCACAATGTTGATTCAAAGAGCAATGGTTTCAATTAGTACCTAAAGTCATCTTGTCTCCGTGAAACTTGAAATTCAAATCCGTTTGAAAAGTAAGGAGCTGAAAATTTTGCTTTCATAAATATGCAAGGTATGAGATATATGTGATATCTAAGACCTTATTGCAAGATGATAGAATATAATTTAGTGAGACTACATGAACTCATAAGTTTTATGGGAATGTATGAAGGTTGAAGACGCCAGGCGTCCCAATCCTCCAACTAAGTTGGGCACTAACGATATTCGCATATTCATGAAGTGATCGTCCTTAGTATGCACCGTTGCTAAGACTCGTCGTTTCGAAGCATCACGTGATGATCGGGTGTGATAGATTCTACGTGTGCATACAACGGGTGCAAGCCAGATTTGCACATGCGAATATTGAGGTTAAACTTTACGAGCCTAGCATGTACAGACATGATCTCGAAAGTCGTCATGATATGATGGATAAAATTATGAGTGAAATTGTTCATCATATTACGAAGTTACTAATAGTGAAATCTGGAACACTTGTCATATGATGATCAACTTCAAAGTAAGAACCTCAAGGTTATTGGTATTTGACCAACAAACCTAGAAGTTATTGATGTTGAAGTGTTTTTCTGAATAATGAGGAAATCTAAAAGAGAAACTACAAAAGATTATTGGCAGAAAAAAAGAAAAGACTAGAAAGTCTAGCTCAGGTTATATAAATGATATACATGTTATGGATGTATCCCTTGTTTGGTCACATAATAAAATTCTTGAGTATTTGTACCAGATTATTTGCTATGAGATGTCATACAGTACAACGCAATACAAGAATACGATGGCCTAAGTGACTGATAAGGAATATGGTAATAATGCACGTCTGAAACATAATAAAGTGTTATTATGTTCCAGCGTCGAGGCTGAGTACCGTGCTATGGCTAACGTTGTTGCCAACGCTAGTTGGATTCGTCAAGTCCTCCACGAGCTGCATCGACCATCTCCTCCTGGTACGATTGTGTTTTGTGATAATGTTAGCGTCAACGCACTAAACACATTGAGGTCGACCTGTACTTCGTTCGCGATCGTGTTGCCATGGGCTAGGTCCACGTGTTGTATGTACCCTCATCTCGAAAATTCGCCGACATCTTGATGAAGGGTCTTCCATCACCGTTGTTTCTAGATTTTTGGTCTAGTCTCAACATTTGTCCTCTTCCCGCTGTGATTGCGGGGGAGTGTTAGTCATATATATCACGTAGCGTGACATATTCTTTAATCCCCTAAATCGTGGAGAGTCCTTATTTGTGTGATCTTCCATTTATAGTTATATTGTAACTAGCTAAATACCCGCGCTTTGCTGCGAACTTTTTTCTCTCAAATTTCTTTTTAAATACGGCTTCCCTATGCCCATGTGTGACACCAGGCAGTCACCTATTGCAATTTAATAGCTGGAATAGACTATCAAGGGACTGGCTTAGGCCCATGTGTGACACCAGGCAGTCACCTATTGCAATTTAATAGTAAAGATATTTATTTTTATATACATGCAATAGCAAAGGCCTAAATGTGGTCTATCTTCGGACACTCCAATCATTGATCGCTCGATCTCTGCGCACCATCCGTTGATTGCTGAAACTCTTAGAGCATGTCTAACGCTCCGTATTTCTCTGCCACGTATAATGCAAGTATTTTGCCCTGTATAAAAAAATTGCTCACGGAAGAACCGTTCCGTCTAGCAGACCCCGTATTTTGTTCCGTATTTTTAAAAATTAAAATCCTGAAAAATTATCGATAGTTCGTCATCATTGATCATACGGCAGATCATACATACATTGCGATCCTATCTACTCGTCAATGATGACGAAGCCGATGAGCGGCTCCCTGGCGGTAGCCTCCCGCGCGTCGAATTCCCTGACAGCGGCAATGGCCGCCGCCTCCTCTGCCTCCGTCCGAGCAGCTTCGGTGGCATCCTTCTCGGATGCGGCCACCGCCTGCAGGAACAGGGCCTCCTCCTCTGCCTCCTCCGCTTCCTCCTCGCCGGCTCGCGGATCTCCTCCGCTTCCTTCGCCGCTGGTGCTGCCGATGCGCGCCGCCCATGCCGCCTTCGAAGCACAGTCTCTCTCCCACTCGGCGTGCCACCTCTCGAAGTCCACGCCGCTCATCGGCTTGAGCGGCGGATCTTGTTGGTACCACCGCCCGCCCGCGGCGAACTCACGGAGCGACGGCGGCACGTAAAGCGCGCCGGCGTACCGGCACGCCGCACGGCGAATCCCCGCGGCGGAGCGCTTGCATTGGCGCCGCCACGCCTCCACGACGGTGTCCGGCGAGCGGGATCGATTCGATCCGCTCGCCGGACACGCGGTACGGCTTCGGCGCCCCGACATGGTGACCTGCGGCTGGAATGGGGAGGCGTGCAGTGGGGGATTTCTCGCTGGAGCTAACTGGGGAGGCGGCGGCGCACGGCGGAGGTAGGGCAGCGGCAAATAGTCGATCTGGTCAGCGGCAAATAATGATCGAGTTCATATTATTGTCGATCTGATTGTATTAAAAATCATCGATGGATCACAGATTATTCATTACCTCTCTCACCGGTTCCCTCGCTCAAGGAGATACCGTTTTTCTGTAATCTCTGGTGAGAGAATATTACTCGTGATCGAGTGTTTAGTTAGGTACATTTGGAATTAAGTGGGATTGCTCTCACTTGAAGAGAAAACGATCTCTGACACCGGGCATCTGTTTTCCTACTAACCTTCTCCCTGACTACTGCGTCCCTCTCTTTTATCCTTTCTAGCGTAAAATGCGTTCAAATTAAACGAAATCAACATAGTCAATTTAGATCGATAGGTTGCTTCCCTTTCACTTCGTTCAAACCCTAAGCTATATATATGTCCCCCTTGCATATGTGTAGCTTTAACTACATCATCCAATCTTCCATCCATCAAAATATATCTATCGCATCATCAATTTATCAGACAAATACCAGCTAACCTTTGACATGTGACGTTGTGACCGCATCCCCCTCAGGTTTTGGCTGCCACAGAAGATTGGTTGGTGTGGTTGCACCACACACCACTCTGAATCTGAATGTGGCGCCGCCTACATTTGTTAATCTCTGTGCATACATGAAGTGGAGAAGATGACCGGATGTTCTTTTCGTTGTACCACAATTAATCATTCATGCAAACTAAGCTCCAACTCCTTCAATCTTCATGGGTGCAGGTCGAAGCTAGCAGCTGCAGGTGTACTAGCTAGCAGTACTAACTAAACTAACTACTGGCCAATGGGGAAGCTGGCATACGTACACCAAACACTCTGAATATAATTGCTCTTGCTGACCCATACGTGAGAGACGAGAAAAGTGGGTTCTGGTATTCTTGAGCGAGAAGGTTAATATTACTTAGGCATTTTTATTCTGCAAAAAGGTTAAGCGACCTAGCAAGTAATGAATGAGCAAGATCGATGCTTTTACATTTCCTAGTGAGTCGGGTGAGCTAGCTTTTCGATTTGATCAAATCAAACTCATTGGGCAACATTTTCACAATATACTTTCAGATCTGTTAGTACCATAAAGTAGCTAAGATACTTTTTTGGCGAAAAGCTAATATATCTCCCTTTCATCGATCAATTATGTGGTTGTTACCATCTTTCTTGTGCGGTGATAAGATATGATAGTAATTAACATTGAAAGGACAATTAACACGAAACAACTCCCACGCACGCCGCCGCCTCCAGCCACCCTCCTTCCCTCCCCCCCCCCCCCCTCCCGGGTCTGGTGACGGAGGCCCCTCCCCCACATTAGCGAGCTGCCCCTTGATCTACTTCCCACGGCCGCTGCCGCCATCTTCGTCGGCGGTGGCGGCCACGCCCAGCCTATCAAAGATGGGGGTGAGGGCGGACGAGCTCCGGCGGTCTCCTACGCGCAAGGCGGGCCATCAATAGGGCAGCGCATGTGGAACGCGAGTGGTGGCAAAGGTCTTTCACGGGGGCGCGTTGACCAGCGGCGGGGGTTCCTCCTCGTTGCGCGGTTTGGCCGGATCTAGCGGAAGATCGCCCCTGTTCTGTCGTCTTCTTCCTTGACTGGCCTGTCCAATGAGGTTTGGAACGGCAGATCCAACAGGGTGCCGACGTGTGGCGTGGGGGCTACTAGCTCGGCTTGAATAAAGTTGGCGGCCCTAGGATTTCAACTCGCGCCAAGATGATGATTTGTCGGATGCTTGTCCCCACAACCTGGCTGGAGAGTCGTGTTCCGGAAGGCTCCGCCGGTGAACTCCACTAGGCGATTCATGCCTGGAGATTGCTGGATCTGGTGGGATTCGGTCGTGCGCAACCATGTTTTCTCTGACCGCTTGGTTTCAGAGGGAACACCGCGAAGCTCTGCTGGTTATTACCATCATGGAGCACGCTTTCTCATTCCATGGTGAAGTTAGATGGTGAAGAATGTCATGGAAGCCGAGATTTGAGGACTAGCAATGGTGATTCGAGTCTTTGGAATTAGATTGGTGATTCGTGACTTGGAGCAGTGGTATCGTAAGAGGGGGCGATAGAACATGAGAAATTCAAAGTCTTGCCTTTCAGGGTGAAAATCGAAAATCTTGCCTTAATTGGTTGTGCCTAGCAATAATCTTGTTGAAGAAATTGTTTTGTAAGGAGGACTTTCTCCAAGGTGAAAACCTAAGATCTATGTTCAGACGATGACAGGTTTGTGCACTGTTCTTCTTGGAGGCATCGTTTTTGGAGAAGCTGAACTTCTGGTGCAGTCTTGAAACCTTTCTTTTATTGTAATTAGTCTTCCTTTTTGAGCTGTGTGCATCCATAATGTCGCTAGGATAATGTGTTGTTGCAGAGGCTGGGTGTAATTGGTATCTTCGCGATATTAATATATGCTATTTGTCAAAAAAAAGTAATTAACATTGGGTCAAACAAGCAATGAAATCCAACTGATCCAAATGCAACTCTGAATGTACACAAGTGCAGTTTTGCACAAACACTAGTGCATTATTCGTATCTCAGTATCACATCCATTTCCCAACAAAGATAATAGTACCAGAACTGTAGGTATCCCGAGTCCCGACGTCCAGTACTTGCTCCATTTGTAGTTAAACAAACAAAAGGCATTATTAGAAGTTCATACAGACCTCCTAGGTTTCTATTCTACGACTCCAAAAGAGACTTCACCAAATTCACTTTTAGAAACTGTTCATCGATTTGGACTGGATGGACAGCTTATCAGAAATAGGTGTGATGGAAGTATATGACATGAATGCATCACGAGCACCAAATAAAACTGCCAATCCCCTTTTTCTTAAGCTTCATGCAGGCGTAAGAGCTAAGATGTTAACTTACCTGCGTTTCATGGAGGGCCAAAATCTGTTCAGATCTTTTAAAGAGTCCTGCAGTACTTGTAGTACACAGTGTCATATAGAAGTGCCGCTCGGGTCGTCCCCTCCAGGGCGACTCAGGGAGGAAACCCTAGCCGCCGCCGTCTTCCCCTCCCCCTTCCTCCCTCCTCCTCGTCCCCGGAGGCCGTCGCCGGCGAAGCCTGGCGCGGCCGGTGATAGGCGAAGAGGCAGCGTCGGGGGAGCCAGGGGGTGGGCTCCCCACACCTGGACGCGCCAGGAGGTGGGGCCGCGCCGCCGTATGGGGTGGCCCCCCTGCTGGCCTTCTCCGACTCTTCTTCGATGTTCTGGAACACTCTGTGGAAAATAGGGCCGTGGGCTTTTGTCTCCAATTCCGAGAATATTTCTGTAGGATTTCTGAAACCAAAAAAGCAAAAGAAGCGCTTCGGCATCTTGTTAATAGGTTAGTACCGGAAAATGCATAAAAATGATATAAAGTATGAATAAAACATGTAGGTATTTTCATAAAACTAGCATGGAACATAAAAAATTATAGATAAAGTCTCCAACGTATCTATAATTTTTTATGTTCCATGCCACATTATTGATGATATCTACATGTTTTATGCATACTTTATGTCATATTTATGCATTTTCCGGAACTAACCTATTGACGAGATGCCGAGTGGTCTGTTTTCTGCTGTTTTTGGTTTCAGAAATCCTAGTAAGGAAATATTCTCGGAATTGGACGAAATCAACGCCCAAGATCTTAAAATCCCACGAAGCTTCCAGAACACCCGAGAGCCACCAGAGGAGGGTCCTGTGGGCCCAGATGATAGGCTGGCGCGGCCAGGGTGTGGGCCGCGCCCCCCTACTGTGTCGCCGCCTCGTCAGCCCTCCGACTCCGCCTCTTCGCCTATAAGAAGCCCCTGACCTAAGTCTTCGATACGAAAAAAGCCACGGACGAGAAACCTTCCAGAGCCGCCGCCATCGCGAAGCCAAGATCCGGGGACAGAGTCTCGTTCCGGCACGCCGCTGGGACGGAGAAGTGCCCCCGGAAGGCTTCTCCATCGACACCACCGTCATCTTCATCAACAAAAATGTCTCCCATGAGGAGGGAGTAGTTCTCCATCGAGGCTAAGGGCTGTACCGGTAGCTATGTGGTTAATCTCTCTCCTATGTACTTCAATACAATGATCTCATGAGCTACCTTACATGATTGAGATTCATATGAGTTTTGTATCACTATTCATCTATGTGCTACTGTAGTGATGTTATTAAAGTACTCTATTCCTCCTGCACGGTGTAAAGGTGACAGTGTGTGCATCGTGTAGTACTTGGCGTAGGTTATGATTGTAATCTCTTGTAGATTATGAAGTTAACTATTGCTATGATAGTATTGATGTGATCTATTCCTCCTTTCGTAGCGTGAAGGTGACAGTGTGCATGCTATATTAGTACTTGGTTTGGTTGTGTTGATCTGTCGTGCACTCTAAGGTTATTTAAATATGAACAT
This sequence comes from Lolium multiflorum, assembly GCA_030979885.1. NCBI lineage: Eukaryota > Viridiplantae > Streptophyta > Magnoliopsida > Poales > Poaceae > Lolium > Lolium multiflorum. The sequence continues at coordinate 328,624,701 of CM061750.1, read as the reverse complement.
CGAATATTGTGGAGCTTGTTAACTCCGGCATTGAGGGTTCGTGTAATCCTACACAGTTAGTGGTGTTCATCATCCAACAAGAGAGTGTAGAGTTTAGCATCTATTTATTTATTCTGTTATGTGATCAATGTTGAGAGTGTCCACTAGTGAAAGTATAATCCCTAGGCCTTGTTCCTAAATACTGCTATCGCTGCTTGTTTACTGTTCTACTGCATCTGTACTGTCCGTAATATTACCACCATCAACTACACGCCAGTCCTGGGCAGCAAAGCACTTTTCTGGTGCCGTTACTACTGCTCATATACATTCATACCACCTGTATTTCACTATCTCTTTGCCGAACTAGTGCACCTATTAGGTGTGTTGGGGACACAAGAGACTTCTTGCTTTGTGGTTGCAGGGTTGCATGAGAGGGATATCTTTGACTTCTTCCTCCCTGAGATCGATAAACCTTGGGTGATCCACTTAAGGGAAACTTGCTGGTTCTACAAACCTCTGCTCTTAGAGGTCCAACACTGTCTACAAGAATAGAAGCACCCGTAGACATCAAGCACTTTTCGGCGCCGTTCGGGGAGGAAAGGTAAAAGGTACTCACACTCCGGATCTCGGCTACTAACCTATTTTCCGGCGCCGTTGTAAGTACTCGAAGCTATTTCCTTTAGATCCTGCAATTGCATCTTTTTGTTTCTTGTTTTACACTAGTTTGGCATAATGGAAAGCAACATGGAGCTTTTTATTCTATTTCCTGAGTTAAGACATGGATGGTTTGATGCGAAAATTAAAAAACCCATGGAACATATTAGTATGAACACTTTGAATACCATTGTTGCTAATGATATGGAAAATTCTAAGCTTGTGGAAGCTGGTTTTGATGAGCATGATATTTTTAGTCCCCCAAGCATTGAGGAGAAAATTTACTTTGATGATACTTTGCCTCCTATTTATGATGATTATAATGATAGTGGTCTCTTGGTGCCGCCTGTTATGGAGGATGAATTTGATTATGATTACAATATGCCTCCTATATTTGATGATGAGAATAATAATGATAGCTACTTTGTTGAATTCGCTCCCACTATTACTAATAAAATTGATTATGCTTATGTGGAGAGTAATAATTTTATGCATGAGACTCATGATAAGAATGTTTCATTTGATAGTTATATTGTTGAGTTTGCTCATGATGCTACTGGACATTATTATGAGAGAGGAAAATATGGTTGTAGAAATTTTCATGTTACTAAAACACCTCTCTTTTTGCTGAAAATCTTGAAGCTGCACTTGTTTTATCTTTCTATGCTTGTTGCATTATGCTTCATGAACTTGTTTACTTACAAGATTCCTTTTCATAGGAAGCATGTTAGGCTTAAATTTGTTTTGAATTTGCCTCTTGATGCTCTCTTTTACTTCAACTACTATTTCTTGCGAGTGCATCATTAAAACTGCCGAGCCCATCTTAATGGCTATAAAGAAAGCACTTCTTGGGAGATAACCCATGTGTTTATTTTGCTACAGTAATTTTATTTTATATTTGAGTCTTGGAAGTTGTTACTACTGTAGCAACCTCTCCTTATCTTTATTTTATTGCATTGTTGTGCCAAGTAAAGTCTTTGATAGTAAGGTTCATACTAGATTTGGATTACTGCGCAGAAACAGATTTCTTTGCTGTCACGAATCTGGGCCTAATTCTCTGTAGGTAACTCAGAAAATTATGCCAATTTACGTGAGTGATCCTCAGATATGTACGCAACTTTCATTCAATGCGAGCATTTTCATTTGAGCAAGTCTGGTGCCTCTTTTAAATTCGTCTTTACGGACTGTTCTGTTTTGACAGATTCTGCCTTTTATTTCGCATTGCCTCTTTTGCTATGTGGGATGGATTTCTTTATTCCATTGACTTCCAGTAGCTTTGAGAAATTTCCAGAAGTGTTAAGAATGATTTGTCATCTCTGAACATATGAATTTTTGATTATGCACTAACCCTCTAATGAGTTTGTTTCGAGTTTGGTGTGGAGGAAGTTTTCAAGGGTCAAGAGAGGAGGATGATACAATATGATCAAGAAGAGTGAAAGCTCTAAGCTTGGGGATGCCCTGGTGGTTCATCCCTGCATATTTCAAGAAGACTCAAGCATCTAAGCTTGGGCCTCTTCTTCATCGACAAATTATCAGGTTCCTTCTCTTGAAACTATATTTTTATTCGGTCACATCTTATGTACTTTACTTGGAGCATCTTTTTGTTTTTGTTTGAATAAATGCTTGTGTGGGAGAGAGACACACTCCGCTGGTTCGTATGAACACATGTGTTCTTAGCTTTTAATTTTTATGGCGAAGGTTGAAACTGCTTCGTTAATTGTTATATGGTTGGAAACATAAAATGCTACATGTAGTAATTGGTATGATGTCTTGAATAACTTGATACTTGGCAATTGTTGTGCTCATGTTTAAGCTCTTGCATCATATACTTTGCACCTATTAATGAAGAAATACATAGAGCTTGCTAAAATTTGGTTTGCATAATTGGTCTCTCTAAGGTCTAGATAATTTCTAGTAAGAGTTTGAACAACAAGGAAGACGGTGTAGAGTCTTATAATGTTTACAATATGTCTTTTATGTAAGTTTTGTTGCACCGCTTCATACTTGTGTTTGTTTCAAATAACCTTGCTAGCCTAAGCCTTGTATCGAGAGGGAATACTTCTCATGCATCAAAATCCTTGAGCCAACCACTATGCCATTTGTGTCCACCATACCTACTACATGGTATTTCTCCGCCATTCCAAAGTAAATTGCTTGAGTGCTACCTTTAAACAATTTAAAATTTATTACCTCTGATTTGTGTCAATGTTTTATAGCTCATGAGGAAGTATGTGGTGTTTATCTTTCAATCTTGTTGGGCAACTTTCACCAATGGACTAGTGGCTTCATCCGCTTATCCAATAATTTTGCAAAAAGAGCTGGCAATGGGATTCCCGGTCCCAAATTAATTAACAAAAATAGACACTCCTCCATGGTATGTGATTGTTGGACGGCACCCGAAGGATTCGGTTAGCCATGGCTTGAGAAAGCAAAGGTGGGGAGGAGTGTCATCATAATAAAACTAAAATAAAAAGGCACTCCTTCATGGTATGAGATTGTTGGCAGGCACCCGAGGATTCGGTTAGCCATGGTTTGTGAAAGAAAGGTTGGAAGGAGTGCCACACAAAAATAAAATAAAATGGGAGCCGCTCTTTGAAGGTTTGTCTGGCAAGGGGGTTAGAGTACCCGCTACCATTCGTTGACAACAGCAAACACCTCTCAAAACTTTACTTTTATGCTCTCTTTATGTTTTCAAAACCAAAGCTCTAGCACAAATATAGCAATCAATGCTTCCCTCTGCGAAGGGCCTTTCTTTTATTTTTTATGTTGAGTCAGTTCACCTATCTCTCTCCACCTCAAGAAGCAAACACTTGTGTGAACTGTGCATTGATTCCTACATACTTGCATATTGCACTTGTTATATTACTTTACATTGACAATATCCATGAGATATACATGTTACAAGTTGAAAGCAACCGCTGAAACTTCATCTTCCTTTGTGTTGCTTCAATACCTTTACTTTGAATTATTGCTTTATGAGTTAACTCTTATGCAAGACTTATTGATGCTTGTCTTGAAAGTACTATTCATGAAAAGTCTTTGCTATATGATTCATTTGTTTACTCATGTCATTTACCATTGTTTTGATCGATGCATTCATTACATATGCTTACAATAGTATGATCAAGGTTATGATGGCATGTCACTCCAGAAATTATCTTTGTTATCGTTTACCTGCTCGGGACGAGCAGAAACTAAGCTTGGGGATGCTGATATGTCTCCGGCGTATCTATAATTTCTTATGTTCCATGCCACATTATTGATGATATCTACATGTTTTATGCATACTTTATGTCATATTTATGCATTTTCCGGAACTAACCTATTGACGAGATGCCGAAGTGCGTTCTTTTCGCTGTTTTTGGTTTCAGAAATCCTAGTAAGGAAATATTCTCGGAATTGGACGAAATCAACGCCCAAGATCTTAAAATCCCACGAAGTTTCCAGAACACCCGAGAGCCACCAGAGGAGGGTCCTGTGGGCCCCAGATGATAGGCTGGCGCGGCCAGGGTGTGGGCCGCGCCCCCCTACTCTGTCGCCGCCTCGTCAGCCCTCCGACTCCGCCTCTTCGCCTATAAGAATCCCCTGACCTAAGTCTTCGATACGAAAAAAGCCACGGACGAGAAACCTTCCAGAGCCGCCGCCATCGCGAAGCCAAGATCTGGGGGACAGGAGTCTCTGTTCCGGCACGCCGCCGGGACGGAGAAGTGCCCCGGAAGGCTTCTCCATCGACACCACCGTCATCTTCATCAACGCTGCTGTCTCCCATGAGGAGGGAGTAGTTCTCCATCGAGGCTAAGGGCTGTACCGGTAGCTATGTGGTTAATCTCTCTCCTATGTACTTCAATACAATGATCTCATGAGCTGCCTTACATGATTGAGATTCATATGAGTTTTGTATCACTATGTGCTACTCTAGTGATGTTATTAAAGTACTCTATTCCTCCTGCACGGTGTAAAGGTGACAGTGTGTGCATCGTGTAGTACTTGGCGTAGGTTATGATTGTAATCTCTTGTAGATTATGAAGTTAACTATTGCTATGATAGTATTGATGTGATCTATTCCTCCTTTCGTAGCGTGAAGGTGACAGTGTGCATGCTATGTTAGTACTTGGTTTGGTTGTGTTGATCTGTCGTGCACTCTAAGGTTATTTAAATATGAACATCGAATATTGTGGAGCTTGTTAACTCCGGCATTGAGGGTTCGTGTAATCCTACACAGTTAGTGATGTTCATCATCCAACAAGAGAGTGTAGAGTTTAGCATCTATTTATTTATTATGTGATCAATGTTGAGAGTGTCCACTAGTGAAAGTATAATCCCTAGGCCTTGTTCCTAAATATTGCTATCGCTGCTTGTTTACTGTTCTACTGCATCTCGTACTGTCCGTAATATTACCACCATCAACTACACGCAGTCCTGGGCAAAGCACTTTTCGGTGCCGTTACTACTCTCATATACATTCATACCAATGTATTTCACTATCTCTTCGCCGAACTAGTGCACCTATTAGGTGTGTTGGGGACACAAGAGACTTCTTGCTTTGTGGTTGCAGGGTTGCATGAGAGGGATATCTTTGACCTCTTCCTCCCCGAGATCGATAAACCTTGGGTGATCCACTTAAGGGAAACTTGTCTGTTCTACAAACCTCTGCTCTTGGAGGCCCAACACTGTCTACAAGAATAGAAGCACCGTAGACATCAAGCACTTTTCCGGCGCCGTTGCCGGGAGGAAAGGTAAAGGTACTCACACTCCGGATCTCGGCTACTAACCTATTTTCCGGCGCCGTTGTAAGTCCTCGAAGCTATTTCCTTTAGATCCTGCAATTGCATCTTTTTGTTTCTTGTTTTACACTAGTTTGGCATAATGGAAAGCAACATGGAGCTTTTTATTCTATTTCCTGAGTTAAGACATGGATGGTTTGATGCGAAAATTAAAAAACCCATGGAATATATTAGTATGAACACTTTGAATACCATTGTTGCTAATGATATGGAAAATTCTAAGCTTGGGGAAGCTGGTTTTGATGAGCATGGTATTTTTAGTCCCCCAAGCATTGAGGAGAAAATTTACTTTGATGATACTTTGCCTCCTATTTATGATGATTATAATGATAGTGGTCTTTTGGTGCCGCCTGTTATGGAGGATGAATTTGATTATGATTACAATATGCCTTCTATATTTGATGATGAGAATAATAATGATAGCTACTTTGTTGAATTCGCTCCCACTATTACTAATAAAATTGAATATGCTTATGTGGAGAGTAATAATTTTATGCATGAGACTCATGATAAGAATGTTTCATTTGATAGTTATATTGTTGAGTTTTCTCATGATGCTACTGGACATTATTATGAGAGAGGAAAATATGGTTGTAGAAATTTTCATGTTACTAAAACACCTCTCTTTTTGCTGAAAATCTTGAAGCTGCACTTGTTTTATCTTTCTATGCTTGTTGCATTATGCTTCATGAACTTGTTTACTTACAAGATTCCTTTTCATAGGAAGCATGTTAGGCTTAAATTTGTTTTGAATTTGCCTCTTGATGCTCTCTTTTACTTCAACTACTATTTCTTGCGAGTGCATCATTAAAAGTGCTGAGCCCATCTTAATGACTATAAAGAAAGCACTTCTTGGGAGATAACCCATGTGTTTATTTTGCTACAGTAATTTTATTTTATATTTGAGTCTTGGAAGTTGTTACTACTGTAGCAACCTCTTCTTATCTTTATTTTATTGCATTGTTGTGTGATACGTCTCCGACGTATCGATAATTTCTTATGTTCCATGCCACATTATTGATGTTATCTACATGTTTTATGCACACTTTATGTCATATTCGTGCATTTTCTGAACTAACCTATTAACAAGATGCCGAAGTGCCTGCTGTTTTTGGTTTCAGAAATCCTAGTAAGGAAATATTCTCGGAATTGGACGAAATCAAAGCCCAGGGGCCTATTTTTCCACGGAGCCCGTAAGACCGAAGAACACACGAAGTGGGGCCACGAGGTGGCGACACCACGTGGCGGCGCGGCCCGGGGGCCGCGCCGCCCTATGGTGTGGCCCCCTCGTCCGGCCCGACTCTGCCCTTCCGCCTACAAATAGCCTCCGTGACGAAACCCCAGTACCGAGAACCACGATACGGAAAACCTTCCGAGACGCCGCCGCCGCCGATCCCATCTCGGGGGATCCAGAGATCGCCTCCGGCACCCTGCCGGAGAGGGAATCATCTCCCGGAGGACTCTACGCCGCCATGGTCGCCCGGTGTGATGTGTGAGTAGTCTACCCTGGACTATGGGTCCATAGTAGCTAGATGGTTGTCTTCTCCCCATTGTGCTATCATTGTCGGATCTTGTGAGCTGCCTAACATGATCAAGATCATCTATCTGTAATTCTATATGTTGCGTTTGTTGGGATCCGATGAATAGAGAATACTTGTTATGTTGATTATCAAAGTTATGCTTATGTGTTGTTTATGATCTTGCATGCTCTCCGTTACTAGTAGATGCTCTGGCCAAGTAGATGCTTGTAACTCCAAGAGGGAGTACTTATGCTCGATAGTGGGTTCATGCTGCATTGACACCTGGGACAGTGACAGAAAGTTCTAAGGTTGTGTTGTGCTGTTGCCACTAGGGATAAAACATTGATGCTATGTCTAAGGATGTAGTTGTTGATTACATTACGCACCATACTTAATGCAATTGTCTGTTGCTTGCAACTTAATACGGAAGGGGTTCGGATGATAACCTGAAGGTGGACTTTTTAGGCATAGATGCAGTTGGATGGCGGTCTATGTACTTTGTCGTAATGCCCAATTAAATCTCACTATACTCATCATGATATGTATGTGCATTGTCATGCTCTCTTTATTTGTCAATTGCCCAACTGTAATTTGTTCACCCAACATGCTGTTCGTCTTATGGGAGAGACACCTCTAGTGAACTGTGGACCCCGGTCCAATTTCTTTACTGAAATACATCCATGCATACTGTTCTACTGTTTTCTGCAAACAATCATCTTCCGCACAATACGGTTAACTCTTTGTTACAGCAAGCCGGTGAGATTGACAACCTCACTGTTTCGTTGGGGCAAAGTATCTTGGTTGTGTTGTGCAGGTTCCACGTTGGCGCCGGAATCCCTGGTGTTGCGCCGCACTACATCTCGCCGCCATCAACCTTCAACGTGCTTCTTGGCTCCTCCTGGTTCGATAAACCTTGGTTTCTTTCTGAGGGAAAACTTGCTGCTGTGCGCATCATACCTTCCTCTTGGGGTTGCCCAACGAACGTGTGAAATACACGCCATCAAGCTCTTTTTCTGGCGCCGTTGCCGGGGAGATCAAGACACGCTGCAAGGGGAGTCTCCACTTCTCAATCTCTTTACTTTGTTTTTGTCTTGCTTAGTTTTATTTACTACTTTGTTTGCTGCACTAAATCAAAATACAAAAAAATTAGTTGCTAGTTTTACTTTACTTGCTATCTTGTTTGCTATATCAAAAATACAAAAAAAATTAGTTACTTGCATTTACTTTATCTAGTTTGCTTTATTTACTGTTGCTAAAATGGCCAACGCTGAAAATACTAAGTTGTGTGACTTCACAACCACAAATAATAATGATTTCTTATGCACACCTATTGCTCCACCTGCTACTACAGCAGAATTCTTTGAAATTAAACCTGCTTTACTGAATCTTGTCATGAAAGATCAATTTTCTGGAATTAGTTCTGATGATGCTGCTGCCCATCTTAATAATTTTGTTGAACTATGTGAAATACAAAAATATAAAGATGTAGATGGTGATATTATTAAACTAAAATTGTTCCCTTTCTCATTAAGAGGAAGAGCTAAAGATTGGTTGCTATCTCTGCCTAAGAATAGTATTGATTCATGGACTAAATGCAAGGATGCTTTTATTGGTAGATATTATCCCCCTGCTAAAATTATATCTTTGAGGAGTAGCATAATGAATTTTAAACAATTAGATACTGAACATGTTGCTCAAGCTTGGGAAAGAATGAAATCTCTGGTTAAAAATTGCCCAACCCATGGACTGACTACTTGGATGATCATCCAAACCTTCTATGCAGGACTAAATTTTTCTTCACGGAATTTATTGGATTCAGCTGCTGGAGGTACCTTTATGTCCATCACTCTTGGTGAAGCAACAAAGCTTCTTGATAATATGATGATCAACTACTCTGAATGGCACACGGAGAGAGCTCCACAAGGTAAGAAGGTAAATTCTGTCGAAGAAACCTCTTCCTTGAGTGATAAGATTGATGCTATTATGTCTATGCTTGTGAATGATAGGACTAATATTGATCCTAATAATGTTCCATTAGCTTCATTGGTTGCACAAGAAGAACATGTTGATGTAAACTTCATTAAAAATAATAATTTCAACAACAATGCTTACCGGAACAATTCTAGTAACAACTATAGGCCATATCCTTATAATAATGGCAACGGCTATGGTAATTCTTATGGGAATTCTTACAACAATAATAGGAGTTCACCCCCTGGACTTGAAGCCATGCTTAAAGAATTTATTAGTACACAAACTGCTTTTAACAAATCTGTTGAAGAAAAGCTTGGGAAAATTGATATACTTGCTTCTAAAGTTGATAGTCTTGCTGCTGATGTTGATCTTTTGAAATCGAAAGTTTTGCCTAATGAGAATCATCATAACAAAATTATTACTACAGCAAATGCCATTCAAGTTAGAATTAATGAGAATATAAGATTAATGGCTGAACTGCGTGCTAGGTGGGATAGAGAAGAAAATGAAAAACTAGCTAAAGAGAAGAATATAGCTAAAGTTTGGACTATTACCACCACTAGTAATGCTAATGCTACACATGTTTCTGCACCTTCTACTCATACTAATAAAAGAATTGGTGTTAGCAATGTTTCCACTTCTAATGCAAAGCGCGAAAAACTGCCTGAAACTGCTAAAACTGCCTGTGATAAAGCTGCTGAAATTTTTTCCAACATTGGGGATGATGATCCCATTGCTTTAGATTATAATGGTTTGAATTTTGATGATTACCACATCTCTGAAGTTATAAAGTTCTTGCAAAAACTTGCTAAAAGTCCTAATGCTAGTGCTATAAATTTGGCTTTCACGCATCATATTACAAATGCCCTCATAAAAGCTAGAGAAGAGAAACTAGAGCGTGAAGCCTCTATTCCTAAAAAGCTAGAGGATGGTTGGGAGCCCATCATTAAGATGAAAGTTAAAGATTTTGATTGTAATGCTTTATGTGATCTTGGTGCAAGTATTTCTGTTATGCCTAAGAAAATTTATAATATGCTTGACTTGCCACCGCTGAAAAATTGTTATTTGGATGTTAATCTTGCTGATCATTCTACAAAGAAACCTTTGGGTAAAGTTGATAATGTTCGCATTACCGTTAACAATAACCTTGTTCCTGTTGATTTTGTTGTCTTGGATATTGAATGCAATGCATCTTGTCCCATTATATTGGGAAGACCTTTTCTTCGAACTGTTGGTGCTACCATTGATATGAAGGAAGGTAATATAAAATATCAATTTCCTCTCAAGAAAGGTATGGAACACTTCCCTAGAAAGAAAATGAAGGTACCTTTTGATTCTATTATGAGAACAAATTATGATGTTGACACTTCATCTCTTGATAATACTTGATACACACTTTCTGCGCCTAGCTGAAAGGCGTTAAAGAAAAGCGCTTATGGGAGACAACCCATGTTTTTACCTACAGTACTTTGTTTTTATTTTGTGTCTTGGAAGTTGTTTACTACTGTAGCAACCTCTCCTTATCTTAGTTTTGTGTTTTGTTGTGCCAAGTTAAGCCGTTGATAGAAAAGTAAGTACTAGATTTGGATTACTGCACAGTTCCAGATTTCTTTGCTGTCACGAATCTGGGTCCACCTCCCTGTAGGTAGCTCAGAAAATTAAGCCAATTTACGTGCATGATCCTCAGATATGTATGCAACTTTCATTCAATTTGAGCATTTTCATTTGAGCAAGTCTGGTGCCATTTTAAAATTCGTCAATACGAACTGTTCTGTTTTGACAGATTCTGCCTTTTATTTCGCATTGCCTCTTTCGCTATGTTGGATGAATTTCTTTGATCCACTAATGTCCAGTAGCATTATGCAATGTCCAGAAGTATTAAGAATGATTGTGTCACCTCTGAATATGTCAATTTATAATGTGCACTAACCCTCTAATGAGTTGTTTCGAGTTTGGTGTGGAGGAAGTTTTCAAGGATCAAGAGAGGAGTATGATGCAACATGATCAAGGAGAGTGAAAGCTCTAAGCTTGGGGATGCACCCGGTGGTTCACCCCTGCATATATCAAGAAGACTCAAGCGTCTAAGCTTGGGGATGCCCAAGGCATCCCCTTCTTCATCGACAACATTATCAGGTTCCTCCCCGAAACTATATTTTTATTCCATCACATCTTATGTGCTTTTTCTTGGAGCGTCGGTTTGTTTTTGTTTTTTTTGTTTTGTTTGAATAAAATGGATCCTAGCATTCACTTTATGGGAGAGATACACGCTCCGCTGTAGCATATGGACAAGTATGTCCTTGGTTTCTACTCATAGTATTCATGGCGAAGTTTCTCCTTCGTTAAATTGTTATATGGTTGGAATTGGAAAATGATACATGTAGTAATTGCTATAAATGTTTTGGGTAATGTGATACTTGGCAATTGTTGTGCTCATGTTTAAGCTCTTGCATCATATACTTTGCACCCATTAATGAAGAAATACATAGAGCATGCTAAAATTTGGTTTGCATATTTGGTTTCTCTAAGGTCTAGATAATTTCTAGTATTGAGTTTGAACAACAAGGAAGACGGTGTAGAGTCTTATAATGTTTTCAATATGTCTTTTATGTGAGTTTTGCTGCACCGGTTCATCCTTGTGTTTGTTTCAAATAAGCCTTGCTAGCCTAAACCTTGTATCGAGAGGGAATACTTCTCATGCATCCAAAATACTTGAGCCAACCACTATGCCATTTGTGTCCACCATACCTACCTATACTACATGGTATTTTCCAGCCATTCCAAAGTAAATTGCTTGAGTGCTACCTTTAAAATTCCATCATTCACCTATGCAATATATAGCTCATGGGACAAATAGCTTAAAAACTATTGTGGTATTGAATATGTAATTATGCACTTTATCTCTTATTAAGTTGCTTGTTGTGCGATAACCATGTTTACTGGGGAACGCCATCAACTCATTGTTGAATTTCATGTGAGTTGCTATGCATGTTCGTCTTGTCTGAAGTAAGGGCGATCTACACTGAGTTGAATGGTTTGAGCATGCATATTGTGAGAGAAGAACATTGGGCCGCTAACCGAAGCCATGTTCCATGGTGGAAGTTTCAGTTTTGGACAAACATCCTCAAATCTCTAATGAGAAAAGAATTAATTGTTGTTGAATGCTTAAAGCATTAAAAGAGGAGTCCATTATCTGTTGTCTATGTTGTCCCGGTATGGATGTCTAAGTTGAGAATAATCAAAAGCGAGAAATCCAAATGCGAGCTTTCTCCTTAGACCTTTGTACAGGCGGCATAGAGGTACCCCTTTGTGATACTTGGTTAAAGCATATGTATTGCGGTGATAATCCAGGTAGTCCAAGCTAATTAGGACAAGGTGCGGGCACTATTAGTACACTATGCATGAGGCTTGCAACTTATAAGATATAATTTACATGATGCATATGCTTTATTACTACCGTTGACAAAATTGTTTCATGTTTTCAAAATCAAAGCTCTAGCACAAATATAGCAATCGATGCTTTTCCTCTATGAGGACCATTCTTTTACTTTCAATGTTGAGTCAGTTCACCTATTTCTCTCCACCTCAAGAAGCAAACACTTGTGTGAATGTGCATTGATTCCTACATACTTGCTTATTGCACTTATTATATTACTCTATGTTGACAATATCCATGAGATATACATGTTATAAGTTGAAAGCAACCGCTGAAACTTAATCTTCTTTTGTGTTGCTTCAATGCCTTTACTTTGAATTATTGCTTTATGAGTTAACTCTTATGCAAGACTTATTGATGCTTGTCTTGAAGTGCTATTCATGAAAAGTCTTTGCTATATGATTCACTTGTTTACTCATGTCATACACATTGTTTTGATCGCTGCATTCACTACATATGCTTTACAAATAGTATGATCAAGATTATGATGGCATGTCACTCCAGAAATTATCTGTGTTATCGTTTTACCTGCTCGGGACGAGCAGAACTAAGCTTGGGGATGCTGATACGTCTCCGACGTATCGATAATTTCTTATGTTCCATGCCACATTATTGATGTTATCTACATGTTTTATGCACACTTTATGTCATATTCGTGCATTTTCTGGAACTAACCTATTAACAAGATGCCGAAGTGCCAGTTCCTTTTTCTGCTGTTTTTGGTTTCAGAAATCCTAGTAAGGAAATATTCTAATTGGACGAAATCAAAGCCCAGGGGCCTATTTTTCCACGGAGCTTCCAGAAGACCGAAGAACACACGGTGGGGCCACGAGGTGGCGACACCACGTGGCGGCGCGGCCCGGGGGGCCCGCGCCGCCCTATGGTGTGGCCCCCTCGTCGGCCCCGACTCGCCCTTCCGCCTACAAATAGCCTCCGTGACGAAACCCCCCGAGAACCACGATACGAAAACCTTCCAGACGCCGCCGCCGCCGATCCCATCTCGGGGGATCCAGGAGATCGTCCGGCACCCTGCCGGAGAGGGGAATCATCTCCCGGAGGACTCTACGCCGCCATGGTCGCCTCCGGTGTGATGTGTGAGTAGTCTACCCCTGGACTATGGGTCCATAGCAGTAGCTAGATGGTTGTCTTCTCCCCATTGTGCTATCATTGTCGGATCTTGTGAGCTGCCTAACATGATCAAGATCATCTATCTGTAATTCTATATGTTGCGTTTGTTGGGATCCGATGAATAGAGAATACTTGTTATGTTGATTATCAAAGTTATGCTTATGTGTTGTTTATGATCTTGCATGCTCTCCGTTACTAGTAGATGCTCTGGCCAAGTAGATGCTTGTAACTCCAAGAGGGAGTACTTATGCTCGATAGTGGGTTCATGCCCGCATTGACACCTGGGACAGTGACAGAAAGTTCTAAGGTTGTGTTGTGCTGTTGCCACTAGGGATAAAACATTGATGCTATGTCTAAGGATGTAGTTGTTGATTACATTACGCACCATACTTAATGCAATTGTCTGTTGCTTGCAACTTAATACCTGGAAGGGGTTCGGATGATAACCTGAAGGTGGACTTTTTAGGCATAGATGCAGTTGGATGGCGGTCTATGTACTTTGTCGTAATGCCCAATTAAATCTCACTATACTCATCATGATATGTATGTGCATTGTCATGCTCTCTTTATTTGTCAATTGCCCAACTGTAATTTGTTCACCCAACATGTGTTCGTCTTATGGGAGAGACACCTCTAGTGAACTGTGGACCCCGGTCCTCTCTTTAACAAATAACCATCGCAATATGTTCTACTGTTTTCGCAAACAATCATCTTCCGCACAATACGGTTAACTCTTTGTTACAGCAAGCCGGTGAGATTGACAACCTCACTGTTTCGTTGGGGCAAAGTATCTTTTGTTGTGCAGGTTCCACGTTGGCGCCGGAATCCCTGGTGTTGCGCCGCACTACATCTCGCCGCCATCAACCTTCAACGTGCTTCTTGGCTCCTCCTGGTTCGATAAACCTTGGTTTCTTTCTGAGGGAAAACTTGCTGCTGTGCGCATCATACCTTCCTCTTGGGGTTGCCCAACGAACGTGTGAAATACACGCCATCATTGTGCCAAGTAAAGTCTTTGATAGTAAGGTTCATACTAGATTTGGATTACTGCGCAGAAACAGATTTCTTTGCTGTCACGAATCTGGGCCTAATTCTCTGTAGGTAACTCAGAAAATTATACCAATTTACGTGAGTGATCCTCAGATATGTACGCAACTTTCATTCAATGTGAGCATTTTCATTTGAGCAAGTCTGGTGCCTCTTTTAAATTCGTATTTACGGACTGTTCTGTTTTGACAGATTCTGCCTTTTATTTCGCATTGCCTCTTTTGCTATGTGGGATGGATTTCTTTGTTCCATTGACTTCCAGTAGCTTTGAGCAATGTCCAGAAGTGTTAAGAATGATTGTGTCATCTCTGAATATATGAATTTTTGATTATGCACTAACCTCTAATGAGTTTGTTTCGAGTTTGGTGTGGAGGAAATTTTCAAGGGTCAAGAGAGGAGGATGATACAATATGATCAAGAAGAGTGAAAGCTCTAAGCATGGGGATGCCCCGGTGGTTCATCCCTGCATATTTCAAGAAGACTCAAGCATCTAAGCTTAGGGATGCACAAGGCATCCCCTTCTTCATCGATAAATTATCAGGTTCCTTCTCTTGAAACTATATTTTTATTCGGTCACATCTTATGTACTTTACTTGGAGCGTCTTTTTGTTTTTGTTTGAATAAATGCTTGTGTGGGAGAGAGACACGCTCCACTGGTTCGTATGAACACATGTGTTCTTAGCTTTTAATTTTCATGGTGAAGGTTGAAACTACTTCGTTAATTGTTATATGGTTGAAAACAGAAAATGCTACATGTAGTAATTGGTATGATGTCTTGAATAACTTGATACTTGGCAATTGTTGTGCTCATGTTTAAGCTCTTGCATCATATACTTTGCACCTATTAATGAAGAAATACATAAAGCTTGCTAAAATTTGGTTTGCATAATTGGTCTCTCTAAGGTCTAGATAATTTCTAGTAAGAGTTTGAACAACAAGGAAGACGGTGTAGAGTCTTATAATGTTTACAATATGTCTTTTATGTAAGTTTTGCTGCACCGCTTCATACTTGTGTTTGTTTCAAATAACCTTGCTAGCCTAAGCCTTGTATCGAGAGGGAATACTTCTCATGCATCAAAATCCTTGAGCCAACCACTATGCCATTTGTGTCCACCATACCTACCTACTACATGGTATTTCTCCGCCATTCCAAAGTAAATTGCTTGAGTGCTACCTTTAAACAATTCAAAATTTATTACCTCTGATTTGTGTCAATGTTTTATAGCTCATGAGGAATTATGTGGTGTTTATCTTTCAATCTTGTTGGGCAACTTTCACCAATGGACTAGTGGCTTCATCCGCTTGCAAAAAGAGCTGGCAATGGGATTCCCAGTCCCAAATTAATTAAAAAAAATAGACACTCCTCCATGGTATGTGATTGTTGGACGGCACCCGAAGGATTCGGTTAGCCATGGCTTGAGAAAGCAAAGGTGGGGAGGAGTGTCATCATAATAAAACTAAATAAAAAGGCACTCCTTCATGGTATGAGATTGTTGGCAGGCACCCGAGGATTCGGTTAGCCATGGTTTGTGAAAGAAAGGTTGGAAGGAGTGCCACACAAAAATAAAATAAAATGGGAGCCGCTCTTTGAAGGTTTGTCTGGCAAGGGGGTTA
Source organism: Lolium multiflorum (assembly GCA_030979885.1). NCBI lineage: Eukaryota > Viridiplantae > Streptophyta > Magnoliopsida > Poales > Poaceae > Lolium > Lolium multiflorum. Next base: position 328,608,571 of record CM061750.1, on the reverse strand, counting down.
GAGTACCCGCTACCATTCGTTGACAACAACAAACACCTCTCAAAACTTTACTTTTATACTCTCTTTATGTTTTCAAAACCAAAGCTCTAGCACAAATATAGCAATCAATGCTTCCCTCTGCAAAGGGCCTTTCTTTTATTTTTTATGTTGAGTCAGTTCACCTATCTCTCTCCACCTCAAGAAGCAAACACTTGTGTGAACTGTGCATTGATTCCTACATACTTGCATATTGCACTTGTTATATTACTTTACATTGACAATATCCATGAGATATACATGTTACAAGTTGAAAGCAACCGCTGAAACTTCATCTTCCTTTGTGTTGCTTCAATACCTTTACTTTGAATTATTGCTTTATGAGTTAACTCTTATGCAAGAGTTATTGATGCTTGTCTTTAAAGTACTATTCATGAAAAGTCTTTGCTATATGATTCATTTGTTTACTCATGTCATTTACCATTGTTTTGATCGCTGCATTCATTACATATGCTTACAATAGTATGATCAAGGTTATGATGGCATGTCACTCCAGAAATTATCTTTGTTATCGTTTACCTGACGAGCAGAAACTAAGCTTGGGGATGCTGATACGTCTCCGACATATCGATAATTTCTTATGTTCCATGCCACATTATTGATGATATCTACATGTTTTATGCATACTTTATGTCATATTTATGCATTTTCCGGAACTAACCTATTGACGAGATGCCGAAGTGCCAGTTCTTGTTTTCTGCTGTTTTTGGTTTCAGAAATCCTAGTAAGGAAATATTCTAATTGGACGAAATCAACGCCCAAGATCTTAAAATCCCACGAAGCTTCCGAACACCCGAGAGCCACCAGAGGAGGGCCCTGTGGGCCCTAGATGATAGGCTGGCGCGGCCAGGGTGTGGGCCGCGCCCCCCTACTGTGTCGCCGCCTCGTCAGCCCTCCGACTCCGCCTCTTCGCCTATAAGAAGCCCCTGACCTAAGTCTTCGATACGAAAAAAGCCACGGACGAGAAACCTTCCAGAGCCGCCGCCATCGCGAAGCCAAGATCTGGGGGACAGGAGTCTGTTCCGCACGCCGCCGGACGGGGAAGTGCCCCGGAAGGCTTCTCCATCGACACCACCGCCATCTTCATCAACGCTGCTGTCTCCCATGAGGAGGGAGTAGTTCTCCATCGAGGCTAAGGGCTGTACCGGTAGCTATGTGGTTAATCTCTCTCCTATGTGCTTCAATACAATAATCTCATGAGCTGCCTTACATGATTGAGATTCATATGAGTTTTGTATCACTATTCATCTATGTGCTACTCTAGTGATGTTATTAAAGTACTCTATTCCTCCTGTACGGTGTAATGGTGACAGTGTGTGCATCGTGTAGTACTTGGCGTAGGTTATGATTGTAATCTCTTGTAGATTATGAAGTTAACTATAGCTATGATAGTATTGATGTGATCTATTCCTCCTTTCGTAGCGTGAAGGTGACAGTGTGCATGCTATGTTAGTACTTGGTTTGGTTGTGTTGATCTGTCGTGCACTCTAAGGTTATTTAAATATGAACATCGAATATTGTGGAGCTTGTTAACTCCGGCATTGAGGGTTCGTGTAATCCTACAGTTAGTGGTGTTCATCATCCAACAAGAGAGTGTAGAGTTTAGCATCTATTTATTTATTCTGTTATGTGATCAATGTTGAGAGTGTCCACTAGTGAAAGTATAATCCCTAGGCCTTGTTCCTAAATATGCTATCGCTGCTTGTTTTATGTTCTACTGCATGTACTTCAATATTACCACCATCAACTACACGCCCTGGGCAGCAAAGCACTTTTCTGGTGTCGTTACTACTGCTCATATACATTCATACCACCTGTATTTCACTATCTCTTCGCCGAACTAGTGCACCTATTAGGTGTGTTGGGGACACAAGAGACTTCTTGCTTTGTGGTTGCAGGGTTGCATGAGAGGGATATCTTTGACCTCTTCCTCCCCGAGATCGATAAACCTTGGGTGATCCACTTAAGGGAAACTTGTTGCTGTTCTACAAACCTCTGCTCTTGGAGGCCCAACACTGTCTACAAGAATAGAAGCACCCGTAGACATCAGAGACGTATCAAGCATCCCCAAGCTTAGTTCCTACTCGCTTCGAGTAGGTAAACGATAAAAAAGAATAATTTCTGAAGTGACATGCTACCACCATAATCTTGATCAATACTATTGTAAAGCATATGAGATGAACGAAGTGACTCAAAGCAATGGTCTATAGTTTACTAACAAATAGATAATGACTAAACAACTGAATCATATAGCAAAGACTTTTCATGAATAGTACTTTCAAGACAAGCATCAAAAGTCTTGCATAAGAATTAACTCATAAAGCAATAGATTCTTAATAGAAGGTTTTGAAACAACACAAAGGAAGATTTAAGTTTCAGCAATTGTTTTCAACTTTCAACATGTATATCTCATGGATAATTGTCAACACAAAGTAATATCATGAGTGCAATAAGCAAGCATGTAAGAATCAATGCACACAGTTGACACAAGTTTTTGCTTCTAAGATAGAAGGAAGTAGGTAAACTGACTCAACATAAAGTAAAAGAAAGGCCCTTCGCAGAGGGAAGCAGGGATTAAATCATGTGCTAGAGCTTTTCATGTTTTGAAATCATATAGAGAGCATAAAAGTAAAGTTTTGAGAGGTGTTTGTTGTTGTAAACGAATAGTAGTGGGCACTCTAACCCCCTTGTCAAACAGACTTTCAAAGAGAGGCTCCCATGAAGAACGTTATCTCTACCAGCAAGGTAGATCATCCCTCTTCTCTTTTATTTACACATGTACTTTAGTTTTATTTATGGATGACACTCCTCCCAACCTTTTCTTTCACAAGCCATGGCTAACCGAATCCTCGGGTGCCTTCCAACATTTCACATACCATGGAGGAGTGTCTATTTGCAAAATTAAGTTGCTTACTGATGAATCAGGGCAAAACATGTGAAGAGAATTATTAATGAAAGTTAATTAATTGGGGCTGGGAACCCCGTTGCCAGCTCTTTTTGCAAAATTATTGGATAAGCGGATGTGCCACTAGTCCATTGGTGAAAGTCTGCCCAACAAGATTGAAAGATAAAACACCACATACTTCCTCATGAGCTTTAAAACATTGACACAAATAAGAGATAATAACTTTTGAATTTTAAAGGTAGCACATGAAGTATTTACTTGGAATAGCCGAAAATACCACATAGTAGGTAGTTATGGTGGACACACATGGCATAGGTTTTGGCTCAAGGTTTTGGATGCACGAGAAGCATTCCCTCTCAGTACAAGGCTTTGGCTAGCAAGGTTGTTTGAAGCAACACAAGTATGAACCGGTACAGCAAAACTTACATAAGAACATATTGCAAGCATTATAAGATTCTACACTGTCTTCCTTGTTGCTCAAACACTTTTACCAGAAAATATCTAGACCTTAGAGAGACCAATCATGCAAACCAAATTTCAACAAGCTCTACGGTAGTTCTCCACTAATAGGTTTAAAATACATGATGCAAGAGCTTAAATATGATCTACTTGAGAGCTCAAAACAATTGCCAAGTATCAAATTATTCAAGACAATATACCAATTACCACATGAAGCATTTTCTGTTTCCAACCAAATAGCAATAAATACAGCGGCTTTCAACTTTTGCCATGAACATTAAAAGTAAAACGAAGAACACTAGTGTTCATATGAAAAAGCGGAGCGTGTCTCTCTCCCACACAAGCATGTTAGGATCTGATTTATTCATAGAATGAAAATAACAAAACGAAAATAAAAGCACATAGATGCTTCAAGTAAAGCACATAAGATGTGACGGAATAAAAATATAGTTTCACTAGAGGTGACCTGATAAGTTGTTGATGAAGAAGGGGATGCCTTGGGCATCCCCAAGCTTAGATGCTTGAGTCTTCTTGAAATATGCAGGGATGAACCACGGGGCATCCCCAAGCTTAGACTTTTCACTCTTCTTGATCATATTATATCATCCTCCTCTCTTGATCCTTAAAAACTTCCTTCACATCAAACTCAAAACAATCTCATTAGAGGGTTAGTGCATAATCAAAAATTCACATGTTCAGCAAGGACACAATCATTCCCAACACTTCTGGACATTACCCAAGGTTACTGAAATTTAATGGAGCAAAGAAACCAACTCAAACACAGTAAAAGAGGCAATGCGAAATAAAAGGCAGAATCTGACAAAACAGAACAGTCCGTAAAGACGAATTTTTTCGAGGCACTTAACTTGCTCAGATGAAAAATCTCAAATTGAATGAAAGTTGCGTACATATCTGAGGATTACTAACGAATTTTTTCAAGATTTTACGATTTTCCTACAGAGAGAACAGCTCAAATTCGTGACAGCTAAAAATCTGTTTCTGCGCAGAAATCCAAATCTAGTATCAACTTTCTATCAAAGACTTTACTTGGCACAACAATGCAATAAAGTAAAGATACAAAGGTATTGCTACAGTAGTAACAAGCACCTTGACTCAAATATAAAACAAAAATTGCAGAAATAAAATAATGGGTTGTCTCCCATAAGCGCTTTTCTTTAACGCTTTTCAGCTAGGCGCAGAAAGTGAAAATCAAGTAACATCAAGAGAAGAAGCATCAACATCATAATTTTCCTTAAAAACACAACTTGTCGCAACAGGTATCTTAGATGCTCCATTATCTAAATTTCTCATAGTGGTACTAAGGGTTTTATCAATTTTAAGCTCATAATGATTCTTTGGCTTAGGCATCTTAGAGACATACATGAACTTTTGCTCCTTACCCACATAAGCTTTCTCCTTAAACTTAAGAGAAGAAAAAGTTGAACCCAAGGTTCCCATAGCTTCTTCAAGTTCACCAATCCTATGGGTTTGATTATCATGGATAGCACAAGTTTCTAAGACAGCAATTCTTTCATTAATTCCTCCTAGAGATTTATCAAGTTTATCAGTATTATCAAGTAATATTCCCAATTTAGTCTCAACACTTGGAAGATTTTTCTCTATGGCCTCCAACTTTTTCATGACATCCTCAAGAGAGATTTCAATTTTAGCTTCATTAACAGGTGGTATTCCAACTAGACTCTCAATGATGCAACTAGCTTCTAAATTACCCCCTGCAAGAGTATCAAGAACATACCTATTTCAGCTAGAGATACCAACATAAAAGTTCCTAAGGAGGATAATAGTGGAGTGTTTCTTAGTGCACCTATGATGAGCATCACTAATTCTATACCAAGCATCTTTAAAACTTTCTCCCCCTTGTTGCTTAAACGAACGAACTTCAACTTCAGGATTACTCATTTTAGCAATAATAAAAATAAATAAAGCAAAACCGAATTAAATAAAGTAAAACAAGTAACTAATTTTTTTGTGTTTTTGATATAAAGAAAGCAAACAAGACAGAAAATAAAATAAAGCAAGACAATAAACAAAGTAAAGAGATTGGGTGTGAGAGACTCCCTTGCAGCGTGTCTTGATCTCCCCGGCAACGGCGCCAGAAAAGTGTTTGATAGCGCGTGACGGTGATGGAGTGTTGATTCCTCCCCGACGACGGCGCCAGCAAAGTAGCTGCTTGTGACGGTAAAGCACACGTCCGTTGGGAACCCCAAGAGGAAAGCATGATGCGTACAGCGAGTTTTCCCTCGAAGAAACCAAGGTTATCGAACCAGGAGATGAAGGCCACGTGAAGGTTGTTGGTGAAGGAGGTAGTGCGGCGCAACACCAGGGATTCCACAATGCGAAACTGCACAACACAATCAAGATACTTTGCCCCAACTTAACAAAGTGAGGTTGTCAATCTCACCGGCTTGCTGAAAACAAAGGATTAAACGTATGGTGTGGAGAATGATGTTTGCTTGCAAAGAACAACAGAGAACAATGATTGCAGTAGTATGTATTTTAGATGTAAAAGAATGGACCGGGATCCACAGTTCACTAGTGGTGTCTCTCCAATAAGATAAATAACATGTTGGGTGAACAAATTACAGTTGGGCAATTGACAAATAGAGAGGGCATAACAATGCACATGCATATCATGATGACTACTATGAGATTTACTTAGGGCATTACGACAAAGAAAATAGACCGCCATCCAGCATGCATCTATGCCTAAAAAGTCCACCTTCGGGTTAGCATCCGCACCCCTTCCAGTATTAAGTTGCAAACAACAGACAATTGCATTAAGTACTGTGCGTAATGTAAACAATACAAATATCCTTAGACAAAGCATTGATGTTTTATCCCTAGTGGCAACAGCACATCCACAACCTTAGAACTTTCTGTCACTGTCCCAGATTCAATGGAGGCATGAACCCACTATCTAGCATAAATACTCCCTCTTGGAGTTACAAGTATCAACTTGGCAGAGCCTCTACTAGCAACGGAGAGCATGCAAGATCATAAACAACACATATACGATAGATCGATAATCAACTTGACATAGTATTCCATATTCATCGGATCCCAACAAACACAACATGTAGCATTACAATAAGATGATCTTGATCATGATAGGCAGCTCACAAGATCTAAACATGGTGTCACAATAGGAGAAGACAACCATCTAGCTACTGCTATGGACCCATAGTTCAAGGATAAACTACTCACGCATCAGTCCGGAGGCGGGCATGGTGATGTAGAGCCCTCCGGCGATGATTCCCCTCTCCGGCAGGTGCCGGAGGAGATCTTCAACCCCCAAGATGGGGTTGACGGCGGCGGCGTCTCTGGAACTTTTCTCGTATTTTGGCTCTCGGTACTAGGGTTTTCCGATACGAAGGGATATATAGGTGAAGAGGCGGCGTCGGGGAGCCAGGGGGTGGGCTCCCCACACCTGGGCACGCCAGGAGGTAGGGCCGCGCCGCCCTATGGGGTGGCCCCCCAGCTGGCCGTCTATGACTCTTCTTCGATGTTCTGGAACACTCCGTGTATAATAGGGCCGTGGACTTTTGTTTCGTCCAATTCCGAGAATATTTCCTGTGTACGATTTCTGAAACCAAAAACAGCAGAAAATAGGAACTGGCGCTTCGGCATCTTGTTAATAGGTTAGTACTGGAAAATGCATAAAAATGATATAAAGTATGAATAAAACATGTAGGCATTGTCATATAACTAGCATGGAACATAAGAAATTATAGATACGTTGGAGGCGTATCAGCGACCGGGCCAGATGCCCAGCTTCTGCAGCAGCAGCTCGACGCGGGCGAGCTGGACGACCCATGGAGCTTCGTCGACGGTCTCCTCCTCCATGGGCGTCGGGTGTTCGTGCCCGACCACGATGACCTCCGTCACCAGGTGCTACTACTGGCGCATTCCGCGGGTCATGAGGGTGTCCAAAAGACACTCCACCGCCTCTGCGCCGACTTCTACATCCCTGGTGATTGGGTCTTGGTCCAGGATTGGGTGTGCTCCCGTGAGACGTGCCAGCGCAACAAGACGGGAGACTTTACGTCCCGCGGGCGTTTTGCAGTCGCTCGATGTACCATCGCAGGTGTGGGCCGACATCTCCATGGACTTCATCGAGGGCCTCCCTAAGGTGGGGGGCAAGTCCGTCATCCTCACGGTGGTCGACCGCTTCTCCAAGTACGCCCACTTCATCGCGCTCGGCCATCCCTACACGGCATCGTCGGTGGCCCGCGCCTTCTTCGACGGCATCGTCCGCCTACACGGGTTTCCCTCGTCCATCGTCTGTGATCGGGATCCGGTGTTCACGGGGCACGTGTGGCGGGATCTCTTCCGCATGGTGGGGGTCCAACTCCGGTTCAGAACGGCGTTCCACCCCCAGACGGATGGCCAGTCCGAGGTGGTCAATAAGGTGATCGCCATGTATTTGCGCTGTGTTACAGGTGATCGTCCTCGCGCTTGGGTGGATTGGCTTGCATGGGCGGAGTACTGCTACAACACCTCATACCACTCTGCCCTGCGTGCCACGCCATTCGAGGTGGTCTACGGCAGGCCACCTCCGCCTATTCTGCCAGTGGACCCGGCATTGGCACGGACAGAGGCCGCTGGCGAGCTCATCCGTGCCCGCGACGAGATGCTAGCTGAGGTGCGGCAGTGTCTTGTCCAGGCTCAGCAGGTCGCCAAGCACTACTATGACGGTCGTTGATACGTCTCCAACATATCTATAATTTCTTATGTCCCATGCTAGTTTTATGACAATACCTACATGTTTTGCTCACACTTTATAACTATTTTATGAATTTTCCGGGACTAACCTATTAACAAGATGCCGAAGCGCCAGTTCCTCTTTTCTGCTGTTTTTGGTTCCAGAAAAGTTGTTTAGGAAATATTATCGGAATTGGACGAAACAAAAGCCAAACCTTCTAATTTACCAAGACGGACCCAGAACACCGAAGGAGAGACGGAGAGGAGGCCCACAGCCTCCAGACCACCAGGCGGCGCGGCCTAGGAGGGGGGCGCGCCCAGGTGTGGTGTGGGCCCCTCGGGACCCCTCCGACGCCGCCCTTTCGCCTATATATTCCTCGCGACGCGAAAACCCTATAACAATCGATCATATTCTAGAAAGACTCCAGGGCACCGCCGCCATCGCGAAACCAAGTTTCGGGGACAGAATCTCTGTTCCGGCACGCCGCCGGGACGGGGAAGTGCCCCCGGAAGTCATCTCCACGCCACCGCCTCCATCATGCTCCGTGAGTAGTTCCCCCATGGACTACGGGTTCTAGCAGTAGCTAGTTGGTACTCTCTCTTCCATGTACTTCAATACAATGATCTCATGAGCTGCCTTACATGATTGAGATCCATCGATGTAATCGGTGTTGTGTTTGTTGGGATCCGATGAATTGTTACATTATGATCAGTCTATCTATAAAGTTTGTGAAGTTATTGTTGTGCAATCTTGTTGTGTTTAATGCTTGTCACTAGTGCACGAGTGGCATGATCTTAGATTTAAGCTCTATAATTATTGCTTAGATTGTATCTACAAGTTGTTTGCACATGTCTATGTCCGGAACCCGAGGCCCCAGAGTGACAGCAATGGGATAACCGGAGGGGAAGGCGTAGGTATGAGGATCACATGTTTTCACCAAGTGTTAATGCTTTGCTCGGTGCTCTATTAAAAGGAGTACCTTAATTACCAGTAGATTCCCTTGAGGCCCGGCTGCCACCGGCTGGTAGGACAAAAGATGTTATGCAAGTTTCTCATTGCGAGCACGTATGACTATATATGGAAAACATGCCTACATGATTAATAAATTGATGTTCTGTCTTAATGCTATTTCAATCCTATCAATTGCCCAACTGTAATTTGTTCACCCAACACTTGTCACTTGTTATTGGAGAGTTACCACTAGTGTAGATAGCTGGGAACCCCGGTCCATCTCTCATCATCATATACTCGTTCCTATATGACATTGGAAGTAGTATCAACTATTTTCCGTGCCATTGCCTCCGTGTTACTATCTGTTGTGTTACTGTTACTATTGCTCTCATATTACCGTTGCTTTCACATCACCCCTGTTACTAGTGCTTTTCCAGTGCAGCTGAATTGACAACTCAGTTGTTAAGGCTTATATGTATTCTTTACCTCCCCTTGTGTCGAATCAATAAATTTGGGTTTTACTTCCCTCGAAGACGTTGCGATCCCCTATACTTGTGGGTTATCAAGACTATTTTCCGGCGCCGTTGCCGGGAGGCATAGCTCTACTCATAAGTTCACCTGGGGAGTACACTCTACCTCTCTCTGTTTTTATTTTATTTTATTTTGTTTTGCTTAGTTTACTTTTGTCTAGTTTCTTTTTGTCTTGATTTATTTTTCTTATATACCAAAAAATCCATAAAAATTTGAAAAACCAAAAATTAAAAACTGTTGTTATGGAAGAACTCATACCCATTTGGAGCTTATAGAATTATATAAGAATTATAGAGAATCAAGAAAGGGTGAAGTCATGAGTGCTGTGTTAAAAAAATTGAATATAATTGCTAAAATCTTGCTTAAACGCCATGATATAAACTGTTGCTCTCAACAGGATACTAAACATCTTAAATTCCAATGTGGCTTTAGTGAAGAAGTTTTAATTATGAACTACAATTGGAATAACTATATTCATTTTGGGTTCGAAGAGGTAGAACAATTTGTTTTATTTATGGGAGCTTCTGAGATCGAATCCTTCATGTCTAAAAATTATGAAACTTGTGTTGCTTGTAAAGACCTTAAAGATTATGTCTCTTCTATCCTTAATTTTTGCATAGAAAGTTACAGTGATAATCCTTATATCATTGATTATAAAGAGAGACTCATTAATGCACAAGAATGCACTCACAATTTGCAGGAACCTGTGGAAGAAGAAATTGATGAACTTGAAAGCTCATTGGATGAAAAAGAGGAGGAGAGTGATGAACAAAAGGAGGAAGAATGGATTAGCTACCCATGCCAACCTTCTAATGAGAGTAACTCTTTATCTCTTACACTATTTGATTGTCCTCCATGCTTACCAAAGGAGGATGAATGTTATGTTCCTGTGGATTCTCTTGAAATATTCCCTATGAGTAAAACTTGTGAGAATAATTATGCTACTGTTATCTATGATAATCCATGCTATTTTGATAACTCTTATGATAATTCTTTGTTTGTGCCTGATATTGAAATGCATGGTACTAAAGAGTTTTGCTTGGCAAATGTTTATGATAAAGCTCTAGATGATGGTCCTATGTTACTTGATAATATTAATTGTACTAATAACGAAAATGGGATTGGAGAAGTCTTGACTGTATCTAGGAGTCCCACATCTCTTGAGATTGATCAATCATCTTGTTATATTATTGATAAAAGTGGGTTTGAAAGTTTTGATCCCAATATTTTTGAGCTTGATAAAAATTATGTGTTTGTGGATCATGAAAAGCATGCTGCATGTGATAGTTATATTGTTGAGTTTGTTCATAAAGCTACTGAAAATTATTATGAGAGAGGAAAATAAGGTGGTAGAAATTTTCATGGTACTAAAACACCTCTCTACATGCTGAAAATTTTGAGGTTACTCGTGTTTTATCTTCTTATGCTTGTCACTTTGTTCTTCATGAATTTATTTGTGTACAAAATTCCTATGCATAGGAAGTGGGTTAGACTTAAATGTGTTTTGAATTTGCTTCTTGATGCTCCTTTTGCTTCATTTTCTATCTTCCATGCGAGCATCATTAAAATTGTTGAGCCCATCTTAACGGCTATAAAGAAAGCACTTCTTGGGAGATAACTCATGTTTTTATTTTGCTACTATTTTGTTGTGTCTTGGAAGTTGTTACTACTGTACCAACCTCTCCTTATCTTTATTTTATTGCATTGTTGTGCCAAGTAAAGTCTCTAATAGGAAGTTGATACTAGATTTGGATTTGCGCAGAAACAGATTTAGTCACGAATTTGAGTAGATCTCTCTATAGGAGAACCTAAAAATTCTGCCAATTTTCATGCGTGTTCCTCAGATATGTACGCAACTTTCATTAGTTTTTAGTTTTCTGATTTGAGCAACGGAAGTACCTCTAAAAATTCTTTACTGGCTGTTCTGTTTTGACAGATTTTGTCTCTGTTTTTTGCATTGTCTCTTGTGGACTTTAAGTGAGGCTTTCTAGACGTGGAGAGCTGTAGATAATGTTTTATTGAGTTCTTGCAATGTGTCACTACAGGACTAAAGTGGATTAAAGTTTTTTGAGTACTAACCCCTCTAATGAAGTTTATGAGAAGTTTGGTGTGAAGGAAGTTTTCAAGGGTCAAGAGAGGAGGATGATATATGATCAAGAAGAGTGAAAAGTCTAAGCTTGGGGATGCCCCGTGGTTCATCCCTGCATATTTCAAGAAGATTCAAGCGTCTAAGCTTGGGGATGCCCAAGGCATCCCCTTCTTCATCAACAACTTATCAGGTCACCTCTAGTGAAACTATATTTTTATTCGGTCACATCTTATGTGCTTTACTTGGAGCGTCTGTGTGCTTTTATTTTTGTTTGTGTTTGAATAAGATCGGATCCTAGCAATCCTTGTGTGGGAGAGAGACACGCTCCACTTTTTCATTTGAACACTTGTTAAAAGTTAAAAGCTGCTGCATTTATTGCTATTTGGTTGGAAACAGAAAATGCTTCATATTGTCTTGAATAATTTGATACTTGGCAATTGTTTTGAGCTCTCAAGTAGATCATGTTTAAGCTCTTGCACCATGTAGTTTAAACCTATTATTGGAGAACTACCGTAGAGCTTGTTGAAACTTGGTTTGCATGATTGGTCTCTCTAAGGTCTAGATATTTTCTGGTAAAAGTGTTTGAGCAACAAGGAAGACAGTGTAGAGTCTTATAATACTTGCAATATGTTCTTATGTAAGTTTTGCTGTATCGGTGCATACTTGTGTTTGCTTCAAACAACCTTGCTAGCCAAAGCCTTGTACTGAGAGGGAATGCTTCTCGTGCATCCAAAACCTTGAGCCAAACCTATGCCATTTGTGTCCACCATAACTACCTACTATGTGGTTTCTGCCATTCCAAGTAAATACTTCATGTGCTACCTTTAAACAATTCAAAAGTTATCATCTCTTATTTGTGTCAATGTTTTATAGGTCATGAGGAAGTGTGTGGTGTTTTATCTTTCAATCTTGTTGGGCAGACTTTCACCAACGGACTAGTGGCCTCATCCGCTTATCAGTAATTTTGCAAAAAGAGCTGGCAACGGGGTGCCCAGCCCCAATTAATCAACTTTCATTAATAATTCTCTTCACATGTTTTGCCTTGATTCATCAGTAAGCAACTTAATTTTGCAAATAGGCACTCCTTCATCGTATGTGAATGTTGGAAGGCACCCGAGGATTCGGTTAGCCATGGCTTGTGTAAGCAAAAGGTTGGGAGGAGTGTCATCCATAAATAAAACTAAAGTACATGTGTAAACAAAAGAGAAGAGGGATGATCTACCTTGCTGGTAGAGATAACGTCCTTCATGGGAGCCGCTCTTTGAAAGTCTGTTTGATGAGGGGGTTAGAGTGCCCACCACCATTCGTTGACAACAACAAACACCTCTCAAAACTTTACTTTTATGCTCTCTATATGATTTCAAAACTTAAAAAGATCTAGCACATGATTTAATCCCTGCTTCCTCTGAAGGGCCTTTCTTTTACTTTATGTTGAGTCAGTTTACCTACTTCTTTCTATCTTAGAAGTAAACAATTGTGTCAACTGTGCATTGATTCTTACATACTTGCTTATTGCACTTATTATTTTACTTTGTGTTGACAATTATCCATGAGATATGCATGTTGAAAGTTGAAAGCAATTGCTGAAACTTAAATCTTCCTTTGTGTTGCTTCAAAACCTCTTATTAAGAATTTATTGCTTTATGAGTTAACTCTTATGCAAGACTTTTTGATGCTTGTCTTGAAAGTACTATTCATGAAAAGTTTTGCTATATGTTATCTATTTGTTAGCAAACTATAGATTATTGCCTTGAGTCACTTCATTCATCTCATATGCTTTACAATAGTATGATCAAGATTATGTTAGTAGCATGTCACTTCAGAAATTATTCTTTTTATCGTTTACCTACTCGAGGGCGAGTAGGAACTAAGCTTGGGGATGCTTGATACGTCTCCAACGTATCTATAATTTCTTATGTTCCATGCTAGTTTTATGACAATACCTACATGTTTTGCTCACACTTTATAATGATTTTATGCATTTTCCGGGACTAACCTATTATCAAGATGCCGAAGTGCTAGTTCCTGTTTTCTGCTGTTTTTGGTTCCAGAAAAGTTGTTCAGGAATATTCTCGGAATTGGACGAAACAAAAGCCAAACCTTCTAATTTACCGAGACGGACCCAGAACACCGAAGGAGAGACGGAGAGGAGGCCCACAACCTCCAGACCACCAGGCGGCGCGGCTAGACCCCGGGACCCCTCCGACGCCGCCTTTCACCTATATATTCCTCGCGACGCGAAAACCCTATAACAATCGATCATATTCCAGAAAGACTCCAGGGGTGCCGCCGCCATCGCGAAACCAAGTTTCGGGGGACAGAATCTCTATTCCGGCACGCCGCCGGGACGGGGAAGTGCCCCGGGAAGTCATCTCCATCGGCGCCACCGCCTCCATCATGCTCCGTGAGTAGTTCCCCCATGGACTACGGGTTCTAGCGTAGCTAGTTGGTACTCTCTTCCATGTACTTCAATACAATGATCTCATGAGCTGCCTTACATGATTGAGATCCATCTGATGTAATCGGTGTTGTGTTTGTTGGGATCCGATGAATTGTTACATTATGATCAGTCTATCTATAAAGTTTGTGAAGTTATTATTGCTGCAATCTTGTTGTGTTTAATGCTTGTCACTAGTGCACGAGTGGCATGATCTTAGATTTAAGCTCTATAATTATTGCTTAGATTGTATCTACAAGTTGTTTGCACATGTCTATGTCCGGAACCCGAGGCCCCAGAGTGACAGTGGGATAACGGAGGGGAAGGCGTAGGTATGAGGATCACATGTTTTCACCAAGTGTTAATGCTTTGCTCGGTGCTCTATTAAAAGGAGTACCTTAATTACCAGTAGATTCCCTTGAGGCCCGGCTGCCACCAGCTGGTAGGACAAAAGATGTTATGCAAGTTTCTCATTGCGAGCACGTATGACTATATATGGAAAACATGCCTACATGATTAATAAATTGATGTTCTGTCTTAATGCTATTTCAATCCTATCAATTGCCCAACTGTAATTTGTTCACCCAACACTTGTCACTTGTTATTGGAGAGTTACCACTAGTGTAGATAGCTGGGAACCCCGGTCCATCTCTCATCATCATATACTCGTTCCTATATGACATTGGAAGTAGTATCAACTATTTTCCGGTGTCATTGCCTCCGTGTTACTGTACTGCTGTTGTGTTACTATTGCTCTCATATTTGTTGCTTTCACATCACCCCTGTTACTAGTGCTTTTCCAGGTGCAGCTGAATTGACAACTCAGTTGTTAAGGCTTATATGTATTCTTTACCTCCCCTTGTGTCGAATCAATAAATTTGGGTTTTACTTCCCTCGAAGACTGTTGTGATCCCCTATACTTGTGGGTTATCAAGACTATTTTCTAGCGCCGTTGCCGGGGAGGCATAGCTCTACTCATAAGTTCACCTGGGGAGTACACTCTACCTCTCTCTGTTTTTATTTTATTTTATTTTGTTTTGCTTAGTTTACTTTTGTCTAGTTTCTTTTTGTCTTGATTTATTTTTCTTATATACCAAAAAATCCATAAAAATTTGAAAAACCAAAAAATTAAAAACTGTTGTTATGGAAGAACTCATACCCATTACGAAGCTTATAGAATTATATAAGAATTATAGAGAATCAAGAAAGGGTGAAGTCATGAGTGCTCTGTTAAAAAATTTGAATATAATTGCTAAAATCTTGCTTAAACGCCATGATATAAACTGTTGCTCTCAACAGGATACTAAACATCTTAAATTCCAATGTGGCTTTAGTGAAGAATTTTTAATTATGAACTACAATTGGAATAACTATATTCATTTTGGGTTCGAATAGGTAGAACAATTTGTTTTATTTATGGGAGCTTCTGAGATCGAATCCTTGATGGCGTGTAACTCACACGTTCGTTGGGAACCCCAAGAGGAAGGTATGATGAGCACAGCAGCAAGTTTTCCCTCAGAAAGAAACCAAGGTTTATCGAACCAGGAGGAGCCAAGAAGCACGTTGAAGGTTGATGGCGGCGGGATGTAGTGTGGCGCAACACCAGGGATTCCGGCGCCAACGTGGAACCTGCACAACACAACCAAAGTACTTTGTCCCAACGAAATAGTGAGGTTGTCAATCTCACCAGCTTGCTGTAACAAAGGATTAACCGTATTGTGTGGAAGATGATTGTTTAAAAAGTAGAACAAGTATTGCAGTAGATTGTATTTCAGTAAAGAGAATTGGACCGGGGTCCACAGTTCACTAGAGGTGTCTCTCCCATAAGATAAACAGCATGTTGGGTGAACAAATTACAGTTGGGCAATTGACAAATAAAGAGGGCATGACCATGCACATACATATCATGATGAGTATAGTGAGATTTAATTGGGCATTACGACAAAGTACATAGACCGCCATCCAACATGCATCTATGCCTAAAAAGTCCACCTTCAGGTTATCATCCGAACCCCCTCCAGTATTAAGTTGCTAACAACAGACAAATGCATTAAGTATTGCGCGTAATGTAACTAGTGACTACATCCTTGAACATAGCACCAATGTTTTATCCCTAGTGGCAACAGCACATCCATAACCTTAGAGATTCTTGTCACCCCTCCAGATTCACGGAGACATGAACCCACTATCGAGCATAAATACTCCCTCTTGGAGTTACTAGCATCAACTTGGCCAGAGCATCTACTAATAACGGAGAGCATGCAAGATCATAAACAACACATAGACATAGCTTTGATAATCAACATAACAAGTATTCTCTATTCATCGGATCCCAACAAACGCAACATATAGAATTACGATAGATGATCTTGATCATGTTAGGCAGCTCACAAGATCCGACAATGATAGCACAATGGGGAGAAGACAACCATCTAGCTACTGCTATGGACCCATAGTCCAGGGGTAGACTACTCACACATCACACCGGAGGCGACCATGGCGGCGTAGAGTCCTCCGGGAGATGATTCCCCTCTCCGGCAGGGTGCCGGAGGCGATCTCCTGGATCCCCCGAGATGGGATCGGCGTTGGCGGCGTCTCTGGAAGGTTTTCCGTATCGTGGCTCTCGGTGGGGGTTTCATCACGGAGGCTTTAAGTAGGCGGAAGGGTAGGTCAAGAGGCGGCGCGAGGGCCGGACCATAGGCCGGCGCGGCCGGGGGCCGCGCCGCCCTAGGGTTTGGCTGCCTCGTGGCCCCTCTTCGTTTCGTCTTCGGACTTCTGGAAGCTTCGTGGAAAAATAGGCCCCTGGGCGTTGATTTCGTCCAATTCCGAGAATATTTCCTTACTAGGATTTCTGAAACCAAAAACAAAAACAGAACTGGCACTTCGGCATCTTGTTAATAGGTTAGTTCCAGAAAATGCACGAATATGACATAAAGTGTGCATAAAACATGTAGATAACATCAATAATGTGGCATGGAACATAAGAAATTATCGATACGTCGGAGACGTATCAGCATCCCCAAGCTTAGTTCTGCTCGTCCCGAGCAGGTAAAACGATAACACAGATAATTTCTGGAGTGACATGCCATCATAACCTTGATCATACTATTTGTAAAGCATATGTAGTGAATGCAGCGATCAAAACAATGTATATGACATGAGTAAACAAGTGAATCATAAAGCAAAGACTTTTCATGAATAGCACTTCAAGACAAGCATTAATAAGTCTTGCATAAGAGTTAACTCATAAAGCAATAATTCAAAGTAAAGGCATTGAAGCAACACAAAAGAAGATTAAGTTTCAGCGGTTGCTTTCAACTTGTAACATGTATATCTCATGGATATTGTCAACATAGAGTAATATAATAAGTGCAATAAGCAAGTATGTAGGAATCAATGCACAGTTCACACAAGTGTTTGCTTCTTGAGGTGGAGAGAAATAGGTGAACTGACTCAACATTGAAAGTAAAAGAATTGTCCTCCATAGAGGAAAAGCATCGATTGCTATATTTGTGCTAGAGCTTTGATTTTGAAAACATGAAACAATTTTGTCAACGGTAGTAATAAAGCATATGTATCATGTAAATTATATCTTATAAGTTGCAAGCCTCATGCATAGTGTACTAATAGTGCCCGCACCTTGTCCTAATTAGCTTGGACTACCGGATCATCACAATGCACATGTTTTGACCAAGTGTCACAAAGGGGTACCTCTATGCCGCCTGTACAAAGGTCTAAGGAGAAAGCTCGCATTGGATTTCTCGCTATTGATTATTCTTCAACTTAGACATCCATACCGGGACAACATAGACAACAGATAATGGACTCCTCTTTTATGCATAAGCATGTAACAACAATTAATAATTTTCTCATTTGAGATTGAGGATATATGTCCAAAACTGAAACTTCCACCATGGATCATGGCTTTAGTTAGCGGCCCAATGTTCTTCTCTAACAATATGCATGCTTAACCATAAGGTGGTAGATCGCTCTTACTTCAGACAAGACGGACATGCATAGCAACTCACATGAAATTCAACAAAGAGTAGTTGATGGCGTCCCCAGTGAACATGGTTATCGCACAACAAGCAACTTATTAAGAGATAAAGTGCATAATTACATATTCAATACCACAATAGTTTTTAAGCTATTTGTCCCATGAGCTATATATTGCAAAGGTGAATGATGGAATTTTAAAGGTAGCACTCAAGCAATTTACTTTGGAATGGCAGAAAATACCATGTAGTAGGTAGGTATGGTGGACACAAATGGCATAGTGGTTGGCTCAAGTATTTTGGATGCATGAGAAGTATTCCCTCTCGATACAAGGTTTAGGCTAGCAAGGCTTATTTGAAACAAACACAAGGATGAACCGGTGCAGCAAAACTCACATAAAAGACATATTGAAAACATTATAAGACTCTACACCGTCTTCCTTGTTGTTCAAACTCAATACTAGAAATTATCTAGACCTTAGAGAAACCAAATATGCAAACCAAATTTTAGCATGCTCTATGTATTTCTTCATTAATGGGTGCAAAGTATATGATGCAAGAGCTTAATCATGAGCACAACAATTGCCAAGTATCACATTACCCAAGACATTAATAGCAATTACTACATGTATCATTTTCCAATTCCAACCATATAACAATTTAACGAAGGAGAAACTTCGCCATGAATACTATGAGTAGAAACCAAGGACATACTTGTCCATATGCTACAGCGGAGCGTGTATCTCTCCCATAAAGTGAATGCTAGGATCCATTTTATTCAAACAAAACAAAAACAAAAACAAACCGACGCTCCAAGAAAAAGCACATAAGATGTGATGGAATAAAAATATAGTTTCAGGGGAGGAACCTGATAATGTTGTCGATAGAAGGGGATGCCTTGGGCATCCCCAAGCTTAGACGCTTGAGTCTTCTTAATATATGCAGGGGTGAACCACCGGGGCATCCCCAAGCTTAGAGCTCTCACTCTCCTTGATCATGTTGCATCATACTCCTCTCTTGATCCTTGAAAACTTCCTCCACACCAAACTCGAAACAACTCATTAGAGGGTTAGTGCACAATAAAAATTAACATATTCAGAGGTGACACAATCATTCTTAACACTTCTGGTCATTGCATAATGCTACTGGACATTAGTGGATCAAAGAAATTCATCCAACATAGCAAAAGAGGCAATGCGAAATAAAAGGCAGAATCTGTCAAAATAGAACAGTTCGTATTGACGAATTTTAAAATAGCACCAGACTTGCTCAAATGAAAATGCTCAAATTGAATGAAAGTTGCGTACATATCTGAGTATCATGCATGTAAATTGGCTTAATTTTCTGAGCTACCTATAGGGAGGTGGACCCAGATTCGTGACAGCAAAGAAATCTGGAACTGTGCAGTAATCCAAATCTAGTACTTACTTTTCTATCAACGGCTTAACTTGGCACAACAAAACACAAAACTAAGATAAGGAGAGGTTGCTACAGTAGTAAACAACTTCCAAGACACAAAATAAAAACAAAGTACTGTAGGTAAAAACATGGGTTGTCTCCCATAAGCGCTTTTCTTTAACTAGGCGCAGAAAGTGTGCATCAAGTATTATCAAGAGACGAAGTGTCAACATCATAATTTGTTCTCATAATATAATCAAAAGGTAACTTCATTCTCTTTCTAGGGAAGTGTTCCATACCTTTCTTGAGAGGAAATTGATATTTTATATTACCTTCCTTCATATCAATAATAGCACCAACAGTTCGAAGAAAAGGTCTTCCCAATATAATGGGACAAGATGCATTGCATTCAATATCCAAGACAACAAAATCAACGGGAACAAGGTTATTGTTAACGGTAATGCGAACATTATCAACTTTCCCCAAAGGTTTCTTTGTAGAATGATCAGCAAGATTAACATCCAAATAACAATTTTTCAGCGGTGGCAAGTCAAGCATATTATAAATTTTCTTAGGCATAACAGAAATACTTGCACCAAGATCACATAAAGCATTACAATCAAAATCTTTAACCTTCATCTTAATGATGGGCTCCCAACCATCCTCTAGCTTTTTAGGAATAGAGGCTTCACGCTCTAGTTTCTCTTCTCTAGCTTTTATGAGAGCATTTGTAATATGATGCGTGAAAGCCAAATTTATAGCACTAGCATTAGGACTTTTAGCAAGTTTTTGCAAGAACTTTATAACTTCAGAGATGTGGCAATCATCAAAATTCAAACCATTATAATCTAAAGCAATGGGATCATCATCCCCAATGTTGGAAAAAATTTCAGCAGCTTTATCACAGGCAGTTTCAGCAGTTTTAGCAGTTTCAGGCAGTTTCTCGCGCTTTGCATTAAAAGTGGAAACATTGCTAACACCAATTCTTTTATTATTATTAGTAGGAGGTGCAGCAACATGTGTAGCATTAGCATTACAAGTGGTGGTAATAGTCCAAACTTTAGCTACATTCTTCTCTTTAGCTAGTTTTTCATTTTCTTCTCTATCCCACCTAGCACGCAGTTCAGCCATTAATCTTATATTCTCATTAATTCTAACTTGAATGGCATTTGCTGTAGTAATAATTTTATTATGATGATTCTCATTAGGCATAACTTTCGATTTCAAAAGATCAACATCAGCAGCAAGACTATCGACTTTAGAAGCAAGTATATCAATTTTTCCAAGCTTTTCTTCAACAGATTTGTTAAAAGCAGTTTGTGTACTAATAAATTCTTTAAGCATGGCTTCAAGTCCAGGGGGTGAACTCCTATTATTGTTGTAAGAATTCCCATAAGAATTACCATAGCCGTTGCCATTATTATAAGGATATGGCCTATAGTTGTTACTAGAATTGTTCCGGTAAGTATTGTTGTTGAAATTATTATTTTTAATGAAGTTTACATCAACATGTTCTTCTTGTGCAACCAATGAAGCTAATGGAACATTATTAGGATCAATATTAGTCCTATCATTCACAAGCATAGACATAATAGCATCAATCTTATCACTCAAGGAAGAGGTTTCTTCGACAGAATTTACCTTCTTACCTTGTGGAGCTCTTTCCGTGTGCCATTCAGAGTAATTGATCATCATATTATCAAGAAGCTTTGTTGCTTCACCAAGAGTGATGGACATAAAGGTACCTCCAGCAGCTGAATCCAATAAATTCCGCGAAGAAAAATTTAGTCCTGCATAGAAGGTTTGGATGATCATCCAAGTAGTCAGTCCATGGGTTGGGCAGTTTTTAACCAGAGATTTCATTCTTTCCCAAGCTTGAGCAACATGTTCAGTATCTAATTGTTTAAAATTCATTATGCTACTCCTCAAAGATATAATTTTAGCAGGGGGATAATATCTACCAATAAAAGCATCCTTGCATTTAGTCCATGAATCAATACTATTCTTAGGCAGAGATAGCAACCAATCTTTAGCTCTTCCTCTTAATGAGAAAGGGAACAATTTTAATTTTATAATGTCACCATCTACATCTTTATATTTTTGCATTTCGCATAGTTCAACAAAATTATTAAGATGGGCAGCAGCATCATCAGAACTAACACCAGAAAATTGCTCTCGCATAACAAGATTCAGTAAAGCAGGTTTAATTTCAAAGAATTCTGCTGTAGTAGCAGGTGGAGCAATAGGTGTGCATAAGAAATCATTATTATTTGTGGTTGTGAAGTCACACAACTTAGTATTTTCAGGGTTGGCCATTTTAGCAACAGTAAATAAAGCAAACTAGATAAAGTAAATGCAAGTAAACTAATTTTTTGTGTTTTAGATATAGCAAACAAGATAGCAAATAAAGTAAAACTAGCAACTAATTTTTTTGTATTTTGATTTAGTGCAGCAAACAAAGTAGTAAATAAAACTAAGCAAGACAAAAACAAAGTAAAGAGATTGAGAAGTGGAGACTCCCCTTGCAGCGTGTCTTGAACCGGCAACGGCGCCAGAAATTTAGCTTGATGGCGTGTAACTCACACGTTCGTTGGGAACCCCAAGAGGAAGGTATGATGAGCACAACAGCAAGTTTTCCCTCAGAAATAAACCAAGGTTTATCGAACCAGGAGGAGCCAAGAAGCACGTTGAAGGTTGATGGCGGCGGGATGTAGTGCGGCGCAACACCAGGGATTCCGGCGCCAACGTGGAACCTGCACAACACAACCAAAGTACTTTGTCCCAACGAAACAGTGAGGTTGTCAATCTCACCGGCTTTGTAACAAAGGATTAACCGTATTGTGTGGAAGATGATTGTTTGCAGAAAACAGTAGAACAAGTATTGCAGTAGATTGTATTTCAGTAAAGAGAATTGGACCGGGGTCCACAGTTCACTAGAGGTGTCTCTCCCATAAGATAAACAGCATGTTGGGTGAACAAATTACAGTTGGGCAATTGACAAATAAAGAGGGCATGACCATGCACATACATATCATGATGAGTATAGTGAGATTTAATTGGGCATTACGACAAAGTACATAGACCGCCATCCAACATGCATCTATGCCTAAAAAGTCCACCTTCAGGTTATCATCCGAACCCCTCCAGTATTAAGTTGCTAACAACAGACAATTGCATTAAGTATTGCGCGTAATGTAACTAGTGAATACATCCTTGAACATAGCACCAATGTTTTATCCCTAGTGGCAACAGCACATCCATAACCTTAGAGGTTCTTGTCACCCCTCCAGATTCACGGAGACATGAACCCACTATCGAGCATAAATACTCCCTCTTTGAGTTACTAGCATCAACTTGGCCAGAGCATCTACTAATAACGGAGAGCATGCAAGATCATAAACAACACATAGACATAGCTTTGATAATCAACATAACAAGTATTCTCTATTCATCGGATCCCAACAAATGCAACATATAGAATTACAGATAGATGATCTTGATCATGTTAGGCAGCTCACAAGATCCGACAATGATAGCACAATGGGGAGAAGACAACCATCTAGCTACTGCTATGGACCCATAGTCCAGGGGTAGACTACTCACACATCACACCGGAGGCGACCATGGCGGCGTAGAGTCCTCCGGGAGATGATTCCCCTCTCCGGCAGGGTGCCGGAGGCGATCTCTGATCCCCCGAGATGGGATCGGCGTTGGCGGCGTCTCTGGAAGGTTTTCCGTATCGTGGCTCTCGGTACTGGGGGTTTCGTCACGGAGGCTTTAAGTAGGCGGAAGGGTAGGTCAAGAGGCGGCGCGAGGGGCCCAGACCATAGGCCAGCGCGGCCAGGGGGGCCGCGCCGCCCTAGGGTTTGGCTGCCTCGTGGCCCCTCTTCGTTTCGTCTTCGGACTTCAAGAAGCTTCGTGGAAAAATAGGCCCCTGGGCGTTGATTTCGTCCAATTCCGAGAATATTTCCTTACTAGGATTTCTGAAACCAAAAACAGCAGAAAACAGCAACTGGCACTTCGGCATCTTGTTAATAGGTTAGTTCCAGAAAATGCACGAATATGACATAAAGTGTGCATAAAACATGTAGATAACATCAATAATGTGGCATGGAACATAAGAAATTATCGATACGTCGGAGACGTATCAATCCTTCATGTCTAAAAATTATGAAACTTGTGTTGCTTGTAAAGACCTTAAAGATTATGTCTCTTCTATCCTTAATTTTTGCATAGAAAGTTACAGTGATAATCCTTATATCATTGATTATAAAGAGAGACTCATTAATGCACAAGAATGCACTCACAATTTGCAGGAACCTGTGGAAGAAGAAATTGATGAACTTGAAAGCTCATTGGATGAAAAAGAGGAGGAGAGTGATGAACAAAAGGAGGAAGAATGGATTAGCTACCCATGCCAACCTTCTAATGAGAGTAACTCTTTATCTCTTACACTATTTGATTGTCCTCCATGCTTACCAAAGGAGGATGAATGTTATGTTCCTGTGGATTCTCTTGAAATATTCCCTATGAGTAAAACTTGTGAGAATAATTATGCTACTGTTATCTATGATAATCCATGCTATTTTGATAAATCTTATGATAATGCTTTGTTTGTGCCTGATATTGAAATGCATGGTACTAAAGAGTTTTGCTTGGCAAATGTTTATGATAAAGCTCTAGATGATGGTCCTATGTTACTTGATAATATTAATTGTACTAATAACGAAAATGGGATTGGAGAAGTCTTGACTTTATCTAGGAGTGCCATATCTCTTGAGATTGATCAATCATCTTGTTATATTATTGATAAAAGTGGGTTTGAAAGTTTTGATCCCACTATTTTTGAGCTTGATAAAAATTATGTGTTTGTGGATCATGAAAACCATGCTACATGTGATAGTTATATTGTTGAGTTTGTTCATAAAGCTACTGAAAATTATTATGAGAGAGGAAAATAAGGTGGTAGAAATTTTCATGGTACTAAAACACCTCTCTACATGCTGAAAATTTTGAGGTTACTCGTGTTTTATCTTCTTATGCTTGTCACTTTGTTCTTCATGAATTTATTTGTGTACAAAATTCCTATGCATAGGAAGTGGGTTAGACTTAAATGTGTTTTGAATTTGCTTCTTGATGCTCCTTTTGCTTCATTTTCTATCTTCCATGTGAGCATCATTAAAATTGCTGAGCCCATCTTAACGGCTATAAAGAAAGCACTTCTTGGGAGATAACTCATGTTTTTATTTTGCTACTATTTTGTTGTGTCTTGGAAGTTGTTACTACTGTACCAACCTCTCCTTATCTTTATTTTATTGCATTGTTGTGCCAAGTAAAGTCTCTAATAGGAAGTTGATACTAGATTTGGATTTCTGCGCAGAAACAGATTTTTAGCTGTCACGAATTTGAGTAGATCTCTCTATAGGAGAACCTAAAAATTCTGCCAATTTTCATGCGTGTTCCTCAGATATGTACGCAACTTTCATTAGTTTTGAGTTTTCTGATTTGAGCAACGGAAGTACCTCTAAAAAATTCGTCTTTACTGGCTGTTCTGTTTTGGCAGATTTTGTCTCTGTTTTTTGCATTGTCTCTTGTGGACTTTAAGTGAGGCTTTCTAGACGTGGAGAGCTGTAGATAATGTTTTATTGAGTTCTTGCAATGTGTCACTACAGGACTAAAGTGGATTAAAGTTTTTTGAGTACTAACCCTCTAATGAATTTTATGAGAAGTTTGGTGTGGCAGAAGTTTTCAAGGGTCAAGAGAGGAGGATGATATATGATCAAGAAGAGTGAAAAGTCTAAGCTTGGGGATGCCCCGTGGTTCATCCCTGCATATTTCAAGAAGATTCAAGCGTCTAAGCTTGGGGATGCCCAAGGCATCCCCTTCTTCATCAACAACTTTTCAGGTCACCTCTAGTGAAACTATATTTTTATTCGGTCACATCTTATGTGCTTTACTTGGAGCATCTGTGTGCTTTTATTTTTGTTTGTGTTTGAATAAGATCGGATCCTAGCAATCCTTGTGTGGGAGAGAGACACGCTCCGCTTTTTCATTTGAACACTTGTGTTCTTAATTTATTAATATTTGGTTGGAAACAGAAAATGCTTCATATTGTCTTGAATAATTTGATACTTGGCAATTGTTTTGAGCTCTCAAGTAGATCATGTTTAAGCTCTTGCACCATGTAGTTTAAACCTATTATTGGAGAACTACCGTAGAGCTTGTTGAAACTTGGTTTGCATGATTGGTCTCTCTAAGGTCTAGATATTTTCTGGTAAAAGTGTTTGAGCAACAAGGAAGACAGTGTAGAGACTTATAATACTTGCAATATGTTCTTATGTAAGTTTTGCTGTACCGGTTCATACTTGTGTTTGCTTCAAACAACCTTGCTAGCCAAAGCCTTGTACTGAGAGGGAATGCTTCTCGTGCATCCAAAACCTTGAGCCAAACCTATGCCATTTGTGTCCACCATAACTACCTACTATGTGGTATTTCTCTACCATTCCAAGTAAATACTTCATGTGCTACCTTTAAACAATTCAAAAGTTATCATCTCTTATTTGTGTCAATGTTTTATAGGTCATGAGGAAGTGTGTGGTGTTTTATCTTTCAATCTTGTTGGGCAGACTTTCACCAACGGACTGGTGGCCTCATCCGCTTATCCAGTAATTTTGCAAAAAGAGCTGGCAACGGGGTGCCCAGCCCCAATTAATCAACTTTCATTAATAATTCTCTTCACATGTTTTGCCCTGATTCATCAGTAAGCAACTTAATTTTGCAAATAGACACTCCTTCATGGTATGTGAATGTTGGAAGGCACCCGAGGATTCGGTTAGCCATGGCTTGTGTAAGCAAAAGGTTGGGAGGAGTGTCATCCATAAATAAAACTAAAGTACATGTGTAAACAAAAGAGAAGATGGATGATCTACCTTGCTGGTAGAGATAACGTCCTTCATGGGAGCCGCTCTTTGAAAGTCTGTTTGATGAGGGGGTTAGAGTGCCCACCACCATTCGTTGACATCAACAAACACCTCTCAAAACTTTACTTTTATGCTCTCTATATGATTTCAAAACTTAAAAGCTCTAGCACATGATTTAATCCCTGCTTCTCTCTGTGAAGGGCCTTTCTTTTACTTTATGTTGAGTCAGTTTACCTACTTCTTTCTATCTTAGAAGCAAACAATTGTGTCAACTGTGCATTGATTCTTACATACTTGCTTATTGCACTTATTATTTTACTTTGTGTTGACAATTATCCATGAGATATGCATGTTGAAAGTTGAAAGCAATTGCTGAAACTTAAATCTTCCTTTGTGTTGCTTCAAAACCTCTTATTAAGAATTTATTGCTTTATGAGTTAACTCTTATGCAAGACTTTTTGATGCTTGTCTTGAAAGTACTATTCATGAAAAGTTTTGCTATATGTTATCTATTTGTTAGCAAACTATAGATTATTGCCTTGAGTCACTTCATTCATCTCATATGCTTTACAAGTATGATCAAGATTATGTTAGTAGCATGTCACTTCAGAAATTATTATTTTTATCGTTTACCTACTCGAGGGCGAGTAGGAACTAAGCTTGGGGATGCTTGATACGTCTCCAACGTATCTATAATTTCTTATGTTCCATGCTAGTTTTATGACAATACCTACATGTTTTGCTCACACTTTATAATGATTTTATGCATTTTCCGGGACTAACCTATTATCAAGATGCCGAAGCTCTAGTTCCTGTTTTCTGCTGTTTTTGGTTCCAGAAAAGTTGTTCAGGAATATTCTCGGAATTGGACGAAACAAAGCCAAACCTTCTAATTTACCGAGACGGACCCAGAACACCGAAGGAGAGACGGAGAGGAGACCCACAGCCTCCAGACCACCAGGCGGCGCGGCCTAGGACCCCTCGGGACCCCTCCGACGCCGCCCTTTCACCTATATATTCCTCGCGACGCGAAAACCCTATAACAATCGATCATATTCCAGAAAGACTCCAGGGGTGCCGCCGCCATCGCGAAACCAAGTTTCGGGGGACAGAATCTCTATTCCGGCACGCCGCCGGGACGGGGAAGTGCCCCGGGAAGTCATCTCCATCGGCGCCACCGCCTCCATCATGCTCCGTGAGTAGTTCCCCCATGGACTACGGATTCTAGCAGTAGCTAGTTGGTACTCTCTCTTCCATGTACTTCAATACAATGATCTCATGAGCTGCCTTACATGATTGAGATCCATCTGATGTAATCGGTGTTGTGTTTGTTGGGATCCGATGAATTGTTACATTATGATCAGTCTATCTATAAAGTTTGTGAAGTTATTGTTGCTGCAATCTTGTTGTGTTTAATGCTTGTCACTAGTGCACGAGTGGCATGATCTTAGATTTAAGCTCTATAATTATTGCTTAGATTGTATCTACAAGTTGTTTGCACATGTCTATGTCCGGAACCCGAGGCCCCAAAGTGACAGAATGGGATAACTGGAGGAAGGCGTAGGTATGAGGATCACATGTTTTAACCAAGTGTTAATGCTTTGCTCCGGTGCTCTATTAAAAGGAGTACCTTAATTACCAGTAGATTCCCTTGAGGCCTAGCTGCCACCGGCTGGTAGGACAAAAGATATTATGCAAGTTTCTCATTGCGAGCACGTATGACTATATATGGAAAACATGCCTACATGATTAATAAATTGATGTTCTGTCTTAGTGCTATTTCAATCCTATCAATTGCCCAACTGTAATTTGTTCACCCAACACTTGTCACTTGTTATTGGAGAGTTACCACTAGTGTAGATAGCTGGGAACCCCGGTCTATCTCTCATCATCATATACTCGTTCCTATATGACATTGGAAGTAGTATCAACTATTTTCTGGTGCCATTGCCTTTGTGTTACTGTATCACTGTGTTACTTACTATTGCTCTCATATTATGCTGCTTTCACATCACCCCCGTTACTAGTGCTTTTCCAGCAGCTGAATTGACAACTCAGTTGTTAAGGCTTATAAGTATTCTTTACCTCCCCTTGTGTCGAATCAATAAATTTGGGTTTTACTTCCCTCGAAGACTGTTGCGATCCCCTATACTTGTGGGTTATCATTCGTCACCGCGACGTGGAGTATGCGGTCGGGGACTGGGTGTGGTTGCGTTTGCTACACCGCTCTCACCAGTCTCTCGACCCGCGGGCCAAGCGCAAGCTTGGACCGCGCTATGCGGGGCCCTTCGTCATCTTGGAGCGGATTGGGACCTTGGCGTACCGCCTTCAGTTGCCTGATGGGTCGCGCATTCACGACGACTTCCACGTGGGGATGCTGAAGCCCTACCGTGGCACGCCGCCGGTCACCACTCCACCACTTCCACCGACGGTAGAAGGCCGTTTACTTCCCAGCCCGGCGAAGGTGCTGCGCGCCCAACTACGTCGTGATGTTTGGCACTTGTTGGTGTAGTGGGAGGGCCTTCCTGCTGAGGAGGCAACTTGGGAGCCACGTGAGGCGTTCCAGCAGCATTATACAGACTACCAGCTCGAGGACAAGCTGTTTGCGCAGGCGGGGAGAGATGTTATGACCGGGCTGGTCTACCACCGGAGGGGGCCCACCGGCCAGGCCGGCCAGGCCTAGTTAAGGGCTTAGCCCAATTAGCAGATTAGGGTTTAGTAGATTTCTCTTATATATACGAATTGTAATCGACAAGAACAATTAAGCAATAAACATATTTTGTTGCCGACTCCTCCAGGAGTCGGAGTCCCAAACCCTAGCCGCCGCCTCTCCCCAAACTGCGCTACGGCGCCCTGCCGCCGGCGCCCTCGCCTCCGCACGCACACCGCCCCTTCCTTCCCCTACAACCTCCGCCCTAGGCCTGGTAGATACATTGGTCCTACCAGCCATAAATTAACAAAGCTATCAATCACCAGGATTACAACGACTACAGCAACAGAAAGAAAAAAAAGGATGACAATGGGTACCCATGACCCACGTACCTGCCGGGTAAAAATCCAATAGAAGTACGGTTTTGGGACAAAATATTACCCGTGGGTTTATAAATGGGAAAATATCATACCCATCGGTTAGAGTGGGTACGGGTATGAGATCATAGAACCCATACCCGCGTACCCATGTACCCATCTAAAATTAACAAGTAGGCCACTGCAATATTCTAAACTACTTAATTTTCCCTAATTATGCCTTCAAGTTGCTAGGCTAAACCTCACGCTTCCCGGTCTCACAACCGTTGGTAGGTTAGTAGGATTAGACCCCTGTTTAGGATCGCTTCACCTCTTGTCATATATTTTTAATTAATTTAATGTGTTGTAAGCATGGGTATTTTTACCCGCGGGTACCCATTTACCCTGTCAGGTGACGGGTATGGGAAAAACTTGTACCTGTTGACGGGCATGGGTACGGGTGACGGGTAAGAATAAAGGTGACGGGTACGGGTATGGAATAGTTCTACCCGTACCCATACCCAGCGGGTGCCATCCCTAAGCAGGTGTAGTGCTAAAGCCTAAAAAAGAAGAGAACAAGCAGAATGAACAATAGGTTCCAACATGGCGTCCGAGACTACAACTAAACACTAGCAACTTCACTGGCCACGTCCAACACCAAGACGCCGCTCCACGGAAATGCACCAGACCGGAATGGCTCATAGAAGACCACCAACCACCGAGGAACTACCTAACTGCGCTAGTGAGCAGATGAACCTCCAGAGTTCAAAGGGAGGCAGCTTCACAACAACGCCTCCCCGAAGGGAAGCAACGCTCACAAGCGTCGTCGCTATCAGCACGGGACCGTGCAATGCTTTCACGGTAGCTTCACCACCCACCTTCAAGGAAAGCCTATGTTTTGCACTTGTCATCAGGACCGCCACCAGCTGGTGAAGAACTCCGGTGTCCCCCTTGCGATGGCACCAACTCCGATAGCCACCCTAGGCTTGAGAGAGGCCACACAATGGTTAGGGGTTCCTAGGAATAACTCGGAGAACTCGCAAGTCATTAGTGCAGCACACAATGCCCAGGGGCGGGCAACTAGCAACGGGATGGGTGAGATGGTGATACGTCTCCAACGTATCTATAATTGCTTATGTTACATGCTAGTTTTATGACAATACCTACATGTTTTATTCACACTTTATAATGTTTTTATGCATTTTCTGGGACTAACCTATTAACAATATGCCACAGTGCCAGTTCCTATTTTCTGCTGTTTTTGATTTCAGAAAAGTTAGTTTACAAATATTCTCGGAATTGGACGAAACAAAAGCCCACGGCCCTATTTTCCACGGAGTCTTCCAGAAGTCCGAAGAAGAGTCGAGGAAGGTCAGCAGGGGGCCCACACCATAAGGCGGCGCGGCAGTGGGGCCCCCCGCGCCGACCTATGGGGAGGGAGCCCCCTGGCTCCCCCGACGCTGCCTCTCCGCCTATTTATTCTTTCGTCCGCGAAAACCCTAGTACCGAGAGCCAAAATACGAGAAAAGTTCCAGAGACACCGACGTCGTCAACCCCATCTCGGGGGTTCAGAAGATCTCCTCCGGCACCCTGTCGGAGAGGGGAATCATCACCGGAGGGCTCTACATCACCATGCCCGCCTCCGGACTGATGCGTGAGTAATTCATCCTTGGACTATGGGTCCATAGCAGTAGCTAGATGGTTGTCTTCTCCTGTTATGCCATCATGTTTAGATCTTGTGAGCTGCCTATCATGATCAAGATCATCTATTTGTAATGCTACAAGTTGTGTTTGTTGGGATCCGATGAATATGGAATACTATGTCAAGTTGATTATTGATCTATCATATATGTTTCATCTATTTGTAATGCTACATGTTGTGTTTGTTGGGATCCGATGAATATGGAATACTATGTCAAGTTGATTATTGATCTATCATATATGTTATTTATGATCTTGCATGCTCTCCGTTGCTAGTAGAGTGTAATACCCCTCTTTTAGCTAAAACTAATTAGGGTTTGATTGTGCATCATGAGCATCATTGTTTTCCTAAGAAAAATGCATTGAAGTGAAATATTTGAAAACCCTAATGTTGGTTTGATTCCCCCTCTCTTTCAAATGCTCAAAATGTTCTTAAATTTTCCAAACTTAAATATGTGGCTCATTTGCATTATGTAAAGAAGGCCATGATTATTTTGGAAGTTTGAAAATAGTTTGCATTTTCAAACAGATTTCAAATTGCAAAAGAATTTTGGAAACAAAATAAAACAGAATTTTGGAAAAGAGAGAGAAGAGAAGACCAATCCCTATTTGGGTTGCAGCCCATCTCCTCACTTCCCTCCTCTCTCTGGCGCAGCCCAACACAGCCCAGCAGCAGCCCAACCCTCAACCCACCTCAGCCCAGGAAACCCCCAGGGGTTTTTGGCAAAAATGCCATCTCCCCCGCGGCTCCAAGCAGGTGCCTGGCACCTCGCCGGCCCTCCGATCCCGCCACCGCGCTGCGATGCGCGTCGCCGCTCTACGGCGGCTATAAAGCCTCTGCGCCGCCGCCAAGAGGAACCCTAGCCCTGCCCCTCTCCGCTTCTTCCTCCTCTGGCTCTCTTCCGTACACGCCCGAGCCGGAACCCTAGCTGCAGGCCGCCGTCGATTCCCGCAGCTCCGGCCACCCCCGAG
Organism: Lolium multiflorum; assembly: GCA_030979885.1. NCBI lineage: Eukaryota > Viridiplantae > Streptophyta > Magnoliopsida > Poales > Poaceae > Lolium > Lolium multiflorum. The sequence continues at coordinate 328,576,448 of CM061750.1, read as the reverse complement.
CTCCACCGAGGTTCCCACGAGCTCCGCCACACCGCGGCGCCCCTCCTCGCTCAAGCGCACAAGCCAGGAAGGCCCCAGCACCGCGAATCGGCTTCTTCTTCCCGAGCTCCGACCGCCGGTAACCGGCTCGTCGCCGGCGATACGGACCTCCTCCGGCCTCGTCGTCACTTCCGTTAGCTCTGCGGTGAGCTTCTCGTCCTCCAGGACCCCTCGGCCGTCTTCTTCCCCCTCTGTAGCATCGCTGCCACGAGCGCCCGAGCCCGCCGCCGCCAGTCGTCGTCGCCGGCCAAGCTCCGGCTGCCATACGAGAGCGGCGCCACCGCGAGGGTGCTCAGCGCAGAGCCGCGCACCTAGCGTGCCCCTCGGCGCCTCCAGGGGAGCCCCGTAGCTCCTCCTGTGCTTGCTCACCGGCGCGCCGGCCACCGGTTGACCACCGTGGTGGACTCCGGTGGGGCCCGCCCCTTTCTCTTTTTATTTTTATTATTTTCAGAAATTAATAAATCCATGACATGTGGGGCCCATTGTCAGAATTTTAATAATTTCCGTAAATATTTAGAAAAAGAATAAAACCCTGACATGTGGGTCCAACCTGTCAGGCTTTTAATAATTTCTGGAATTTTTAGAAATGATTTAAAATGAATAAAACTTGTAAAATTCATAACTTATTCATTTTAAATCAGAAAAATTTGTATAATATATGAAAATTTTCAGAAAAATGAGATCTACAATTTGGTTACAAAATCATGCATTGTTAAACAACTTTGAACCCTAGTTGTTTTAGAAGAACATAATCAACCCTTCTGAGGTTTCCGGAACTGCTAACCCTAGTTCGCCGAAACCCAGTTAAATTGATGATGTCTTAGGGTTATTTCAGTACTTAATTAACATGTCATCTCATCATACTTGTATGCGCATTGCATCGATGCCATGTGTTGATTGTTTCTTTACCTTTCCGGTGTTTGCTTCTTCACGATCGATAGAGCAAGTGCCCGAAACGATGAAGATCGACAATGACGCAACTCAATACTTGTCCATCGACGAACAAGTCAAGCATGGGATCTTCGAAGATCCACATTGGTTTGTCAGGGACAAAGGCAAGCCCTAACCTGGTTCATATTATGGTTTTGAAATGCTTTTACTTTTGGTTCCTACATATTGCATTCGATTCCAATATGTTTTATCGGGAGATATAGTTATCCTATGTGTGTTGCATTTACCATCCTTGTAGCCTAAATACTCTGATCCACTGCTCCCAGCAAGACTAGGTTTGAGCTATGTGTGCATCCCTAGAGCCATTATATCGAATATGCTTAGCCATGCTTAGTTAACGAAATCTGATCCATCCGGTTGATGAATCAGAGCTGCGAATAAACCTAGTAAGACAGGATGACGTGATAGGATCAGTGATGATAATAAACTTGTTAAAGGCTTGGATGGGCCGCCACATGGGGAAGTGGTGATTTGACTCGTTCTCGCCGATACTAGGACCTGAGTTCTCGCCTTCGGAACCAAGACTGAGCGTACAACCACACGGGGCCCATGGGAACCCCTTGGCCTGAACTTGCCTAGCTTACCCATGAGTCAATTAGTTTGCGAGTTCCATTTGGCATTCTGCATGGCGAAGGCGTGGAAAAGGTTTTCAAAGGTGCATCATACAGGGATGTGGCTAGGGTGAAGGATGTGGAGGCATTGAACTGGATCCCCTGCACACAATAACGGGACCGCCTCGGAGAATGGCTACCTACGATGACGAGTTCCCAGTTAGATTGACTCATGGAATAGGCGAAGCAACGGAAAGGTTTTGGTCGACCACCCTCTGCGCACACCAGGGAAGTGTGCAACGTACGGCGCTAAGAGTCGGTCGGCGCGTGTGGGTAAAGTTGTACACCCCTGCAGGGTAAATCTTTTCGAAAAGCCGTGTCCACGGTTACGGACGACTTGGTGATGGCCTGTGATCATAGACAACTTTAACCTAATCGTAAAACTTGGAATCAATGTGTGATAAGGATCCCTCCTCAGGGTATCGAGGGGGTGCTCCTAGTTGTTAGGTTCAGCTGATGATGAAGATTCGGTGGATTCAATATGATGATCATTAGAGCTAGAGATATCGCTCTCTTATCCTCTTTTAAAATGATCTGAATAGACGAGCTTCTGATCCCTCTTGTTTTACAAAGGAAAACTGGCTTTCCGCAAAATAAGCTCCACATAAAGCCTCGCATACCAGCTTTGCTAAAAGGTTGTACTAAGTCTTGCTGAGTCCCTGTACTCAGCTTTGCATGCTTTGTTTGACGAAGACTCTCCAACAGATGAAGGTTTCTAGGTCGACATCGACGAGTAGCTTGGGATTCCCAGGTGGCAGCCTGGAATCTATGGGCTGGGACGTCACCGTTATGCTCCTGGCCTCTTAGGCCTTTTGTTATCTTGCTATTTAGAATAGCATAACTTCGCTTCCGTTGATTGATGAATTGTCAGGTCAGTGACCTCTGCTTGTAATACTTTGGTTTTTCGCTCAGCTATGAGCTTGTATTACTCTTTGAGTCGTAGAGTCACTGTTGTGTTACCGATTCTCACCCTGTAGGCCCTAGAGATCTAGGTTAGGCTTATGCCAGATGGTGATCTGGGTTTGTCTAGCCTACGACCCCGGGGTTGCCACATGTTTTGGTAGAGCAGGACTGCCTGTAGGAAACACTTTCTATTGGTCGATGTTGAGTCTAGTGTTTGCGAAAACTATTTGAAAGCTAAAAGTATTTGCGAAAATCTTATTAGGATTCTTTTTACTCCTTATCTGGTATCGCTCTAATTCAGAGTCACCTTACATTGTGTTGATTTGAAAAAGTTTTACCATCTCTTCTGGTCTTTCAAAACTTAGGTGCCTCAAGGGCAGGTCGTTTCTTAACCAGTTGACCTAGTGTTGAGTTCTCTAAACTCTTGTGTGTTCTTTGTATCTCCTTTGTTTTGTTTCAATCGAGAGATTCCTTTCCATCATGATCTCTCTACTTTGTGGGTTCCACATAATTCTGTTCTAGGCTTCGAGGTTTCCTTTCACCTTGTATGCCTCCTTTTTATTTGCTTGGGTACTTCTAAAGCTAGGTATGGCTTCTTGAAAGTTACCTTGTGTTTACTACCTCATAGTGACCTCTGTAACACTCAGATGGTAGTTACTCATTTCTCCGTGTTTTAACCCTTGGACTTGAACCGAAGGTCCCGGATTGTGCTGGGTTCTCTTAGTGTGAATCTCAGTACATGATGCTGACCTTTAACCCAAGATCCATTCCATTGACCCCTGTTGTCCATGGTCAAACCATACATCAGGATGTCTATATCCATTTATCTTCCAAGCTTGTGGTTATTGTCGTGATTGAATTATGGCAACAAAAGATCTTTCCTATCATTAGCTATGACAGAGGTTCTTTTATGGAACCAAATGGATCACGACAAGAGTGCTCTTTGTGAGTCTCACATATATGTCTGTGACTCTGCCACGCCTCCCTTTTTTGCATGAGTTTTGGAAGAGTGTTATCTTGTGCATCTACATCTCAGGATTTCCGATCCTGTTCATGTCCCTCCTCTTAGTTGCTTTCTGACCTTTGTCTGCTAGTTAGCAGCCAAGTTGTAGTTGTGCATTGGAATCTCCTAGTGCATGTTACTCTTGTGGTCTTCCAAGACATTTCACTCCGAGATGTCAGGAGAAACAAACTCCAGTACCTCGTCCATTTCTAGGACCCGATCAAAGTGTTGTCATCCGCAGGATGTGAGGTTTATGCACCTTCTGTTCTGTTCTACCTTAGAGTATCACACTCTTTTATATCTATAGGTCGTGCTAAGTCTCATGGCCTTATTGATGAACTGATGCTCTTGCATATCTTTACTCAACCTTCCTTCGAGTTGTCCGTGCTTGGGAATGTTGGGGTGTTTGTATTGTTGTGGCCATCCGAGATTCTCAGTAATTCTCATTGCTTTGAAATCCAAGGACATTTGTGTCATTCTTAGCATGATTGTTAACCAATCACTAAGCAAAGTTTGACTGTGCTCCCTAGTTTGTTATCTAGACACACCTTCTTTGGTCAAAGAGTTAGGTTCACGCCGAAGCTCTCAAGACCACCTCAGTTGCTTTGAAAAGCAAGCTTCCCTCTCGAACTTAGTGATATATCGGTGGTTCGTGATATTCTGATTATCTGTCCATAAGTATCGCCATGTTGACACATGACCGTGTGGTCAAGTTCGTGAGTATGTTGGTTCTCTGAACCGCTACTTCTCCAAGAAACCATACTAGATATACTGGACTAGTTGGTTGAGCTTAAACAACAACTTGGAGAGTTGTAAGACAAGAGCTCTATCCGACTTGATTCTTCTTAAAATGAATGTCTAGTTTTGACCGTGTTGAAGTCAGGAAGTATCTCCTTTCTGGATATGCTATCTTCCCCATCTTTGATTTGAGCTTGGGTTATCGTCAAATCAAACTCAGTTCCAAGGACTATTTTGACGATGTTTATACTCATGGTGTTTCTCTTGAGTACATCTTCATGTCCTTTGGCCTGACCAATACTTTTGCCTTGTTCATGCGACATACGAGTCTCTCATTGGAGTATTTTGATAAGTTTGTTGTTTAGCCCATCGATAACATTCTTATTTTCTCCATGCCTAAAGAGGTTCATATTGAACAGTTGGCAGTAATGTTGGAAACTTTTAAGAACCATCTTTGTGTTATCACGAAGTATGTGTTCTGGATGTTGGAAGTGATCTTCTCTAGTCCATGTGCATTTGCTGAAAGATGTCGCCGTGGATCTGAGTAGAGTTTCCTTTGTTTTCCTCGGGAATCATCGCAAGTCAGTCATGCATGTGCGGAATATTCTTGAGATGGCAGGTTGTTACCTCCATTTTCTTGAAAAGTTCATATATGCACAGTAAGCCACTGACTGGTTTGTTCAAGAAAGAGAAGAATCTTAAGAACTTCAATATCTTCTTTGATGTCCCCACAAGAACTCAACTGTGTTACGCAATCTAGCTCAATCTTTTGGGAGCTTGACATTGTAGTCTATATCTTGAGAATCTAGCGACTTTACCTTGGTGGTAACTATTGCAAATTTCAATCTGGACATGCCGAGTCTGAAATATTGTTACACCTAACCTAAGCTGAATCTCAAGCGGCAATGATGGTTAGTGTTTCTCAAGGATTCATGACATAGGTCTCTTTGTAAATCCGGCAAGATTGATGTTGTGGTTAACACAATTAGTCGGAAGGTCTAATGTCATAATCTCTTGAATCATCAAGAATAACGACTCTTCATAAGGATCTTGTGCGACTTATTCTAGGAGTTGCCCTTATGTCTTTTCAATCCGAAAGTCCGACCTTCACTTGATGACTTATTGAAGGCTATTCCGAAGCCTGATATTGGTGTCTATAACATCAATGAGAACTTTAGAAGCACAATTGTTAAATGTTTCTCGGTCAATCCCTCGAAACCATTTCTCCTATGACAACAACTCCGTTAGGACAAAGTTTCAGTCCCCGGTGATCCTTGCTACGTTGTTCCACGACGCTTTTTCCCTTCCTTTGGATTTTACTTGAAGCTCTCTTAAATTCACACGTTGTGTGAATTCGTCAGTCATATGTGACCCCAGTACTTTTGAGCAAGCCTTAACCGAATGGCAATCCTCTATTCACATTCGAAGTTCAAAATCCTGGGAGAAGTATCCTTCCTTAGGATGCCAAATATCCGTTGTCTATTCGTACAAGTACCATGAAGTAATATCATGAACCTTGGCACTTTAGTAACCAGTGTTCTTCTCCTTCCTTTGGTTTGTACCCGAAGTTCTAATCAATTCACACGTTGTGTGAATTCGTCAGTTATCTAGGCCCCAACCTTTTTAGTAGCCAACAAATCGTTTCATGTATCTTGCCCGAAGAGTGACTATGATTTTGAAATCCAAAGTTGCTCTCGTTGGATAATCATCCATGCTTCTACGAGTCACCCTCCCTAAGAGTGTCTCGTTATGGTATCAAAGGCATTTTAACTCCTCGCTACCTTGTCCTTCGTATTCTTTTAAAGCGTGGAGAAATTTCCTACCAAAATTTGAAACTTCTTTCGTCTCCTCCGTTACCTTGACGTGTTTCATGTTTCTCAACTCAAGAGTTGTTTCTAAGCACTCCTTCCATGAGTTGACCATGAGATACTCGATCTTTCTGAAGATCCGCCGTCCAGTGTCGTTCCCTCTTTCCTTTAGGGTGAAGAAAGCCAAATGAAGATCTCTTCATGGTCTTATGGACCAACTTCTTCATGATGTCGTGGATCAACCTCTTCAACAAGGAAGATTGTCGTGGTACCGACAAGATCGTTGAAGACCGGTGTAGTCCTTGTTACCTTCTCTATTCCTACCTTGGAATCTCGGGACGAGATTCTTTTAAGGGGGATAGATCTGTAATACCCCTCTTTTAGCTAAAACTAATTAGGGTTTGATTGTGCATCATGAGCATCATTGTTTTCCTAAGAAAAATGCATTGAAGTGAAATATTTGAAAACCCTGATGTTGGTTTGATTCCCCCTCTCTTTCAAATGCTCAAAATGTTCTTAAATTTTCCAAACTTAAATATGTGGCTCATTTGCATTATGTAAAGAAGGCCATGATTATTTTGGAAGTTTGAAAATAGTTTGCATTTTCAAACAGATTTCAAATTGCAAAAGAATTTTGGAAACAAAATAAAACAGAATTTTGGAAAAGAGAGAGAAGAGAAGACCAATCCCTATTTGTGTTGCAGCCCATCTCCTCACTTCCCTCCTCTCTCTGGCGCAGCCCAACACAGCCCAGCAGCAGCCCAACCCTCAACCCACCTCAGCCCAGGAAACCCCCAGGGGTTTTTGGCAAAAATGCCATCTCCCCCGCGGCTCCAAGCAGGTGCCTGGCACCTCGCCGGCCCTCCGATCCCGCCACCGCGCTGCGATGCACGCCGCCGCTCTACGGCGGCTATAAAGCCTCTGCGCCACCGCCAAGAGGAACCCTAGCCCTGCCCCTCTCCGCTTCTTCCTCCTCTGGCTCTCTTCCGTACACGCCCGAGCCGGAACCCTAGCTGCAGGCCGCCGTCGATTCCCGCAGCTCCGGCCACCCCCGAGCTCCACCGAGGTTCCCACGAGCTCCGCCACACCGCGGCGCCCCTCCTCGCTGAAGCGCACAAGCCGGGAAGGCCCCAGCACCGCGAATCGGCTTCTTCTTCCCGAGCTCCGACCGCCGGTAACCGGCTCGTCGCCGGCGATACGGACCTCCTCCGGCCTCGTCGGCGCTTCCGTTAGCTCCGCGGTGAGCTTCTCGTCCTCCAGGACCCCTCGGCCGTCTTCCTCCCCCTCTGTAGCATCGCCGCCACGAGCGCCCGAGCCCGCCGCCGCCAGTCGTCGTCGCCGGCCAAGCTCCGGCTGCCATACGAGAGCGGCGCCACCGCGAGGGTGCTCAGCGCAGAGCCGCGCACCTAGCGCGCCCCTCGGCGCCTCCAGGGGAGCCCCGTAGCTCCTCCTGCGCTTGCTCACCGGCGCGCCGGCCACCGTGGTTGACCACCATGGTGGACTCCGGTGGGGCCCGCCCCTTTCTCTTTTTATTTTTATTATTTTCAGAAATTAATAAATCCATGACATGTGGGGCCCGTTGTCAGAATTTTAATAATTTCCGTAAATATTTAGAAAAAGAATAAAACCCTGACATGTGGGTCCAACCTGTCAGGCTTTTAATAATTTCTGGAATTTTCAGAAATGATTTAAAATGAATAAAACGTGTAAAATTCATAACTTATTCATTTTAAATCAGAAAAATATGTATAATATATGAAATTTTCAGAAAGATGAGATCTACAATTTGGTTACAAAATCATGCATTGTTAAACAACTTTGAACCCTAGTTGTTTTAGAAGAACATAATCAACCCTTCTGAGGTTTCCGGAACTGCTAACCCTAGTTCGCCGAAACCCAGTTAAATTGATGATGTCTTAGGGTTATTTCAGTACTTAATTAACATGTCATCTCATCATACTTGTATGCGCATTGCATCGATGCCATGTGTTGATTGTTTCTTTACCTTTCCGGTGTTTGCTTCTTCGCGATCGATAGAGCAAGTGCCCGAAACGATGAAGATCGACAATGACGCAACTCAATACTTGTCCATCTACGAACAAGTCAAGCATGGGATCTTCGAAGATCCACATTGGTTTGTCAGGGACAAAGGCAAGCCCTAACCTGGTTCATATTATGGTTTCGAAATGCTTTTACTTCTGGTTCCTACATATTGCATTCGATTCCAATATGTTTTATCGGCAGATATAGTTATCCTATGTGTGTTGCATTTACCATCCTTGTAGCCTAAATACTCTGATCCACTGCTCCCAGCAAGACTAGGTTTGAGCTATGTGTGCATCGCTAGAGCCATTATATCGAATATGCTTAGCCATGCTTAGTTAACGAATTCTGATCCATCCGGTTGATGAATCAGAGCTGCGAATAAACCTAGTAAGACAGGATGACGTGGTAGGATCAGTGATGATAATAAACTTGTTAAAGGCTTGGATGGGCCGCCACATGGGGAAGTGGTGATTTGACTCGTTCTCGCCGATACTAGGACCTGAGTTCTCGCCTTCGGAACCAAGACTGAGCGTACAACCACACGGGGCCCATGGGAAACCCTTGGCCCGAACTTGCCTAGCTTACCCATGAGTCAATTAGTTTGCGAGTTCCATTTGGCATTCTGCATGGCGAAGGCGTGGAAAAGGTTTTCAAAGGTGCATCATACAGGGATGTGGCTAGGGTGAAGGATGCTGGAGGCATTGAACTGGATCCCCTGCACACAATAACCGGGACCGCCTCGGAGAATGGCTACCTACGATGACGGAGTTCCCAGTTAGATTGACTCATGGAATAGGCGAAGCAACGGAAAGGTTTTGGTCGACCACCCTCTGCCGGCACACCAAGGAAGTGTGTAACGTACGGCGCTAAGAGTCGGTCGGCGCGTGTGGGTAAAGTTGTACACCCCCGGGTAAATCTTTTCGAAAAGCCGTGTCCACGGTTACGGACGACTTGGTGATGGATTCTGTGATCATAGACAACTTAAACCTAATCGTAAAACTTGGAATCAATGTGTGATAAGGATCCCTCCTCAGGGTATCGAGGGGGTGCTCCTAGTTGTTAGGTTCAGCTAATGATGAAGATTCGGTGGATTCAATATGATGATCATTAGAGCTAGAGATATCGCTCTCTTATCCTCTTTTAAAATGATCTGAATAGACGAGCTTCTGATCCCTCTTGTTTTACAAAGGAAAACTGGCTTTCCGCAAAATAAGCTCCACATAAAGCCTCGCATACCAGCTTTGCTAAAAGGTTGTACTAAGTCTTGCTGAGTCCCTGTACTCAGCTTTGCATGCTTTGTTTCAGACGAAGACTCTCCAACAGATGAAGGTTTCTAGGTCGACACCGACGAGTAGCTTGGGATTCCCAGGTGGCAGCCTGGAATCTATGGGCTGGGACGTCACCGTTATGCTCCTGGCCTCTTAGGCCTTTTGTTATCTTGCTATTTAGAATAGCATAACTTCGCTTCCGTTGATTGATGAATTGTCAGGTCAGTGACCTCTGCTTGTAATACTTTGGTTTTTCGCTCAGCTATGAGCTTGTATTACTCTTTGAGTCGTAGAGTCACTGTTGTGTTACCGATTCTCACCCTGTAGGCCCTAGAGATCTAGGTTAGGCTTATGCTAGATGGTGATCTGGGTTTGTCTAGCCTACGACCCCCGGGGTTGCCACAGGTTTTGGTATCAGAGCAGGACTGCCTGTAGGAAACACTTTCTATTGGTCGATGTTGAGTCTAGTGTTTGCGAAAACTATTTGAAAGCTAAAAGTATTTGCGAAAATCTTATTAGGATTCTTTTTACTCCTTATCTGGTATCGCTCTAATTCAGAGTCACCTTACATTGTGTTGATTTGAAAAAGTTTTACCATCTCTTCTGGTCTTTCAAAACTTAGGTGCCTCAAGGGCAGGTCGTTTCTTAACCAGTTGACCTAGTGTTGAGTTCTCTAAACTCTTGTGTGTTCTTTGTATCTCCTTTGTTTTGTTTCAATCGAGAGATTCCTTTCCATCATGATCTCTCTACTTTGTGGGTTCCACATAATTCTGTTCTAGGCTTCGAGGTTTCCTTTCACCTTGTATGCCTCCTTTTTATTTGCTTGGGTACTTCTAAAGCTAGGTATGGCTTCTTGAAAGTTACCTTGTGTTTACTACCTCATAGTGACCTCTGTAACACTCAGATGGTAGTTACTCATTTCTCCGTGTTTTAACCCTTGGACTTGAACCGAAGGTCCCGGATTGTGCTGGGTTCTCTTAGTGTGAATCTCAGTACATGATGCTGACCTTTAACCCAAGATCCATTCCATTGACCCCTGTTGTCCATGGTCAAACCATACATCAGGATGTCTAAATCCATTTATCTTCCAAGCTTGTGGTTATTGTCGTGATTGAATTACGGCAACAAAAGATCTTTCCTATCATTAGCTATGACAGAGGTTCTTTTATGGAACCAAATGGATCACGACAAGAGTGCTCTTTGTGAGTCTCACATATATGTCTGTGACTCTGCCACGCCTCCCTTTTCCGCATGAGTTTTGGAAGAGTGTTATCTTGTGCATCTACATCTCAGGATTTCCGATCCTGTTCATGTCCCTCCTCTTAGTTGCTTTCTGACCTTTGTCTGCTAGTTAGCAGCCAAGTTGTAATTGTGCATTGGAATCTCCTAGTGCATGTTACTCTTGTAGTCTTCCAAGACATTTCACTCCGAGATGTCAGGAGAAACAAACTCCAGTACCTCGTCCATTTCTAGGACCCGATCAAAGTGTTGTCATCCGCAGGATGTGAGGTTTATGCACCTTCTGTTCTGTTCTACCTTAGAGTATCACACTCTTTTATATCTATAGGTCGTGCTAAGTCTCATGGCCTTATTGATGAAGTGATGCTCTTGCATATCTTTACTCAACCTTCCTTCGAGTTGTCCGTGCTTGGGAATGTTGGGGTGTTTGTATTATTGTGGCCATCCGAGATTCTCAGTAATTCTCATTGCTTTGAAATCCAAGGACATTTGTGTCATTCTTAGCATGATTGTTAACCAATCACTAAGCAAAGTTTGACTGTGCTCCCTAGTTTGTTATCTAGACACACCTTCTTTGGTCAAAAAGTTAGGTTCACGCCGAAGCTCTCAAGACCACCTCAGTTGCTTTGAAAAGCAAGCTTCCCTCTCGAACTTAGTGATATATCGGTGGTTCGTGATATTCTGATTATCTATCCATAAGTATCGCCATGTTGACACATGACCGTGTGGTCAAGTTCGTGAGTATGTTGGTTCTCTGAACCGCTACTTCTCCAAGAAACCATACTAGATATACTGGACTAGTTGGTTGAGCTTAAACAACAACTTGGAGAGTTGTAAGACAAGAGCTCTATCCGACTTGATTCTTCTTAAAATGAATGTCTAGTTTTGACCGTGTTGAAGTCAGGAAGTATCTCCTTTGTGGATATGCTATCTTCCCCATCTTTGATTTGAGCTTGGGTTATCGTCAAATCAAACTCAGTTCCAAGGACTATTTTGACGATGTTTATACTCATGGTGTTTCTCTTGAGTACATCTTCATGTCCTTTGGCCTGACCAATACTTTTGCCTTGTTCATGCGACATACGAGTCTCTCATTGGAGTATTTTGATAAGTTTGTTGTTTAGCCCATCGATAACATTCTTATTTTCTCCATGCCTAAAGAGGTTCATATTGAACAGTTGGCAGTAATGTTGGAAACTTTTAAGAACCATCTTTGTGTTATCACGAAGTATGTGTTCTGGATGTTGGAAGTGATCTTCTCTAGTCCATGTGCATTTGCTGAAAGATGTCGCCGTGGATCTGAGTAGAGTTTCCTTTGTTTTCCTCGGGAATCATCGCAAGTCAGTCATGCATGTGCGGAATATTCTTGAGATGGCAGGTTGTTACCTCCATTTTCTTGAAAAGTTCATATATGCACAGTAAGCCACTGACTGGTTTGTTCAAGAAAGAGAAGAATCTTAAGAACTTCAATATCTTCTTTGATGTCCCCACAAGAACTCAACTGTGTTACGCAATCTAGCTCAATCTTTTGGGAGCTTGACATTGTAGTCTATATCTTGAGAATCTAGCGACTTTACCTTGGTGGTAACTATTGCAAATTTCAATCTGGACATGCCGAGTCTGAAATATTGTTACACCTAACCTAAGCTGAATCTCAAGCGGCAATGATGGTTAGTGTTTCTCAAGGATTCATGACATAGGTCTCTTTGTAAATCTGGCAAGATTGATGTTGTGGTTAACACAATTAGTCGGAAGGTCTAATGTCATAATCTCTTGAATCATCAAGAATAACCACTCTTCATAAGGATCTTGTGTGACTTATTCTAGGAGTTGCCCTTATGTCTTTTCAATCCGAAAGTCCGACCTTCACTTGATGACTTATTGAAGGCTATTCCGAAGCCTGATATTGGTGTCTATAACATCAATGAGAACTTTAGAAGCACAATTGTTAAATGTTTCTCGGTCAATCCCTCGAAACCATTTCTCCTATGACAACAACTCCGTTAGGACAAAGTTTCAGTCCCCGGTGATCCTTGCTACGTTGTTCCACGATGCTTTTTCCCTTCCTTTGGATTTTACTTGAAGCTCTCTTAAATTCACACGTTGTGTGAATTCGTCAGTCATATGTGACCCCAGTACTTTTGAGCAAGCCTTAACCGAATGGCAATCCTCTATTCACATTCGAAGTTCAAAATCCTGGGAGAAGTATCCTTCCTTAGGATGCCAAATATCCGTTGTCTATTCGTACAAGTACCATGAAGTAATATCATGAACCTTGGCACTTTAGTAACCAGTGTTCTTCTCCTTCCTTTGGTTTGTACCCGAAGTTCTAATCAATTCACACGTTGTGTGAATTCGTCAGTTATCTAGGCCCCAACCTTTTTAGTAGCCAACAAATCGTTTCATGTATCTTGCCCGAAGAGTGACTATGATTTTGAAATCCAAAGTTGCTCTCGTTGGATAATCATCCATGCTTCTACGAGTCACCCTCCCTAAGAGTGTCTCGTTATGGTATCAAAGGCATTTTAACTCCTCGCTACCTTGTCCTTCGTATTCTTTTAAAGCGTGGAGAAATTTCCTACCAAAATTTGAAACTTCTTTCGTCTCCTCCGTTACCTTGACGTGTTTCATGTTTCTCAACTCAAGAGTTGTTTCTAAGCACTCCTTCCATGAGTTGACCATGAGATACTCGATCTTTCTGAAGATCCGCCGTCCAGTGTCGTTCCCTCTTTCCTTTAGGGTGAAGAAAGCCAAATGAAGATCTCTTCATGGTCTTATGGACCAACTTCTTCATGATGTCGTGGATCAACCTCTTCAACAAGGAAGATTGTCGTGGTACCGACAAGATCGTTGAAGACCGGTGTAGTCCTTGTTACCTTCTCTATTCCTACCTTGGAATCTCGGGACGAGATTCTTTTAAGGGGGATAGATCTGTAATACCCCTCTTTTAGCTAAAACTAATTAGGGTTTGATTGTGCATCATGAGCATCATTGTTTTCCTAAGAAAAATGCATTGAAGTGAAATATTTGAAAACCCTGATGTTGGTTTGATTCCCCCTCTCTTTCAAATGCTCAAAATGTTCTTAAATTTTCCAAACTTAAATATGTGGCTCATTTGCATTATGTAAAGAAGGCCATGATTATTTTGGAAGTTTGAAAATAGTTTGCATTTTCAAACAGATTTCAAATTGCAAAAGAATTTTGGAAACAAAATAAAACAGAATTTTGGAAAAGAGAGAGAAGAGAAGACCAATCCCTATTTGTGTTGCAGCCCATCTCCTCACTTCCCTCCTCTCTCTGGTGCAGCCCAACACAGCCCAGCAGCAGCCCAACCCTCAACCCACCTCAGCCCAGGAAACCCCCAGGGGTTTTTGGCAAAAATGCCATCTCCCCCGCGGCTCCAAGCAGGTGCCTGGCACCTCGCCGGCCCTCCGATCCCGCCACCGCGCTGCGATGCGCGCCGCCGCTCTACGGCGGCTATAAAGCCTCTGCGCCGCCGCCAAGAGGAACCCTAGCCCTGCCCCTCTCCGCTTCTTCCTCCTCTGGCTCTCTTCCGTACACGCCCGAGCCGGAACCCTAGCTGCAGGCCGCCGTCGATTCCCGCAGCTCCGGCCACCCCCGAGCTCCACCGAGGTTCCCACGAGCTCCGCCACACCGCGGCGCCCCTCCTCGCTGAAGCGCACAAGCCGGGAAGGCCCCAGCACCGCGAATCGGCTTCTTCTTCCCGAGCTCCGACCGCCGGTAACCGGCTCGTCGCCGGCGATACGGACCTCCTACGGCCTCGTCGTCGCTTCCGTTAGCTCCGCGGTGAGCTTCTCGTCCTCCAGGACCCCTCGGCCGTCTTCCTCCCCCTCTGTAGCATCGCCGCCACGAGCGCCCGAGCCCGCCGTCGCCAGTCGTCGTCGCCGGCCAAGCTCCGGCTGCCATACGAGAGCGGCGCCACCGCAAGGGTGCTCAGCACAGAGCCGCGCACCTAGCGCGCCCCTCGGCGCCTCCAGAGGAGCCCCGTAGCTCCTCCTGCGCTTGCTCACCGGTGCGCCGGCCACCGTGGTTGACCACCATGGTGGACTCCGGTGGGGCCCGCCCCTTTCTCTTTTTATTTTTATTATTTTCAGAAATTAATAAATCCATGACATGTGGGGCCCGTTGTCAGAATTTTAATAATTTCCGTAAATATTTAGAAAAAGAATAAAACCCTGACATGTGGGTCCAACTGTCAGGCTTTTAATAATTTGAATTTTCAGAAATGATTTAAAATGAATAAAACGTGTAAAATTCATAACTTATTCATTTTAAATCAGAAAAATATGTATAATATATGAAAATTTTCAGAAAAATGAGATCTACAATTTGGTTACAAAATCATGCATTGTTAAACAACTTTGAACCCTAGTTGTTTTAGAAGAACATAATCAACCCTTCTGAGGTTTCCGGAACTGCTAACCCTAGTTCGCCGAAACCCAGTTAAATTGATGATGTCTTAGGGTTATTTGAGTACTTAATTAACATGTCATCTCATCATACTTGTATGCGCATTGCATCGATGCCATGTGTTGATTGTTTCTTTACCTTTCCGGTGTTTGCTTCTTCGCGATCGATAGAGCAAGTGCCCGAAACGATGAAGATCGACAATGACGCAACTCAATACTTGTCCATCGATGAACAAGTCAAGCATGGGATCTTCGAAGATCCACATTGGTTTGTCAGGGACAAAGGCAAGCCCTAACCTGGTTCATATTATGGTTTCGAAATGCTTTTACTTCTGGTTCCTACATATTGCATTCGATTCCAATATGTTTTATCGGCAGATATAGTTATCCTATGTGTGTTGCATTTACCATCCTTGTAGCCTAAATACTCTGATCCACTGCTCCCAGCAAGACTAGGTTTGAGCTATGTGTGCATCGCTAGAGCCATTATATCGAATATGCTTAGCCATGCTTAGTTAACGAATTCTGATCCATCCGGTTGATGAATCAGAGCTGCGAATAAACCTAGTAAGACAGGATGACGTGGTAGGATCAGTGATGATAATAAACTTGTTAAAGGCTTGGATGGGCCGCCACATGGGGAAGTGGTGATTTGACTCATTCTCGCCGATACTAGGACCTGAGTTCTCGCCTTCGGAACCAAGACGAGCGTACAACCACACGGGGCCCATGGGAACCCCTTGGCCTGAACTTGCCTAGCTTACCCATGAGTCAATTAGTTTGCGAGTTCCATTTGGCATTCTGCATGGCGAAGGCGTGGAAAAGGTTTTCAAAGGTGCATCATACAGGGATGTGGCTAGGGTGAAGGATGCTGGAGGCATTGAACTGGATCCCCTGCACACACAACCGGGACCGCCTCGGAGAATGGCTACCTACGATGACGGAGTTCCCCAGTTAGATTGACTCATGGAATAGGCGAAGCAACGGAAAGGTTTTGGTCGACCACCCTCTCGGCACACCAAGGAAGTGTGTAACGTACGGCGCTAAGAGTCGGCGCGTGTGGGTAAAGTTGTACACCCCAGGTAAATCTTTTCGAAAAGCCGTGTCCACGGTTACGACGACTTGGTGATGGATTCTGTGATCATAGACAACTTTAACCTAATCGTAAAACTTGGAATCAATGTGTGATAAGGATCCCTCCTCGGGGTATCGAGGGGTGCTCCTAGTTGATAGGTTCAGCTGATGATGAAGATTCGGTGGATTCAATATGATGATCAGTAGAGCTAGAGATATCGCTCTCTTATCCTCTTTTAAAATGATCTGAATAGACGAGCTTCTGATCCCTCTTGTTTTACAAAGGAAAACTGGCTTTCCACAAAATAAGCTCCACATAAAGCCTCGCATACCAGCTTTGCTAAAAGGTTGTACTAAGTCTTGCTGAGTCCCTGTACTCAGCTTTGCATGCTTTGTTTCAGACGAAGACTCTCCAACAGATGAAGGTTTCTAGGTCGACATCGACGAGTAGCTTGGGATTCCAGGTGGCAGCCTGGAATCTATGGGCTGGGACGTCGCCGTTATGCTCCTGGCCTCTTAGGCCTTTTGTTATCTTGCTATTTAGAATAGCATAACTTCCGTTGATTGATGAATTGTCAGGTCAGTGACCTCTGCTTGTAATACTTTGGTTTCTTCAGCTATAGCTTGTATTACTCTTTGAGTCGTAGAGTCACTGTTGTTTATTCTCTCACCCTGTAGGCCCTAGAGATCTAGGTTAGGCTTATGCCAGATGGTGATCTGGGTTTGTCTAGCCTACGACCCCCGGGGTTGCCACATAGAGGCTCTGGCCAAGTTGATACTTGTAACTCCAAGAGGGGGTATTTATGCTAGATTGTGGGATCATGCCTCCATTGAATCTGGGATGAAAGTTCTAAGGTTGTGGATGTGATGTTGCCACTAGGGATAAAACATCAATGCTTTGTCTAAGGATATTTGTATTGTTTACATTATGCACAATACTTAATGCATTTGTCTGTTTGCAACTTAATACTGGAAGGGGTGCGGATGCTAACCCGAAGGTGGACTTTTTAGGCATAGATGCATGCTGGATGGCGGTCTATGTTCTTTTCGTAATGCCCTAAGTAAATCTCATAGTAGTCATCATGATATGTATGTGCATTGTTATGCCCTCTCTATTTGTCAATTGCCCAACTGTAATTTGTTCACCCAACATGTTATTTATCTTATTGGAGAGACACCACTAGTGAACTATGGACCCCGGTACATTCTTTTACATCTGAAATACAACCTACTGCAATCATTGTTCTCTTTTGTTTTCTGCAAGCAAACATCATTTTTCACACCATACGTTTAATTTGTTTTCAGCAAGCCGGTGAGATTGACAACCTCACCGTTAAGTTGGGGCAAAGTAGTTTGATTGTGTTGTGCGTTGGCACCGGAATCCCGGTGTTGCGCCGCACTACACTCCTTCACCAACAACCTTCCCGTGGTCTTCATCTCCTACTGGTTCGATAACCTTGGTTTCTTTGAGGGAAAACTCGTTGTTGTACTCATTATACCTTCCTCTTGGGGTTCCCAACGGACGTGTGCTTTACCATCACAAGCTAATTCTGGCGCCGTTGTCGGGGAGATCAAGACACGCAGGGAGTCTCTCACACCCAATCTCTTTACTTTGTTTATTGTCTTGCTTTATTTTATTTTCTGTCTTGTTTGCTTTCTTTATATCAAAAACACAAAAAAATTAGTTAATCGCATTTATTTTATCGGTTTACCCTCGTTTATTTCATTATGCGTCTTCCTAAGTTCACTTTGAAAGATAAATCGGTAGGGAGTGGGTCTATCATTGGAAGAGATAATATAGAAGAATTTTTCAATCATGTTAGTAAGGTTGAAGATTTTGAATATAGATCCTTGGTAGAACTTGCTCCTAATTATGAAATTGCTACTGCCTCTTTAGTGCACATGTTGGAAGCTAGATTTGTTAATCTTAATCCTATAATGCAACATATGTTTCTTACACTCCGTGATAGGGAAGAAGGAGAGAAGAAATATTTTGTTTTAGAAACCCTTCTTAAAGAATTTGGTGATGTAGCTAGAGAAGCTAGAAAAGTCTTTATTCAACATAAGATGCTTGGCTTTTATATCAATGTTGCAAATATCCTTGAAAGGATGGAAAAAGATAGGCTAAAGTACACTAATGAAGCCAATTGTGAGGGGGAGACTAAAGTGTCAATACCTTATAAGCTCATAGGAATGCATGAGGCACTAGAAAAGAATTTTGATTGGATTGTTACTGAAAATTTATTTAATGAGGATAGTAAGCCTAAAAGTAATGAAAGAGGAGCTTCTGAAACTTACATAGATAAGATACAATGCATCGTTGATAAAACCCCCAACTCCTCTATTGATGCTTCTTCTCTTGATGTTACTTGATTTTCACTCTCTGCGCCTAGCTGAAAGGCGTTAAAGAAAAACGCTTATGGGAGACAACCCATTATTTTATTTCTGCAATTTTTGTTTTATATTTGAGTCAAGGTGCTTGTTACTACTGTAGCAATACCTTTGTATCTTTATTTTCTTGCATTGTTGTTCCAAGTAAAGTCTTTGATAGAAAGTTGATACTAGGTTTGGATTTCTGCGCAGAAACAGATTTCTAGCTGTCACGGTTTTGAGTTTTTCTCTCTGTAGGAAAATCTAAAAATCTTGAAAAAATTCATGAGTAATCCTCAGATATGTACGCAATTTTCATTCAACTGGATCTTTTCCATCTGAGCATGTTAAGTGCCTCGAAAAAATTCGTCTTTACGGACTGTTCTGTTTTGACAGATTCTGCCTTTTATTTCGCATTGCCTCTTTTACTGTGTTTGAGTGTGTTTGAGTGGGTTTCTTTGCTCCATTAAATTTCAGTAACCTTGGGTAATATGCAGAAGTGTTGGGAATGATTGTGTCCTTGCTGAACATGTGAATTTTTCATTATGCACTAACCCTGTAATGAGATTGCTTTGAGTTTGGTGTGAAGGAAGTTTTCAAGGATCAAGAGAGGAGGATGATATAATATGATCAAGAAGAGTGACAATTCTAAGCTTGGGGATGCCCCATCCCTGCATATTTCAAGAAGACTCAAGCGTCTAAGCTTGGGGATGTCCAAGGCATCCCCTTCTTCATCAACAACTTATCAGGTCACCTCTAGTGAAACTATATTTTTATTCGGTCACATCTTATGTGCTTTACTTGGAGCGTCTGGGTGCTTTTATTTTTGTTTTGTTATTTTCATTCTCTGAATAAATCGGATCCTAACATACTTGTGTGGGAGAGAGACACGCTCCGCTTTTTCATTTGAACATTGGTGTTCTTCGTTTTATTTTTCATGTTCATGGCAAAAGCTGAAAGCCGCTGCACTTATTGCTATTTGGTTGGAAACAAAAAATACTTCATGTGGTAGTTGGTATATTGTCTTGAATAATTTGATACTTGGCAATTGTTTTGAGCTCTCAAGTAGATCATGTTTAAGCTCCTGCATCATGTAGTGTAAACCTATTAGTGGAGAACTACCATAGAGCTTGTTGAAATTTGGTTTGCATGATTGGTCTCTCTAAGGTCTAGATATTTTCTGGTAAAAGTGTTTGAGCAACAAGGAAGACAGTGTAGAGTCTTATAATGCTTGCAATATGTTCTTATGTAAGTTTTGTTGTACCAATTTATACTTGTGTTTGCTTCAAACAACCTTGCTAGCCAAAGCCTTGTACTGAGAGGGAATGTTTCTCGTGCATCCAAAACCTTGAGCCAAAACCTATGCCATTTGTGTCCACCATAACTACCTACTATGTGGTATTTTTCTGCCATTCCAAGTAAATACTTCATGTGCTACCTTTAAACAATTCAAAACTTTATTACTCCTTATTTGTGTCAATGTTTCATAACTCATGAGGAAGTATGTGGTGTTTTATCTTTCAATTTTGTTGGGCAGACTTTCACCAATGGACTAGTGGCATATACATTCGCTTATCCAATAATTTTGCAAAAAGAGCTGGCAACGGGGTGCCTAGCCCCAATTAATTAACTTTCATTAATAATTCGCTTCACATGTTTTGCCCTGATTTATCAGTAAGCAAATTAATTTGCAAATAGACACTCCTCCATGGTATGTGAAATGTTGGAAGACACCCGAGGATTCGGTTAGCCATGGCTTCTGAAAGCAAAAGGTTGGGAGGAGTGTCATCTATAAATAAAACTAAAATACATGTGTAAACAAAAGAGAAGAGGGATGATCTACCTTGCTGGTAGAGATAACGTCCTTCATGGGAGCCGATCTTTGAAAGTCTGTTTTACAAGGGGGTTAGAGTGCCCACTACCATTCGTTGACAACAACAAAAACCTCTCAAAACTTTATTTTTATGCTCTCTATATGATTTCAAAACTTGAAAAGCTCTAGCACATGATTTAATCCCTGCTTCCTCTGCGAAGGGCCCTTTTTTACTTTATGTTGAGTCAGTTTACCTACTTCTTTCTATCTTAGAAGCAAACACTTGTGTCAACTGTGTGCATTGATTCTTACATGCTTGCTTATTCCACTCATCATATTACTTTGTGTTGACAATTATCCATGAGATATACATGTTAAAAGTTGAAAGCAATTGCTGAAACTTAAATCTTCCTTTGTGTTGCTTCAAAACCTTTTATTAAGAATCTATTGCTTTATGAGTTAACTCTTATGCAAGACTTTTTGATGCTTGTCTTGAAAGTACTATTCATGAAAAGTTTTTGCTATATGATTCAGTTTTTTAGTCATTATATTTTTGTTAGCAAACTATAGACCATTGCTTTGAGTCACTTCATTCATCTCATATGCTTTACAATAGTATTGATCAAGATTATGATGGTAGAATGTCACTTCAGAAATTATTAATTTTATCGTTTACCTACTCGAGGCCTAGGTAAGGGATGCTTGATACGTCTCCAACGTATCTATAATTTCTTATGTTCCATGCTAGTTTTATGACAATACCTACATGTTTTATTCACACTTTATAATATTTTTATGCATTTTCGGGACTAACCTATTAACAAGATGCCACGCCAGTTCCTGTTTTCGTTGTTTTTTATTTCAGAAAAGCTAGTTTACAAATATTCTCGAATTGGACGAAACAAAAGCCCACGGCCCTATTTTCCACGTCGAAGTCCGAAGAGTCGAGGAAGGTCGCAGGGGGCCCGCACCATAAGGCGGCGCGGCAGTGGGACCCCCACGCCGACCTATGGGAGGGAGCCCCCGGCTCCCCGACGCTCTCTCCGCCTATTTATTCTTTCGTCGGCGAAACCCTAGTACCGAGAGCCAAAATACGAGAAAGTTCGAGACGCTGCCTCCGTCAACCCCATCTCGGGGGTTCGGAAGATCTGGCACCCCGCCGGAGAGGGGAATCATCACCGAGGGCTCTACATCACTATGCCCGCCTCCGATCGTGAGTAGTTCATCCTTGGACTATGGGTCCATAGCAGTAGCTAGATGGTTGTCTTCTCCTCTTATGTCATCATGTTTAGATCTTGTGAGCTGCCTATCATGATCAAGATCATCTATTTGTAATGCTACATGTTGTGTTTGTTGGGATCCGATGAATATGGAATACTATGTCAAGTTGATTATTGATCTATCATATATGTTATTTATGATCTTGCATGCTCTCCGTTGCTAGTAGAGGCTCTGGCCAAGTTGATACGTGTAACTCCAAGAAGGGATATTTATGCTAGATAGTGGGTTCATGCCTCCATTGAATCTGGGACAGTGACAGAAAGTTCTAAGGTTGCGGATGTGTTGTTGCCACTAGGGATAAAACATCAATGCTTTGTCTAAGGATATTTGTATTGTTTACATTACGCATACTTAATGCAATTGTCTGTTGTTTGCAACTTAATACTGGAAAGGGTGCGGATGCTAACCCGAAGGTGGAGCATGCTGGATGGCGGTCTATGTTCTTTGTCGTAATACCCTAAGTAAATCTCATAGTAGTCATCATGATATGTATGTGCATTATTATGCCCTCTCTATTTGTCAATTGTCCAACTGTAATTTGTTCACCCAACATGTTATTTATCTTATTGGAGAGACACTGTGGACCCCGGTCCATTCTTTTACATCTGAAATACAACCTACTACAATCATTGTTCTCTTTTGTTTTCTGCAAGCAAACATCATTTTTCACGCCATACGTTTAATCCTTTGTTTTCAGCAAGCCGGTGAGATTGACAACCTCACTGTTAAGTTGGGGCAAAGTAGTTTGATTGTGTTGTGCAGGTTCCACGTTGGCACCGGAATCCCTGGTGTTGCGCCGCACTACACTCCTTCACCAACAACCTTCACGTGGTCTTCATCTCCTACTGGTTCGATAACCTTGGTTTCTTACTGAGGGAAAACTCGCTGTTGTACTCATTATACCTTCCTCTTGGGGTTCCCAACGGACGTGTGCTTTACCGTCACAAGCAGATGGCTACGCCTCAGGCAACCAGCAATGGGATGGGTGCGATGGCTACGCCTCCAAGGAGGTAAACGACGTCCAAAAACATCGTCGTCACCGGCATTGGCTGAAGCCTTGCGGTGCTTTCGCACACACCATCAAGTTCGCTACCGTCCTTGGAAGCCAAGAACCAGCGGAATCCGCCAGTCCTGCCAGAGCAAAACCGAGACACACCGAACCCCACGACAGTCAAAACTGGCTAAAGGGAATTGTACATACGGCGGGGCGCCGCCGCGCCACAACATTAACCTACCAGCCAAGGAACCCAACTCTCACGAGCAGGAGCATACCCAGGAGAGCAAACTCGGTCCCTACAAAGAGCAGCACCCGCACGTACAGGGCACACGGGAGCGGTTCGGCCCTGCGACACCAGCGTCCCAACGTGTACACGCACGGAGCTGAGCTTGCACCCTAGCAAGTAACCCTGATCAGGCTCGTCCATACCAAGCAGCCCAGATGAGGCCCAAACCTAGGCCCGCAAACCCAGATCTAGGCCCGCCGCATCCATCCCCTGGCCACGGCCACGTTAGTCAGCAGACAGCACACCACCACCTCGCCGGAGCTACGCAACCTCCACGCCGTGGACGAGCCACCACGCCGTCGTGTCCCGCGTCGAGCCCGACGTCCCTGCCGACCGCGCCGGCCCTCGCTGCCACATCCACGCGAGGAGGAGAAGAGTCCTCGCCTCCGACGCCTCGAGGCTTTGCCCGGCGACGCCGTCTAGCGGCAGCGAGGGACGGAAGGAGGGAGGAGGGAGCTGCCGGCTTGGGAAGCTAGGGTTCGCCCTGCCGCTCGCGGGAGCGAGCAGGGATAAAAAAAAACGCTGTAGGATATGTCTATTAAAATTAACTGTAGTGAGAACAATAGATATATATGTAAGAATACTAGAATAGACAGAAAACACAGAATCATGGAATGTATCACTACAGAAATAAAAAAGAGCATTGATCTGTCAGAGATAGATCACATCTTGATTATCGTTTGGAAAGCTATTCCCGTGACATCTCAACATTCCCAAGAACTAAGCAATCGATTTTTGTATTTCCTCCAATCAATATTAGTTGTCACTAATATAGATGCATCTAGATATATTTTAGTTCTAGGTATATCCATGCTAGTGGTAAGTAATATGAATTAGAGGATGTACTGAAATCGTGATATGTGTACTTGTGCAGTCGCAGAGCTTGTGGTTCAACTGCGCTAACACTCTGAATACTATCATGGACTCTGAAGCCTGAAAATCTCAGCTACGGTATCGTTGTCTGGTTCATTCCATCACGTTTCTTGATTGATCGATCTGTACAGAATATATACAATATGACGTGACGCATCCAAATACACCAAAGAATGATCTCGTGCATACAATAAAAAGGAGTAGCGACGAAGCCGCCCCCGCGCGGTAGGGTGGGGCTGCCTGCTGGTCTCTACGATCGCCATTGCTTGATTGCTTCCCGATCTCGCCACCATCTTACCTCCCACCCCATGAAAGACAGCCACGGGCTAACCACTCCATGTCACAAAAGAACATACCTGCGACCATTGAGCCATCTGCATCTCGTAACCAAAATCGAAAAGCATGGAAACAACAGGTGTAGCAATTAACAAGCAACATTTAAATACTACTAATCCAGAATACGCATGCACGCAAGCAGGAAACGGATGCACAGCAATGCAACATGTGGGTCGTAAATACCACGTAGGATACTCAGGAGGAAATTATGTACCCACTTGTGATAAAGGTTGTAGGCTACTATCTCAATTTCAAAAGATGGCAGGAAATTGATGATAATTAAATCCTACTAAGCAATAGCACCAAATAGAGAGAGCATGCTGGTGGAGAGGCGAGATGCCGCAACAATAAAAGATGAAAGCAGGCGAGCCAAACCAAACATAGCAAAGGGAAGCAAAGGCAAACTCCAACAAAAGGGGCACCAAACTGGTAAAGGGATAGGCTGGTATATAGGGAGACGAGGTGTCCAGGCGAGAAGGACAGGCAAGCGGGGAGACACAGCAACCGCGAGAGCGCGCGCGGGAGAAGAAGAACCAGCTCCATTTCGTTTCATATAGTGCGAGCTAGCCAGCTTGTAGACACTTAGATAGGGCGCTAGCTAGCGGAGGAAAGCAAAGGATTCAAAGGAGTTTTTTGTTTACTGGGTGGATCGATCTTTCCCTGGCTTGCAAGCAAAGGCCGGCCGGCCGAGGCGGCGCGCGGTAAGTTTCCTTTAAAGCGCGGCAGCGGGAAGCAGGAGTCCGCCCAGCATGCAGCAGCGTCGCAAGTCGGTGTTCGGGTCGGCGCCGTACGCGATGAAGCAGGCGGCGCTGGGCGCGGGCGTGGCGGCGCGGAAGAACGGCACGCCGCTGTCGATGGCGGCGGTGGTGTTCTCGCTGTTCGTGTTCGCGACGTTCCTCTACAACGAGGACATCAAGTCGATCGCCGACTTCCCCTTCAGCGCCGGCGCGCTCCGGGCCAAGTCCCCCGACCTGCACCTCCTGCAGGAGGCCGAGGCCGCCGCGCACCAGGCCGTCACCACCCTCGCCAGGCGCGGCGAGGAGGTCATCGTGCGCGTCCTCGACGCGCCCGCCACGGCGACCCTTCGGCCGGCCGCCAACGGCAGCATCACCGGGACGGTGGTGGTGGCCAGGGCCAATGCCGCCCTCGCCAAAGCCAACGCCAACGCGGCCGCGAAGGAGGAGGAGGGGCAGGAGAAGGACAGGGACGTGACGCTGCCTAGGGTGCTGGGAGGCGGCGGCGCGGAGGAGGCGAAGCGGCGGGAGGACGAGGAGGTGGCCGAGAGGGCATCCACGGCGAAGGCGGCCGCGGCGACGTCGGCGCTGCGGACGGTGGTGAGCGTGCCGGAGACGTGCGACCTGTACCGCGGCGGGTGGGTGCACGACGAGGTGAACGCGCCGGTGTACAAGGAGGCGCAGTGCGAGTTCCTGACGGAGCAGGTCACCTGCATGCGCAACGGCCGCCGCGACGACTCGTACCAGAAGTGGCGGTGGCAGCCCACCGACTGCGACCTCCCGCGGTATGTTCATTTCGTTTCCCCTTTCGTTTTTTCAGAGTTTCCAGTTTAGGGTTCGGGTTCCACGCCGAAATTCAAGGCCGAAAGGCCGGAGATAATCCTTCGTTTCCGGAACATCAGTTGCGGAGAGTGATGCGGGGTTTCGCTACCGTTTTCTGTATGGCTTTCTGTATTCGTCCGAGCACGTGACAAAGTGACAAACACCACTTTACTGAACACCCACACGACCTAATAAATGCTTTTCACATATTTCTAAAAAAATATAGACTAAAATCTGTCCAAGTACATTTTGAACCTGGGACAAGTATTTAGTGCGCGAGAAGAAGTATGGTTTTTTCTTCTTCTGTGATTTGGGTACTGTATCAGTTTGTTCGGCCGATCTTGTTTAGACTCGCTTCTCAAGCCCAATTACATTCCTCCAAAGACAACGTGTGTCAGAAACTAAAAGAAGTTTTATTGATCGAGATTGGTGTAGTTGGGTGGTTTAGAAGGTAGTGGCACCTTCAGCTCACCAGAGTTCAAACCTCAGGTTTAACAGATTTGATACTTTGGTGTCTCATTAAAGACGAAATATTTTTCTGGGAGGTTACTTTCCCGTCGACGGCGAGGCATCGATCTATGGTAACTTCATCAATCTCAAGATCCGTCGAATGAAGTTTCTTGAACGCAGTCCCTCGAAAATGCTCATAGTGATAGGGTGTGTGTGCATTCATAAAAGCGAATGTGTGCGTATATGTGAGCACCGTCTACGTCTATACTGTGTTTCGCAAAAAACAAAGTCTTATTGATCCGAAATGCAGGTTCGACGCGCTGCTGCTGCTGGAGCGGCTTCGCAACAAGCGTCTGATGTTCGTGGGCGACTCGCTGAACCGAAACCAGTGGGAGTCGATGGTGTGCCTGGTGCAGTCCGTGATCCCCAAGGGCCACAAGACCCTCACCAAGTTCGTCAACAATGGCTCCAGCAACATCTTCTACGCCCATGTACGTACTCCTACTTTGTAACGGTAGCGGAACATTGTACAACTTTGGGCTCATAACTAAAGTCAAAATGTTGCATATATGTTGTGGTGTGCAGGACTACAACGCGACAGTGGAGTTCTACTGGGCGCCGTTCCTGGTGGAGTCCAACTCCGACAACCCCAAGGTGCACAGCGTCCCCAACCGGATCATCCAGTGGCACTCCATCGCCAAGCACGCCCAGAACTGGGTCGGCGTCGACTACCTCGTCTTCAACACCTACATCTGGTGGCTCAACGAGCTCAACATGAAAGTCCTGTAAGTCTAGCCAACTGTACTACTCCCTCGAACACTTATTATAGATCGGAGGAAGATCATCTAATTGGAAACTCTGCGTGAATGTGTCACTGACATGTACATACGGTTTTGGGCTTGACAGGAAAGGGTCGTTCGAGGAGGGGGCTACCGAGTACGAGGAGGTCGACCGTCCCGTGGCGTACACCCAGGTGCTCAAGACATGGGCAAAGTGGGTGGACCGCAACATTGACCCCAACAGGACCACCGTCTTCTTCATGGGCATGTCACCCAACCACATCACGTAAGCCATTCCAGTACTGCTGCTACCACGTCTTCTTCTTTGTTGCTTGCACTGCACATTTGCCATCTTGTCTTTGCTTCAGATTTTCCTTTCTACATATCACCATATGGGTAGGAGTTTTCATACTTCAGTTCCGTCAGAAATGTGCAAGTGCACTGTATGCTACCAATAGTTTCCTTTATGGTTGGTTCATCGAGAGAAGGAGAGGTAGATCGAGACCCAAGAGCGCATTGATATTTCTCTTTCAGTTAGGTGTTGCGTTGATCATTGCCTTAATTTGCAAAAAAGGGGTAAAGATCGAGAGGGATTGTCAGATGTTAACCAACAAGTCACACTTGCTTTACACTCTCCTAATGAAGTAGGTGGTGAGAGAGGACCCTTGAACCTTTCAGAGATGCACACGCGCGAGCTATTATTTCGATCAGACACTCACACTCATTTTCATATGTCAAACAGGCCGGAGGCGTGGGGCAACCAGGGCGGCATCAAGTGCGCGATGGAGACGCAGCCGATCAGCAACCGGAGCGCGACGCTGGACGTGGGCACGGACTGGCGCCTCTACGCCGGCGCCCAGGACGTGCTGCGGACGTTCCGGCGCGTGCCTGTGCACTTCGTGGACATCACGGCGCTGTCGGAGCTGCGCAAGGACGCGCACACCTCCGTGCACACGCTCCGGCAGGGGAAGCTGCTCACGCCGGAGCAGCAGGCCGACCCCAGGACCTACGCCGACTGCATCCACTGGTGCCTGCCGGGACTCCCCGACACCTGGAACCAGTTCCTCTACGCCCACATCGTGTCCAGGCCCTGGACGACTGCATCCACTGAAGCGTAGGTTATCCTAATAACCTGAAGATTATTAGGTGAAACGAACGGAGCTGCAACGAGGCTCCCCTCCGGTGACTCCACAGAGGAGCGACAAGGGCAGCCGAACGAAACGAAGGATGCCTGCCCGCCACCTCTCTCTTTTTTCCTTTCACCATTTTTCTGTTGGTTGCGTAAAGCTCTGCCGTGTCGTTAACCTGTGATTTTTTTTTTGTTCAAAAGAAATGGAGGGTTAGGATAAAGAATTATCTGAGGTGGGCTGTGTTGACTACTAGCTCATTTCTTCTTCTCCTGCAAAAAGGTTGTGAGATGTATAGAGTTTTCGTGTACTCCGTATTACATTACACCATATACTGGTGCCCCCAAGATTAAGGGAGGTATAAAGGCCGCAATGTGCACCTGTTCTTCGCTAGTGTCGATCCCTATGTTCTTTCTCTTTTCCTTTTGGTTTCTGTCAGAGAGCGAGTAGATGTTCGACAGCTGCTGTGCAAGTACAATTATGTTCAGGTAAAGATGTGTCTCAAGAGAATCACCTACTCTGCACTTCTCTGCAGAAGATTCTTCTCCGGGAACATAGTTCTTACCTATGCAATCATGCGTATCCCCCTTTTCTCTTTACTATCCAATCATCAGATTGGTAAAGTGTCAGTTGTAACATACAAGTGTAAGGAGCAAATAATGAATGCAACTAAATCCAATCAGTCTAGTACGTCCTGGATGGTACCAAAAAGAACATTAATAGCTCACAAGACCATACACATATGCAAAAGAGATGACATGATTCACTGAACGCGTCGATTTTACCGGCTCCGGTAGGTACAACAGTGATGACGTCACGATGATGTCATCCATGTGTTGATCTAGTTTCTAGATATTTGTGAAATATGTCTGAAATTTGTGAAACATGTCTGAAACTTGTGAAAAATTATTTACTGTTCAAAGAATGTTTCACAAAGTTTCACATATGTTGCTCACGTGTTTATGAAACTTGTGAAACATTTTCTACTATTCAAATCTGTTTCAATTATGTTTCAGTTTTGTCAAAATAGGAACAAGTAGTCTCACCAATCTCAAAGCATAATTTGTGGTAGATGGCACTCCTACACATACAATTGCCTTTAAAAATGAGTTTTCGATGACTCACTAGCATCTGCATTTACCTACTCCTGTGGAAAACATCAACTTTTCTTTTGTTTTCTCCTGGTCCGTCTTGTAGGTAGGTGAAAACAAAAAACATAACATGGAAGGATAACTAAAGAAACAACTTCTACATTTAGGGCCTCTTTGGTTCAACGGAATTTTGAAAGATATTTGGAGGATTTTAATCCTGATAAAAAAAAATCTATGGTGATTTGCAGGATTTAGGAAAAGTTTCTAAGAAATCATTTGACCTATATTTTGGAGGAAAATTTCCATCCACATCAACCTCCATTTACAATTCCTATGGTTTTTATATGCTCTATCACACAACATTTATAGATGGTGAGTATTTCAGATAGCATCGCATTCCAATCCTACGCTTTCATATATCTGTGTTTGTAGAATCCTATGAACTCAAGAGGCCATTAACGAGTTATATTAAGGTATATACATGTGTTGCTATGGATTGAAAGATGTTCAAAGAAATTATGGAGGAATCCAATACATGGGATTTTTTCCCTAAGGAAGCCCTTTGGATCAAAAGAATGATACATGAAACATTTCTAGGGATTGCATTCCTATGCCTCAATCCGATATGAATTTGAACATCCAATTTAACCTCTTTTTAACACTCGTTCAGTAGGACCGAGATACTTTCTTGCGTTTCTACTATGTTCCATTCAAATGACTATTTTCAGTTCTCATCTGTTTTGCAATCGTATGTTTTGTACCTCAACCCTATTGAAATTTTTCTATATTTTTTTCCTATTCCTGCGTTTTGTAATCCAGTGAACCAAAGAAGCACAAAAATATGCTAATGAAATACAAGTTGCATTCAAAAGCACATGTCTCTAGTTTTAAACTAGTTTGCAACAAATTCTTTCTTAGTCTAACCTTATAGGCTTTTATATACACACTCCAATATGCCATACTCCTATTGTGTCTTGTTCATCTACTTTCCGTGGGCTCTGTCCATGTATCGCTCTGATGCTAACACCTTCTCCAAACCTATAAAATCTGCGCAAAAATCTATAAAGGTGGTGGTGTTTCACAGCTCTTAATCGCACGAACGATGATCATGGCGAAGCATCCAAGCTAGCTTGAGCTTCACAAAAAAAAGATAACCCATTGAACGTTTTGCCACATATACGTGATTTAGGTAGCACATCATGAAATTACTTCAAGGACGCCGCTCGTGGCTCTTGAACTCTCATGATATAGATCTTGTACCTCTTATGATTGTTCAATAAAGAATATGTCCCCTAAAAAAAAAAAAAACCAGCGGTGCCTTGGCAATTCCTATTTGACGCCCATAGCATCCGCTTTGAGAGTTACGCTTACCTGCAATCGCTAAATGGGCTAGCCTAGACGCAATGGTGGTTTCGGTTCCCCAGTTTTGGAGCTTCTAGTCCAATTTTCTCTGGTTTCACTTTTTTTGTATTCTCGGTTTTTTGATTTTCAAGTTCTTCTGGTTTTTCGTTTCGATATTTTCATTTTTCCTTTTCTTTTATGTTTCTTTTTTTTTAAATCTAAACATTTCATATTGCAATATTTTTAATTTCTGAACTTTTTCAAATCTGAATATTTTTTTTGTAAAATGTGAACATTTTTAAAATCTGAACATTATTTCTAAATTTCGAACCTTTTCAAATTTGAATAAATTTTAAATCTAACCGATTTTCAAATATGAACAAATTTTAAATCTAAACGTTTTAAAAACTTCAAATATGAACAATCTTCAAAATGCGATCCTCTTTTTCGAAATCTGAACAGTTCTCATATCCGAACATTTTTCAAAGAAAGAATAAAAATGAAAAATAAAAAAAACGAAACGAAACACGTGAGCTAAGCGAGAGTTACCTGGGCCGGCCCAGCCGGGGTAGCGCTGCAGGCGTTGCTTCAGTAACGGACGCAACGGGCGCTGTATAGGGAGCTCCCTATGCATCTGGTTACCTGACAAATCTTCCTCCCGCCGCCGGCTCCCCTCGCCTTAGCTAAAACCCTAAGCCCCAAACCACCCGCCGCCGCCGCCGCTTAGCGATCCCCGCCTCCCCGACCGAGCTCTCCGGCGCTCCAGTCGACACCCCATCCGCCGAACATGGGGAAGAGGCCGAGGACACGGCAGCCCAAGCAGGGCTTCCTCAAGTCCAAGCGCGCCGCCGAGCCGGCGGCGATGCTCGACTCCGACGACGACGAGATCGACGCATGTAATACATCATCACCTGCCCCTCCCCCTCTCTTTTCCCACAAGAGCGTGCTTGTTGTTTGCTATTGCTAGTTTCTGACTCCTGTGTTGGTTTTCGCAGTCCACAAGCAGCGGGACGTCATTCCCCTCGACGTCGACGACGGTCAGTGCTACGAATTTCGGTTTGGTTGGTCGATTCCTGCCTGCAGTTCACTCAAAACATTCATGACCTTTTCTCTTTTTCATGGGTTTCAGCGAGGGAGTCTGAGGACGATGATTTGGAGCAGTCCGTTTTTGACCTCGAGGTGATTTCCGCGCTCCTTCCTAATCCTGTTTTTGAGGATTTCTCTGGTGCACAAGTACAGATTATCACGCAAGAAAGATAGTCGCCATTTTCGTTGGTGCTCTTGGTCGGATTTTGCAATGCATACAGTGCAACCTTGTTAACTGTCATCTCACCAGTTCATTTAGTGACCGTGCTGCATGATATTTGCTAGTCATTTCCAGCAAGCTGTAGCTGTAGTCTGTTATCTAGGGAGCATAATTTTTTGTATCCTGCGGTTAACTACCTGTAATCATTTTGTCTCCTGCCTGTTTGACATCTTTTATCATCTTGATCATTATCTTCAGGGTATTTCTGATAATGAAACTGGGGACAGTGAAGGAGATGAGGATGGTGACATGGGCAAAGCCGATTATGCTGGATGGGACAAAGGGTATATTAGGCAATGTAAGTCCAACAATGGAAGATTACTATCCAGTTAGCTAAACTTGTTGTGAATGACTTGAATGAATTTATCACTTTGTCAACGATATATAACTCAATGAATTGATAGAAGTCGGCCTGATAAGTATACTTAGTTTTGGTATGTGGTTCCTTTGACCTTTGCACTGAGTTAATAATAATATGTTCAAGTATGCATTAGGTTAGATGCCAATGTTAAGGTTATGGCAGGTTATTGACATTTCTTCCTTTGTGAAGAAAAAAATCAGCATTTGTTCCATGACTTTCGCTGTGCAATTGGAGTTTGCGATGCCTATCAGGATAACATGCTTCTTTCTAAATTTTTTTTTTTGTTCCTTGGCACATATGATGTTGCAATCTTAATTTGGCGAGAACTGAGTAGTTTCCTAAATCCCGATTGTGGTCATTCCTTGATGCTCAAGGAAATGGAATCTTTTGACCCCATATCCTTCAAATAGATAAACAAATTTCTGTCAGATTGTTGCTGTTCCGTGTAAAGTTAAATATCCGTGTTTTGCTTCTAGTTTCAGTATTTGTTAGTGCACCAGTCATCTATATTTTAGCTCAGTTATCTCACCATTAAAATGGTTGTGTCTGAGAAGTCGAAACCATTTATTTAGTTGTACTTGTTTATTCTGACACGAGGTGTTTGCATATTTGTAACTTAAATGTGTCTTCAGTAGAAAGAGCACATAGGGAAGCGAAAAAAATTGCTGGGGATGAGGACAAGATCGATGAAAGCGAGGAAGAAGAGAAAGATGAAAACATCTGGGGTAAAGGAAAGAAAACATACTATGATGCTGGTGAACATTCTGGCGACGAGGAAGACTATGAAGAGATACTAAGGTTGAAGAAGGAAAAGGATAGTAAGCTTTCAATGGAAGATTTTGGATTAGAAGATTACAGAAGTTATGGAGAGGATAAGCCTACGAAGGTGATTGCCTGAACTGTGCCCTTTTGTTATATTTTCTTGTTTGCTTAGCAGAGGACATCATCCAAAGTTTTTCTCTGATATATTTTGCTGTATGATTACTACTTAAAGGTACAATGTTGGTCTGCACAATATTAGTTTCACTTAAGTGACTATCTTTAACTGAACTGGTGCACTGTTTCTTACGTAAATTAGATTCTTTAACTGAACTGATATTTGCATATGCTTGTTCCCACTAGCAGGTATCATACATAAAATAGATTGTTTATTTTTCCAGTCCTTTTTTAGAGCATCTATATTTATTGGTGCATGTCTGAATGCAAAGCTAACAGGTAATGATATTTGCATATGCTTGTTCCCCCTAGCAGGTGTCTAGCCCTCAAACCAAGGTTACCGATGATGCATCCTCTTTTGAAAGCTATGCAAAAATGAAAGAAGATTTTGCTGTGCTTTCAAGAGATGAAAAATTGAGTGCAGTATACAGGTATGCTTTCATTCTACTTTTACAATATTGAATTTATTTCTAATTTCTTGATTGTTCTGGTATTTGAACAGTAATTGATCTTATAATCAGTTTACTTGTGCTGAGGGTAATTTACAAATAGTACCTGTTCTGTGCTATTGTAAGAAATATTATAAATCTGAAAATACTATCCATTGTAAGAACGGCCTTCAGACCCAGGGCTGCATGTAGGTGAATCATTGGATACCGTTTTCCAACTTGGTGATGTTTGTGGTGACACTTGTCAGTATTTCCATTGTGTGGTGTCTTATATTGAATGAACATTGCTGAGTAGCCTTGCCAAAGACCTAAACTGTCAGATTTCCATTTTCCAATGCCTGTGGTAATATATAATTTGGCACATTGCAAATGGGATTGTTGTTAGTATCCATGATGGAATCTATATATTGAATTTAAGGCAGACTATGCAGTTTTGCTACTGAACTTGTTGTATCGACATGTATATGTTGAATTTAATGCAGTTCTGCGCCTGAACTGGTGGGATTATTGTCTGACTTAAATGAGGCCCATGAAGAGCTGAAGGCGATAGGACCAGTCACCGATGTAGCGGTAATTTGTTGTTATGCTTGCTTCTTAATTGAGTTGACTTGCTTGTTTCTTGTTCTGCTTGAATATACTGAATTATTGCATATTTTGTTCATTCTACGTGCATGTAAGAGAGAACTGTGAAGTATTATGTGAAATATAAGAAAGTAGCGTCTCACAGTAAAACAAACTAAAACATGTACAGAGAGGCTAAAACATAGGCCCAACATGCCATTTTAAGGCTGTGGCCGTCGCAGAGCCTGGCGACAGTTTATTTCAACTAGCCAGCCATCATTTCTTTGGGTCAACAGGTGGCCTTGCCGGTGTCGCCACTCCACCTTGTAGCTTGTAGATCATGGGGTAGGAGAGTAACCCGGAATCCTTGCTCCAAATTTTAACTTCAGGAGATCACAGATTATACATGATCTAGGATCCAGAAGATACTAGTAGTGGATCCTTTAACTTCAAGATCCTTTTGGCTTAATTTGCATGCTACTTGGATGTTTTGGTAGTTCTATCCTTCTCAGCTATACTATTTGGAAATATTTTATTGTGAAAGCTCAGCTCTCTAGCATGTGGTATCACACCGCCGTCTGCCATATGTGTTCTGTCTGGTGTCAACTGGGGCGTAAGATCCTTTTCTAAACGAAAAGGGTAGGCACTCCTCCATTTACTTAAAATAGAAAATAAAAAACAGCCAACTAATATTTACAAATTACAACGGCTAAAAACTTTAGAAAAATTACATTCTTTTGTCGCCAACCCATGTTGGGAAATGTCATCCTTAGCTCGGAACCTGCAGAAAATTCTTCTATTAAATCCCAAATGTTCCAGAGCATCTGGATGCATTCCTCAGAATTCTTCTCTTTCCTTCCGAATGGTCTAGAGCATGTGAAGAAGCACCCCACTGAAGGACCTTTTCTGCTTCCCATCCATGTCCCTTGCGCTTATGTTCCACAACTCTTCCTTGCTGATGCCACCTGAGGCAACGGAGTGAATCCCAAGCCAAAAACTAACTCGGAGAAATTCTGGTAGCATCTTTGTCCTCCAAAAAGGTATATATGGTCTGTAAAATAGGTCATCTTGTGACCATTCAACAATAGCAAGAACCTATTAAAAAGAAAGGAAAGATGAAATTGTTGTTTTACCAGTAGACTACGGTAGCAGTGGCTTTAGTTGGTCGGTTTGATCTAGATAAAACATGATGCTTATTCTGCACCAGGCCAGTAATATCTACATTGCATTAGAAAAGGAACTTCATTATAAACTGCAAATCAATGCAATTCCTAACTGATTATTTTGGTGAATTTGTGCATTGAAAGCCTTTGAGAACCCAAATGCACCTACATGGACATCAGATTGTGGCCCTTTTGATTCTTAGTGGTTAGTGCTAGTGCCTTTCCCTCGCAACGTAATCAGTTTGCACTGACTAACAAAGTTACTGTAACAGTAATATGGATGGGCATTTGGTGTGTGTGCATCCAGTTTGCTGTAGAAAGTTCCGATGTTCTTCTGCGTTTTTTTTACTGCATTTTTTAAGATAATAACATAACGATTGCTGTTGTACGACAGTTCTTTTGGCTAGTACATTTCATTGATAGTCTCTTTGATTAATTTATTTATGCTTAGCTTCAGTTATGATTGCCCTTTGTGATAATAGACTCTGTTTTGCAGGTGACAGCTGGGCAAGGTAAGCAAAAGGGTACAATCCAGCCGTTGGAAGTAAAGCGAGCCTGTCTGCTGGCTCATTGCCAAGCTATTACCTTCTACCTCCTTATGAGAGCCGAGGGATTGCCTGTGCAAGATCATCCTGTAATTGCTCGTCTGGTAGAGACCAAGAGTATGGTAGAAAAGGTATGATTTCTACAACCTTGTCTTTTGTGTTCAGAAGAGTTACTACAGTTTCATTATTTAATTTTTGTATCACAGTTCTTGCTTCTGACTTTACGATAAGTTCTCAAGAATGTCAGAAGTTAAATATTATCGCTTTTTTCACAGATGAAGCTGGCCAATATTAATTTTACAAGGCAAAAAGGAGACACTGATGAGCATCGTGTTCCTGAAAGCAGCGCCCTGAACAAAGTGGATATCAAAACTTCTCTTGACAAAAAAGAGGGCATTGCAAGCATTTTGCCAGCACTGAATAAAGTAAAGAGTTACTGGTTCTACTTTATTAGATTTGTCACGTATAATAATCTAGCTAGCCAACTGATTATGACAAATATTCAGGGTGGTGGAGCTTCAGAATTGACAAAGAACGATCCTTCTAATAACAGGCTTGATAAAATTACCAAAAGAAAGAGCAAGGTTGACTGCTAAGGATACTCTTTTTATATTGTATTAATTTTTCAGTTAAATCAGGGTGTAAATGGAATAAAGCTGAATAAATCTAAAATCGCAGGATGAGTACATGGGCTTGCAAAGCCTTGAAATGTTGAAAGTAAGAGCAAATCTTGAAGCGAGGTTAAAAGAAAAAGGACTGTATAAATCGATGGGGTTGAAGTCGGAGAAGCTGTCAACCACCAGAGCATCTAATAATAGGTGAGCTATTTGGTATACCATCTCTTTATTCAGTCACATAAGAATTTCCATTTTTTATGATTTTAACAAGATGTATTGTTCATATTAGGAGAGATCTGCAAACATTGGATGACTTTGATGATGAGGTGGAGAAAAATAATCAAGTGACCAGACCTAGAACGCTCTTGGTAGATGGAGCTAAATCAAACAAAAATAAGGTATCAAATATATGCGCTGTTACGTTACAGGTTTCAGTTTTTGTTGAATATTTTTATAGTTAGTTATTTTTAGTTTCACTAAAATCTATAAATCTGCTTTCAAGTGCATATTTTTTCTTTGATATTCATACGAATGGTAAACGTCGTTACCCTCGTCCCTCGTCTTATTGAAGGCACTTTCTGAAATATTTAATGAGGTTATACTTGTTGATTATTAATTTATTTTTTCTAACTACAAGCTTGAATCAACCATTTGACACCGATTACGGGGGTATCCGTCTTGATGTGCCTTTTTATGCAATTAGTTGCTATGCTGATTGAAGCTGCTCCTAACTGTTTTCCTTATCTGGCCATGTGGCATATGTTCAAGTTTGTTTCTGGGGATGATGACGTTCCAAAGAGAGATGATATTGGTGAAAGACGGCGAAAGCATGAGCTACGTGTTCTTGCAAGAGTAGGAGTTGAAGATGGTGATGACTTGCCAGAAGACGGAGATGATGCCAAAGAGAAGCCTGACCAATCCAGTGATGAAGACGGCAATGATGATGATGGAGACTCGGCAGAATCTGAAGATGAATTCTACAAGGATGTAAAAAGGCAAAGGACTGAAAAACTCTTGAGCAAACAGAGGTACTCAACTCACTGCTTGTTCCACCAACAAAACGAGATAAATATAGTAGGAGGCTTCTTTTAACTAAACCAATGTACTGACACTTGTATTTCTCTATGACAGAGTTCCTATCGGTGAACCACTGGAGGAGGAAAGTGAAGGAGATGGCAAGAGGAAGATCTCATACCAGGTAAATTCTTCTCCATGACTGAAGTGTATTGTACCTCCTATTGTTATTATTATTATCTTTCAGTTTCTTGATTATCTGTCTAAATAAACAAATCAAAACTGATGCAGATCGAGAAGAACCGGGGGTTGACTCGTTCCAGAAACAAGAAACTCAAGAATCCTCGGAAGAAATACAGGGTAAGTAAACATGGTAAACGTGGCATATAGCTTGGAGGTGGATCCGTGGTATTCAGAATGAACTCATTTGGTGTGTTATTTTGCAGCTTAAGCACGAGAAAAAGGTGACTGCTCGGGGAGGTCAAGTGCGCAAGATTAAGAAGCCTTCCGGTCCATATGGAGGCGAGCTGTCGGGCATCAACGCAAATGTCAGCCGTAGCACTAGGCTGAGGGGTTGATGGCAGTCATGTATGACGATATGATCATCTCGAGCACGCGAGATGAAATTTTTGTTCGGCGTTTGTTACGTGGTTGCTAGTGTAACATGTTATTTTTGTATGGAATATGAACATTTGTTTGATGGTGATTTAAAAGTTATGCATGGGAAGAATACATGCATATTTGTTCACTTGTCGTGCCGAATATAACTGAAAAACATTGGAACGGCAGGTCGACTCTCTAATATTTCGGACAGCAAACAGAACATCTTTCTTTCAACTGGCAAACATAACACTAGTCTAACTCGTCTAGTTTCCCAGACTATAGTTTTGTCGATTTTTTAGACAAAGATAGTTTTGTGCGGTGTCAACATACCAAGTGGATTCATCTTTTTTTGTTGTTGAGAACACCAAAATTGGGTTTCAAGTTTCAACAGAAGAGTATTCGGAAATCGGAACTCGTTACACGGGCACGGAGTGATGGGTGAGGTGAGCCCACGGCCCAGCTGTGAATGGCGAGTATCAGAATATCCAGTGCGGCCTAGAATCCTGAATACCACGTTCTCAAAAAAGAAAGAAAAGGAAGCCTAATCCCCGAGCATGCGCGCCGGCCTCCATGGCTGCACAAGACTAGGTCCGCCGTCCTCCTCCCTACCGTCCCCTTCCATGGCGCCGCCGCTCCAGCATTTCCATCCGCGCCGCCTCCTCCCTCGCCTCCGCCTCCGCCTCCCCACGTCCGGCCGCCTCTTCCTCCACCTCCAACTCAGACCCCTCTCCTGCTCCTCCTCGCAAACCCCGCCTCCTCAGCCACCGCCTCTCCACGGCCCCACGCTCCGCCGCGGCAGGCGGGCCGCTCCCGACCACCCCGACGAGGACCCGCTCCTCTCCTTCGCGCGCACCTTCGACCTCGCCGCCCTCCGCGTGCCCGCCGCCGCCTGCGCGCCGCTCGAGCGCCGCCTCCGCGGCCACCTCCTCAACTGGCCCCGCGTCCGCAACATCGCGCGCCTCCCCAACGACGACGGCCACGCCCTCCTCCTCCCCCCCTCCGCGCCCGCCGCCTCCCCGCTGACCGCGGTGGCGCGCCGTGACAGGCTGGCCCGCCAGTTCAACGCCCGCGGCTTCGTGCAGTTTCCCAACCTCGCCAAGATGTCACGGCCGTCCGCGCGGACTCAGAGGGACAAGAGAGGCGGCGACAAGGAGGCCAAGCGTGAGAAGGACACGGTGTATGTTGTCAGGGTGCCAGGGGAGGAGGAGGACGGCGACCAATGGAAGGGCTTGGTCGGGGAGGAAGGGTTTGGGAGCGGTGCCTGGAGAGGGGAACCCACCAGACTGCTCCTGCTGGACGAGAGCTACGCAAAGAGGAGTGTCGACGAGCTCCCGGAGGCTGTAAAGGTGATAATAACCACAGTACTGTACTAACCATTCCCATAATAACAGAACTAGAGAGACAGTCTAGACCATAATCGTTGACTGCATAGTGAAAACTCTGTTTTCAACATCAATCTAGGAAGATCGCATGTGGGCATTTTTTGAACTGAAATTAACCAAATAGCTGAATAGTGCGTATTATGGTGTTTTTGCTTTGTAGGTTCTTTAGTCTACGTTTGGTGTGTAGGCTAAATGGATTTAGTTCAGCTATTTGGTTCCTAGTTCTGTTTTTTGGTTATCTTTTATTTTGATTTGCCCCTGGGGGTGGATATATGGAATTTAAATCTGTTCCGATATCTTTGATAGTGGAACCTGGAGCACTTAGATGCTTCGTATGAAAAAAAACAATCGATTTGAACTCAAGACGCTATAAACAACTCCCAGGCTTTAGGGAGCTGTACATGAATATCATATCAAGAGGAGATTTGAAGAAATGATGTAGTATCTTACAATCTTGTTGTTGCTGACTACACATTTGACTCTCCATGTTAGGAGAACAATTCAACCTTTTATTTCTATGAATTTATTCTGATCGTGTGGTTAATTTGTATTGTTATTATGCACTCTACTTCGTCCAAGCGGCAATTTGTTTACTGGTTTTGGTCACTTCTCCAGGTTGTGTTAGACGATGAAACCAAGCAGGGTGGATCTTCTGCCTATGAGCTTGTACAATGTCAGCTAACTTTGTTCTATAATTACTGGCCAATGAATGAGGTATCTACACATTTGTTTGCCTTCGTTATATATTTTTTGTTCCTTATTTTAAGTTATAAATATAGTTTTCTCGGTTACCCAAGATAAAGGAACGAGAGAGTTCTCAGAACAATCAAAGTTTCGTACCATGCACATAAAGGAAATGTGATCTTTGTTTTTTGAACCTGAAACCAGCTTAAGAAGCATGTTTGATCCCTTTTTCAACACAATTCACATTTTTTACACGCCCAATCTTATACTCACAAACTTGCTCCAGGATCAAACAAATATTGGTTTACAAAATTACTTTGTATGGGCAGTGTTACCTAGACCTGGAAAAACTACTTACCTTCTTGAAATGCGTGAAAACTCCAAAAATCCACTCTGTTTTTTCTTGTGAAAACCGTAGTAAAAGAAAATTCTGAGCTCAATGCTGATGAAAATTTAGCATTATATATATTTTTAGCTTGGTTGATTCCGAATTCTTCAAGTGTCATGAGTGTTCTAGAGCCCTCATTACTGGAACCTGATTTGTCGGATCTCTAATTTATGTTGGTATTAACGCTTGTGCTGTCCAGGTAACACTGCCCTTGCAAATTCAGGATTCTGGCAAAAAAATCAATCTGGCCAGGTTAGATTGTAATAATATTGTAATACCTGTGTCTGTTTCTAGTGCTGGTAAAAATCTGTGTTCACTTCTTGTTCAGATATATGATCCAAGAAAATGGCATCAATATATCCTTTTGTGTCATTGTATTGACAACTAAAAGTCTGCAATGTTTGTTTTCTATTCAGAAGTTAATGCACTGTGACAGAAACATCTATCAATATCAGTAGTATGTTAGTACATCATTATTCTGTCAGATATGTTGATCAATGTTGGTGCACACAGAAGAATCTGCATTGTGCTCTTTGTCGTTCTGTCCTTATATATTATTTTATCTATTTTGATTCCCAGCGTATCTTCTGTAGGTTTTAGAGGCATTACTTCCTGAAGGAATAATCATTCCTGCAGGCTTTGAGACAGTAGGGCATATTGCCCACTTGAACTTGAGGGATGAACACTTGCCTTACAAGGAACTTATAGCTCAGGTAATATCTGATCACATAATATGTTGGATTCTCAACCTTATTTTGAATATATTCTCTTGAATTATAATATAACATGATTCAGAGTGCAGGTAGTGCTAGACAAAAACAAGCCAAAGATCCGAACTGTTGTCAATAAGACTGATGCTATTCAAAATGATTACAGAACAATGCAACTTGAAATATTAGCTGGTCATGATTCCCTTGTCACAACAGTCATTGAGAGTGGCCTTCGTTTTAAAGTTGATCTTGCGACAGTGTATGCTCTTATCCTTACCTGCCCTTCCATTTTTTTCTGACAACATTTCAGATTTTTGCCATCATTAAGTCACCAGAGATTTTCAGTATTAGCATGCAAAAATAATAATTTTATCTATAATTGATGCTATGCCTTCAATTTCAGTCATGTGCGGGGACTGGGGGCGCTAGGGTTAGGCAGTCCATTTGTTGTGTTTTAGTTTGACTTTTTTGGGCTGAAAGTGGGATCCCATTATGTGGGCTGCTGCAATCGTGTGGTTGTTCGGGTGCATCGGGCCTGTCGGGTTCCTGGGCTTCACATTCCTGAAATTAATTCGGGTTTTGGGAACTGTAATCCAATAAAACACCCGATTTGTCGGGTCCGGGTCAAACGGGTTCGGGTGTCAGGTACGTGTCTGGGGTCTTGGGTTTTATGCCCACCTTGACTCCAGATAACGTTGGAGTAATAGTCATAATGTCAATAATATATTTACTAAATACACAATTCACGAAAAAGAACTGCTAGTTGATGCAAAATATCACTAAAAAGGGGGAACAATGAGAGAAGTTCCACAAAAGATGCAAATGTTTAACCTGATGCATGATTTTAGTATAATATTTCAACAAACAGGAAATTTCAGCTCTAAGAATATTTTTAATTGCTGGTTTGCTTTGATCATGAGACATGCACATGTACATCTTTTGGTTAAAAGCTTTGAAATAACTGCAATAGAAATTTGGTTATCCATGATTGCATGTTATTATGATATGGGGCGTTCTGCTGATACATCCTGTGGTTGTGGTTCCCTAGGTATCGTACTGGCACTTTCTTATCCTAAAATTCTCACATGGATCTGATTTCAACAAAGACCAGATCTTGCTGGGCCAAACTGTGCTGACCAGCTGGACAGTAAACAGATTCCTTAACTGTTATGTAAATTGCAACAGTAGTGAAAAATGCTCTCAGTGCTTCACCAGCCTGCACCTTCATATTTTTCCTGGTTCAGGATGCATTACCATTCACTAAGCATGACTACGAGAAAATCATAGCTTCCGAGTTGTGAATGAAAATAATAATGCAAATTGAAGTACTTTTAGATAAAACTAGCACTTGCTTTTAGATTATGCTGGCAAAAAAGTTGCGTTACATATTATTGAGGAAAAGGGTGTCCAGGTCGCAGTATCCACGTTCACGAAGCGTGAATTCCAGTTTGCTTGAAGAGTGATGACCAAGACACAACACAATGCTCTATGTTGAACAATTCTCAATCTCACAACTGTGTACTACTGTATAGCCTGGTTCTTATTGTGTTTGTATGATTTCTAGTATCAAGTATGTTTTCTCCTTATACATTCCTTGATGGTTCAACTGTTTCTTTGCTCTCTTATCTAGTGATTATCTGGTGCAGCTATTGGAATTCTAGATTAGCTACCGAAAGGCAGAGGCTTGTCAACAGCATCTTTACAAGTTCTGATGTTGTCTGTAAGTTTCTCTGTACATCTTGTGAGTACTAGATAACTTTGTTGCTTTTGTAATCAGGGCCGCTGTGTATTATGCTTTTTAGTAACATATTCCTTGTAGAATCTACTGATTCATCATTTAGAGCAATTTGTATAATCATCTATGCTGAAAGGTTATACACCCTATTGCTTTGCTTCTTGGTGTTGAAAGTATTTACAAAAGCACTGTGAACTCACTGGCCTTCACACCTAAAAAAAGAAATTTGATAAAAATGTACTGTACCATTTTCCGGCAATTTACCAATCATTGTAAAATCATGTTTAACACTGATAATCTATCTGAATGCATACTTTTTATCATGATTATGTTCTGTTAACAAACTTTGTGCCACTAGTAATCAGTAGACTGATCAATTGTGGGATCTACTCTGGTAAGCTGTAGATCATTACTGGTGCTTGTTTGCATTTTAGAATTTCATGGTGTTACATGATGAAGCTACTAATAGTAACATGGTATACATTCATATTGGGCCTAATGTATTGTGTATTCTTAGTGAACCGTAGTGTAGAGCAATCATCAACCATTGCTAATGTCATATTTTGTGGTTGACCATTTCGTTAAATTCAGAAGGTTTTACTTAACCAAATAAGTAACTATTCATTTTTCCTTCCGGATGCAGGTGATGTGTTCTCTGGTGTCGGTCCGATAGCAATTTCAGCTGCGAAAAAGGTCACATATGTCTATGCAAATGACTTGAACCCAATTGCAGTTGAGTACCTTGAAAGAAACATTGTTCTTAACAAACTTGAGAGGAAAATTGAGGTAATTTGACAATCAAACTTTGGAATATACTATATACCACCAGTATTTCTTCTGCTTATCTAGTACTACAATTATCAAGAAGTTATAACTAAACATTCTGAAAACTTATACTATATACAAAAGTATTTCCGACCCACAATTCTCTCGGGTTTATGTTCGGTTTGTACTGATGAGTGGATAGTTTGATTTTTGT
Source organism: Lolium multiflorum (assembly GCA_030979885.1). Taxonomy (NCBI): domain Eukaryota; kingdom Viridiplantae; phylum Streptophyta; class Magnoliopsida; order Poales; family Poaceae; genus Lolium; species Lolium multiflorum. The sequence goes on along the minus strand of CM061750.1, from coordinate 328,532,605 downwards.
CTTTTTTTTTAATCGTTGTGCATGAATTTTAGCTGGAATGTTCTAATATTCTTTTATTAAATCAGGTATTTAACATGGATGCTAGAAGGTTTGTTACTGCAATATACTCAAGCCAACACGTGCGTCCGATCACACAAGTGGTAATGAATTTGCCCAAGGATGCTGCAGAATTTTTAGGTGATTATAGTTTTCTGAATAATTTACTATTTTTCTCTCGAATGGTACTCTTAGGTGAAACTTTCCTTTTGGCTTTGTACTTCAAAGGATCATATTCCACTACAAACACAATGCACACGGATGCAGGTACACTAAATTTTACGGAGGCACAAACACAATTCACCACTGAACACACACGTGTGTGCTCTACTTAAATTTGTAACGTGTTGTATCCTCACTGTAGTCTTGCTATTACTATACAGTTTTTGCCTCTGCTGGCTCCCTTCTTTCCACCTAGTTACAGAGTAAGAAAGAGTAAGTAAAAAATAAGGAGCAGATGTTGATGAGATAGGTAAGGGGCCCATTCGTACTACCAGCAATCCATTCTAGAGAGGGATTGGATCAAGCAACTGAGAAAGAAGTCTATATAACCCCCCTAACTATCAGGTTTGGGACAAAGAACCCCCCTAAGTTTAAAATAGGGCACTTAACCCCCCTAACTATGGGATACCAGGCAATTGACCCCCTCAGCACCATAAGAGCTGTTTCCTGAGCGGTATTCGATGACGTGGACAGTGGTTTGAGCCATGCGGTCATATTTTGTTTCCTCTCTCCGGAATTTGGCCTCAGAGCTGTCAAAAAAAAAAGATTGGCCGCAGGTGGTAGAACGGAGGGGAATACAGAGCTCCGCCGGAGCTGGGGAAGATAGGGAGAGCCGCTGGCACGGACAGCCGCTGCGCGGACAGCGTCCTTCACATCTGCTCCCATGCTCCTCTGCGCGGACAGCCACTGCCACGGGCCACCGGCGCCGCCCGAGACGCCGAATGTGCTCTCCTCGGTAGAGAAGACGCGGTCTATGGGGAGCAGCTCCCCGGAGCGCGCACGTTGACGCTCTGTCACGGCCGCAGTGTCCAGGTCGAACGCGAGCGCAGCGGCGGCGAGCAGCGCGTCCCCCGCGCCTGCCCCGTAGCCGTCGATGGCTAGCACACGGACACGCCCGTCGTTGGCTCCGGGGCCGGTGGCGTGCTCATGGCCATGCTGTTCCTCAAGGGTGCCGACGGGCGGCCCGTACTACACGGCCGAGGAGGCGCTCGATCGCCTTCGTGGCCAGGAGTGTCAGGAAGAACTTGGGTGGCCGGCGCCACGGGTTAGCCAAGCTGTTCTGCGGCGGGGCGCGGAGCGCTTCGAGGTCATTCCGGCGGGTGTTCCACACTTCGGCGTCGCCACGCTCGGCAGGGACACCGTGCTCGTGCCCTGCTATGACCTCGCCACGGGCGCGCCCTTCGTGTTCTCGTGCGCCGACGCCGTCGAGAGCGACAACTTCAACTTCCGCCTCAGCGGCCACCTGCGCTGCCGCCAGCGCGGCGGCCGCCCCCAGGTCCGTGGGCGGGCGCACGGTCACCGCGGCCGCGTCGGGGGCCGTTGCCGCCATGGACAACCCGGCGTCCGCGGCGATCACATACGTTCTCCACCGAAAGCTCTCCGTCGCGGGACGAGCTGGCGCGCGACGCCGGAGGTGACGAGATTGTCGCTCTCCTCCACCAAAAGCTCGAGCTGCTCCCCCGTGACGTCTCATGTCCGCCTCCCCTGGACTAGGAGGGGCTTCGCCCACAACCGCTGGTAGCAGCGGGCGGCGTGAGGATGCTGGCCAACCTCGTGCTCACCTGCATAGAGAGGAGCTGGCCGCCGCTTTAGCTGTTTTCAGTAAAATTCCGGTCAAAACTTTGACCGGTCCACGCTGCCCCAAACCACTCTTATTATGTTGAGGGGGTTAAGTGTCTGGTATTGCATAGTTAGGGGGGTCAAGTGGCCCATTCTAAACTTACGGGGGGTCTCTGTCCTCATAGTTAGGGGGGTTATATAGACTTCTTTCAGCAACTTACTATGTTATATGAACTGGTTCCAGAATTAGTTTTCCCATGAGACATGAGATGCTATTCCACTCTGAGCAGCGATTGTGGACACGGCCATCCCTGTTTTCGAGCACTGCTAATACGGTTTTTAGAATAGAAGATGCCATACTGTTGGAATGCTCTAATGCAAAAAAAAATTAACCGGTCTTTTTATATTTCTTCCAGGCCTTTTTTTTTTAATAAATTATTTTTTTCCATTCTCACGATAGAATTATCCTTATGATCTTCGTCTCCTTTATTTACTAGATATCTTCAGAGGGATCTTAAGAAACCGGCAACCAGGACAGCCTTGTGTCATGCCGAAGATCCACGTGTATGGATTCTCCAAAGCCGAGGATCCTGAGTATGACTTTAATGAGGTAAATGTGATGTGGTAATAGAACATTATTCTTTCTGCTGGAATCACTTATTTGCTTCACTCTGTTAACCAAATTAACACATATGCCTAAAATTGCAGAGGATAAATCTAGCATTGTGCGATAATGTGGCCAACATTGAAATGCACAGAGTACGGCTTGTTGCTCCTGGGAAATGGATGCTCTGTGCATCTTTTACCCTTCCAGAATCTGTTGCATTGGCGAAACCGAATTACATTATGTGTTGAGTGTTTGTACCTGCATACTACCGAGAAAACTCCCCCTTCCTTGTAAAATTACATGTAAATTCAGTTAAGCTTAGCATTTATGTTTGCAAATTTTCCTGGAATAATGCCCTTAGGGTAAGAAGCAGAATTAGAGGAATTTTATGTGACCATTTGTGGCCAAGAAAGAACATTTGCTCATTGTTTGTAGGATGTCTTTTTTTGTGTGTGGCTAGTTTGTGTAGACTAGATATGAGAAAATGAGAGAAATAACAACAGGTAAGAGATTTTAAGGGGTTGTTTGGAGTGCACAGAAAAAAAGGGTCCTAGCTATGAGCATTAAAGCGCTTTTGCTGTCGTAGAACCTGGGATGCACTAGAGTCCCCCAAATAGTTTGTTCGGAATTCTCTCAGTCTTTATCCGTGGCGAGCACGTAGCGAAGCTTGTGAGTACGGCTAGATGGATCGCTCATGGAGATTCAACAGGTGGGCCATCGCCCATCCGGTTCAGGTTCATTTGCCATTTTGTGTCTCACTGACATGTGGTGGTCATGTGGCAAATAATAGACACTTCGAAGTAAAGTGTGGCAAATCATAAAATATTCCGCGTTTCCGTTTCCTCCGATCGATCTGATCTACTATCCCTATATGTTTACGTCCGCGGTGCAACGCCCAGCAGCACTTATCCTACCACCACCGTCGCGACTTCGACGATGCAGATCTTTGTGAAGACCGTCACCGGGGAGACTCTCACGCTCGAGGTCGAGAGCAGCGACACGGTCGGCAGCGTGAAGACCAAGATCCAGGTCAAAGGAGGAATCATCACTGCCTCCAACTACAACGACGACCGGCATCAGGTACCGTCTCTCGTCTTCGGCGGGAAGCAGCTAGAGGAGGAGGACGGCCGAACCCTAGCCGACTGCGGCATCTGCAAGGAGTCGACGCTGCACCTCGCGCTCGGCCTCCGCGGTGGCCATCGGGGCTACTACAAGCATTGCATGGAGCCCGGCCTCCGAGATCTTGCGCTCAGCTACAACGAGAACAAGCTGGTCTGCCGCAGGTACGTGCATTTTTTTTCCATCTCGGTTTAGTGATGTATTACCTGACTTTTCTCCGTCATTGATTCGTTCTCGATCAAATTAGGTGCTATGCACGCCTTTCTCCGAGGGCTACCAACTGCCGCAAGAAGAAATGCGGCCACAGCAGCGACGTAATTTTCTCTCTCTTCAGATTACCAGTTATCTACCTGTTCGTTATGTGATATGATGTATTTTATGTTTCTTCAGCTGAGGAAGAAGAAACCGTTTGCACGACATCGTTGGTGAAGCAACGTTACCAGGGCAGCAGTGACACGCATACTACATGCAGAAGCCACCGGCCTCTCACAATGAACGGTGGATCTGCGTTTCTTGCTTCCTCTGCACCAATGATCTACGTTTCATGCTTTGCATACATGTATATATATTTAACATAGTGTATACAAGGCATAACGATTTTTCACATGTGGTGTGGTAGTATCACTGCAGCCTACTCAATTTTGGTGACCTTTGTAGAAATATTCTTTAACGAATTTCATGCACCAAACTACTCAAATGTCGTAGGTTGGGACGGGCAGTAACACCACGAGGAGCATCCCCGCTCGCGCAATAGCGGATCATTGTCTCTGTTTGCTACTCATCGATAAATCCTATCCAATTTGCCAATTGCCACTACACCATCTGCCTTTGGAGTCTCATCAAATTATGGACTGGCATCCCCAATATATTCACTCAAGGCAATGGACGGGGCTCAGGATCCGGAGTTGGTGGACCATAATGCCGGGAGGATCAACCCCACACCGCACGGCTCTCGCTTCCCTCACATCGCTCACCTCATAGGAAGTAGAGGGCAACCGCTTGGGTGTTCCACAACAATCAAGCACCAATGCAAGTCATCCTAGATAAAGTTAAAAAGGAAGTCTGTTTGTAGGTTTTAGCGGGTGCGAAGTGTTTGGGTGAAATAATGGCGGGAGAGTAGTCCCTTGTAATAACTACTTTTACTTTCTTGTAAGCTTCTCGTTAATTAATACTCCCTCCGGTCTCAATTAATCAACGCGGAGATCACCATACTTGCATGCAAATTGTGTACTGCCCCGCGTTGATTAATTCGGACCGGAGCTAGTAGATTATAGCAGCTTTTGCCCTATCTATAATCTATAAAGTTCATCCCCACTAAGATGCAATTAATGTTTGCAAGCTCAAAGCAGGTGCAGCCACGTCACCCTATTAACCATGTCCGTTGGATTTCAAAAGTACGGCCCTGATTATATCTATCCAAGTCCCAATCTCATTTGTTCCCACGTCCGCCCTCTACCTCGCCACCTCTACTCCACCCATAGGTAAGATCATATACAAATTTACTGATGACAATTCTCAAGCTTCTGCTGATCATGAACTCACTACAACAAAATAGACATGTAGAGACGCTCCATATAAGGGCTAAAGACATTTTATTTCGTCTCTACGGCATCATAGAGTCGCTGTCGTAAAGCGTCACATAAGCGTCTCCTTATGCACCGTCTCAAAGATGATAGGACGCTTTGGTGAGCGTGTTTACAAAAAAAATATGACGTTTATATTGCATCTTTACAAATCTAGAGACGCTTTCATATATGGATCTGCAAGTCGTCTCTACCATGCCTAGCGTCTCAAATAGAGTTAGGGACACGGCTGCTTGAAGCTGGAGTGTTGATGCCTATTTCCTTTTTCTTTGAAATATTATTATAGCTTTTCGAACTGAAACAGTACACAACATACAAAGAACAAAAAGATGTATCATGTCTTCCTGTTGTAGGAATTTCAAATACAAAATTGCACGGTTCATATATAACATTCAAAAGGAGTAGCTCGTGGAGAAATTAAGTTGACAACAGCTTAAACCATCCACAAGCTGCAGAAACAGTGGGAATCTTAAATATTTACATACATCTTGTCTCAAGACCTATGAACTTTCTATTTTCATGAATCCTATATATCTTCAGTGTCGTTCATTGCATATGCACATGTCCTTTTCAGTCATCCAACATCCTGCAGAGAATGTAAGTTAACGAGATATAAGATTATTGAAAGAGTGCATCACACGAATTTAAATACGAATTCTGCAGTTCAGACCACACTTTAGAGCAAGGCAAGAGAGGAAGCCAACTGACCTGCCAAAAGAACTTTTTTTGAGAGAGAGAGAGAGGGGCAAAAGAACATTTTACAGTTCACACTTAATACATGGAAATATACTTGCTGCTCTGGCAGCCAATTACGCTGAGCCTTCCCCAAGAATTCTGCAGGAAACGCAGTGGTAATATACTAATATGTGCATGAGTTGAAAATTTTAGCATAAAAGTGTATCCAAATGTCAAGGAAGTTTCATGTTTCAGCAATATACCAAGAGTCGGCTAGCGAGAATGGTTCTTCAGATAATTTTCCATCAAAAAATTTGTAGATGGAGAATGGTTGACTAACAATTTACCTATCCATGCTAGTAGTCCGAGCCATTACCATGTGCGCCTGTTTAAGCGAATCCAAACAACAAAACATTAAATTTCAACTATAAATATCAGATAGAGTAACCTAAATGGACACAGTAAGGAGAATTAGTTGGGTATGAATAGTGGTTGTTGTTGCAAAGTCATGCCAAAACCGCACAATGCAAGAACCACATAACTGTTCCATACAAGGAATCTGCAACCAGTCAAGGTGCCCTCTGTGTAGAAACTTCTATCAAATATTACATCAATTCATGCTTGTATGGAAGGATATGCATAAGTTAGTACGTTCTCTGAAATATTGCTTATGTACTGTATCAGTGTGAAGCGTAGAATACCATCTGTTGGCTATACCGACTGAAAACGTAAGAAATGATACACTCAGCTTCCAGCTGACAAAGAGATTCTGCTAGTACAAAACTGTGAAAGCGGAGCTGAGTGTGAATTATGTAACAGTTTTCTGGAATATCCCTGTAATCATTCACACGACATCTAACTTTTAAATAAGAGTTTGGGAATGGTACATGTTGGGGCAGGGGGAAACTTTGTAGGCAAATCAGGTAGAGGCCGGTGAAGGATGTGCTTATCCTGGACGGGGGCACAATTGCCGGAGAAAGGCGATGAGCGGGCACCGCTCGCTGGCCGGCGAGAGGTTGATGTTGCCGGGGAACATCAGGGTCCCCACGGGGTCGGGCTTGATCGAGAAAACCCTCACATCGCCGTGAAAAAACAAACGCCCGAGCCATCGCGGAGGCGCCGCCTATGAGCGGCCGGGGACACAAAATCGTCATGAGGAAATCAGAGAAGATGGAGACTCGGAGGGGGAGGAGGGAGTGGGCGGAGGGAGAGATGGAGAGTGCAAGAAGCGCATGGCCGCCGTCACACGCTGATGGGAGATGTGGCGGCGGCTTAGGTTTTGCACGCTTTTCTTTTCTAAGTCACAGGTAGATGGAGAACGGATCAGATGCCATCGTGGGTGCTAGTGGTGGATTCTAAAACCTAAGCGTGTATACCTTGGGACGACTTGTGCAGCGTCCCATGAAACGTCCCTAAATAACGTTCATTGTTCATGTAGAGACGAAGATAAAAAGCGTGCAATGAACAACGTCTCTACGTGACGATTTTCTTGTAGTGACTGAAATTATTATATTGCTTTATGTGCCTTTTTGTTTTTCGAACGCACAACAATATGTCTCCAACGAATTCAGCTGCAACGGGGTATTTAAGTATTTTCTAGTGTTACCAAAGGATGCCCGCGTTGCTTGTTCCATCCTTGCGCAAAACACCTCCTCTATCGTTCCCGTGTCAACATTACCACCGAATCCACTGGACATTTTTGAACACCGGGTGCGGGATTTGTGCGAGTTCCGTCTCCCGGCCGTGGCCATGGAGGGAAAGGTAACCTCAAGTTCGTCGGTGTTCATGACGCCGAACAGCTCGGATGCACCTCCAACTCTGCAAGCCGGTATCCTCAGGTTCGTCGGCGTTCATGACGGCAGCAAGTCGAGGACGACGACGTCGATGGGAGTCTGGGACGAATACCTTCCATAGCTGGTCTCCTCTTCGACGCATGTGGTATCTGTATTATGTAGCACTAAAGAACTTCCTCTTCCAAATTGGAATCTCGTTTTCCAAAAGAGTTTGCAAATTACACGGGAGGATATATCCCAAATATATTTCGTTGGAATTCTGTGACTACATCCTTGGCGATCACGCGTTCCCGTAACCGTGGCGACCAAGTATACTAGGTTTCGTTGCGGTCGCGTTTCTATTTCGTTTGATCGATCGCTATATATGTACGTCCGCGGAGTGGCGCAGCGCACATCCCACTTCCCACCGCCACCATCACGACAACCGACGATGCAGATATTCGTGAAGACGGTCACCGGGGAGACTCTCACGCTCGAGGTAGAGAGCAGCGACACGGTCGACAGCATCAAGGCCCAGATCCAGGAGAAGGAAGGAATCATCGCCACCTCCGACGACGACGAGGACAACGAGGAAGACAACGAGGTCCAGATCCAGCTACCGTCTCTCGTCTTCGCCGGGAAGCAGCTAGATGAGGAGGAGGGCCGAACCCTGGCCGACTACGGCATCTGCAAGGGATCGACGCTGCACCTCGCGCTCGGCCTCCGCGGCGGCTTCCGGGGCGGCTACGCGTATTGCATGGAGCCCAGCCTCCGAGATCTTGCGCTCAGCTATAACGAGAACAAGCTGGTCTGCCGCAAGTATGTGCATATATACGCCTAGATATGCTTTTTTTGTTCCATCTCGGTTCATTGATTTTCACCGCCATTAATTGATTCGTACTCGATAAAATTAGGTGCTATGCACGCCTTTCTCCGAGGTCTACCAAGTGCCGCAAGAAGAAATGCGGCCGCAGCAGCGACGTAATGTTTTCTCTTCATGTTACCAGTTTTTATTACTACCAGTTATCTACCTGTTCATTCTGTGATCTGATGTATTTTGTTTTTCTTCAGCTGAGGAAGAAGAAACCGTTTGGACGACATCGTTGGTGAAGCAACGTTACCAGGGCAGCAGTGACACACATACTACCTGCAGAAGAAGCCACCGGCCTCTCACAAGGAACGGTGGATCTGCGTTTCTTTCCTCTACACACAATGATCTACGTTTCTTGCTTCCTCTGCACCCAATGATCTACGTTTCTTGCTTCCTCTGCACCCGATGATCTGCGCCAATGATCTGCGTTTCTTGATTTGCATACATATATATGTAGATTGACGGTGTAACATGGTTGTTTGTATTGTACCCAAGCATAACGATATTTCACATGTTGTGTGGCAGTACAACTTCATCTTCTCAATTTTGAGGACTTTTGTAGATTTTTTTTTGGCCAGTTTCATGCACCAAACTACTCGGGTTGGGATGGAGTAAAACACATCTAAGGTCCCTGTACTTGTGAGATTGACCTGATTTAGTCCCGGACTCGAGAATTGCAACATTGTTACCCTAAAATTGTTGTTGTGACTTAGTTTGATCCTAAACCAGCCTAGCCCTGCAAGGGAGAGATAAGCTTCCATGGAATTTATGTGAAAATCACCTCCTCCCTACCCTAGAGATCCTCCACCACAAGGCAGGACACGACCGCATAGTGATGGGGTGTAGAACGCCAGCAAGGAAATGTGGTGGAGGGGCACATGAGGGAGATTGGGGAGGTGCGGATCGATGATGACAATGGCATGCGCACGAAGGATAGGGTCGTGGCGCCGCCTCCCGTATTTCACTCTCGAACTCAAGTGAGCGGTACAAATACATAGGAGGTGCACTACTAGTGGCGCACCACAGGTTTGCGCCACTGGTATTTAGTTTGTGCCACTAGTATTGTGTGTCATTGCTATTTACTAGTAAAGGTGCACATGCAATGCACGTCTATTCAATCACGTCAAATTTCATTGTCGTACTTTTTTTATTATGTGTGCCTTGTCCCACCACCTTTTTCTACCTATGTATGAAGTCACACTCTGATTCACAAGTGAGGCGGCAACACCACCCGCAGTCGCGACAGCCAAATCGGATGCTGAGGTGACAACTTCTTATGCAAGCACAAGAGCCGCCAAAAACGCCATGTAAATTCTTTTGAGGGTCCTTCCACATCACCTAGTAGAGAACCTATTTATGATGTGCCTACATCGATACTAAAGGTCTAAAGTAAGGGTTCCAAAGGCACCACTTCTCTGTAAACACCGCCCCTGACCACTACCCCCCCCCCCAACATGCCCATCCACGTGTTGCTAAGCCGGCTCCCACCCAGCATGCGCCTCTCTTTACTCCAAGAAATCATTCATCGCACCACCTAACGGAAGCCAACACTATCCATCTGAAAATGTCCATTGTCATGAATTGTTGTTCCGAGACACTCCACATGACCAAACTTCCCAAATCAAATAATCGAATTAATTAGAACGTGGTCAAACTGCAACGTAAGCTTTTACTCATTTGTCACTTAGACTGTTCATAGTGGGAGTAACATAGCTGGCAACATCACACATCTCTAGGCATTTTGGTGACATGGCATGCCAATAAATGAAGAAAGACAGTGGGGTGGTAACTAGCTGTGTTACCATAACATCACACATCCCAAGACAAGATGAGTCTACAACATAATAAATAACACAATGCATGACACCACAAATAAGTTACTACCCACTATAAATGTAGTAACCTAGACTAGTAACATGGCATATGTTACTAGTCTAAGTTAGTCCCCACTATGACCAGCCTTAGTCACTTTGGACGGTAGGTGTGACCAGAAGCAACAAATAACACGATAGGTTTCACTTAAGTTCCATTCAACGCCATTGGCAGTCCAACATATTTATTACTATAGTTGTATCCAACATATTTATTATGATATTTAAAGTCTTTATGTTTTGTTAAGGAACTATAGTCGTATCATAATATATTTTTCTATAAAAAAAATCTGGCTGTGTATTTATACATGTACATCAGTTTGAATACAGATACAGTTTGCAAAACAATATAAATATACAAGATAGATCACATTATAACTGAAATAGAGATAAGTGACCAACACAGTTGTTGTTCATCATATTAGAACCGAAATTACAAAGTGTACGTCTAGGGATCAAGTAGCAAGTTCATCACATTACAAAGGAAGTAGTCATCTAAAATACGATCAAAATTACACCTTCCAGTAAACAGACCTAGAATTAAGAAAATTACACCTCCCAATAAACATGTCGACATGGAGCAGCAGCCTGGCATCATCCAGAACCTAGGCCGGTGATGCTTTTTGGTTTTTTATCTATTAGGAAATTGTAGGCATGCACTTTATGGGAGGGGAGTTTTCATCGGTTTTGGCTTCATCAAATGGAAGCTAAGACGGCTTTCCTAAATGAAGAGTTGGACGAGGAAATTTACATGGATTAGCCTGATGATTTATCCTGATTGTTTTGTACTAGAAGGCCAAGAAAGAAACTTCCATAAATTAAAGAAATCTTTGTATATATGGCCATGGCCTCAGAGAAGCTCCCAAGCAATGAAATGAGAAGTTTGAAAGAACTACAATATGTGGGGGTTTGTTGCTAATGAATTTTGACAAATGTGTGTAGTACCTTAATGTTGCCAAGAACCTTAGTATCTCAATGTTTTGAGATGAAAAGGTCTTATATGATGTTACCTTGAACATGAATCTATTGAGAGATGAGAATAACGTGATTACACTTATGCAATCTCACTAAGTTGTGAAGGTGTTGAGAATATTTGTCTATGCTGAGTGAAAAAAATTCCCACGACTCATGATCCCAATGTGTTGCTTCGAAATAATGAAAATACAAATGGAGATTAATTGAGATACTCTTAAATAATTTGTTTGCTCATGTATTTATCTTGTGATAAGAGACTCGTTTGATGTGAGCAAACTAAACCGGTTTTGGTCAGTCCGAGAGATGATCATTGTCATGCTCTTGAGAGAGTGGCACGCTATCTAAAGGGAACCATGAGCTATGAAATTTATTACTAGCTTAAATGGTATAGTGATTCAAATTGGATTTTAGATGCCCATGATATGAAGGGTACAAGTGGATATGTATTCACTCTTGGTGGTGGCACTATTCATGAAAATCTTGCAAGGAAACCATCTTATGATATCAACAAAGGAAGGAGAACTCCTAATATTAGATATTGCGAGCGTTGAAGTGGAGCGGATTCATGAACTCTTGACGGGGTTGCTTATGGTTGAAAAAGCAATACCGACTATCCTCATGAACTGTGACAACTAAGCTGTGAATATTAGAGTGAGCGGTTCTAAGAATAACATGAAGAGTTTAAAACATGTCAAGAGAAGATTGATATTACAACAATTATGTTGAGTTACGACCATCCGTTTTTGTCACTATTGTGGCGATTTTGTGATGAAAAATGGATCGTCAAAAACATGGCATAATCACTACCGTAGCTTTTATCTCAAATATGATATTGTATCACCATAAATTTTACGACGATCTAATATCATCACCGGTGATCTGCCATGACACATCTCATCCTACGTCGCCAATCCAAAATGTCGAAACTGTGCCGAAATCAAGTCGTCAGGAATCAACATCAGTCAGTCCATTTTGATGGTCTACATGGACCGAGCCCATTAGTTCCGGCCTTTTTTCCTTGTCAATTTATTGTCGGCTACGTGGTTGAAGCCCAATATTTCAGCCTTTTAATTACCGGGCCTTAGCTATTTGCACTCTACTTATTTTCTATTTACAGTCGTATTTTACATGTCCAGTATTTCGACTATTCTACATAAATAGTTGCAATTGTTAGATGTCCAATTGTCATATCCTTCTAGATAGCGGGCCCCAAAATTTAAAACCTCTGAACTTATAGCGTCGGATTATATCTAAACGACAAAGAATCTAGCAGATCCTTTCACAGAAGTACTGTCAAAAAATATGATAAATATTGCATCGATGGAAATAGGGTTGAAACCCACGTGAGTTCCCAAGAGGGTAACCCAACCTATGTGATCAAAGATCCCGTGAAGTAAGACCTAGGAAAACAAAAAGAAGAGTTGTTGTGTAGAGAGAAATATGTAACACTTCCACTCCGCTGCAGATGCAACTCTCATATAGATACAATAGGGGAGGTTGATTATATTTTAATGTGTTGTACGCGGCTTGGTATGAGCAAAGACCTCGTTGTTCTACATAAAGATCTTTAAAGAACAAACCTAGAAGAGTGACATTGCGGGTCACAATGCGTAAGATTTGGATGAATCTTTTCAAAGCTAATGAAAGGCCAATAAGTATGCCTTATAAGCTTCACATGTGTCAAGGCCTATGACAACCTAATATCGATGGCAACATTGATTGTAACTTGCTAACACACGACTAACAATTCAAGTCCTAGTGTTCAGTTGTAGTTAAATGTAGCTCCTTTTCTACGTAGAACTTCAAATTAATAGTCTTCACTAAAATGCATGTATGTACAAATGACACTATCTAACGTGCCTATGAGATATGGTGGGTGATTGTTATATTTATATGGGTTGTGACCTATGTAGCCTCCTAACAGATTTCACCGTCTATCCCGCTGATTCATTTCTCCCTTCCGTCGTCGCTACTCTGTCCCTCCCGCCGCCGCTACTCTCTCCCTATCCAAGAGGAGTTGGAGGGGGAGGAGGAGGAGGGGGTGGAGGACGACGAGGATGAGGACGAAGAGGGCGGCGACGAAGAGGATGACGAGGACGCGGGTGACGCGGAGGATGCAGATGATCTTGTGGAGGTTGACGCGGCCGGCGTGAGGAAGAAAAGGAAGAGGAAGGCCTCGGGCACACGAGGCCCCAAGTGGACGGTCCTGGAGGATGAATGTCTCTGCGAGTTGTGGTTAACGGTGAGCCATGACTCCATCATCGGCGCCAACCAAAAGTACGGGAAGTATTGGGCGAGGATCAAGGCGGAGTTCGACGAGCGCAAGCTAGTCAACATTGATTACCGCAAAGTGACAATGAAGAGGAGCCAAAAGGCAATGTCGACGCGTTGGGCCATCATCCAGGCGTCGGTAAACATGTTCCATGGGTACCATAACGAGGCCGAGACCAGAGACGACATCGGCGCGAACATCAGCGACATGGTACGCCTCTTTCTACGATAATATTTAGCGCCTAGTTTGTAATCACGATCTGATTGCGCTTCCTTTGATTAGTTCGATAAGGCCATGGCGATGTACCGAAAGCACTCGTAAGGGAATAAGTCTTTCGCGTTGATGCATTGCTATAGCAAGCTCAAAATAAACGAGAAATGACGGTTGACGCGTCATTCGTTGTCGAAAGGGAAAGATGCCATTGATCTGGATGCGCCGCTCGTGACATCGGCAGGGCGGCCTATCGGCAACAAGGCTGCCAAAGCCGCCTTGGCCGACGCTGCTCGACCGAGAAGACGCAGGCGTCGATCACGCAGTGCCTCGCCGAGGTCTCCTCGACCCTGCTCTTCCGCGACAAAAAGACCGACGAAAGGTGGACGGTGCTGCTTTAGAGGCAAGAGGGGAAGATGGAGCTCAAGAAACAAAAGGAGGACATGTCCCTGCTGACCGCGTCGACAGCTGGAATGTCTTCCCGGACGCGGGCGGCATACAACTTCTACAAAGGCATGATCGTCGACAACATCGAAGCCAAAATGGCGGCGGCCGAGGCAGCGGCAGCAACCCTGCCCCGGGAGAAAGAGCAGGCACCAGCAGACGCGTCTGCGACAACGTCTGCTAGTACACCATCGTCAGCGGCATCGGCATCTGCCTCGGCGTCAGCGACGGAGTAGGCACACCGGGCAGATCACGACGAGGTCGTCGTGATCGACGGGCCTACGTCGACTCAGAATGCACCGTCGGCGTCGCCCAACCCCTTCTTCTAATTTACGTCTTATTAGATTGCACCACCGGTCCGTAATATGATCGCGCGTCCAGTACTTCGATCACGGCTACTCTGATCGCGACGACTTCGGCGGGAACGATCTCTTTTGAATGTAAACTACCTGAATTTTTTATTTAGGAGCGGCGCTTAGGGAACACGGCTGGGGAGAAATGTCACCCAAACGCGACAGAAAGAAAACACGTTCCCCAAACGCTTGATCCGGCGTCGTTTGGGGCGCTTCGGAGGACGCGGCTAGAGATGCTCTAATAAATTTTTAAACTTAAGGCCTTAGCCCTGCTTTAAATTAATAAAGCAACAACACATACAGAGTTATGAAACACACTGAGCCACCGCTCCCAAATCCACACCAGCGACCACACCAGTGAGCAACCGCTCAACCACGACACATAGCCTACCAGGTCCCCAGACCGAGACACACGCCACAGGATAGAGTACAACATAACATATCAAGAGTACACAAGAACACACACACTCTGCCCAGATACATGGCGATGTCATATCACCGTCGGCGCCACCAACTCCGCATGAAGCCTCCGCAGGGTCTCCATCGCCGCGTCCAGCAGCCCTCTATCCTTCCACTTCACCAGCATCCTCCATTGCTGCATGTAAATGATCATTTTGTACAAGGCATCAGCCGGTTTGCCAATAAGAACACCCTCCATAGTAAGCTTATTACGAATATTCCATAACGTCCAAGCTAACGCCGCGAAGGAAAACCAAACGATCCTCCTATACGCCCCGGATAAGCCATGCGATATAGCAAGGAAATCTCCTACCCCGGCAGGGTTCCACGAGCAATGCAGGAGTTCCCTAACTCCCGCCCCACAGAAAACGAGCCAAGGGACACTTGAAAACAATATGATCACAGTCCTCAGGCTCGCCACATAAGGAGCATAGCCCATTGGACGGTCCTCTCCGTTTGGCCACCTGCATCGAGCACGGTAGTTTGCCCCAGAGGAGCTGCCACAGGAACACTCTAATCCTGGGAGGCACCCTCGTCCGCCAGACTTCCCTAAAATGCGTGACTGCAGCTCCCTGCGACAGCCTACAATAGATGGAGTTGGTGGAGAACTCCGCAGATGGTTCCAAGTGCCAAGATATCGAATCGTCCGCTTCACTTGCCTGAGTGAAGTCCAGCTCCCTAGTCAGGTTCTCCCATTCAACCGCCTCTGCTAGAGAGAAGGGTCGGCGAAACCTCAAGCGCCACCCCAAACCATCCCTGGCCCCGGATACTGTAATAAAAGGAGAATCACAGCAGCTGAAAAGCACCGGGTATCTGTCCCTCAGGGGAGAGGTGCCCAGCCACCAATCCAGCCAAAAGAAAGTCCGTCTCCCATTCTGGACACAGTGCTTCGCACCAAGCTTGAAGTACCATTTGACTTTCTGGATAGAGTTCCAGAATTGCGATCCCTTAGTCGGTACTAGAGGTGAGAAGAGATCATGGTCCCGGAGGTATTTCGCCCTAATCAAGTCCGCCCAGAGACCTTCGGCATTATGATATAGCTTCCACACCCATTTAAGCATAAGAGCGATGTTCATATGCCTGGTATTGAGAATCCCCAGACCCCCAACAGCCTTAGGACGACATACCGTTGCCCAGTCAACCATGTGGTACTTACGTTTCTCTCCCACTCCTTCCCAAAAGAAGCGGGAGCGGACCTTGTCGAAAACCGCATGCGTTGAATCGAAGAGCATAAACAGGCTCATAGCAAACAGCGGTAGGCTCGACAGGCAGGAGTTAGTCAACTCCAAGCGCCCTGCAGAGGCCAAAAAGGTCCCCTGCCATGGGTCGACCCGTTTGGCAACTTTGGTTGTAAGAAACTCCCAGTCCGAGGCCCGAAGCGTCTTATCACTAAGAGGCAGACCTAGGTACTTAATGGGGAATTTTCCCAACCGGCAGTTAAGGAGCCGAGCTACCCGCTCCTGCTCCAAGGAGGTGGTCCCAACCACCACAACCTCACTTTTGGCTAGATTAAGCTTCAGACCGGACATCAACTCGAAGCTAAGTAGAACGAGCTTCATGTTGGCAACCTCTAATAAATAGACGGCGCCGCCGACCTGGGCAACAAAGCTGAGATGTTGCCCTCGAGGGAGTAGGCGCTGATGGTGTCCTGGACGCCGAGATGCTGCAGGAGGAACGGCGCCCAGAACGCGACCCAGCTCCCGCGACGTGCTGCCCAGCCACAGCACCAGCGTCCGCACACCCGATAGATGCCCGATTCCCGGCAAAAAGGATGAGCACAAGGTACGACGGGAAGCTTGTGAATACTGCTAGTCTGCTACACGGATCGATCATAGATTCAACTGCTGCGCCATCCGGTTCAGGTTCAGCCATCCTTCCATTGTTTGTTCCTGCTTGCCCCTGCCTCCTCTGACTATCCGTGGCGATCACGTATTCCCGACTTCCCGCTACCGTGGTATATTCAGGGTGTGTTTGGTTCAGCTGTAGATTCTGGAAAAGCTGCTGTGAGCTGTGAGCTGTGAAAAAGCAGCTGTGAGCTGAGAACTGTGACAAAGTTGAAAGTTGTTTGGTTGAAATAACTGTGAAACTGTGGATTTTGTGAAAATTGTCTGTAATGCCCTGAGACGCTAGAGACTGTTTATACTTCGATTAACCGTCATATACCGATCTATACACTTTTTTGACATGTAAATTAATATTTTGAAAAAATAACATTATTTCACCAAAAAGAGAATTTCCACTAAATACTTGAATACCTACATTTGATTTTAATTTATTCCAAACATTGAAATATCTCCAATCTCATTCAGACATCAAAATCAAATAGGTTCAACATATTGCCATGTCTTCACAAAACATACTGAAATACAACGTTTCTTTGTTGCTAACCACTGAAACTGATGGAGTAGTGAACTGATGAAATGAACTACATCGGCAGCAACACAACACCTCCACATACCACAACTCCAAGCAGAGATTAGGTGAGCCATGTAATCCAAATAATCACCTTGCTACACACGCACGTACGCCCAGCGAGCTCAGCGCGAGTTTTCTTTTCGGCGGAGAGTAACGACACTGGGGAACGATTCTACCATGGAGCGCTCCTTTCTCTTCAGACTCCAGCAGGGGTCGTGCTGCACGGATCCTCCATGGCGTCCTCATCCAAGAAAAGGATTTGGCACAAGGATTGGGGAAGATGCTCCGGCCGCCAGCGTGATTCACGCAAACGGGGCGACAGAAGGGCGTAACGAGCTCATGGAGCAACAGCGGATGCTCGAGGGACGGGGGCACAGATGGGGGCGACCGAAGTTTGGCGGCGCGCCGGCGTGGTTCGGCCGGAGTTGGGCGGCGCCAGAACCTAGGTGGCCGTCTTCTCGTGATCTAGGAGCCAAGAAGAGAACGAAAGGGAAGAGAAAGAGGAATTTGTGCGCTCGCTGACAAAAGAAACGAACCGGTATTCACTTGGGAGGGGCACTGGTGGGTAAATTTCACCACAACCCAGAATCCACCGCGGTAGAAGCAGGGTCAGACCAGCTGTGAAAAATACACTATAGGAAGTTGCTGCGTTGGTGGAATCTACTGTAGAAAATATCTGTTTGGTTGGCTTTCAGCTTCCTAACATCAGAAGCAGGCTAGAAAAGCTAAACCAAACACACCCTCAGTTTCGTAGCCGGCGCGTTTCCGTTTCCACCGATCGATCGCTATATATGTACGTCCACGGCGCGGCCCTGCGCTCATCCTACCACAGGTCCACAGCCACCATCAAGACCCACGACGATGCAGATCTTCGTGAAGACCGTCACCGGGGAGACTCTCACGCTCGACGTCGAGAGCAGCGACACGGTCGACAGTGTCCTGGCCCAGATCCAGGAGAAGGAAGGAATCATCGTCACCTCTGAGGACGACGACGACGGCGACGATCAGAATCAGCTACCGTCTCTCGTCTTCGCCGGGAAGCAGCTACAGGAGGACGGCCGGACCCTGGCCGACTACGGCATCAGCAAGGAGTCGACGCTGCACCTCGCGCTTGGCCTCCGCGGCGGCCATCGGGGCGGCCAATGCTGGTTCATCGAGCCCAGCCTCCGAGAGCTCGCGATGAGCCACAACGAGAAGAAGATGATCTGCCGCAAGTACGTGTGCAGTACATACGCCTACACATGTTTTGATTTTTCTTTCTTTGCGTCTCGGTTCAGTTATTCGTTCTCCGGCATTGATTCGTTCCCGATACAACCAGGTGCTATGCGCGCCTTCCTCTCAGGTCTACCAACTGCCGCAAGAAGAAGTGCGGCCGCAGCAGCGACGTAATCCTCTCTCTTCGAATTGCCAATTTTAATTACCAGTAATCCATCTTTTCATTCTATGATCTGATGGAATGTTTGTTTTCTCTTCAGCTGAGGAAGAAGAAACCGTTTCGAAAATGGTGAAGCAACTTAGCAGTGACATGCATACTACCAGAAGCCACAAGCCTCACATAGGGACAGGTGGATGGATATCATCTGTGTTTCTTGCCTGTCACACATACTCATATATGTAGAATTAATGGGATGCAGCATGGTGTTGTGTGTATGTCCCAAAACCATACCGATTTTTCACATGTGGTGTGGCAGTACAACTTCATCTTCTCAATTTTGGCGAACCTTTGTAGAAATATTTTCTAACGAGTTTCATGCACCAAACTACTCAAACGTCGTAGGTTGGCACGGGTAACAACGCTGCTAGGAGCATCCCCGCTTGCCGGTAGCGCATCATTTTCTCTATTTGCTAGTCATTGATAAAACCTTTCCAAGCTACCACGACGTGCGGTTCCTCTATGGCCTATCGGAACCATTATGTCACAACCTGGCGCAGGCGGTATGATTTCCGCAGCTAGGGTTCCAGGGAAAGGAAATCGGGGAAGGAGAACAACTTGAAAAGGAAGAAAGGGACAGAAAGTTTCAGTTCTTTTAATTCATGTCCTTCACAGTTACACATACAACAGTTAATAGTGCTTTACAAGGCTAACTACAACAGAGTTCATTATTGAAGAAAACATAAAAATCAAAACAAGAAATACTAATCAGACCCCTACGTTAATTTGCCTTTTGTAGTTTGCTTTAATCATCATCTCAAAAGATATGCCAATGCTGCAAAAAAAATCAAAATGCGTCTTCAGTGTTTACTACATAAAAATAAAAAGCAATGGTCAAATTTTCCCTGAAATTTACATTTGTAGATGTGGCTTTAACCCTATGCTTAACCATGGAGCCTTCCCACTTGAGACATCGCTCTCACCGCTCAAATGACCGGTCAATATTCTAATAACTTCTTCCATTTTGAACGCTCCAAATGCACCAACACGATACTATGATTAACTCAAGAAAGATTCCATAAAGACAATTTTCTCTACTCATGTCCCTCTTGGCTTCATTGGGAAATGATATTACACCAAATCTGAGCGAAAGAACAGACTGAAAACCTCAAAAGAGATGCATCTGTGTTTTGTAACCTCTGTTAGTGGCCGCCTCAATGCTTGGCTGCACATGGTGATTTCCCTTGGATTGCATGGTAACGCCGCACCCCAGCACTTGCACCCATTCTGTGCGCCAGGGACACGTTCTCAGCATCTAGCATTCGACATCAACAACAATTTTGAAATGCACAAACATTTTAATCACTACATGGGAATAATTTTGCAAACTATTTGAACTAAATTAAAGTAGATAAAATAATATTTCTCAGGCTAAAAATTGTGAAATTATTTATGCTACTATTCACTAAAATTATTTTTCTACATTTTAATTAAAAAAATATAAACAAATTCCGGAGTTTACATAAAGAAACGGAACAAAAATTCTACCTGTATTAATTTTTTTTGAGGGTATCTACCTGTATTAATGGGTCAGTACCCATGTGTAGGAGGCTTTCAGGCGGTAAGTGCCTACTTGAGGCTTCGAGTGTTAAATAGGAGGCCTGGCCCGTTGCCTCTAAAGAATCTGGGCCAGATTATGTTATTTTAGTGGGGAACTGAACATGAGTAATTTGGATTACTGCCCACGTACATGGTGGTTGGCCCAAAATCTATTGGCATGTTCTCAAAGATGTGGCCCAGTCTGCATCACATCTCCGCTGCACAATTTTATTTTCCACAGAGACCAGCGGGCGGCGCGAGAGCAGCGACAGGTCCCCGGTGGGGGCGTGCCGGAATCGCCCGGGGTTCGGACGGCGGCGATGGAGGAGGACGCACGGGGAAGCTAGAAAAAGTCCCAACTAGGAGGACCGTGTGTCGCTTCTTTTTTTTGCATTGAGTGGATATATCGTGATATATTTGCATCATCTGATGCAACTTTTGCATCCCTAGGTAAATATTTTGGAGCGTTTTTTAATCTACATTATCTGCTGAAGCTGGTTTTTTAGCTTATGTATTAATGTAAAACGACTGTTATTATACATCTACATCATCTGCGGGATATGCTCTTAGCATGTTCACAGGTACAAGTAAAGTGAATTCGCAAAAAAAAAAAGGTACAAGTAAAGTGAATGCTTGGAGATTCTTATTTGGCTGAGACGCACGCATCCCAGAGATGAATCTCGAAAGAGCTCATCTCCAACGCGGCGACCCAAACGGACGCGCTGGGCCGTCTGTTTTGGCATGTTTGGGTGGCCGCGTGGACACCCGGACAGCGGCCCGCATCCGCGTGTTCGTTTGAGTCGCACGTTGCGCCCAACGCGGCGATCAAAAAGGCGCCACGTGGTTCGTCTTCCCTAGGCGGCGCTGCGTCATGCCAGGCCTCGATGGGACAGCAATGACGGGGGGAGAACACGCGGGAAAGTTCCCGCGCGCACCAGGGTTCCCGTGAGCGCGAAAAGGCCATGGGCGCGCGCTCGCGCCCAAGTTTCCCGCCAAGGCCGCCGGCTATAAAAGACGACGCCAGCCTCGCAGACCTCACACCTGCTCCGCCGTCCTCTCCCCCTCTACCTTGTCCGGTGCCCTCTCCACCTCCATCGCCATGTCGCGCACCCTGCAGACCACGTGGGCCAAGCTGTCCCTCGCTGCCCGAGCCAGGTTCCCGCGGACGGAGGAGGAGGAGGGGGCAGACGCGCGTTGGGTCGCCGACAACGAGGCGATCCGCATCGCGGCCCAGGGGCAGAGAAGAAGGAAGAGGACGCGGAGCTGGTGGAGGCGGCTGCGGACGGCTGGCACGAGGCCGCGGACGCCTGGTACGAGGTCGCGGAGGCCGAGGCGGAGCCCGCCGCGGAGGAGGAGCCCGTCGACGCGGAGGACTACTTGGAGGACCTCGCGATGGCGAACATCAACGTCGCCATCGGGGAGCGTCTCGCCGACCACACGCGCGTGACGAAGGAGCACGAGGCCACCTGTCGGGCCAGCCGCCGCCGTTTAGGCGACCTCCTCGGCTAGAAGAACCAGCTCCTCGCTATGCGAGCAACCCGCCACCTCATCCAGCTGCCCTCGCCCGAGCGACGCTCCCGGAAGGCTGCTGCGTCGGCGGAGCGCGGCCGCGAAGAGCGCATGCGCCGTCGGGGGGAGAACCACGAGGCCCAGGCCGCCGGCCGCGTCCGCCTGGAGGCACGGACCGCTATGGAACGCGTCGCCGCGCAGGAGCTCGAGTTGTGCGGGAGGCGGATGGTGACGTCGCAGGAGGCGGAGCGCCCAAGCTGCGAGGACGGAAAGGAGAAGGGCGGCCGCAGAGGAACGCCGCAAGAGGGCCGCCGCCGAGCCACCCAGCTGGTAAGCTGGAGTGGAATCCTCACGCGTACAGGCTGCCCGCGTCGAATGAAATCCACGGCCCGGCGACGAGTCGGCGCTTAGTCGCCGTCGAGGCCGCCGGCCCCATACGTAGCTAGGCTAGTAGTAGGTAGATTTAAGAAATAGGTAATGTCTAATTTTAATGAAAAAAAAATATCTCCCTATAATACGTGGGCCAGGGCGGACAAGGGCGGACGCGATCGGCGTCTGCCGCCACGTAAACGCGGCCCAGATTTGGGTTTTGGGTCGTTCCGAATGCTGCGGCCGTCCGTTTTTTCGATGGGTCCACGCGTTAGGCTGGGTTTTTGTCCGATTCGACCCATCCGAATGTACGATTCGCCCATCCCAATGTACGGGCACGGGATGGGTCGCCGGCGTTGGAGTCCAGGGTTTTGAGCTCCTCTCCTTCGTCCAGAGGTCGCTTTAGCTGGGTCTACTCGCAGGGGTGGCGGCGCTTGATGGAATCGCTGGTTCCTTCGATTATTGCCCCGGTGTGGCACGTGTCCGCTTGCGGGGTGGGTTCCTGGTGGCGGCAGCGATTCTGCGGCGGCGGCGGGTTTTTGTCATAGCGCGGCGGCGGCAGCGGTTCTGCGGCGGCGGCGTTTTGTCGAGCGGCCGGCGGCGGTCTCGGCGGCGGCGGGTCTTTGTCGTAGCGCGGCGGCGGAAGCGGTTCTGCGGCGGCGGCGGGGTTTTTGTGTCGTAGGTGGCGACGGCAGTGTTGACGAGGATTTCGGCGGAGACCATGTTGATGTAGACCTTGGCGATGTAGTTGGCGATGTAGAACTCGACGTAGATCTTGGTGTAGTCGTACAGCTTGACGTAGTTGTTCGGGTCGATGTAGTCCAGCTTGTTGCAGTGCAGATCGTCGGCGTTGGTGAAGTCGTGCTCGTGCTCGATGAAGATGGCGGCGGCGGCAGCGATTCTGCGGCGGCGGGTTTTTGTCATAGCGCGGCGGCGGCAGCGGTTCTGCGGCGGCGGCGGGTTTTGTCGTAGCGCGGCAGCGGCAGCGGGTCTGCGGCGGCGGGTCTTTGTCGTAGCGCGGCGGCGGCAGCGGTTCTGCGGCGGCGGCGGCCTTTGACCAACATGTCTGTTCCTTCCGTCATTTCTTTGAGTATCGATCCGCATTGCGTATACTACTCCACCGCTTCCACGACCTCCGCCGTCTCCTTTCCTTCTTTCCCCATTGGTCACCGCCCCTCCGGCATACCTCTCCGCAACCGAGCTCCCCTGCCGTGCATGGCTCCCCACCGATTTCCTCCTCCATGATGCTCGGCGACAGGAGCACAACCACCTCCGTATCACGTGAAAGGGTGTAGCTCAAGCCGCACAAGAGAAGAGCGGGCTTCAATCCGAGGTGAGCCGCCTCTGACTCGCCGTGTGGGGGTTCATAGCTGCCTTGGTGCCACGGCCACACAGACGCCTCCTGCTTTTCCATCGCCGAGCTCAAGCTGAAGTGGCGCTCCTCCTCTCCTCTTGCTCGACGCTCAACAGGGGAGCAATCGGTCGCTGCCAGTGGCGGCACCCAGACGCCTGTATTGTCCTTCACCAAGCCGTTCCCCGCCCTGTAGCAGCTCCACCAACAAGCCCCCTGCCCCATAGTGTTTTCTATGTGCGCATGTTTTTTTTTTCACAGTACAAACGCAGACGCTCACATACACGCGCATACACTCACCAGTATAAACGCACACACGCACACCCTATCCCTATGAGCACCTCCGGAAGACTGAGCTAGCGGATTGGATCTTGAAATTGACGAAGTCACCACAGGCGCCTCGCTGCCGACGGAAACATCGCCTCCCACTGAATGAATATCCCGCCTTTATGAGACACACATATGTCAAACCTGGGGTTTGAACTCTGGTGGGCTGGGGTACAACCACCCTCCTAACCACCCAACCTCAGGTTGGTTCTCTATTTGTTCTGTTTAGATTCAATTTTTCGGCTAAAAAGTGGAAGTGCATACGGCCCAGGTCCGGTTACTTAATTCATTGAGGGATTTTTATGTGTAATGGTTTAGGTTTACAGTACACATAAATATGGATAATAATGGAAGCAGTGACTAACCTGAATCTTAGGGTCAAGTGGTGACCTTTTTAGACTAAATATGTTTCCCGAATCTTTTTTTGCCATCCGCTTAAATTTAACTATTAGCATGTTTACACACTTGGAAAGTTGTGGATAAATGGTGACATATTAAATGTGCCTGTAGGTCACCAGGATAAGAAGACAATCTTGTAAAAATAAGAGAAATATGTAAACCACTAGGCAAAGGTTGTCATTATCCGTTTCTTAGGATTTGTTTACTTCAGAGCAAATCAGTTTATTCAGACATCACATGTATCTCCTTTTCTGCTCTAAATTTAAGAGGAGGCATATGAATATATAATAGCTAATGAATGCTTTTTCATCTGAAATATGAAACTGTAGTTAAAAATGTGGCCCTTCCTGTAATATTTTAGCTTATGGAGTTTGTCCAATGTCATCCTGGCCATTCTTCAGGTCACGCCACCAGGAGGTTCCTAGAAGGAAAAGCACGGGTCGCCGCTGAGTCCCATGCCCAGTTTGTCTCTGCAGCGCAGGTGTACTAAAGTGTTCCCTAGGCTGGCATGCTGCAGGAACACAACTCGGGCCAATAGATCGATATTTATTTCAACATATGGTTACGCTATGCTCTTAGGACATAAATGTCGTTTTTAATTTTGTTTCACCTGCTTATGATTAATTAGTGTATGAAAAATATGTACTTCTGGTAATAAAATTATTATTAGTTGTTTGCATCGAATAATATATGTTGGATTCCTATGTTAATAGCTTCCTTTTTAAAATACAATTTTCTGATCTCTTTGTGCATGACGTTTGTTGTGGCATAGGATGCAGCTAGATTGATTCATAGCTTTATGCGGCACATAATAAGCATACTGCCTACTGAAATGTGCAATATCAATATTGTTATTTTGTAAATTTTATCATATACTTGAGTTTTCCCTCTTGTTTCTTTCCTACAATGAGAGCATAGTTTAAGAATGTTTCACTTCTTCACATGTACTTGTCCCGATTAGTTGTGTGCGCATGAAATTTTTCGATGTTGCCAATAGAGTTTATCTTCATGCACCTTTTGTGCTCTTAGGAAGTAGTCAAGTCCATTGGAATTTTATCTCTCTATAAGAGTTTTCAATCTGAAAATCTCCGTGCTTGATGCTTGAGTACAATGAAAGTTTAAACCATTGGAATTTCGAGACATGCCATCTGCTAGGCCCAAAAGTGTTCATCTGAAGCTACAAGCTTACCCCAAATGCTAACCAAACATAATTTCCAAAATCTCTCATGTACTATATTTTGGCATGTAGAAATTACAGAATCTCATTTGCATATATATGTATAGAATCTCCCTATGAATGACAATTTTTTTTGGATCCATGATCTATTTCATGTTGTTGCCTTCTTTTCTTGATTTATTTTTCATATTTTGGCTTCATGGTCCAGTTCCATAGGTTACCTATAACCCAGCTTGCCATAGGTTGCGCCAGCACTATTGCAACTATACGCCACCCAATGGTGGCTGAGACGAGGAAGGTAGGAGTACGAGCGAAAAAAGAGGTGGGGATGGTGAAATGGCCATCAGAAGAGGGGGTCGGGTGAGGGAGGGTGGTGCCAAAGGGAGAAGTAGGGAGGTTTTCTCAGTTCACACCGGCAGCGGTAGCAGTTCCCTTGCGGTGAAGGCAGCGGTGATGAACCTTACGAAGCTTCAGGACATATGCTTAGACACTTCATTTCTGGTATTGTGGGCAAGGACGAGAACATCTTTGTGAGCACTCTCCCTCTCTCCTGCCCTCTCATTGTTTTTGTTATGTTCCTAGTTTATGCTTCAGGTTGAGGCTGACAATCATGATGCATCAAGGAGGTGTGGCCTGATTCAATATGATCAGTTGCTATGAGAGGGATTTAGTCGATCTATTTTCTAAATAATGTACTGCTCATTTATTCAGTTTCTCGGTATACCTAAAGATAGCAATTTTTTGTGGATTTTTGATAGTATTAGAGGAAGATTTATTATACATAGCACTGCATGATGTCATTTTAAAAGTATTTGGATGGTAAATTAGTCACCTAACAGTTTTGTGGTTCATTTTTTTTGCGTCGACTAGAATTGGGATTCAAACTGATGTCTAACTTCTATTAAAAAAAATTTGACAAAAAAACAGTGGGGAAGATCCCCACTGTGTCATTTTATATATTTATTTAAAACAGGGGGTAATATGTACATGGAGTGAGCTAGGATAGCTCATAATATGTCTACCCAGTCTTGCATACCTTCTCTCAAACTAGGTCTTACTCTATGCCTAATAAGAGATATTGAATCCCTGAAAAAAGCAAAACAGTTGTCTGGATCTACATGTTTATCATCAAAAATTATTGAGTTTCTATGATTCCAGATGCTCCAGCACCCTGCTATCATGGCTTCATTAAAGAATCTGTTGAGTGATCTCTTCTTTGCATCCAGTATCATCTCAATCACCTCTAGTTCTGTATTCCATTCCTTCCCAATTTTCCACCAGAGATTCTGACTGAAGTCACACTGGAAAAAGAGGTGCAGCATACTTTCAGGTGACTCTTCATTACATCAAACACAATGCTGATTGACCACAAAGAAATTTTTCTTGACCATATGCATTTTTGTATTTAATCTATCTTGTATGAGAAGCCAGAAAAAGAACTTATGTTTTGGAAGACATGCTGATTTCCATATCCACTTAAAAGGAGCTGGTGCAACAGCAATGCCAGATAAACCTTTTGGGTTGAATACTTATTACCACCCCATGAGAAATTCCATTTGTCATTCACCGACATATCATCAAGATGCAAACTGTTTAGTTCCTGTGTAAGTTCATCACACTGTTGTGCAACAATCATGGATAATGGGAGATTAAACATATTAAAGATATTATCCTGAGCAGTACTATGTGCCTCCAAGACATTAATATTCCCTTTCTTGGTGAAGGAAAAAAAATGAGGAAACTTATCCTTCAAAGTGATGTCTCTCCACTTATCATTCCATAGCATAATACTTTTTCCATTTCCTGGAGAGCATGTGGTGAGATGTTTAAAATCTGGGATTAAAGCAGTACAATCACGCCACCAGAAAGATCCTCTAGATGTGCTTGCTAGTGGAACAGTTCCATTTTGGTAATATGCTTGCCAAACCAGATTTACCCAGGGAATGTTCTGCTTGTTGTAAAATTTATATAAGTTCTTTAGCTGCAAAGCTTTATTTTGTTTCCTTAGATCAAGCACTCCCAGTCCTCCTGCAATTTTGGGAAGACATACTTTATCCCAGCTGACCAAACATTTTCCTTGCTTATTGATCTCTTTTCCATGCCAAAGAAATTTTCTGCTAGCTTTCTGTATATATGTTCCAGGTTTGTGTTGTGTACTTTGATAGCACACATAGCATGGTTTGGCATAGAAGATATCACAGCTTTGATAGTCACTAATCTGGCACTATATATATGACATCAAGTTTGATAGTCCAGATAGCCTCTTGTCCACCTTACAGATCATGGGGATTAAATCATCTACTCTTGGCCTAGTAGTACCCATTGGTAGTCCCAGATAAGTGAATGGAAGAGATTCCCTTTTGCAGCCAAAATGATTCGCTAGCTCTTGACATCTCTCAGTGCTTATATTAATTGGCACCATGGAGGACTTATGGTAATTAATTCTCAAGCCAGTAGAAATAGAGAAGTTGGTCAAGATATCCTTGAGACTGTCAAGTTGTTCCATTTCAGCAGGTACAATGATGAGAGTGTCATCAGCATACTGTATGATAGGGTAATCTTGTCCATAAGAATTATTGATGGGTAAATTAAGAGCTCCTTCATGCCAGGCATAATTAATGATAATTTGCAATTGCTCAGCAGTGGCAAGAAAAAGCAGAGGAGATAGTGGATCACCTTGTCTTACACCTCTTTTGCAAATAATATTTTTTCCTGGCACTCCATTAAGTATAACAGATGTGGATGCAGTAGTGAGAATACAATGAATCCAGCTGATAAATTTTTCACTGAAACCCAAATGTCTTAACATGGATAGAATAGCATAATACTCTACTGTATCAAATGCTTTTTCAAAATCTAGCTTCAATATAACAATTTCCTTCTTTGATTTATGGCAGATGTGTAGATATTCATAGGCCCGGGATAGACAGTCTTGAAAGGTTTTATTCCTAATAAAACCATATTGATTTTGGTGTAGAATAGGAATGATGACCTTCTGCACTCTGTTTGCAATGATTTTGGTGATAACCTTGAGTGCCATGCTTACTAGAGAGATTGGTCTATAGTCTGATGCTATTTCAGGATTTGGCCTTTTTGGGATCAATACGATATATGCAGTATTCAGACTCTCTAGGTTAATATCTCCATCATAGAACTTCTGTAATAGATCATAAAATTTTTGTTTGATAACATTCCAGTATTTCTTCATGAATTTGCATTGAAACCATCTGGGCCAGGCACTTTATCATTTGGCATGTGCTTGATTACTTCATCAATTTCCTCTGTTGTACGTGAAAGGTATATCTAAACTTGACAGATCATGCCTATTGACAATATCATTAAGATCAAACATCATATTAGTATTTACAGATTTTCCAAGCCTTTCTTTAAATGAATTCCATAGGTGTGCTGCCTTCTGTCCATGCTCATTAATAATTCTTCCATCTTCAGTAGTGAGGTGTGATATATAATTGTGCTTGTAATTTCTTGTAGCTATTGCATGGAAGAATTTTGTATTCTCATCACCAAGCTTAGCCCATCTGATATTTTCTCTTTTTCTCCAATATATTCTTTTGGCTTCCAAAAGATTTTTTTGGTGTGTCTTGAGAGCAAGTCTGAAATTTTTCTCTATAGTAGATAGAGGCCTTTGCTCCTCCAATCCATCCAGAAGTGCAAGCACATAACTGCAATTATATATAATAGTAGATAGTTGTGATAAATTTTTGCTCCATCTTTTGATGCCCTGCCTAAGGGTTTTAAATCTAGCAGTAATATCATGTGCATCATTCTTGTATGCCCCCATATTTTTCCAATGATTATTTACAACATCATCCAATCCATCAAAATCCAGTCAGTATTCTTCAAACCTGAAAAATTGTGCCTTAGGAATGGATGATCCAATTTCAATGAGTATTGGGACATGATCGGACCCCAGTCTTGCCAGGGGGATGCCATGGTATTTGGGAAGGTGATAGTCCATAAAGAAGAAGTAAAAATCCAGCCAAGCTTTTCCAACAGAGGGGTACTTTGCATGTTGCTCCATGTGTATTGCCTTCCTTTCAAGGGAATTTCTTCCAGATCATGTGCTTGTATATCATTGCAAGACATCATGGTATTATAATTTCCTCCAGGTCTATTTCTATCAACATTTGATCTAATCATACTAAAATCACCAACAAGCATCCACAATGCATAATTGGATGAGTCCAAGTTATTCATCCAATTAATAAAATCATTCCTTTCCTCTGCATGGCATGAGACATAAATATTTGTAATGTACCATTTCTCCCCAGAGATATTGCAAGTAAGCTCAACAGTAACTTGATAGCTAGAAGAGCTTATGATAGTACCAGAGAAAGCATTTCCATTCCATATAGTAATAATACCCCCAAAGTTTCCAACAGATGGGTAGTATGCAAACATATTAAATTTTCTTAGGCATAATTTTCTGATATAAGCATTATCAAAACTTTCTCTTTTTGTCTCTTGTAGACAGATAATATTGCAATTGCTTTCACTGATTTTATTAGCTAGATCATCCCATCTATCTTGTGAATTAATACCTCTAATATTCCAATCAAGAATATTCCATGATCTGAATATACTCATGATAACAAGGGATGGAAGAGGTGCTTAGGATTATATGTAATATACTTCTCTCCTGTATAGGTATCACTGAATATTGATCTGCTGGCAGTGAATACATCCTCAAATTGGACCAGATAACTGGAGCATGATAAATAAGAGAATGACACAAGATCACTTATATTTAACTATCAGTGCAGGAGGTGTGATGTGGTTACTGAAGGTAGACAAGGTCTGAACGAGTTCTCCACCTGTGACGCAAAAAACGCGGTACCGTCATAGAAAAAGACAATCGCTGACGGATTTCTCAAACGTCAGCCCCATACCGTCATTGAAGCCCCAATTGTTTGTAGTGTTACATGATTTCCAAGTGGTTTCAGAAAGCAAATGATGAAATTTTGTCTACAACTTCAATTCAGTTATTAGTTTTTTTGCCCACAATATGGTTTGAATGCAAACTATTATTTTCTCTTTTTATAATTAGAGATAGATATTTGATGTAATAGATTTATGTAAATAATTTCTTTGTATGTTGAACACTATTATTTGTTTATAATAAACTTTTTTATTTTTTACAATTAATATACATTTTATCAATATATGGTCTTGGCTGATATTATTTTCTATCATATTTAGGAATATTAACGACATAGTAATTCATCTACATATAAAGATACATTAACTTGATTTTAACGTCGGCCCTAGAAATTTCAGTTGTGGTCAATGTGAAGCATATAATTATGAATGAAATTGTATTATTTGTTTAGTTTTTATTGATTGGTTGTTAAAAATAATTTGCTAAAACATTTTCTTGTTGATTTGTTAAATCTAAAAGAATGATAGTATCACATGTATTCACAAATTAATTTGCGTCACTCAAATGAGAATTGGAATTATATGCAAGTGTCTGTGTCTATTTTAGTTGCTAAATATTATGCCAAATAATTCTAAAGCTAGTGGAGGTATCTAGAATCCCTGATTGGCTATTTTAGATGTTAGTAAATAGAAGAGATCACAATGAATACCCTAAACAGAAATCCTAGAGTACGTATAGCGTGTATATGTAAGGGTTGCATATCAAAAAATTGAATCCACCTATAAATTGAATACCCTAAACATAAATCTTAGAATATAGAGTGTCCATTTCACTCAAAGAATAAATTAAACCACCTATCTATATCTCTTATAAAGCAAAACCTCGCTAGAGAATCATCTATTTTTTATATATATCTTGACATGCACAACATCCACTTCTCACATAATATGTGTGTTCACATTTGCAAAAAAAATGTGTGTGCTCACATTTCTTCAGTTCTGCCAGTATATTTCGGAATAATGTACTGCTCATCATTTCTTCGGTTTCTTGGTATACCTAAAGATAGCAATTTTTGCGGACTTTGGTAGTTTTAGAGAAAGATTTGGTAAAGATAACACTGCATATTGTCATGCTTAAAATTGATCTGGATAGTGAATTAGTCACATGATAGTTTTGTGGTTTAAATTTTTGTGGACTGAAGTTGGGGTTTCAAACTGATTGTTTGCCAGCGGCTGCGTCACAGTTGTACATGACTTCCCAATTGCTGCTATGGCTGAGTGTGATATATGGGTACTCTTTTTGTGTTTGCAGTTCATTTTGTCTCACATATAGATGTCGATACATGCATATATTTTTCTGTAACCGGCAGACCAGCAAATAAATACATGCATATATTTTTCTGTAACTGGCAGACCAGCAAATATGTTTAAGAAAGTGGATCTTTGCATAAAACATATGAAGAATCTACTCCCCCTGAAATTATCTAGGTCTGTTATGTGACTGACAAATGGCATACAGATACTATAGTTTTTCCTCCTTTTTGTGCTACAAATATACGGGACATTCAGTGAAGTTTTGGGTCGATAAATACATAAATTAAGGGATCAGGACACATGTACATATGCACAATAGACTTGGAGAAGATTGTTGATGAATCCGGGGTTGCGTGCAGCAAGTTGAAGCAAAACCCAAAAAAACAAGAGGTTTGCTCTTTGTTCACACTCGGTTTTTCTTTAGGATGAATCCTCATCTTATGCTTCTAACTATTTGCCTAATGCTTCTAACTATTTTTATTTGTAGATCGTGGTACAAAACAAGGGAACATCTCCCAAAACGCTATTTGCTAGAGGATCCCGGTTCTAATAGCCAGTTCTGCTTTCGGCTGATGTTTATAATCCTTATTCCATAAACATGTAGTTTTGCAAAATTATATAAGATTATCTTCGCAACAACGACCAACAACAGAAAACGGCGCAGCAAAGCGCGCCAGGTCCATCTAGTCCGTAGTTAATTCCAGCCACAGTTCCTGTACGTAAGGGCATCTCCAACGGGCGACACATATTTATGTCGTTTGCATCGGGCACGGACACAAAAAACGTCCGCATGTCCGCATGCGTCTGCCCCTTCTCCAGCGACAGGGACGTATTTATTTGACCGCATGCAGACCAAACGGACGCAAAGGGACGCGTCCGCACAAACGCATTCCTGACGTATATTTGGTCCACGTTTGCGTCAGGATGAACGCTGCGGACGTTTTGCGTCTACCCGCTGGAGCGCGTTTTTTTGACCGCGCAGGCCCAAACGGTCGGCCGTTGGCAAGACGAAGAAGGAGCGGCTGAATCGGTTGAGGTGCCAGTCTCACAGATCAGATCAGGCCTGTTGCCAGTCGGCCGTTGACCCCGAACGCTAAGACAAGTAGGCAACTCGTCGGCGGTCAGCACCGTCAACTTAAAAGAAGGAAAGGCTCGCGGGAGGCACTGCCAACTTATCGCCATGCACGATCCAGTGGACAAAGCTTGACCGGCCGGTAGACCAAGAAGAGCCCGGATTAGCTCCTGCGTGCGCAAGTGGAAAAGGCAGAGCAAGCTAAGGCAAACGACGAAAGTCAAACCACTGCCATGGCGTGGCGTGGCGTGGCGTAACGGCATACGTAGCCTAGCTTGACAATCGACATGCATTTCCCCGAAAGAAAAAAGAATAAGTAGAGCTTGACATGCGTTCAACATCTTGGATTCCTGACGACTGATCGATATCGTTGGATTTTACACACTCCTGCGTTTGCGATTACGTGTAAGTGCTTGTATCTTTCGAAGCGAACAAAAACGTGACCTGTGATATGCTATTCGATCGTGTGTTATGTGCCAAGAGTGTGTATACGAAGAGATTCTCCAGTTATTAAACTAAATCAATGGGCATTTGACCGTTGATTAGACTAATCACAATGGGAAGTATCATAGACTAGTATCATACATATGATACTAGTTTATGATACAACATCTACAATGCATAGTATCATGAATTGGTATCATAGTTTCATCATATTTAATGTTTTGTAGAATCTCAATGCAAATATGTGTACATAATGTGTTTGCCACTAAAATTTCTAGTTTTACGTGCTATGATACGGTATCTACCTATGATACTACTCTCTCCTCTCTCTTCATTAATTGATGTGCCACATCAGATTTTTGCCTACATGGCATGCATGATACTACCTATGATACTCCCATTGTGGCTAGTCTTACAGGTAGGGCTGGAGCTCTGCAGTCTGTCAGTTGGCTCCTTGCACGTGCATGCTCCGCTCATTCTTGGCGCGTCGTGACCGTCATTTTTTTTCATTGTCCTAGTCGAGTTCTTTTTTTAACCCAGCTGAAATGCACTTAACTTCTTTTGCAGTGATTCTTGCTTTGCGGACATTATGCGGGCGCCGCCTGCTGCATCGATGCTCAAAGTTTTTTTCTGAACGGGAAAAGGCCCGAGGGCCTTGGAAGCTTCATTGATCAAGCGGTAGGGACAAATTTACATTGCAATCCCTAAGCAATAGGGAAATACAGGATAAGGCTAACACTTTTACAAGAAAGTCCCTGAAAATGAAACTGAAAACTCAATTAAATCCTTGGTCTTCTCCACCGCAGCTACCACAAGACCTCAAGGCTCGAGAGCCTGCGCCGCCGCCGAGGAACATGCCACTTGGGGCGACACCGGTTGTGGATCATTTGCCGAGGCCGATGAAGATCCTCCGCATCGGCACATCGGCCTGGAGGAAGAAGAAGCTCAGGCCACCTCCGCACCCGAGCTCGGAGTGGTTCCCTTCGCCATGGATAGCGGCCTGACGATTCGTCGGCCTCTTGGGAACACCGGGGAACGCAGCTTCCATCGCACGCAGCACCGCCTGCACGCCGACACCCTGACACCACCAAGAAGAAGCAGCCGACCGCTCGCTGCATCATCTCCTCCCCTCGCCTCCACGGCCGGCCAAAGGAGATTTCGCAGCACAACAGCTCCACTCTTCAAGATGACTACAAACTGCGGCTTTATTCGAGGAAGCGGCATTCGTCTCCTCTATGAGCTGCTCCGACTAAAGAAGCAACCAGAGGAAGAAGATGAACCCTAAATGCTCGAGATTCGGCCGCCAAGATCCGGAGACCCGCTCCACCTACCGAGCATGAAGCCCACTACCAGCAGATCGACATACAACCGACTACTACTCTGTACACTCCAGGCAACCCCTCCTTCTCTCCTCAAGACGGTGGCGCCGCCGGAGTTGAGTCAAAGGAGCGCCCGGGAGCGGGAGAAGACTCTAAAACAGTGGCCGAGGATGCACCGGCGGAGCGCCTTGGAGGCGATACTGGGCTGCTGCCCCCCCTGCCAAAAGTTGCTCAAGTATTTTTCTAGGCATACTCCTACTCTGCATCGACGTCATTTGTTCCTGGTTGGTAATCGAGCACAGGGGAGCAAAGCAGAAACAGACCTCGATCGCATTTACTTCCACACTGTTGGTAGCTGTGTCCAGCACTGGGTGTACAAAATTGGTCGATTAGTACAGTACATTACCCAAATCTAACGAGAGCAATCCCGTTTAGTGGTAGGTTATTTTTTGTTTTACCTTGGGGCTTGGGCCGTTGACTGATTCCTGTTTTTTGCTTGCTCTGCCAGTGGATTGACCTAGGGTTAGATTTTTTTTTTTTGTTACAAATAGAACTAGAAGTCTCTTACTATGCCAATTTCTAGTGAATCAAGAAATTACTAGGGGACAAATATGTGGATCTTGGCCAAAAAATATTTTCCTCAATTGCTTGCTATGTCTATTTCTACATAAATCAATAGATTAAGTGCATTTCACGCTTGAAAATCATCTCTCATTGTTATGAATAGAATTTGAAATTACTGGAAAATTTAGGTGCATAGATAAAAAAAATCTGAAAAGGTACAATTTGCCCCTCCTTCGATTTTGGTCACGCTCCGCCACTGCGAGGATGGGTCATTTCCTTGGGGGGGGGGGGGGGGCAAATGGACTTTATAGGACAAAATTTCAACGTTCTGGGCCAAAGTTCGGGGGGCAAATTGGCTAAAATTCTCTGGATCCTTCAAGAAATGTCCATGGGCTGGGGGGCGGTGGCCCCCCTGACTCGTTTATAACTAGGCCAGTGCTCTCAAAGGTACTGTAGCGAGGAGAGAGAGAGATGAAGGAGGGAATTGATACATGAAGTTTACTGTGATGCTCAAAGTCATCCCTCTTATTTTCGGCACTTTGGTAGCATTTTTCTAGGGCATTGCTCGCTAAGTTTTCCTTCCTTGAACCATTTTCTTTCTTATGCACGTACCTCCTTTGTGTAGAACGACAGAGAGAAACAAAATTTGGTGGAATATAATAGATGTTGTATTGAGTCTCATGCGCAAGTACATATAGGAGTTGAAGACTTGGGAGGCAAGAAGTCTCTCCTAGAGATAAGATAGGAGATGAATTACAAATCATAAACTACCAAATACATGTGTACCGGATATATTTCTAAAGCTTTGTTCACAAAAGAGTTGACCTGCCTGGATTGATAAGATAGGTTTATTTTGCACTGAAAAGGTGGAGATGTGCGACTCAATATCTATCTACTCCCGTGTGTTAAATGTGAAGAGACCATGTGTTAAATGTCATCGAGCTTGATTCCCGTGTGATAA
This sequence comes from Lolium multiflorum, assembly GCA_030979885.1. NCBI lineage: Eukaryota > Viridiplantae > Streptophyta > Magnoliopsida > Poales > Poaceae > Lolium > Lolium multiflorum. The sequence goes on along the minus strand of CM061750.1, from coordinate 328,496,485 downwards.
AAGATGGAAAAAAGAAACCAGCTCTAAAGTGCTCTTTGGAAAGAGAGTAACACATTTTAGGACAAACTTGGAAATTAAACGCCCACTTCTTTGTAAACGGATGGATTATGTACTTGTGCTTGGGTCATGGTTGTAGGCTTGTAGTCCTGCCCATTGGCATGTACTACCTCTGGATGTTTTTAATCGACGCGATCTGATCTATGTTTTTGAACGATGCTAGCCAGAAACGATATCCACTCACCTCCATTAAATCTGGACGGAGGGAAACAAATAGCGTTAATCAACAGCCAGAAGTCCCGGGGAAACAAATAGCCAGAAAGAAGCACCCTGTCTGAATAGGAAGCATGGCTCGACGGTGGATCGGAAAAAGTTATGGTGTCGGAATTGTGTCTGTATGCTGGAGATGGCCTAAGTGATGCTACGATTTTTTTTCTATAAATTGAATCAAATTATAATAGATTTCCATTAAGAGACAAAAGATTAAAAAAAAGTACACTAGTTCGTGCGAACCGGGTGGAGTAAGTATGTAGGTGGCATTTTTCTAGGCCATTGCTCGTTCAGTTTCCCTTCGTTGATCCCTTTTATTAGTATACTACTTCTGTATATACTCCGGCTTATAGTTGCGCCATGGTTGTAAGCTTGTAGCCCCGCCCGTAATTTTCCCTGTCGGACGTTCAATCAACGGCGAAAATAAAAATCACGGGAAAGAAGCTCTTATGGCTGATGAATCGGAAGCACGGCGCCGGCGGTGGATCCGTACGTTGGTGCGGATTCTCCGTTTCTCACCATGCCGTTGTCTGGGCGTTGAACGCCTGGACTGACCCGGCAGGTTGGTTGGACCGGAGCAAACGCACGCAAACCGGACGTGCATGCTTCACGACGCGCACCACACGGCCAGCAGAAGCGGACGAAGCGAAACGTGGCACCCCGGTGACGCCCACGCCGCCAGCTGGCGGGCCCCGCCTCCCCTCCCGTCGCGTTGGTCCTGCCGCGGCCTAGGGCAACAGCAACAGGGAGCTCCAACGGCTACATGGTCCCGCGCGCTCCGGCCACGCGCGCCTCGTCCACAGGAACTGCGGCCAAGACCCTGGCATGTGGGACCAACGTCAAAGCGTCACACAGGCAAGTACGAGAACGAAGTTGCTCCGTCGATCTGATGAAACCAGGTGTTGGTTCACGACTCGCCTGGGATCGGGACAACACGGCGGTTCAGCTAGCTCTCAGTAGTTGGTTCCATGAAGGAATGAAAAGGGAGTGATGAACTGATGATCGTGACCGGAGACGGAGAGAGGTTGCTTAGCCGAGTGGTTATGCGATAGGGTCACACTTTTTCAGTTTTTTGCCTTGAACGTTCGTCTCGTCTCGTCTCGTCCGGTCCGGTCCAACCCGCGCGCCGTTCGGTCAGCGCTCTCTTTCTTCCTTCTCGATCCGCATCACTCCCCTTCCGGGCACGTTCCCCAACCGCCACCCCGTCGCGCAGCACACACCCGCACCAACACCAAGCGCGTCCGGCCAAGCCATGACCGACACGTGGCCACGCGTCTCCTCGTGGCGGGTCGCGGTTGGCTCGCGGAGCTGTCTCGTGTTTGCATCGGAGGAAAGGATGGGACGGCCAGTGGTGCAAAACAATCAATGGGGAAACAAACTGATGCTACGAGCGAGACCGCGTCTCTCTTCCTCGCGAGAAGAAGGGGACGTTTTCACGTGTACGCAGCTCGCCACAGCTCTGCTACTTCTGTGTCACAACTCACACACGTAGTTAACGCATCTTTGACCTGCGCCCGTTCACTCCTCCCCTTCATCCCGTGAAACCCTGCTGCCACTCTTCTCTTCAGTCTTCACCTGTGTTTTCAAGTACGGGCCCCTGCTTACATAAACATAAACATAGCCTTTCCGAAAACATTCTCTCTCTTTTTTCCCTTTCTCTTCACAAGTTCATCTAAAAGAGTCCACTAGCACCTCACAACCAACGTACTGGATGGTTAGGAGAACAGTGAGACTCATATTACACCACAGTTCAAACTCCGAGCTTGATGCTTCCGTGTCTAGTAATAGTAAGCGTGGATTCTTTTTCTAGTGCGACGTGACAGAACATGATAATATCGACGTTTTGTTGCTTATTGGACATAACGGATACGGCGAGGATGTAACAAAATTTACCGGCACGGAACGAGTAAAATATTTTGCAATTTTAAAAAATGGAGAGTTACGACTGTTATTTTGGAGGGGTTTTGGTACTAAATTTTCGACATGAAAGAGTGTTTTCTAAATAAAATCAGGGGTGAATTTATCGGGTACACTTCGTCAAACTCAAGCCTAAATTCCATTTTCAACACTGAACATATATTTATGCCGCATCCATGGTTAGCGAGGGGAGCAAATGACCGTTAAAATGAAGCCAAACTTAATGCCTTACCAACCTAAGCCTTATGGTGACTAGATGTTCATTTAATTTTCAAAAATCCATTGCAAACTGCACCACGTCTCTTTGGATTACCGTTCTCCCGAGTCTGAGAAACTAAGTCTTGTAATCTTGGTTATTACCTTTGTCTAGCACATTTTCAAGTTTAGCGTTCTCTTCTACGTTTGGAAACTTGAGAAGAAAAGCACGCAAGCAATCCACTAAGTTGTTGGGACCTTACAACTCCCAAAGAACATGATAAGTATTGTGAAGTGATTTTCTTGAGTAAGTCTCATTATATGGTTGATGATTGTTTTGGACCTCCAAGGTAGGACCCTTTACCCAGCAGAGTTGTGCCCCTCCACCTCCTTAGAACAAGCCTATGACTTGGATAAAGTGATCGGTTTATCCATGTCAGAGCCTGAGGCTTCCTGCCCTAAGTCTTCTGAACCAAGAAACAAAGTTCTCAGTTCCGTTGGAAATGCTCAGCGAGGGGCATGGGCAGCAAAAGTTCCATTCCGTATGACTCGCAAAAGACGCCTAGGCTTGGTACAACATAGGGCATGTTTGGTTCCTAGCCACATTTTGCCAAGCCAAAGTTTGGCAATTTGACATGTGTTTGGTTCTTGCCACACTTTAGAGCTGCCACACTTCACTATCCATATGACCCACTTGTCATAGAGTGAATTTTTTTTTGCCACACTTTGTGGCTTCCAAAATCCTAGCCACACTTTTGTGGCTGCCACACTTGCTAAAGTTAGGCTTGGCAAAGTGTGGCTGAGAACCAAACAGGCCCATAATTGATCAGCTTCTTGTTGGATTTCTCGTTGGAGTCCTCCCCCAACAACTATTTTTTTAACCCTTCATATATTGTTATCTTCGATTTGCCACTGAACAAAACCATATAATCCCCCAGTTCATAAAAAAATTATCGAACATTTATCTAAATTCAGATATTTCTATATACTATTAAAGAATGTGTCTAAGTATATCTAAATTTAGACCAACTTGTGACGTACTTTTACGGAGAGAGGTAGTATCTTTTTGCAAGTGAAAATAAAACACCATATTTTCTCTAAAATTAAAATATCTAGAGAAGATACATGTACATTCTGTAAATAAAGAAATGTAATGACGAAAAGCATGGGCCAATAAAAGTTCTGGTCAACACAAAATCTAGCCCTATAATTGCGCCATGAAACTCGCCGGTCGTGCATGAGCTTGAGCCAGCAGTACCTTGCAACAGACAAAACATAATTAAAAAAGCAGTCAGCCAGTCCAGTTCACAATATAGAACGCCCCTACGGGCTACGCTACGCCAGTCCAGTTCTCACGGGAGCGGCCACCGCGACGCGTACTTGCCCACTTGCCCTACCTCCCTCGTATATAATGCCCGTTCAAACCGACCGTTTGCCCCAGACCCAGACCAAATCCAAACCTAATCACAGATCGAGCAAAAAAGCAAAGCACACGCAGGCGGAGCCCCGCACCCACGACCGCGTCATGTCCTGCTCGGTCGCCATCCCCAGCTCGCCGGTCTTCTCCCCGTCGCGCCGCCCGCTCTCCTGCAAGGCCCTCTCCGCCTCGCCCGACTCCGCCTCCGTCTCCTCGCCCGCGCCGCCGCCCTCCGCCGCCGGCTCGCCGCTCCGCCCCTTCTCGCTGCTGCGCGCCCAGATCCGCGACGAGGCCTCCCCGACGCCTCAGAAGGCCGCCCCCGCCGGCTCGGTGCTCAAGAGGCGGCGCCCGGCGCCGCTACTGGTGCCGGTGGACGGCGCGGCGGTCGCTGCTGCCGCTGCGGCGGCTGTGGCCGCCGTCGAGTCGGATCCGAGCAACGAGGTGGAGGAGGCGGGGGATGAGTTCGCCGCCTACTGCCGCAGGGGGAGGGGGAGGAGAAGGGTGGAGATGGAGGACCGCCATGTCGCCAAGGTCGCGCTCGGCGGAGACCCCGATGTGGTATGCTCCATACAGCTTTTCTCTTCTCTGTCTTCACCATATTTGCGAAATATAACTTCGATTCTGTAGATTCAAGGCCTCTCCGCGGAGAACATTTCACCCATTTCTAACCTTCCTCGTTTTCCCCCGACTCTGCAGGCGCTGTTTGCCGTCTTCGACGGCCACGGCGGGAAGAGCGCGGCGGAGTTCGCCGCCGAGAACATGCCCAAGTTCATGGCAGAGGAGATGAACAAGGTTCACGGCGGTGACAGCGCCGAAATCGAGGGTGCCGTGAAGACGAGTTACCTGAGGACGGACGAGGAGTTCCTCAAGAGGGAGGAGAGCGGGGGTGCATGCTGCGTCACCGCATTGCTGCACAAGGGCGGCCTCACCGTGTCCAACGCAGGGGACTGCCGCGCCGTCCTCAGCCGGGCCGGAAAGGCGGAGGCGCTCACCTCCGACCACCGGGCCGCGCGCGACGACGAGAGGCAAAGGATCGAGAACCTGGTAAGAACCCACTGTCCTATGCCTGAATTTGCTGCATAATTTGCTCGACCAACTTATTTCTGTATTCCATTTCCCTGCAATTGAGCATGTGACTGATGCTATTTCTGTTGCAACCAATTTTCAGGGCGGATTCGTGGTGAACTACCGAGGAACATGGCGGGTGCAGGGCTCCCTGGCGGTGTCACGAGGCCTCGGCGACGCGCACCTGAAGCAGTGGGTGGTCGCCGATCCAGACAGCAGGACGCTCCTCGTCGACCCGGAGTGCGAGTTCTTGTTGCTCGCCTCCGACGGCCTGTGGGACAAGGTGGATAACCAGGAAGCCGTAGACATCGCCAGGCCTCACTGCATCGGCAGCGACAAGGCTTCGCGCGTCGATGCGTGCAGGAGGCTTGTCGAAACCGCGGTTTCCAGGGGCTCCACCGACGACATCAGCGTTCTGATCATACAACTGCAGAAGTTCACGGCTTCTTCTTGACTTGCCATTGCTAGGAAGTAACTCTAACAGAGTGTTCAGTGTTGTCAAGGGGATGGGCGGGATAGGCATACTACCATATGTGACTTCGCAGGCGAAATTTTAGGTGTGCTTGCACTATTTTGCTTGGGGTTAACATTCGATTCTTTTGGAGTAGCACCATTCTTTATGTACTTAATTTAATTCAATTCCATTCATTCTTTGAACTGATGTAATAAGGCAGGGTTAGTAGTAGTACTCACCTCATGCTGGAAGAGGCTATTCTGTTTGTACATGGTTGACTGGCCGGTTTAGTTTATCCGAGACTCAATTGATTCAGCATCTTGTTAACTCTCTTTTTACTCCTTGTCAAGAATTTTCATTCTTGAAGTATTCGTTCATCAAGAAACATCACACATTTAGGACTCCTTTGATTCATAAGATAGGAAAGTCACAGGAGTAAGAAAAATATATGATTGAAATGTCATGTCGAGAAGATGAAGTGTGTTTGATTGTAGCAAAGAAAATTTTCCATGAGGTATGACCTCATGTTATTTTCCTATAGGATTTACAATAGAAGATTTCTATATGATTAGTTCTATAGGATATGTTGCTATAAATCAAACAACATGTATAGGACAAATTTTACACTATTTCTATGCAATTCCTACAAATCAAAGGGGCTCTTAGGATGAAATCCACTACTGAGTTCGGTTTGAGAATTAGGCTGGTTTGGAGGAGAACAAAGAAATGGATACCGACTTTGGGACTTCAAATTGCCAATATTTATTTATTTTGAGGGGTGAAGTTGCCAATATTCCAATAAGACAGCAATGTGCTGCCTCCGGTTTAGTCAAATGCAAACTCTAAGGCCTTGTTTTGAAACTGTGGATTTCAGTGTATGGTAGTTTATTATCCGCCGTGTTTTGGGTGGACACCTGATTCACTTCTTCAGGCCATAAAACACGAGTTGAAAAAACGCGGCACCCACCTCGCGTCTGAAAATCAGCTTAACCCAACGTGTTTTCAGGAGTTTACTCGGGCTTACGTGACTACAAACCGGGCTGCCAAATAGCTATGAGGTGTATTTTCGAGTAAATGAATGGGCTGGTATGTTACGCGTTTATCCACCTAGAAACCGGGCAACCAAACAAGGCCTAATGAGGTCTTGGTAGCGTGCTTGTGTGTTTGTGTGGTTTTAAAAGTAATCTGTCGCGTCTACATATTTTGCTGTCGACCAGCTGGTGTAAAGATCCAATTGAGTAGTTTGCAAATTCAAACCTCCAAGTGATATTATCTCATATTTTCGTAGAAAAGCATTCCATATAGTTTAGTACCCAACAACAATAAAAAAAGATCACGTCGAGACAACGTTCTACGGCGGTAGCGGGGCTGGTCTGAGGCCGGCGTGGTGGGATCTAGGGTGGGCTACAGGACGGCGGCCCCAAGCGGTGGTTTTGCGGCATGACACGCCTGTTCACCATGGCAGGGGTTGCGGCGTTCGGGCAGTAGGGGAGATCCCGATGGCCGTGGATCTAACGTCCTGGGTGGCGTGCCCATGCTTGGTGGTGGCTGGCGGCTTATCTGCGCCTCTCCCCCGGCAGCTCACATTGCCATCTGGCAGTTGTGGTCTTCTTCGATGATGGGAGATGGCTACGGAAGACTCGTTGACGGGCATGTGGCCGGTGGCGTCCTCCTCGACCGGCGGGCAGCAGTGTGGTGGGGGGGGGGGGAGGGCTGCTCATATGCCTAATAAAGACGGTGGTCGTAGGGTTTCTCTTGCGCCAAGACAAAGATTTGCTTGATGCCTATCCTCCTTGATCTGGCCTGAATGTCGAGTTCCGGAAGGCTTCGCTGGCAAACTCCCTTGGACGCCTTATGGCTGCAGACTGCTAGATCGGATGAGATTTGGTCGTTTGTATCCATGTTTTTTCTAACTGCTTGGTGCAGGAGGGAGCGGCGTGAATCTTTGCTACTTTTTTCCGAAGAGTGACCACACCACCTTATATATTAATTAAGAAACACGTACAACAAGCGGGAAGACACGCGAAACATCCCAAAGAGACAGGTATTCAGGAAAAACTACACAAAAACCCAATATAATTTTTTTTACAAAGAAGTCTCTGGGATCTTACCCTGTCGTCGACGGAACGACTGCCAGAACAAAGACGCTGCGTCGAAGCTACATATTTGCTGTGTAGTCAGCTGACTACACAGATTTTGGGCTATTCAAGAAAAATTAGTATAGAAAATAATGAAAATTTTATCTAAATATATACATTTGACAACACAACATTGAAATGACTACACAAGTTTTAAGCTCTGGCACGATAAACCACTCTCCTGAAGGACCTGAAGCGCCTCATCGCATAAAGCTTTAAGAATCGATATAGTACTCCGCCGTGCAGCGACAGAACCCTTCTCCTTGTGGCTCGTCGGCCAGGGAAAGCCCCTGAGCGCCTATTTCCATCATGGAACATCTTTTCGTCACATGGTGATGTTAGAGATGGAGAATGTTATGGAAGCCGAGATGTGAGGACCACTAATGGTGGTTTAAGTCTTTGTGGCGATGTTGAATTTGCTTGGTTGCGGAATTCGAAGGAGCGGTATGCAAATGGGGGCGACAACATAGGTGAAATTCAAAAAATCTTACATTTTAGAATGAAAATGGAAGGTCTCTCCTCAATTGGTTGGACTTGTCAACAGTTTTGTTGAAGGAATTGTTTTGAAAGTGGGGACTTTTTTCAGGGTGAAAACAGTTGTCTTTTTTTTTCTTGAGAAACCTTTAGGTTGTCTTGGTGGTGTTTGTGATGTTACAAAGACTCAAACACTATAGCGGGATTTTTGTTTTTTAGTTTCTTCTTTTTTCTTTAGCGGTGTAAATTCGTAATGTTATTGAGGTATTGCGTTGTTGCAGAGACTAGACATATTTGGTATCTTCATGATATTAATATATTTCTTTCCTCGAAAAAAAAATCAGAAACAGATATTGAGTGAACTAAGTTCTGAACGGAAAGTCAAACTATAAAACGTGATCAGACTGTCTGTTTTGCTCCGCTACAGCCGACAGGAAACACATGATTAGCCTAACACTTCTTTTTAATGCAATTATTGGCAACGCAAGAATAGCGATTGGAAACATAATTTATTCGGAGATGCACGCGCAAAAGGCAACACACACCAACTGCCGCGACTCCATGACCACCGGGCAGAGTAACACACCTAGAACCTGTGCGTTGAAACGAAACGCGTGTTCGAGATACCGCCAATAATGAAGGTATGCGCGTGGAATACGATGGTTCTACCGATTATTTGAGTAACCAGAAGTAGTAGAAGTCGTAGCATCACACGCATTTCTTTCGATTTACACATGACCGCGTGCGTGTTCAGACTTCGGACAGGAAAATGTTTTGAGTGTCAAGTCCTTCTGTTTCGTAGCTGGTTAGTCAAGTTTCTGTTCGATGTTTACAGAGTTTTTAGCTGTGTTGTGCTGTGCACACGTGTTTGTCTAGATATTTTGACCTATATATTTCATAGTAGATGACTTTAGCTATATTTTGTTACACAAAAATGGGGAAGGCTCTTAGAGCATCTCCACCGGCACGCCTCATAGCGGCCCCAATAGTGTTTTGGAGGCCGGCATTGAAAATGAGCTCACACCGGCGCGTCCCAAATAGCGCCGACACTTTTTAGAGCCCAACAAAAGCGCTAGGAACCCCGTGCTGACTCCTACACGAAGAGGCGTGAATCGGGCACGCCGGCGCCTTGCGAGATGAATTTTTTTTGGACGTGGGAGCCGCCTGTCAGTGACGCCAGGACGCTGTGCGGGAGATTTTACCGCCACGACGGCGGCAGGAAACTCTCCCGCCACAACGGCGCGTGGAAGACTCTCCCGCCACGCCGCCGCTCTATATTATCCCCCTCCCCCACCTTATTGGTGCAAAAAACTAAACCCTAAAAAATACCACAATGTTCGATTCGTGGAGGAGGACCCGCAGCTCGCAGAGTACGAGGCATGGGAGGAGGCGGCGCAAGCCGCGACCGTAGATGCCTTTGTCACGGACGAGCGGTAGGACCAGGAGGTGGAGCGGCGACACCGGGAGGAGGCGCGACGGCAGCGGGAGGCGGAGCGGCAGCGCCGGTGGGAGGTGCGCCAGCAGCATGGGTGGGAGTAGCTTGCACTGCGGCGGTTGATGCGGGAGGAGCAACAGCGTCAGGATGAAGTCTACGAGCGGCGGCGTTTGTCAGAGATGCAGCTCCGGCTACGGAGGCAGGAGTTGGATCACTGTCGGCGGTGGGAGGAGCTGGAGCAGCAGGTGCGTCAGGAGGCGGTGACCGCGGATATAGCCGTCTACTTGACGTTCGTGGCGGAGAGAGTAGCGGGGGATCGACGATGGCGAAGTAGCGGAGAGAGCATCGGAGAGAGCAGCAGGCGATCGTTCACCTCCATAGAGTCGGGTGGCCAGTAGGTAGTAGGCTAGAGATGAAGCAGGTTATACATGTCATCCGGGGTCGGGGAGTTTAATGTTTTACTCGGATTTGCCCTAAAATATTATTCATTCATCGATCCTGAATGATATGAAAATAAAACTACAAGTAAATGTTCATTTTGTCTAAAAAAAACTCTTATCGGAACCGCTGGTTTGGAGACGCCGGTGTGGGAACAACACCTTTAAATAGAGGCGCCCTCCATATGGTGCTAACGCCTCTGCCGGCGACTATTTAGAAAGCGCCGGTGGAGATGTTCTTACATAATCCTCAGAGCTTCCGACCGCATGTGCCATTAGCCCGCTACACAAGCGTTTCGATCCCCAAAACAAAGTCCAACAGAAGATCAACACAGGGCCGAGCAGGCCAAATCTGAGGCCCTCCACCAAACTATGAAATGGAGCCTACTCCTGCAAGACGCTTTTGAAGTCACATTTGTGATTTTACTTGGATTTGTAGATGACACGTGACTTGAATCTTGGTACGCTAGACGCTAGACATGTTTGCACAGGTTTCTTTCTTATTTCTTTTTGCGTAGAAGGTGGGAGCTTTATTACTCAGGAATAGAGTTACAATCAGAAACTACAAAGTCGGATAAAAAAACGAGAGGAACAGTCATACCGAACACGGTTGAACTGTCCCAGTCTCGCATAAGTAGCTAACAAATCTGCAACGCTATTGTGTTGATGATCTACTTTCGTTACATTAAGCTCCCTAGGGCCATTGATCAGCAGTTTCAGCGCCATTACTAGCTTAGAGTGTGGTGATAGTTCCAAACCTTCATCTCTCTGCTGTGTTTGGTTGCGTTGAATTGGGCTCGGAATCAGTCAATCTGGAATTTGAGGTATGTTTTCACCGTTTGGTTAGGCCTTAGAATTGGAGCCTGGAAATTGAGGCGAATTCCCCGCGCCGATTCGGCCCGTGTAAACTTCACTCTAAACTTTCCGAGGTCGGACCCTCGGAAACCCGTGGAAACGAAGCGGCCTCCCTCCCGAGTCCCGTCGCGAGCAGAGCGAGCCCGTCGCCGCCTCCCTCCTGAGTCCCGGCGCGAGCGACCGGAGCGGCGGAGCCCCGGCGGTGGTGCGCAGGTTCGGTCCCCTCCTCTTCTCTCTTTCCCCGCTTCCCCCTCTTCTTCCCTCTGCGTCGCCTCCCCTGGCCGCCCCTCTCCCGGCGCGGCCACCGCTTCCCCTGGCCGCCCCTCTCCCGGCGCGGCCGCCGCTTCCCCTGGCCGCCCCTCTCCCGGCTCGCCGACCTCTCCCCGCCGGAGCTCCAACTCGTGGGCATCTGCTTCGCGCAGGAGGGCCGCGATGCCTACCATGGAGCTCATGACCGCCATCGATCACCTGCGGCTAGATCGAGCGCCTCGTGGGCGCCGGCGGCGATGTCTCCGGCGGCGGAGATGGACTGCGCACGCTGTAGAGTTCGTCGGGGACATGCTCAGGAGGGGCAGCGTCGGGCGCGGGAGCGGAGTACGACGGCGAGCAAGAAAGCCCCGTCGGGTACCTCGCCTGGAAGATGATGGCATTTAACTGCCCATTTATTTTCCCAAGTGTAATAATATACGAATGATTATTGTCTGTGCTAAATATATATACACATTGTAATATACACATGCTATTTTTATTTTTGTACAGTCCAAACTCAACAGACCACCAAATTCCATGGTTTATGCATCCAAACAGGATTTGGAATTAGGTTCACCCTTTAATTCCAACATAAAATTCCGAGTACATCCAAACAGCCGAATTCGAATTCGAAGGCAATTCATTTCCATCTTGGATTTAGAATCTGAAAGTCCAATTCAATTCCTTAGAGGATTCTATGCATCCAAATCAGAGTCTTCAAGACAACATCACGATCCGATTGAAGGTTTACAGCCCGTAGGCAACAACCCCTAAAGGGGAAACCAACCAAAAGAACACTAATCTCCCGGCATAAGATGACCCAAAAATATAGCCCCCGCGAAGGACCAAAATCTAGCTTCAAACTTGATGCGGTCCAGAGTTGCCGTAGCCATGGAGCTCTTGTGTTTGAAGACTCTAGCATTCCGCTCGTTCCAGAGTTCCCAGGAAACAAGCATGACGAGGGTGGCGACAGCTTTCCTTCTACCAGGGTGCGCATGTACAATATGCAGCCACCAAGTCTTGATGTCCTCGAAGTTGTCCCATTCCGAAGGCTCGAAATCATGAAGCCCAAGCCAATCCTTCACCATGAACCAAACCCTCCTGGAGTACCTACATTTGAACATAAGATGGGCAGCCGTTTCGGGGGCGCTATTGCAAAGCAAGCAATTACCGCAATTAGGCCATCCACGTCTCTGTAAGCGGTCCGTCGTCCACACCCGGTTTTGCAGATGAGACAAGAGAATAATTTGCACTTTGGAGGGGCCCAAACTTCCCAAGTGGTGCCATTCATAGTAGAGACCGTCGATCCGGCGAAGTGAGCCTTGTAAGCGGAGGCCGAGGAGTAGGAACCCGAAGTAGACACCTTCCATATAATGGAGTCACGGACCTCGTCATTGAACCGCAAAGTAGAAGTAAAGCGCAAAAGCCGCACAAACTCCTCTATGTGGGTGGTGTTTAGGCCGTTGGAGAGGTCAAATTGGGCAACCCAAGCATTGCCAAGAAGGGCATTCCGAACTGACCATTTCTTCCTCTTGGAGATAGCGTAGATGGAGGGCGCAAGAAATTTAGGGGCAATGCCATCTGCCCAAGTAGAGTTCCAAAAACAAGCCTTCCTCCCATCTCCGATTGTGGCCTTCGTAAGAGCATAGAAGAAATCCATGTCATCGTCATTACAAGGGATCTCGGTCCCAACCCAAGGTCTATCCGGCTCAGTCCATTCCAACCATGGCCAACGAAGGCGCAAAGCTCTAGAGAAAATCTCCAAGTTAAGGATACCAAGCCCACCAAGCTTGGTGGGGCGGCAAACAACAGTCCAATTAACTTTGCATTTGCAACCAAATAAGTTGTGAGCTCCCCTTATCTGTCTGCGCCTACTGTGAATGCTCAGCCATGTCTGATTGCAAGCAAACCTACCATGGTTTGGAAACCTGGGCTATCAGAGTTTGTGCTGAACCGGTTGGTTCAGCTCGTCCGTAGCGACGTCTGTTTCAACATGGGATTCAAATAGCAGCAGATGAAGAAGGTAGCCGCGCATGTTCTTGCATTTGATGGCATACATGTCACCACTCTTCAGCTCTACAACCACATCAGAAACTGGAGGACGAAGTGGAATGTCATTATGAAGACGAAATTCGATCGCATTCTCGACTGGAGCGAAGATGGTTGCTGCTTCTACGGCGGTGATGAAGAGACGGCGGATGAGTACATTCAGGTGTGAAGCCTGATTGAGTTCCTTCATAGATCTGAAAGTATGTGAATCTCGTCCACACTAACAATTGTTCCTTGTGGATTGCGGCGCTACCCGAAGCACCATCAGTACGTCGGCACCCCGATCACGAACTACACTCAGATGAAGACGATCTTCATGCCCCGGTTTGTGTGCAAGGCGTAGTTGTTCCAGCCTAACTTGCTGGTCAGGGCTATCGACTTAATTGCATACAATGAAGCAGAGTATGCTGAGAACCGTAAGCTGCAGCCGCCAGAGAGGAGGAACTGACTTAGGACCTGGCTTCGCAACCAGTTTCTTGCTTAATGCTTCTGCTTCCTTCGTCATGATCTGTTGATTTTGGGAGGTGATCTTGTATCCCTCCATTAGCTAGGACTTGCTACAACCTGATCCCCGGTCTGTAACATTAAACTTGTTCGAGGTGGTATTATACTAACCCTCGTGATGAAACTGTGATGCATCACGAAGTATATAGTTGCTTTGCTCGTGATGCATCGCCCACTAAGTAGTTGCTGTGAATTAGCAGCACCTTTTGTGATGAACTAAATCTGATGTGTGATGTTATTCAGTACAGAGTAACCTCACAACTCTAAGTGAAGGAGTTACCATAGCACGCAGCTATCTGCAACCAAATAAGTTGTGAGCTGCACGAGCAGGGAAGAAAGTACTGGAAATGGGCAACCAAACAATGGGGCTTGCATTCCCTCTCCGTCGCAGAAAAGGTTATCCAGGTTAACAAATAACCCGCTTTTCATTACTCATGACCCGTTTCGACGTAGAGGGAGGCATATCTCGCTGACGCAGTGATGCAAGAAATCAATGCAAGCTACCAAACGTGCCCCACAACGATTGAAAGCACATGATGCGTTCTCCTTCCTAGGTACCGATGCTTCTCAGGTTAGCCGCCGAAGGAACCACACACAAGGCGAAGCAGCGACGGTTCGTTAATTAGCCGCCCACGACCTAAAATCAGCAGAGGTGTATGTATAGCGACGCTTGGCTGATTTGCCGCCGGAGCCAAGGAATCCGTGCCTACCTACCCCTCCTCGCAGCCCTGCGTCGGATTCCGAAATAGGCTACTGACGTGTGTCCTAGGATGCGCACCCACGGTTACGCTTCCGCACCAACACCAGGTGGTCCATTTCCCTGACGGCTGACGTGCCCTCTTCCCTTCTTGTCTCGCCGATTCCATATAACCTGCGCCGCTCCTTTTCGGATCTCCCGCACACAAGTGTGCAAAAAAAGGGCAACACACGAACAAACAATCCGGGACCCGCTTCTCCGCCGCGCCCGCCACCCGCTAAGCTCCGCCGCTCCTCCTACGCGCCCCGAATGGCCTCATCCCCTTCCCCGCCCCCGCCGCCGCCGCCGGCCGAGGATCCCCGCGGCACCGGCGGCGGAGGCAGGCCGCCGATCCCGCCCTACGTGAAGGCGGCGGCGGGGTCGCTGGGGGGCGTGATGGAGGCGTGCTGCCTGCAGCCCATCGACGTCGTCAAGACCAGGCTGCAGCTCGACCGCGCGGGCGCCTACCGCGGCATCGCGCACTGCGGCGCCACCGTCGCGCGCGCCGAGGGCGTGCCCGCGCTCTGGAAGGGCCTCACGCCCTTCGCCACGCACCTCACGCTCAAGTACGCGCTCCGACTCGGCTCCAACGCCGTGCTGCAGTCCGCCTTCAAGGACCCCACCACCGGCAAGGTCTCCGCGCAGGGCAGGCTCGCGTCCGGGTTCGGCGCCGGGGTACTCGAGGCGCTCGTCATCGTCACCCCGTTCGAGGTTCGTCAGATTGCATCCCCTCTCTGTTCCTGTTACTAGTACCATTTCCGCGAGTTACCAATACCAAATCGTTCGTCATTCCTTTGGCGCCGCTACAACCCCTTCACTTTTTTTTTTTAACATAACTTGCACGGCTCGAGGTTGCACCTGCCGGGATCTTCCTTTAGTTTTCAGATGTAAAGTTGCGTCTTCACTGTACTAAAAAAAAAGGAAAAATACAGGTCCGCCTGTTATTTAATCATGTACTGCATGTGAGAGTGAGGCTAGAAGCTAGATAACAAGTGCTGGCAATTTGGCTTTTCGGATTCAAACAAAGTCCTCACAGTTTGCCTTTTGGGATTAAAAAAGGACAGCATGAACTTTGCAGTCAAATTGTGGTTTGCTGGTACCATTCCAAGCAACTGATCAAGCATTTGACTGAGAAATTATAACCAATCACCTGCTCCTTTCTTAAGTATCTGTTGGCATTTGCCTACCTTACTAGAATTCTGTCAATTGCGCCTAACCGGGAATGCTGGGAAGTCTGCTTGATCCCTAGCCTCAGCTGTTAGATGGAAAGTTCCAGCATCTTGCAGTAGTATACTTCTCAGGTCTTGGTAGCAACCACATTATCAGTAAAGACTAGAGAAACAGGCCGATAAAGTACTAGGATCAAAATTCATACATATGACTAATATTGGTCTTGCAGCTTGTTTTCCCAACCATACTGCTTGGAAGGATTAAGTGGGAAATACTTATAAATTATACTGCAGTAGAAGTTGCTTGAAGTTACAAAACTATAGGAAAGTACACGCCGAGACTATGAGTTTACTAGATCGTTCGTGGTTCATTGGTCCCACCCCATTTTGTAAATATAATTTGCACAGCTCTAGGTGATTCTTGCCGGGATCTCCGTCACTCCGTGTAGTCTACCGATGTAAAAGTTGCATCGTTAACTGTATAAAAAGAGAACAAAACAAAAAGACGGGGTTCCAGCAGTTAGTTATTAATCATATAAGTATGTGAATGATGCCAGAGGCAAGTTCTGGCTATTTGGCCTTTGGGATTAAAAAATGACAGCATGTACTTTACAGTCAAATTGTAGTTTGCTATACCATGCCAAGGAAATGATCAAGCATTTGGCTGCCCTGCATGCCCGTTACTGTAAAATACATTTGACTAAGAAATTATAACCAGTCACCGGCTCCTTTTTATAATGGTGTATCTCTTGGCATTTGGCTGCCTATTAGAATGCTGTCAAATAAACCTTTGATTGAGAATTCTGTGAAGTATGCTTCATCCTTAGCCTTGGCTGTTAAATGGAAAGTTTCAACATCTTACAGTACTATCTCTCAGGTCTCGGTAGCATCGTACTGTCATCAGTAAAGTAATAAGAACGATAAAGCACTAGGATCAAAATTCATATATATTCTTAATTTGAGACAGAATCAGAGAAGTGTTCAGCTCTTTTTTTTTTTTGGTTTTGTAAACAGGGAAGCAGTGCTTGGTCTCGTAATAGTATATAACATCAGGTAGTCTATTGTGAATATTGTTTGGAGGATCCTCTGATGCTTACTTGCGGAGTGTTTGCCCAATCATACTGCTTGGTAGGATTAAGGAAATACTCCTACTACTGTTGTTGCAGTAAAAGTTGCTTGAAGGTACAATGCTACAGTAAAATAAAATACACACCATGACTAAAATGGAATGTTGGTCCGAAAAACACCATGATATTTTTTCATATTCAGTTTACTCATCATTGCCTGTAAGTGGTGTTCTTTAATTGAGTTGTCAGTGTGTGCTGAAAACTGTGTCACCAAGACAACCACGCATTGCTCGTTACCTCAATTTCCGCACGGGAAAAGAAAACATTATAGAAATGTCGAGCTCTGTTGATGTGCCTTGTATATTTATAGCGGAAGCTGAAATGCACACTCTGTCACTTTAATTATGTTTTTTCTCAATCATAGTTATGTTTTTTTCTCAATCATAATTATGTACTATTATTTAAAGCTTTTTTTATTTAAATTGGTGTAATGTTTTTTTATGGTGGATGTAGGTCGTAAAGATTCGATTACAGCAGCAAAAAGGACTAAGCACAGACCTGCTGAAATACAAAGGTCCTATACACTGTGCAAAGACAATTGTTCGTGAGGAAGGCATTTTCGGTTTGTGGTCTGGAGCATCACCAACTGTCATGCGTAATGGCACAAACCAAGCTGCGATGTTCACAGCCAAGAACATGTTCGACATTGTTCTCTGGAAGAAGCATGAAGGAGACGGGAAGGTTCTCCTGCCATGGCAGTCTATGGTCTCTGGGTTCCTTGCGGGAACTGCAGGGCCGGTCTGCACTGGACCTTTCGATGTCGTGAAGACTAGGCTGATGGCGCAAGGGAGAACTGGTGACATCAAGTACAAGGGCATGTTCCATGCGATACGAACAATACACTCCGAGGAGGGCCTCCGAGCCCTGTGGAGAGGCTTGCTTCCCAGGCTCATGAGGATTCCACCTGGTCAGGCTATAATGTGGACAGTTGCTGATCAGGTGATGGGCTTCTATGAGCGAACGTATGTGCAGTCAGCGAGCGTGTAACCCTCATACTCCGAAGCTGCACCGAAGTTCTTTGGTTGATCTTCACTATTTTTGGGTTGCTGGGCGACACTCCGAAATCGTCGACTTAACAGTTAAGTACCTGGATATTCATTGGTTCATTGCTAAGAGTTGGGTGTTGGTGGGAGCAACGAACTCTTGTACTCTTGTAGCAAGTTACGGTTAAATCCCTTCCAGTTTTCATAATAAGATATTCTCGTGACCGCTGAAATAGCATAGATCTGTTTGCTATCCTCATATGTGGAAATCTCTCGAGCTAGAAGAAGTGATAGAACCCATGATGATGAGCAAACTTGAGCCCTCATATGCATTGTTTGAGACTGATGGCTATCACTGTACAGTATGTATAATTGGTACTTCCTCCGGTCCATAACGAGTGTCCAAGATTTTGTACTAACCTAGTACAAAATTTGTACCAAGTCACCGACACTTATTTTGGATCGGAGGAGTACTTACCTTTTGGGAGCTGTAACGCAGAACTCTGGCTTCAGCTGTCAATCCTAGGCAGCTGGTAGTAGTACTGTTGATTCAACATGAAATTTCATTGCTGGCGATCTCACTCGCGACACGGGGTCCCTGATTGACGGCCAAATCCGAGATAGGAAGATGCTGTCGGTGACACAACGATCACACGGCTTTAGCATAGCGCTGTGTAGCTCTTGCGCACTACCTGGGGTCAGCTCGTCCTCCGAGCTAGGACAGGAGGCATCCAATTCGGTGACGCTGTGAAAAGCTCAAGGGATCTTGGTTCTTCTTCAGCTGCTGAAATGAAAGCATCAGTCATTCCACCGTCCTCTCCACAAAAACTCAAGTGAAAATCTAAACCTTCAAGTTATAGCACTAGTCGGAATCAAACCCTCAACTTCCAGTCCATGGAATAAGCACCCTGAACGCGTTGATCGATCGAAGTCGTGTTTTCAGACTAGGATTGCTGCATGGGTGTGTTCTCGGGATATATGGCATGCAAACAACACTTCAATAGATGTATAAATGACAATGTTACACACAATTTACACAAAAGAAGAAGAAAATGGATAATAGCGCTCAGTTTGGTCCTTCGAGGTTCGAACACAGTTGTCCCATAGCTCCCGTGAGGCAAGCTCTTCTTTTGCACGGCGAAAGGACAACACTTCGGAGGTGGTGTACCACGCAGTGTGACTCAGGCACGAGGAGGAGGTCATCGAGCATGTCGTGCAGCCTTCGTGGTGGACGACAAGATCAGGACGGTTAGCCAGATGCAAACTATGGGGATGTGGGGTGTTGAGGTCAGAGAGGTAGGGGATGTTTACGGACTGGACGCAATAGGCAGCCACATGGGGCTGGGAGGACCATGTTGAGCTCAATGTATAGGAGATACAGCGGCCGAAGTTGGGCGTCATCCGAGCTAGCTATTGGTGGATGGTGCTGGCGGGAGACATAAAAGATTTCTCATGAGGAGAGCCCATGGTTATATTTTAAGAAGAGTGGTGAGGCAATCAGAATTCGTCTTTAGACGAGATTCGAACCCTGACCGGCCGGGAGTGCCACTGCGTGTCCAACCACTAGGCTATGCCTTAGTTCTCTGCTTGCGGGAGACATGATCCGCGAGGAGAGGAGAGGGCTGGCACTGCATGCGACTTGGTGCTTCCCTCATCGCTAGCTTCAATTAGGAAATTCTTCTTATAGAGAGAGCACATGCTACAATATAGGAACCTACCACTAGATTTATTTCGAAGCAAATAGTCAAAATTGTATCTTCCAAATCATTAATAAAACTAGCCATCCGCCTTCATTCGTATTATGGTTGCTGAATTAACAACAAACAATTTTCATATTTTTATAGATGTGTTTCAAGCATTGGAATGTTATGGACAACTAGAAAGTAACATATTCTAGTGTTAACAACTAGAAGATCATATCTTTTCACAAAAAGTAGTAGCATGCATCTCTAAATTGTACCGGAATGACATACAGAAATCTGGCAACCATGTCATTATTCAAAGTAAATGTATAACCATGCAGAGAATCGAGTTGATGTCATCACACGCTATAGGGACGAAACCTTTCATTTTAAGCATGAAAAGAATGTTGCTGTTATCGCATGCTAGATCAGTTAGGCGCCGTGTGGAAGCCCCCCATGCAGCACCATAGTGCAGTTCCGTGTATGATTGTATGAATGCCAGTCAGACAAGCGAGAAAAATGGCAGTTCCATGTGTGAATGCCAGTCAGACAAGCGAGAAAAAATGCCACGCACCACTTGGCTTGGCTCCTACCCAATCCCATGCAATCTAATGCTAGCCCGTTTTATAACAAGACTGAAATTAAACTTAGCCTGTACAAGTTGTTCATTTAATATGGTCAAAAGGATTATGTCCTTATTTACATCATCATCATCCCTTAGCTTAGCTATTCAATCAGGACTAGACCACTGCTGATAAATAGACTGAATTACTACCAACTTAACAGAAGTCTCTGGTTTGCTTCTGCTGTGGATAATGAAGCCAAAACAACCACTCCTACTAATCGAACCTAGATATATTTACATTCATGGATTCTTAGATTAACCTCCCAAAAGCAGTGTGGTCAGGTCAGTCAGTTCCCAGCCTCCACGCTCATCACCTTTCTCCAGCAATCTCCCGCGCTCCAAGCTGTGGCCAAAGTATATCAGCTTCTAAACAGATATCAACAAGTCAATTATCCATCCACTAAAAAAGTGAGACACGTTACCTTGGGCTGGCTTCTCAATCCATGGACCATTCATGATGTTCAATATGCTGCACGCATCGCTGTATTCCAGATCAGGCAGTAACTTAGGCGTCAGCAGGAAGCACCTACAGCCACATTCACAAACAGATGGCAGGGGTTAGCGAGCGAGGGCAAACCAGAAGATCCAAGTGAAATAGATTGTTGCAGGCTGAGAAACTGACTGTGGTGTATTCAGTTGGCTCGCGGCTCTGACAAGCTGCTGGAACATTTTCCTCTCATTTACAGGATCCATTCCTGCAGTTTTCGGGGGAAGCTACTGCATCAGATCTGTGTGATATATTGACTAATACTGTTCAAAAGAACACAAGATGCACAGGAATCGCCTTGCCTTGATTTATCTCATCAACCACCCGAAATGGGCAGTTGGTAAGATCTTGAAGCGATACAAGATACAGGATGGTAGAAACTGACCGCTCCTATAAATGACAGAAAATAATAGTAATTATAAACATGCATAAAAAGAAAAGCAAACACAATACATCTGAAAACTTGTATGCATACCCCTCCAGACTGGTGATGAGCACTTAGCACCTGCAACTGACCAGTTTGCCTGTGGAAAATAATGCTCACAAATTATTTCACAAGAAAATTATGCCTCAGAATAAGGTACAACAGAACATTGTACAAGCCCTTGAACTACATGAAAGTAAAAAATACAGATAGACAACAAGGAATGAGTAATAAACAGAAAATTTTACAAGACCATGCAGGGAAATTCTTCTCTGAAAGAACAATAGATATATGAGTATTGCTTATATGCTGGACAAACTGAAAGTTAACAGTAACAGATCACTAGCTCACGATGGAAGTGCACATCTCAATACAAGGACCATGATCGACTTGGCTAAAGCTTCTGAGACTAGGAACTAGAGAGTTGAAAGCAAGCATGAAAATATAAATAGACAGTTAAAAGAATAAGCTATCTTTCAGCCATGAGCATATGAATTGCGTAAGATCAAACAATGTGTAAGATGAAAATTTTCTTCATTGTATACGTACAGATTACTTTTTTGTGCTTCACTGGATTGTATCTATTCTACTGCTGGTAGAACCAGAGTGTCTACCAGGCCTAGGGCGGAGGTTGTAGGGGAAGGAGGGAACGGCGTGCGTGCGGAGGCGAGGGCGCCGGCGGCAGGGCGCCGTCGCGCGGCTTGGGGAGAGGCGGCGCACACGGCAGGGAGGCGGCTAGGGTTTGGGAACTCCGACTCCTGAGGGAGTCGGCAACAAAAGATTGTTTATTGCTTGCCTGATCTTGTCTATTACAACTTGTATTTATAAGATAAACTGCGAAACCCTAATCTGCTAATTGGGCTAAGCCCCTAACTAAGCCTGGCCGGCCGGGCCAGTGGGCCCCCTCGGCGGTAGACCAGACCGGGTCATCTCTCCCCGCCTGCGCAAACAGCTCGTCCTCGAGCTGGTAGTCTGGATAATGCTGCTGGAACGCCTCGCGTGGCTCCCAAGTCGCCTCTTCCTCGGAAAGGCCCTCCCACTGCACCAACAAGTGCCAAATATCACGACGTCATTGAGCGCGGAGCACCTTGGCCGGGCTGGGAAGCAGACGACCCTCTGCCGTCAGCGGAAGTGGTGGAGTGGCCACCGGCGGATCACCGCGATAGGGCTTCAGCAGCCCCACATGGAAGACGTTGTGGATGCGGGCCCCCTCAGGTAACTGAAGTCGGTACGCCAAGGTCCCAATCCGCTCCACGATGACGAAGGGCCCCGCATAGCGCGGACCAAGCTTGCGCTTGGCACGCGGGTCGAGGGACTGGTGAGAGCGGTGCAACGGTGAAGCCACACCGGTCACCCCGCGTATTCCACCTCGCGGTGCCGCCCGTCATAGTAGTGCTTGGCCACCTGCTGAGCCTAGACAAGACGCTGCCGCACCTCGGCCAGCATCTCGTCGCGGGCGCGGATGAGCTCGCCAGCTGCCTCCGTCCGCGCCGTCGCCGGGTCCACCGACAGAATAGGCGGCGGTGGCCGACCGTAGACCACCTCGAATGGCGTAGCGCGCAGGGCGGAGTGGTAGGAGGTGTTGTAGCAGTACTCCGCCCATGCAAGCCAATCCACCCAAGCGCGAGGGCGATCACCTGTAACACAGCGCAAATACATGGCGATCACCTTATTGACCACCTCGGACTGGCCGTCCGTCTGGGGGTGGAACGCCGTGCTAAACCGGAGTTGGACCCCGGCCATGCGGAAGAGATCCCGCCATACGTGCCCCGTGAACACCGGATCCCTGTCACACACGATGGATGAGGGAAACCCGTGTAGGCGGACGATACCGTCGAAGAAGGCGCGGGCGACCGACGATGCCGTGTAGGGATGGCCAAGCGCGATGAAGTGGGCGTACTTGGAGAAGCGGTCAACCACCATGAGGATGACAGACTTGCGCCCACCTTCGGAAGGCCCTCGATGAAGTCCATGGAGATGTCAGCCCACACCTGCGAGGGAACGTCAAGCGGCTGCAAGACGCCCGCCGGGCGCAAAGTCTCCGTCTTGTTGCGCTGGCACGTCTCACACGAACGCACCCAATCCTGGACCATGGCCCGATCGCCAAGGACGTAGAAGTCCGCGCGCAGACGGTGGAGTGTCTTTTGGACACCCTCATGACCCGCGGAATGCGCCAAGAGCAGCACCTGGTGGCGGAGGTCATCGTGGTCGGGAACGAACACGCGGCGCCCGTGGAGGAGAAGACCGTCGACGAAGCGCCAGGGTCGTCCCTCGCCCGCGTCGAGCTCTGCCGAAGCGGCGTCCGGCGCGGACACGGTCGCTGGCGGATGCGGTCGAAGAAGCGAGAGGGCGGATGCATAGCGGCGTCCGTCCGAGACTCCTCGCGGTCGGGATCGCGTCGCGGCGGGACAGGCGTCGGCCACCGTGTTGAGCGCCCGGACGGTACTCCGTGAAGTCGAAGCCAAACAGCTTGCTAATCCACGGTCTGGGGCACCGTCGAGCCGCTGGTCCAAGAGGAACTTAAGGCCAGTGGTCCGTACGTACGCGGAACGAGTGCCCCATAGGTAGGGACGCCCGTGGCGGACGGCATGGACCAAGCCAATGAGTTCCTGCTCGTACGCCGCAAGCTTGAGGTGGTGTGCGAACGGTCGGCCAAGTGGCGCGGCCCGTCGCCCTGGTGGACGGCGCCGAACCCCGCCCGGAGGCGTCGCAGTCGACGATGAACGGCCTGTCGAAGTCCGGCATCTGGAGGACGGGACCCGTCGTAAGGGCCCCCTTGAGGGCCTCGAAGGCAGCGGTAGCCTCGTCGTCCCAAGCAAAGGCATCGTGCCGCAGCAGGCGCGTGAGTGGCGAGGCGATGAGGCCAAAATCCCGGATGAACTTCCGGTAGTAGCCGGCGAGGCCCAGGAACCCGCGTAGGGCGCGTGGTGAACGCGGCGTCGGCGGCTACAACCGCCACCTTGTCCGCATCCATCGCCCGTCGGCGGAGATGACGTGACCGAGATAGGCCACCGAGGTCGTCGGCGAGCACTTCGAGCGCTTAAGGTGAAGTCAATGCGCTCGAAGCTCGTTGAAGACGATGGCGATATGCTGCAGGTGCTCCGCCCATGATGCGTTGTAGATCAAAATATCATCGAAAAAAACCAGCACAAAACGGCGTAAGTATGGGCGAAGTACGTCGTTCATCAGGGCCTGGAATGTCGCGGGCGCGTTGGTGAGGCCGAAAGGCATCACCACGAACTCGAAGTGGCCATGGTGTGTCCGGAACGCCGTCTTGGCGATGTCCTTCGGGTGCATGCGCACCTGATGATAGCCGGAGCGAAGGTCGAGCTTGGTGAAGAACCGCACCCCGTGGAGCTCGTCAAACAGCTCGTCGACCACCGGGATCGGGAACTTGTCCTTGAGCGTGAGGGCGTTGAGGGCGCGGTAGTCGATGCAGAAGCGCCACGTGCCATCCGACTTGCGCACCAACGACCGGCGCGGGAGAACGGGGACGTGGAGATCCCGATGATGCGCAGCATGAGCGCGCACGGCGCTCCAGCTCGTCCTTGTTGGGGGTAGCGGTATGGGCGTACGGCCCGGCGCCGACCCGGGAGAGCGGTGGATGCGATGGTCACACGCTCGTGGGGGCGGCAGGCCCTGCGGCTCCTCGAAGATGGCGTCGTCTGCGGGGAGGTGCGTGGGGGGTGCTCGGCGTCGTCGCCCGGAGACAAGCGGGCTGCGGTGCGGGGCGGCCCCCGAGACCCTCGCGAATGTGGCGCCCTGGCCGGAAGGTCATCGTCGGGCGTCGAAGTCCCAAAGGATGGGACCGAGCGTCCGCAGTCGACGCCAAGGATGAAGTCGAAGCAGCCCAAGTCGATGCCGACGCACGTGATGACGAAGTGCTCGTCGCCGATGATGATGGGGTACGTGCTGGGCCACCCCATGGCGAAGGCGGTCACCGTTGGCCACGGTCACGCGGAGGTTAT
The DNA here is from genome assembly GCA_030979885.1 of Lolium multiflorum. Classification (NCBI taxonomy): domain Eukaryota; kingdom Viridiplantae; phylum Streptophyta; class Magnoliopsida; order Poales; family Poaceae; genus Lolium; species Lolium multiflorum. The sequence goes on along the minus strand of CM061750.1, from coordinate 328,471,828 downwards.
CCCACCCGCCGTGTAGCGCGGGCGGCGTGGTGACGGGGAGAAAGTTATGCGTAGACCCCGTGTCCAGCAGCGCCTAGGCTCGCCTGGATGACCGGGAGAGCTTCGTCCGCTCGTGGCGGATGCGCGAGCGCGTGTAGAGAGACGACGAAGGCCGTGGCAGCGCGTCGGTCGGCTCGGCCGTCTCGGACGCGACGGCAACCGTCCGGTTGTCGGGTCACCCTCCTCCACGTCGACTGTCTCCAGGTAGGCGGGGGCACACGTGGCGGGCGTATATGGGTCGTCGCAGTTGAAGCAGAGCCCAAGGCGGCGGCGTTCGAGCTGCTCCGGGGTGAGTGCGGAACGTGCGCGCAGCCACGTGGCGGGCCGATCGGTCCAGTGGGCGGGCGGGTGGCGCGAGGCGGGCGCGGGTGCAGGGCCGCCTCTGACGCCGGGCGCGACGCTCGTAGCGCGCGCGCAGTATCATCCCGTCTTGCGGGGCCTGGAGCTCGACATCCACGCGGATGTGGTCCGCCGCCAATGAAGAGCGCGCCCCGTCACGCCGCGCATGGCGCAGGCGCAAGCGGTCGGCGAAGTCCTCGCACCGTGGTGGTGAACGCCAAACGCCCAAGTTCCGCCAGCGGCTGCCGCGGATCGGGGCCGAAGCGGAGAAGGCGAGCTCACGGAACCGGTCCCATGGGGGCATGCCACCCTCGTCTGCTCCAGGGAGTAGTACCACGTCGGGCGGCGCCGCGGAGGTGGTACGAGGCGAGCCACGTCCGGTCCGAAGCAAGGGTACGTTGTCCCCGGAAGAACTGCTCGCACTGGTTGAGCCAGTTGAGGGGGTCCTCGACGCCGTCATACGTGGCGAATTCCAGCTTGGCGTAGCGTGGGGGAGCGAGGCCGGCGGCGCCCTGGGCGGGGTACTCCGCGCGACCAGCGGAGGGCTCCGCGAATCGTGAGTGCGGCGGGTCCGGGAAGGACGGACGCGGAGGGTCCCCGGTGGCCGTGTAGACGGGGGAAGGCGCCGGTGCGGCCGAGTAGACGGCGGGGCTCCGTCGCGGTCACCCACGCCGAGCCGAGGGTGGCGAACGTACCCGCCGGATGGGCACGCCCGGGCAGCGAGGCGGGGCCCGCGCATGGGGCCGGCTGCCACGGCGCCCACGGCGGCGGAGGCGGCGAGGCCGAGGGCGGGACCTGCACGGCCTGGGCGGGTGGGGCTGCCGGCGCGACCGGCAGGCGGCGCGGCGGCAAGGTTGGCGGTCATCCTCGCGTGCCGATCGTACAGCGATGCCCAGACGGCGGTGGCGAGGTCGCGATGGCCATCGAAAGCTCCTGCGCGAGAGGAGGGAGCGGCGCGACATCCGCCAGGGGCGCCGCATCGCCGTGGAGGGTGGCGTGTGCAGCGCGGGCCGGCGTCTCGGAGGCGGGGCGGTGGGCTGGCCCGAAGACATGATCGAAACCGAGGTCTCGATACCAAATTGGTAGAACCAGTGTCTACCGGCCTGGGCGGAGGTGTAGGGGGGAGGGAACGGCGTGCGCAGGAGGCGAGGGCGCCGGCGGTGGCCGCGCGGCTTGGGGAGAGGCGGCGCACGGCAGGTTGGCGGCTAGGGTTTGGGAACTCCGACTCCGAGGGAGTCGGCAAAAAGATTGTTTATTGCTTTCCTGATCTTGTCTATTACAACTTGTATTTATAAGATAAACTGCGAAACCCTAATCTGCTAATTGGGCTAAGCCCCTAACTAAGCCTGGCCGGCCGGGCCAGTGGGCCCCCTCCGGCGGTAGACCAGACCGGTCATAAAAACTGCCTACATCAATGGGACACAAAATGGGTGCGCTGGTGCCATGGGATAGCAGGCACCAACTTAAGCTCCCCTGAATGAATTACTGAGACCTCTAGTGTTAGGAAACACATTGTACTGAAAGAGAACTCTGAAAACTACTAACAATGGACATTGCTGGAACTCTGGCACAGGGAAAATCCAGAAAAAAAATAAACAGAGCAAATGGAAGCTGTTCTAATGGTTGTTCCTGGCTGATGAACACGGTTATATAAAAAATGAATAGTGAGATGGAAATGCAAGAAAGTAGAATTGGTCAAAACAAATGAACATCAGGGGATTTTGCGTAAACCATTTTACTGTCTGATACTTTGTCAATTACACCATTTTACTTAATGGATAAAATTGAAGATCGCTTATCAGGGGATTGTGCTTAAACACATTCTAGAGTAGAATCAAAGTCAAGCTATGACTCCTCACAATAAAAAGTGCAACCAATCATCATTTGGTAGGACTAAGCTTGGAAACCCCGTCCCACTTCCAGGTTTATGTTAGCTAGGGATGCACTAACCAGTACGGTTGCCATCAGGCATCAGGAAACAGTACTACTTTTAGCAAAGTGCAGTGGTGCCAGTTATTACTTGCCCAATTTCAAGAAATGATAAAACAGGGCACCCAATTGGAAAAGAAGCTCACCTGAACTTTACTTTTATAAGAATGCCATATTGACTAAAATCGAGACCATGCTCATCTGCCAGGAAATTTCAGAACATCAATTGGTATATTATACAAAAGTGTACAAATAAAACAGATCCAGCATACATACCAAGTGAAACTTCTCCAGCTACAGCCATTTCTTGGAAGTTGCGACTAAAGGTGTCATTTATTTTTAAAACAAGCGACCGGAGAGTTGGCAGCCATTTACCCTAGAAAAACAGCAAAGCCAAGTCAGGAGTGACAAAATTGCATAAGGTTGAAAAATGATGGTAAATAGGTCATCAGATGAAATGTCCAAACCTTTGTAGTTTCTATTTCAGAGCAGCATCTCTCACATTCTACTTTATCATCTTCAAGTTTTGTTGATATTGATTCTATCTACACAAGTGAAATAAGCAATGTCTTTGTCAGCAAGAATCCATATAGAAGTAGCAGACTGATGTGAGTAGCTCAAAGAAACATAATATAATTTGGCTCATGAAGAGATATTCTTTGCCGTGAATCTATCAGCTCCAACTTGCTCTTCTGAAACGGTTCCAGGTTCCAGTCTCGCTTTATCTAAAGTACTTTGTTAGCATCAGAATAGCAGCTGACAAATATGTAGATTCTGTAGGGAGTTCTTTTTTTTTTCCCGCACCCGAATATTGACACATTCTGCGTACAACCAAAAGTGTTTGCTTGAGGGGACATCACTCAAGCCTAAGCAACCTCCCCAGGTTCTAATGCCCCTGTCACAAGGTTCAAAAAAGCGCTAAGCAAGCAATGAGGCTCTGCTCAGATGAACTGCATACAGACGCACAATCATGAGCATGATCTTTTGTAATTTCTGCAAGCTTAAGCAGTAGTAGCACCAGCAAACACACGTAACAGCACGTACTGCAAGTTTGCGACACGCGCACGAACTGTGGAGGAAGGGAACACCTGATGCGCAGCGGCCAGCGGTGAGTAGCGGAGTAGGTCGATCTAGACAGAAAGGAGACGAGGGGAACAAGCTGCTGGAGGAAGGGGTCGCTGTCTTGGCGGCCTGGAGGAAGAGGTGGAGGGCGGCACAGGAGGAGCTTCACGTGCCCACGCGCAGGAGAGTTTCAATGGCGCCGACTCTCTGTTATGTCTCAGGTCGAGACTAGAAGTGGCTGATTGGGGATTCCTAACCCTAACCGCGTAATGGGCCGCTCAGGCCCAAATCGAAGCGTTTGGCCACCGATGCGCTCAGTTATACGCTTAAGCATACACTTCCCAGCGCTTTTTTGAGCATTGCCCTGTCATAACCCCACCATTGATTCCCTCAGTTATGTTTCGGAGCAAGGTTCAAGAAACATGTGTTGATACTTCCATTGGAGGGCTAGTGAAATGTTGTGGAGAGGCAACTTTGCGAACGATTATTCGAAATGATGAAAACTAAATACCCATGCTAAACGTTTTGCGCAGACTGACCAGTCATTCTAGTTTTCCAAAAACCTGCTGAGAACTTAATATTCCAGACGAGACATATAGATACTGAGCAACCAACTATGAGATGCAAGCAAAGCTAACTGGTGAAGTTGTTGTACCTCGCGCTGCCTGTTTTGATACTCCTGCAACACATTTTGGTTAAGAAACAGCATAGAATTTGCTTCAGATTCAGTATCCTGTATTGCACCTTCCAGTTCTTCTACTGTACTAGGCATCTGCGATTAGAAAGGCGATGAAACCATCAAAAAATGGGTATTAATTTTATATGTATATGCGGCCAAGACAACAAGTTAATTATTTGGTCTAAGAAAGCGCCATCACGTAGGGCATTGCAGATTCAAAGAATAAACAGAAAAACGAGATGGGCTAGAAAAGAAATGAAGAAAGCAGCAATAACTAATGCAGAAGTTTGAACAAAAATACAGTAGAGAATATTATATATTTATATGGCCATGATAACTCTTGACAAGTACACAAAAATGAAGATTGGTAGAGTGGAAGCATCCTAAGGAACTATCAAATGAATTGTCTTTCATTAAAAGAAATGATTAGCACTCCCAGTGATCAGAGTTAGAACTAAGAGGCTGCTGGGCCATTAGAGTATTGTGATTGAAACTTGGATATAAATAAAAATAAGATTTCAAGAGAGCTCTGAACATTTTATCAGGAAGCACAAAAAAGAAAAGAAAAGTCAAATAACTGACAAATATGCACTCCAGTGATTGCAGTCTTGGAGCATGTTCACACTTGGTGTACAAATATACACTCCAGTGACAGTGTCTTGGAGCATGTTCACACTTGGTGTTTCCAATGTACTTTCTAACCTTGTTATGACACCCTTTAATATTTTGATGCTTCTAATATGAGGTAGGGAGATTTCTACCTTTTGCGTCAACAAAATTATACCTTCTAGCACACTAGTAACCATAGTTGTGTTAGAAAATGGAGCTAGAAGAAAAAATAGATATTCTAATTTTGTTCTTTTATGTAGCCAGATGTTCCATTTGCAAAATTTATCCATCTGAACAAGTTTAAATTTGTTGAACTTTTACTACTACAAAATATTCAAATCCTATATAAATTCTAAGTTTATTAAAATTAATTCACGATATACCTTCTCAAACTCTTTTGCAAGGTCTTCGGTGATCACAGATATTGACTCGGCATGCTGTTTTGCCTTAAGCAGTACCTGTCGGTGCTCTTGAGTGATTCTTTTACCTGATGAGAAAATACAAAAAAAAATGAATAAGACGCCATATGCTAAACTATTCGTCAATCAATGTCGACGAATATCAATTATTCAACTGAGATCTATTTGAAAAAGAAAATTTAGTCAAGCAAACCTCAGACGCAGCTGACCATTTGTAATACAAGTATCGAAATAAAATAATGACTGCTTGAAGGCCAACATATACTCAAAATGTCACACACAATATATAAAAGAGAGATTCTATATAAGATGAAAGACTGCTGCTACTTATTTATTAATACTATCATTAGATAGATCTGTTCAAACTATCAAGAATCCCCACGGCATCTAATATTTCTATTTTTAACAGCTATTCAACAAATGCAAGCACGTATAACTTAAGTGGAGCTCCGAGTGAGATATTCCAGCATTATTTCAGAGCTCATATACTGCTGGATTTCAAGGACTAGCTTGGAAATTACAATATTTTGGTTTGGGGGAACAAGTTATCCAGTATCTTTCTGTTAGTACCCGACTTTCCGAGATTATAGCTGTGGTGAACTTTGATCTCAGGCCAACACTGCAGGCAGCAACCCGGCATGGTAATAGATAATGCAAAGTACTACCTCTGTCCATAAATAGACGTCTTAGATTTGTATAAATCTGGATGTATATAGACATTATTTAGTGTCTAGATACATCCATATTTAGACAAATCTAAGACATCTATTTATGGACGGAGGGAGTAGTAAAGTTGACGAAGGAACTGCCTATGCTTCGACTAATCTTTACTAAAGGCCTGGCTTATATAGGCGTCTTATTTAACAAGGGAACCCAGCAAACTTGGAGAGAAAAGCACAAATATTCTCAAAGAAATTTGTATCTTTAACTAATTGACCAGATACAGACAGATAATGAAGTCTTCATATTTAACTTTGGTTTTCTAGGTCAAGCTTCCTGCCAGCGGGCTGGACCCACGACATTGTCATGTGAGGCCACACAAAACAATCTTCAACATTCCCCGCCAATTCTCCCTTTTTGTAGAAAGTATGATTGCAGCACATGATCATACAAACTATATATAGTGATGACAGTAGAATCAATATATGGATCATCAACCAGTGCAGCAACAACATATTAGTGTGCAGTGCCACATAAAAATCGAAAAGTAAATAAAAATACTTTGTTGGCATTCTGTGCCACTGCCTTACAATTTTTTTTGGATATATAGCATAGATCGCATGGTGTGTGTGACATATAATCTGTCCCCGAAAATTGTACATACAAAGCATATCATGGCAAAATCTAGATGCAAAAGGGGGTACATAATAAAGAATGGCTTAATCGCCTACCAACAAACAATATTTTCAATACATACTTGTTAAAAACATCAATGCAATTGGTAGCACCAACTCACAGTTTTCATATCCTTTGGCAGCCTGTACAGCATCCTTTTCAAATTTCTTCACATCCTTTTCCATCTCCCATATCTATGAGATGCAAATGATGGTAAAAAAACACACAAAAGGTTGGATATCAAAAACTATAATTTTCTAGTGATGATACCAAGCCAGATAATTAATGCAGTGAAATGTTTCAAGACATGGAACTACACTAAAAATAAGCACTTATAGTTGAATGAGCTCACCACTTTCGTGCGTCAGTTTTTTTTCTGGTTTGTGCATTGTTCATAAACATGTGCATTTGTGAAAATTGCACCAAACTACTTGCATGAAATCATTATCTTACAGAAACATTCTACAATAGTGATGATTAATTGGGTGTAATTGCAAAGTTTCTAACAGTGCAACTGATGGGTATTGACCTACTAGTACTAGGTAGTAGGTACTATGCCATATGATGGGAAAGACAAGGAATTTTTGGCGCATCCATTCTAAGAACCTCATTTGCAGATGTGACTGCTTTCTCAAGGAGCATACCTTTGTATCAAGCTCAATAAAAGCCATGTTCTTTTCTGCAGAACTCCATTTGAGAGCAACAGCTTCAACAAGTAAACTCTAAGAGAATGAAAATCAATATGTAGTAAGAACATGTAGCCATGATGATGATCAAGATGAACGAAATATTGGTGGTTAGCTTAAGTACTAGCCTTGAGTTTTATCACAGCTCGAAATCGTTGATCGTTTAACTTAGCTAGCTGATCAGTAAGCTTTCTTGTGCTGGATTCCACATCCTCCTCTTGAGATATGTCCTCCAGAGTTCTTCTTTTAATATCTAGAGAGAAGAGCAACATATTATGCAAGCTACATGTAAAAGAGCAGAGAAAAAGTGACATACCTACACGCCTTTGTATTTCTTCTCTCCTCTTCTTATGGAACCTCACCTTGTCAGTAATAGTCTCCTGGAAATATGACGGTCAAAATATAAGCATTATCAGAAACAGATGAGCTTTACTTGAATATAATTAGCATTAAAATGTATGAAACCTTTTCCTTGCGGAATTCTGCCTCTTCATCTTCTAATTTTCTCTGGTCTTTCTGGAGCTCTCTTAAGGCTTCCTCCATGCCTTCAACTTTTTTCTTAAGTGCATCATTTTCAGATCGAAGCCTTTCAATGTCACTAATATTCAAGTCTACAAGAATAAACTGATAAGCATTCTGCATAGGTGAACCATATGATCCACTAACTTATCAAGGAGGAGATTGTAACACATACCACACATGAATAGACGAGACGGATAGACTGAATCAACATTTGCTGACACATGACCACCATATCTTGATCTGGACCATCGATAATGGTTACGTGGAGTCCAAAGGTCAGAAATACCTAACTTTACCACCTCATCTGCCCTTTCATCTGCTCGATCTGTACCTATATACTTCATGGGCATGAAAAAGAAGAGAATTCCGAAGTCATAAACATTGCAAGTTGGTACAGATTCATGAACTAGATATAAGCAGTGCTATACCGATTGATCCACAGAAGCCTGGGTAATCAAAACATTTTTTACAGCAGGAGGAGCTTCAAATTCTTGATCAAGTCGTGATTTGATCCCAAGTTGCTCCATCTGTCAAAAGGAAAATTAACAGAGCCACAATTTATTCCGTTGGTTTTTTTTTTGCTGGGCGCGTTTTGATTGGCACAAAGATGAAGAAAGATCAGAGTTGATAAAGTCAAAGAAGATAACTATAGTGTGTAGCTAAGATGAGACATGATGATTTGTGTGGGTGAAGTGAACTGCTCGTGCATAAACAATTCAAAAAGAGGTCTGAACAACCATGAAAAGAGAACTAGCATTAAATTTGCATCCCCGCATTATAATAAGGGACAAGATTTCGAAACAAAACAGCGCTCATGAAACAAAGGGAGGGTAATAAAATGTAACAGACATTGATGTCCTAAAATGCCAATTTGACTGGTATATATGTGCTAACCTCCCGGGTAATGTTGAGTGGCTCACACCTGTAGTTATTGTTCACACAGTTCAGAACAGGAATACCATAATGCTTCAGTTGCCTAACCAAGAGATCACGGTCCGAAGCATCCTGGGTAATGAATGACTGGCACACATGGCAAAATGGCAGTAAATTTGTTTGCGGATATAATGTCTTCTTATAGAAATCAACAGATATAATAAACAAAATTTACGAAGAGAAATAGATATAGTAAGCATCGGAACTTAATCTAGAAAACAGTGGAGCTGCCTATTAGACACTAATAATCTTCAGTAACTGGACGATCAGTCTGCTCTGCACATTAATCATGCACAGGACATGGGCACAATTTGCAATGGCACACCCACAGAGACCTGCAACTACTGGTAGACCTGTACCGGTTCGATCAGAGGCTCCTTGCTTTATGCTACCTCCATTTCATAATATCGCCCAGCATGCCTACCTGGGAGGCAAAAAAATTTAAGCAATGTTTGATGGACCAGAACCATTGTTGAGCAAGCATGATCCAATTCCATCAAATATTACTTCATTTTTATGCCTCCTAGGGTATGCTAGCCAAACATATTATAAAATGGAGGAGAAAATTCAGTGGAACTGATAAAACTAAGGAAACCAGTAATGTGCCCACCAGGATTTAGCAATGGAACATGAAAAATTATCATAATATTAGTACCTTCCATACGTAATTGGGAACGTGGTTTTCCAAGTAAGCAGCGTGAGTCTTATTCTGAATATTAACCTGAGATCAGTCGAAGAAAGTATAATGATAAGCCACTTGGATGCCAAGAAAACAGAAGTTAGTGGGCATGCAACGAAACAAACCTCAAGGAGAACAGGCCCATAAACTTCTGCCCTGAACATATTTTTGTTATCTTGCACCCAGTAGTATGCTTCACTGATTTTGTCAGCACCAGTTCTTTCCAATGCTTGGAGTAGCTTATTATTCTTACTTTCCATTTGCTTCAACCTGTAGGAGATGTGTATTAGGTAGCCATGGCACGAACAGTGTATATAGATGGTAGTTGACAAGCTGGATACCTATCAGAACACTTCCTCAGATTTTCTTTCTCCTGAGCTAACTGGCGCTCCTTATCATTCCGTCTGAGTTTCAGATCGTGTATGCCACAAGTTGTTTGTGCAATTTTATCTGTCAGTTGTGCCTGTGCAACAAGATAAATTTAGACGCAGGTTTTCACATCATTACTCATCAATATTGTGTTAATGTAAGCACATAAACCGGCTAAGATGGTTACAGATGCAAACAGAAAACTGCACAAATACAAAGCAAAAAAGTCATGGAAACAAAGTGACTAAACTAACCATTTCAGCTCTAGGTGGTTCGTATGGTTGTAAATCCTGAAGTTCCTTTTCAGCAGCAGCAAGAGCATCCCTAGCATTCGAGATCCTTTGTTGCCGAGATCTTTCTTGCCTTTTCAGATCTTCTATGTCATCAAACGTGGTTTTCAATCGTGCACTCTGATACCACAACAGGTTTCAAGGATCAGCAACAGAAAATACTGCACTAAGGAGCTGGTTTGAGCAGCAAAATGAAGAGTTCATACCAGCTGCCCTTCCTCGTCTGTAACTTCCCGACGCTTGTTTGTGTTTTGATTTATTTGGTTGGTTATCTTCTTGGTACTTGAAGCATGAGTCATTTTCTCTTTCTTGAGCTCTCTACATTAATAGAGAAGAGCAAGAAGATGTGCATTCATTAGAAATCAAACCTTCGCTATTCTCAGGCAGCCAGACAAAGTAAAATTTGTGTACGAGAAACTTTTATTGAACCAGCAACAATGAGAAAAAAAAAATAACATTTTGCTATATATCACTGGGGCAATCAGAAATTGATTTCCAGTTAAGAATGAACACCATTCAAAAGGTGTTGAAATAATATTATTAGTCCAAAAGTGACAGATCAATGTAAATATGGGTATCAAAAGAAGCACACCAGCACAAACACCAAACCATGCAATACTAGGGACTTCCAGAAACAAGTAGAGAGTGATTTACAAGTGAAGAAAATTAATAACTGAGCCAGATCCTTTTGACAGTGATACATACTCGATGGGGGCTTTTGCATCCTGCCAGATTTTGGCTGCTGCTTCCATGGTCATCTTGAAGGTTTTCTCCTCCTCCTGTACCTTCATGAATTCCAGCTTCTTCATGTCGTACTTGAGCCATGGCAGCTTCTTCTTCATTAGCTCAGCCTAGGGCACAATCAACCAACACATAATTGCAACAATATGGTGATAAAACTACGGTCCACATTCATAGCCAAACAATAAAACGGACCTTTTTCAGAAGTGTATCTCTTTGCCGGACACGTTCGACATCTTTTTCTTGCTCAGCATTGAGAGCTTTTAAGTTGTTCAAGGTCTGCTCCTTTTGCTTTACAGTCTGAAATTCGATATAAACTCAGTAGCTTGGAGCGTAAGAGATGATATGTATGAAGCGAGGAAAGTATCAGCTGGTTAAACAAAGATAAAACAGAAATGAAGTTTGATGTTTACCACTTCGAGAACCCTGAGCTCCTTGCTCCTTTCTATGAGGAGGCGATGTTGGACGGGTAAATTAGGATCACCGACGGCCTTCTCGGTCTCTTCTAGCAGCTGGATGGGAGTCAGCTTTGCAAACTCGCATACCCGATCTTGCGGCAGGAACTAGCAACAGACAGAAACAGCAATCATCGTTAGGTATAGTAGCTTCGCAGTCGCTTCTTTCCATGGAGAGAAGATAAGCTGAGATGCAGACCTGAGTTAAGTTGTTAATTTGGATATTGAACTTCTTGATGACATCTATGATGTCCTTTTTGGGGACGCTGGCACCTGCAGGAAACAAATCCCCGTTTTGTTCAGCAACAAGTACACACATTGCCGAATTAAAATACATGATAGTGGTGGGGAACAGAGCAGGGTTACCGTCGAGGAGCCACTCGGACTTGTTGTTGGTGTCAATTTTCCGGGTGATGCAGATGTCGCGGCCGGGCGCGTCACCGCGGAGGGAGAGCTTGACGTGTCCGGAGTCCTCCCCGCGCTTGACGAAGGCCCTGACGCTGGACGCCCTGCCGAGGATGGCGGGGTCGGCGGCGAGGGCGAGCGCGATGGCGCAGACGAGTGAGCTCTTGCCGGATCCGTTGGGGCCGACGACGAGGTTGAGGCGCGGGCCGGGGCGGCAGACGAGGCGGTCGTAGGTCATGAAGTTGCCGAGCTCGATCTCGACGATGTTGCCCGGCACGTAGTCGTCCTCGCCCCGCTGGGGCGCGCCGGCGTGGGCGGAGGAGGAGGGGCCCTCGAGCTTGGGTCGCTTGGCGGCGCGGGGGGGCGCCATGGGCGGCGCGTCGCGGCGGCGGTGGAATGGCGGGGTTAGGGCTTTTGGGTGGGGAATTTGGAGGGAAGGGAAACTGGATTAATCGGAAAAACTGCGTCAACACTCAGCACTGACGACGACGCGCATCGGTCGTCGCGCCCAGCGTCACCGAGCCTGGGCTGCTTTGTTTCTGGCCCAAACTTGGTTTTGGCCCACGGGCTTAGGGCATGAGCAATGGAGGCAGCTGTCCATTATGGTCCTATTAATATATCTTTCTCTTAAAAGCTGATTTGGTTTTTCTCTTTCTCTCTCACATTTTCACTCAGTTTTCACTTTATGGCTGAAGAGGCTGCCTCCTGATGAAGAGGATACCTCCTCATCCGAACCTACTTTGGACCATCCGAACCTAACTAAAGTTGTGAGGCAGTACCTATAGGGCAGTGCATTGGGCATGCCCTTAATATGCCTGCAGGTATTATAATTGGAAAAATATAACTTCCATTTTTCTTATAACCTATCCAGGCTATCCTATGAGAATTTCCGAGAAACTGAGACAACGGGATTGACGAAATTACCACGCTTGTGTAGCTATCGACTGCAACGTTGCCTTCCACTAAACAGAAATTTCATCTTTTTGAGGCATCAAAGTGTTAGACCGTCTATGTATGGATCGACTGTTTCATTTCATTTTCTATTACTATATTAGAGTTATCTAGAGTTTTATCTAGGATTAGAGAATCGGCCACCCCCTCCCCTAACTACATCTAGCAACATCGGTGGACAATCTGTTTTGGGGGTGCTAGCACAAGAGACCGCCCTTTTTGGGGCCTCTTCCTAGAGCGGCACCTCGAATAGGCCGGCCCAAATCGCATTTTTCTCAAACAAATTTAAAGTGATCAAGCAGTTCAAATTAATACGTGCAAAGGCCCACATTCCAGCCATCAAAAAATCAAATAGTTCAAAAGCGGGGCGATGGAGGTGTGGGGTGGTACCAGTGAACGACGGCGTGGGCTAGGCGGGAAGAGGAGCTGAGGCGGGAGAAAGGGAGGGAAATTATAGGTGGGAGAGTGGATTGGGAACTAAAAAGAATTAGGGGTCGTGTGTGCAGCTTGCAGGACGGGCTTGCCGAGCAAATCCTACATGACCGTGTTTGCTGGCACCCCTAGCTGATCCCTATGGTTCGGGTCTGGCGTGGTGTTGTCGGACAGAATTTTTTGGCCGCACCCACTGTTGGCATCCTTTTAGAAGTGTTGGTGCGAGTCTGTTTTCGAGTATCCCCAAATAAGCATATTAGGAGGCATTTGGGCATGCTAGAGGAGATGATCTTAGCTATGGAACCACTACCCTGGTAACTATCCAACCACATGTTTTAACATAATGTAAAACACACCGCCATTTTTGCATATGCATTTGCATGCTTTGTGTACCTGATTGATGTATCCCAGCAGCAACTCGATTTCATCCATGTCTGCATTGTGCCGTGTACACTTTTACCAGGGCGACCGACCATTACTAGGCTTGCGCGGAGGCGCTCGCAACATAACGTACAACTACAAGGATCAAGGCCATGTCCGAAAGAAATGCTAAAATATATAGCTTAACTCTTTCAAACAATTCAAACTTTTAGGTAACTTGCCTAGGGCATCAATTCAATATGGTATCAAATAGTTGCGGCATTTTCATTCCACGTCAAGTCTTTCCATGGATGCTCTTCCCGTATGCCCACCCGCTTCATTGATCTCACATTTAAGGTCTTTTCATGTCTACTATCTTTCTGCATGTTCACCATTTACATGAGGGGTGTGTTCAAATATAGTGCAGCTCTTTCTATCAGTTTGGATTTTTTGTTAAATAGCTGGCTCCTCAATTCAGTAAGAGGCCGTCCAAAAAGACCCCAAGAACCCGAGCAAATCGTCTCTACATTAGCATTTACTGATGTTGTATCGTTGTTGTTCTCATCCGAACACTGGTCTTTTATTCTCTTGCAGCAAGCGCGAGATGATTAGATGCATGGACCAATGTGGGGGCAGAGGAATATCATTTTCGATGGCCACATATGCTACCACCCTGGATTTTCCTTAATTTGTAGTGCTGAGACCAGTTGGCCCAGGTCATTTTGGCTAGCGAACCCTCAACACCCGCACATATATGTCGTGGTCACTTAAGGTCTGTTTGGTTTCTAGCCACAATTTGCGAATCTAAAGTGTGGTTAGCCACAAAAGTGTGTGTAGCCATAAAATTGTGGCTTAAAATACTAAAGTCAAACTTTGCAAAATTTGCCAAAAAAATTAGGATAAATGAATCATATAATCAATAAAGTGTGGCAAGCCAAATTGTGGCAAAATCTAAACACATATCAAATAAACTACAAGTGCTAAATTTTAGCTTGGCAAACTGTGGCTAGAAATCAAACATGCCCTTAGCCCCCACACACAGGACGTCAGGACGGAATCGTGCCAACGTGTAGCTCAGCTCATCCTCCTCCGGTCTGCTGGCTCCAGGAGGCATCCAATTCCGTGACGCCGTGAAAAGCTGGGGGGATCTGGTTCTTCTTCCGCTGTTGCAGATCAAAGTATGAGCCATTCAACACAAGCCTTCCACTGAAAGAGTCATGGTAGTTCTTCTGCTGATCGCCCAAGTTGCGGCAGGCTTTCTGCACCCGGTTGCTATCTCCCAGCAGCAACTCTGTTTCCTCCAGTATGCACCTGTGCCGTGTACGTCCTTACCTGGGCGACCGACCATTACTAGGCTTGCGCACCGCCGAAACATCGGCCTGCAGCACGGGTATCTCTATGTAGGGAACGCAAAGTTCTGAACTTTCAGTGTGTTCACTAGAACAGAGATGGTTTGGTATTCAGAAAACCCCAAAGCGATGCGAGGATGGAGTGTACGGACTCTGGTCCTGTGGCTGGAGACTGTGGGCGAGACGCCATCACAGAAGACACCAAGGCACACAACAGCAAGTTGTCTCTGGCTTTAGCCTAGCCTGAACTGAAGCTGCTGTTCTCATCTTATCTCCGGCCAAGCGAGATGAGTAGTAGATGCATGTTAATCTACGCGGAAGATTGTTTCTTCTCCATAGAAATTGCTGCATTAAGCGCTTCAATTACGAGGTCTGTCAGCTTCCATCTCCCGATGCTTGGGAAGAAGTCAGTATCCAGCTTTCTTTCATTGATATCACAATAACAAGCGAGGAAAGGACAGTCTTTCAAGAGAAGATAGGTCTGTTTTTCATTAAGGAATTGCGGCGAGTATTGCTTGGGAACCATAGAAACGATGGAACCCACTATTTTTTTTAGTATCGTTCGTTATAATTAATTTGTTATTTCGCATAGAAATGAATGAATCAATGTGGGGCTGTGGACGTCTAATGAAAGATCTTTCTCAATGGCCACATGTGTTCTTTCCGCATGTGTTTCTCTGCTAAACTTGCGGCGCCAAGATAGCTGCTGCCCAACTGGCTCTGGTCATCTTTCTGACGAACCCTTCAGAAGAATATGGCGTGGTCAGTTGCCGACCACACAGAGCGGACCGAAAATCAAGAGCAGCTGAAAAAACAGTTCTCCTGTCTCCACAAATGCCCAAATGGTTTCACCTCAAACACTGAACGTCTCTCCTCTGCACTTCTGCAGACACGATAAGGCTAGAGTGGACCGACATGCTGCGCCAAATTTGGGACTCTCTTTTCTCTCCTCTTCCGCCGGCATCTTGATGGTTCAATATTGAGCGCCTCACCTGGTCAGATGGACATGATCGATCATGCATGCATGCCAGTGGTGCGAGTGATTCATCCCACACTCCGGAAAGCAGTCTTTATCCAGTGTGATGTCTGTAAACTCAAACTATTGTCCTACAGGGGTGTAGTAGGATCACTGGGGGTGTCTGTGTTGCAATCACACATGATCTTATGTAAACATCAAGGCCTTTGATATGTCTCTTTTCTCCAGGAATTACTTAGATATGGTCCATATGGAGCTAAGTGAGAGTTTGTGCGGTGAGATCAGCTTCTCGATACTAAAAAGAGCATCAAGGAAGTGATCAGCTGCGTGCCTGTGTATTAACTCCTCGTTAAGCAAACACAAAGTTTTATTTCCCAAAGTTGCCCCTGCACTCTGAAAGTGAAAAGAAAAGATGCCTACAAAGTTGCTTCTGTGTATGTCGCCTACGGAGCTTCCATTCTGAAAAAGATCAAATTGCATCGTCAGTTTGTCCCAGCAAAAGAGGGAAATCGACGCTGTTTGTGCTGTCAGTATGTTGCCCAAGGTTACCGCTTGATGTGGACGAAGCGGGCAGGAACTCTGCCATTACTCCATGCTAAGGAAGAAAAATACATTTTGGCGCCCTCCTAGCCCTAGCTCGAAAGAAAGAGTACCGGCGCAAAAGGAAACTAGGCAGAGTTGATGAAAGAGGAGATTCGCATCTGGTTCGTGACAGCCCAAATTTTGTCTCGCACTTTGGCACGACAATTAGGCCACATTTTATAAGATATAACAGAGCAATTAGGGTGAGTTGACTTGCGTATGTTCTTATGCCATATTCGATCTGAAATTCCCACGCCGGAATCCTGCATTATAGGAGGCGCCCATACTTGGTCGGCTCAAAAGTTGACCCGAATCATTATGCCCAACTAGTTTATGATGATGGAGTAATCGATTAAAAGTCTACAACATATATCATCAACGCTGAATAGGGCGTGACTTCACTAGCCTTTTTCTAGAAAGAGCCATGTTCATCATAACTGAAAACTGAGCTCCCAGTCTCCCACTGGCTGCTCCGCTCTGTTTTTCAGATGACCCATGCATGTTGGTTTTTCCGTTATGAGGCGCGTGCGTTGGAAGGCGTGAGCAACCGATCCCTCAACCTTTTCCGCCTTTGCCTTCAGAATTCAGTTGGTCAACTTGGAATAGTCGATAGCGCATGCAAGTTGGAGCAGTATGTCAGCAGAAAAAATAAGATGGGCGAATCATGGAATACTAGTGAAAATGACTGAACCGGTGCGTACGCAGCAAAGCCGATTCGATCTCTGGATAATCACTAAGTAATACTAGAGGAATATATGTGTGTAATACAACAAGACTAAGCAATTTCGTTCTAGTCGTCAGCTTACCAACTGTATCCTTCTTTACATACATCCAGCGTGACTGCGACGGGGACGATTGGAAAGGCGCCGACCTCCTGCTTTAATTCCTTTATTTATCCTATAGTATATATAGCTATACTTAAAGATAAAGAATTGGGCGTTCAGTACGTCGGATGTCATCCCATGCTGAGTTATCCATTTCCGGTTACGAAAAAATCTCTGCAGCCGGTAGCGTTTCCAGGGGGGGTGCCCACACTGCCACTAGACTGAAACCTGATTGCTGCAACGAGTTTGGAAATTGTATGGGGCAAAGCGACGACCCGGAGGTCGCCGGCAAGTAGTAAGAAAATGGTGGTGGTATGATGCGCGACGACGGGGGCGGGCAGCCGGCGGCAGCGGCTTTGCGGCTGGCCGGTGCCGTGCGCCTCACCATGCACTCACTCGCCAAACAGCTTTGGTTTTGCCACGGAAAAATCCGCCGTCTCGCGGGTCACGGGGCCGTGTGCAGCGGCCACTTGCGCCGCCGATGGCTGGATGCGGATTGAGCTGGACGGTGGGGCGCTGTAACGGATTGAGCTGGACGGTGGTTGTGGGCGGTGCACGCATACGCGAGCTGGCTGGTGCTCTGCTGAAGTGCTAATCCGTTACTACAAAATTGCCTGTCAGCAAGCAAGCCAGTGCATTGTGCGCAGAAATGGCTAGACATGCCATGCCGGCTGCCTGCTCCCTGCTGGCCTAGAATCATGAGGCTCAATTATCATGTTCACTCTCAACTCCGAAGCACCTTGCCACATTGGACAAGTATCATACAAGCCTGCCTGTCAGACGTGTTCCCAACTCTGCAAATTCAGTCCCTCACCAAAAGAAAAGTTTGCAAATTTAAGATAATTATTTTATTCTGATTTAACTTTTAGTTTTCACATGTGTTACTTTATATAATTTGATTTTCGATTAATGAAATATGTGGTTGCTCTAAGAAAAAAGTCATTAACCAGAGCAGGGCACCCAATCCAACATCCTTAGATTGGGATGGAAAACCCATACAATGATAATGAGATAACCAAGGCCACCATTGGAAACTGTTCTCGGGCGAGGTTTTAGAATGATCCATGGGCGGATAACAATAACCCCTCTTCGCAATCTCCAAAAGGGGGCCCTCTTCAGGAATGACCCGTGGAATATCCTCAAATCCATCATCTACAACACTTGGGTTGCCGTGGGTATACTTTATGGTTATATCAACGGCATGGCCTAGATCCGGCAAGTCCGGGTGGCCCATAGACGGTGATGTGGCATGTGGCCCATCGGGCGGCCCAGTTGCTGTAGATCCTGAAGGAGTCCGGCCAGGAAGCCGGATCCCAACCAGGATCCAGCACGGTCCTGATGGAAGGCGGATCCTTGACGTACACGGCAAGATATTGTACCGTAGTTAGGCAACTTGTATTTCGGCTAGGACTTTCCATGTAAACCCTAGATCTGTGCGCCTTTATAAGCCGGATCCCGGGAGCCCTAGAGGCACAACCACAACTCATTGTAACAACGCGAAAGCGCCCAGATAATTCCAGACAAGCAGTAGTAGGCCCTGTCCTCGAGCAGGTGTTTTGAAGCTAGGTAAATCGCGTACCACCGTCCCGAGTGCTCTCCTCTCTATGGTCCCTACTTCTTCTCCCCGTCGTGAGGATCCCTCCTCCGAGGTATTATCGAATATGCTGATTCACAGTAGCAAAAGAATTCTCAGACGGAAATCAAGCGCTTACCCGGATGACCTGAAAAACTGGTGGATGTTGGGTTGAGCTCGGTTGCTGGTATCGATGAGTTTGAGGCGCTTCTTCTCCACCTCCGCCTTTCGGGTAGCCGCGGTGCTAGGAACTTCGCGGACACGTTTAGCGGCTGGGCTGGAGGAAGCACCCCTTTTCCTCTTGGAGGGACGCGGAGCTTCGAGAACTTCCGCGTCGGACGCGACCTCCGGGTCGGTGTTGCCCGCGTGAGGGACTCGGAGAAGGGTTCCGAGATCGTTTTCCTCGAGGGCCTCGAGCTAAGTCACCCAACCAACACTTAGACAAATTTAGCAAAGACTGAAAAGGAATCAACAGTTGAGTCAAGAAAACATACCGCGGTCCCGGAGCCGTTAGTGTGAATATCCATATTGCACACGTGAATCTTGAGGTCACGTGGAATTTTTCAGCACCTGGAGCCGCCTGTCCAAGGCGTAGGCGGAGAGGTTGTCTTTAGAGGCGCGCATGATATCGTCGCGCCCCGTGTACTGGAACAGCAGGCGGTCCCGATGTTGTAGGGACTGGATCCGCTTAGTGAACCAGGACATAGTGAGGTCTTTCCCCGACAAGCCCTCCTCCGTTAGCTTGCAGATCCGCCTAATCGCCCGAGTCAATTGAGGTGACTCGGAGAGATGGGGACATTGAGTCCAGGCCGGAGTCTCGCTCGGGGGACCGTCCTTGAAATCTGGCAGCACCTTCGGGGAAGCCGGATCATTCACATCCTTCAAGTAGAAGAAGTTGTCGGACCAGTACCGCACAGATTCATGGCGATCTGTGTGCGGGTACACGCGCCCAGGGCGGAGCTTGAAGGTGACGCCACCGCAGGTGGCCAGCGTGGAAGTCTGCGAAACTTTCTCCTTTT
This sequence comes from Lolium multiflorum, assembly GCA_030979885.1. Classification (NCBI taxonomy): domain Eukaryota; kingdom Viridiplantae; phylum Streptophyta; class Magnoliopsida; order Poales; family Poaceae; genus Lolium; species Lolium multiflorum. The sequence continues at coordinate 328,452,271 of CM061750.1, read as the reverse complement.
TGACGGAGAAGTAGTATTGGAAGAGGGGAAGCTTCGGGGTTATCCGGAGGTGGCCTTCACACAACGTTGCGTGGTTGCTGATGGCCAAGATGTTGTTCGGAGCAATGTGGTGAGGTTGAAGCTCGTACGCCTTCAGGATTTTCGAGAAGAAATCGCTGGGCGGGAGAGAGAAGCCGCGCTCAACAAGCGCCTTGGTCACCACCCACTCTCCGGCTTCGGGAGCAGGACTCTGTTCGCCTGAGATCGTACGCCAAGATCCGGGTTTTAGAAAACCCTCCGCCTCAAGGCTGTGGAGTTCGGTCTCCGTGGTGAAGCAGGGCCACCATTTCCCTTTGGCCTCGCTATCTCGCGTGCGAGCCTTTGATTTCTTGGTGGCTGCCTCCTCCACCTTCTTCTCCATTTGTTCAGCACCCGCAGTTTCCTCCGGGTTGGCTGAGGATCCTTCAATGTTCTTGTCGGAGTCTTTTCGAGGCTCCAGATGAACTGGGACAAGGGGAGGAGGGCGGAGGAGATGGGAGTCGCCATGATCGGCTCAGACGAGGGAGGCGGAGTAGAAGAAGACATCTACAAAGAAAATGTGAGCTGGTAAAACTTAGTCGGATCCTATGATAAATACCCTAGTCATCCCCGATACGTCCAAAACGTATCTACTTTCCCGAACACTTTTGCTATTGTTTTGCCTCTAATTTGTGTATTTTGGATACAACTAACACGGACTAACGCTGTTTTCAGCAGAATTGCTCGGGTGTCTTGTTTTTGTGCAGAAATTCAACTTTCGGGAAAATCCTCGGAATTTATACCAAAGGGCCTATTTTACCAGAAGACTCACGGAGCCGAAGGGCAGGCGGGGAGGCCCGGGGCCCCGGACACTAGGCCGGCGCGGCCGGAGGGGGCGCGCCGCCCTAGCGTGTGGCCCCTCGGCTGCCCTCTCGACGCCCTCCTCTGGACTACTTAAAGGTTTCGATCTAAAAACGCGAGGCGAGAAGTCGAAGTCGCGAGAAACCTCCCAGTATGCCGCCACTGTCGTGAAACTCCGTCTCGGGACCAGAAACTCCGTTCTGCCACTCCGCCGGGACGGGGAAGTGGAGGAGATCATCGCCATCATCACCACCGACGCCTCTTCATCGACCAGCAATGTTTCCCCCATCCATGTGTGAGTAATTCCCCCGCTGTAGGCTGAAGGGGATGGTAGGGATTGGATGAGATTGGTCATGTAATAGCATAAGATTGATAGGGCATAGTGCCTAGTGTCCGTAATTGGTACTTTGATGATATTGTTGGCAACTTGTTATGCTTAATGCTTGTCACTAGGGCCCGAGTGCCATGATCTCAGATCTGAACATGTTATTGTTTCATGATGATATTCATTGTTTTATGATCTTACCTGCAAGTTGTATACACATGTCGCTGTCCGGAACCCGAGGCCCCGAAGTGACAGAAATCGGGACAACCGAGGGGAAGGCGGTGATGTGAGGATCACATGTGTTCACGGAGTGTTAATGCTTTGCTCCGGTACTTTATTAAAAGGAGTACCTTAATATCCAGTAGATTCCCTAGAGACCCGGCTGCCACCGGCTGGTAGGACAAAAGATGTTGTGCAAGTTTCTCATTACGAGCACGTACGACTATATACAGAACACATGCCTATGGATTGCTTTGTACTTGGACACCGTTTTATTATTATCTACAAATGCCTGCTTCGATTGTTACATGAGTTTCTCTCATCCATGCAACGCCCGTCATCCATCCCTGTGCCTACAGTATTTTAATCTGCTGTTTACTAAAATCACTACTGCTGTCTCTGTTACTCTTGCTGTTATTTCACTACTGCTACTGCTATAAATGGTTACTACTGATAAACTCTTGCGAGCAAGTCTGTTTCCAGGTGCAGCTGGATTGACAACTCCGCTGTTAAGGCTTTCAAGTATTCTTTGTCTCCCCTTGTGTCGAATCAATAAATTGGGTTTTACTTCCCTCGAAGACTGTTGCGATCCCCTATACTTGTGGGTTATCAAGACTATTTTCTGGCGCCGTTGCCGGGGAGCATAGCTTTATTTGGAAGTTCACTTGGATTGATATTGTTCGCTGCAAATTCTCCATCATGGGTAAATCTCGCGATCCTAAAGTCGCCATATTACCATCCACTACAAGAAAAGGTACAACTCTGAGTACCTCTGCTGCTCTTGATTCACCATCTGTGATGAGTCAACTTGTTTCACCGCCACAAGCTTCACTTGCTGGTACTTCTGCTGAATCTGAAAACTCTCATAATATTGATAATGTTTCTGCTGTGCTTGATGATAGTGGTTCATTGGGATCTTTTCTAGATGCTACAATTGCTAGGTCTAGACAAATTGAAAATACTGAAACTCCTAATGCTGCTACACCTGTTAATTCACCTGAGTCTGTTGATTATTCTAGTGATGATCCTGATGAGGATTATGTGGAACTTGATGATGATTTTATTAATAGATAAAATGCTACTGCTGATGCAAGAAAAATTAAAAAGTTTCTCGCACAATATACTGTTAGATATAAGCTGTCTCCTGATCCTAAATTTGCCACATCTCCTATAAACATTAAGGATAAAGATTATGATTTTTCTCTTGATCTATCTTATATAGCTATTGTTGAGAAAACACCCTTTTGTGGTACTGAAAAAGAAAGTGCTGTAAAACACATGAATGAACTTTCTTCTATGAGTAGCTTGTTTTCTGATGATGTCAAGATGCGTACTTATTTTGTTGCTAAATTTTTTCCTTTCTCATTAAAGGATGATGCTAAAACTTGGTATAATAATTTGCCTCCTGGTTCTATTAAAAGTCCGGTGATTTGCTTAATGTTTTCTTTCGGAAATACTTTCCTGCTAGTGCTCAACATGCTGCTTTGCAGAAAATTTATAGCTTTGACCAGGAAGATGGAGAGAAATTGCCTGAAGCTTGGGCAAGATTTTGCTCTCTTATCAGAGATCGACCTGGACATGATTTGGAAAAGCATGATTTACTTGATATATTTTATAGTGGACTAACTGATGCGTGTGGTTGACACGTCCGTTGGGAACCCCAAGAGGAAGGTGTGATGCGCACAGCGGCAAGTTTCCCTCGAAGAAACCAAGGTTTAATCGAACCAGTAGGAGTCAAGAAGCACGTTGAAGGTTGATGGCGGCGGGATGTAGTGCGGCGCAACACCAGAGATTCCGCGCCAACGTGGAACCTGCACAACACAACCAAAGTACTTTGCCCCAACGAAACAGCGAGGTTATCAATCTCACCGGCTTGCTGTAACAAAGGATTAGATGTATAGTGTGGATGATGATTTTTGCGAAAAACAGTAGAACAGTATTGCAGTAGATTGTATTTCAGTATAGAGAATTGGACCGGGGTCCACAGTTCACTAGAGGTGTCTCTCCCATAAGATAAACAGCATGTTGGGTGAACAAATTACAGGGGCAATTGACAAATAAAGAGGGCATGACCATGCACATACATATTATGATGAGTATAGTGAGATTTAATTGGGCATTACGACAAAGTACATAGACCGCTATCCAACATGCATCTATGCCTAAAAAGTCCACCTTCAGGTTATCATCCGAACCCCTCCAGTATTAAGTTGCTAACAACAGACAATTGCATTAAGTATTGCGCGTAATGTAATCAGTAACTACATCCTTGAACATAGCACCAATGTTTTATCCCTAGTGGCAACAGCACATCCATAATCTTAGAGATTTCTGTCACTTCCCCAGATTCACGGAGACATGAACCCACTATCGAGCATAAATACTCCCTCTTGGAGTTACAAGCATCTACTTGGCCAGAGCATCTACTAGTAACGGAGAGCATGCAAGATCATAAACAACACATAGACATAACTTTGATAATCAACATAACAAGTATTCTCTATTCATCGGATCCCAACAAACACAACATATAGAATTACAGATAGATGATCTTGATCATGTTAGGCAGCTCACAAGATCCAACAATGAAGCACAATGGGGAGAAGACAACCATCTAGCTACCGCTATGGACCCATAGTCCAGGGGTAGACTACTCACTCATCACTCCGGAGGCGACCATGGCGGCGTAGAGTCCTCCGGGAGATGAATCCCCTCTCCGGCAGGGTGCCGGAGGCGATCTCCGAATCCCCCGAGATGGGATTGGCGGCGGCGGCGTCTCTGGAAGGTTTTCCGTATCGTGGCTCTCGGTAGGGGGTTTCGCGACGGAGGCTTTAAGTAGGCGGAAGGGCAGGTCAAGAGGCGGCACGAGGGCCCACACTACAGGCGGCGCGGCCGGGCTTGGGCCGCGCCGCCCTGTAGTCTGGCCACCTCGTGGCCCCACTTCGTCTCCTCTTCGGTCTTCTAAGCTTCAAAATAGGACCCTGGGCGATCCAATTCCGAGAATATTTCGTTACTAGGATTTCTGAAACCAAAAAGCAAAACAAAACTGGCACTTCGGCATCTTGTTAATAGGTTAGTTCCGAAAATGCACGAATATGACATAAAGTGTGCATAAAACATGTAGATAACATCAATAATGTGGCATGGAACATAAGAAATTATCGATACGTCGGAGACGTATCAGCATCCCCAAGCTTAGTTCTGCTCGTCCCGAGCAGGTAAAACGATAACAAAGATAATTTCTGGAGTGACATGCCATCATAACCTTGATCATACTATTTGTAAAGCATATGTAGTGAATGCAGCGATCAAAACAATGTATATGACATGAGTAAACAAGAGAATCATATAGCAAAGACTTTTCATGAATAGCACTTCAAGACAAGCATCAATAAGTCTTGCATAAGAGTTAACTCATAAAGCAATAAATCAAAGTAAAGGTATTGAAGCAACACAAAGGAAGATTAAGTTTCAGCGGTTGCTTTCAACTTATAACATGTATATCTCATGGATAATTGTCAACATAGAGTAATATAATAAGTGCAATATGCAAGTATGTAGGAATCAATGCACAGTTCACACAAGTGTTTGCTTCTTGAGGTGGAGAGAAATAGGTGAACTGACTCAACAATAAAAGTAAAAGAATGGTCCTCCATAGAGGAAAAGCATCGATTGCTATATTTGTGCTAGAGCTTTTATTTTGAAAACATGAAACAATTTTGTCAACGGTAGTAATAAAGCATATGTATCATGTAAATTATATCTTACAAGTTGCAAGCCTCATGCATAGTATACTAATAGTGCCCGCACCTTGTCCTAATTAGCTTGGACTACCGGATCATCGCAATGCACATGTTTTAACCAAGTGTCACAATGGGGTACCTCTATGCCGCCTGTACAAAGGTCTAAAGAGAAAGCTCGCATTGGATTTCTCGCTATTTATTATTCTCAACTTAGACATCCATACCGGGACAACATAGACAACAGATAATGGACTCCTCTTTTATGCATAAGCATGTAACAACAATTATTTTTCTCATATGAGATTGAGGATATTGTCCAAAACTGAAACTTCCACCATGAATCATGGCTTTAGTTAGCGGCCCAATGTTCTTCTCTAACAATATGCATGCTTAACCATAAGGTGGTAGATCTCTCTTACTTCAGACAAGACGAACATGCATAGCAACTCACATGAAATTCAACAAAGAATAGTTGATGGCGTCCCCAGAAACATGGTTATCGCACAACAAGCAACTTAATAAGAGATAAAGTGCATAAGTACATATTCAATACCACAATAGTTTTTAAGCTATTTGTCCCATGAGCTATATATTGTAAAGGTGGAGAATAGAAATTTAAAGGTAGCACTCAAGCAATTTACTTTGGAATGGCGGAGAAATACCATGTAGTAGGTAGGTGTGGTGGACACAAATGGCATAGTGGTTGGCTCAAGTATTTTGGATGCATGAGAAGTATTCCCTCTCGATACAAGGTTTAGGCTAGCAAGGTTATTTGAAACAAACACAAGGATGAACGGTGCAGCAAAACTCACATAAAAGACATATTGAAAACATTATAAGACTCTACACCGTCTTCCTTGTTGTTCAAACTCAATACTAGAAATTATCTAGACCTTAGAGAGACCAAATATGCAAACCAAATTTTAGCATGCTCTATGTATTTCTTCATTAATGGGTGCAAAGTATATGATGCAAGAGCTTAAACATGAGCACAACAATTGCCAAGTATCATATTATCCAAGACATTTTAGCAAATTACTACATGTATCATTTTCCAATTTCAACCATATAACAATTTAACGAAGAAGAAACTTCGCCATGAATACTATGAGTAGAGCCTAAGGACATACTTGTCCATATGCTACAGCGGAGCGTGTCTCTCCCACAAAGTGAATGCTAGGATCCATTTTATTCAAACAAAACAAAAACAAAAACAAACCGACGCTCCAAGCAAAGCACATAAGATGTGATGAAATAAAAATATAGTTTCAGGGGAGGAACCTGATAATGTTGTCGATGAAGAAGGGGATGCCTTGGGCATCCCCAAGCTTAGACGCTTGAGTCTTCTTAGAATATGCAGGGGTGAACCACTGGGGCATCCCCAAGCTTAGAGTTTTCACTCTCCTTGATCATATTGCATCATACTCCTCTCTTGATCCTTGAAAAGTTCCTCCACACCAAACTTAGAACAACTCATTAGAGGGTTAGTGCACAATCAAAATATACATGTTCAGAGGTGACATAATCATTCTTAACACTTCTGGACATTGCACAAAGCTACTGGACCTTAATGGATCAAAGAAATTCATCCAACATAGCAAAAGAGGCAATGCGAAATAAAAGGCAGAATCTGTCAAAACAGAACAGTTCGTATTGACGAATTTTATCGAGGCACCAGACTTGCTCAAATGAAAATGCTAAAATTGAATGAAAGTTGCGTACATATCTGAGAATCACTCACGTAAATTGGCATAATTTTATGAGTTACCTACAGAGAAAACAGCCCAGATTCGTGACAGCAAAGAAATCTGTTTCTGCGCAGTAATCCAAATCTAGTATGAACTTTACTATCAACGACTTTACTTGGCACAACAAAACACTAAACTAAGATAAGGAGAGGTTGCTACAGTAGTAAACAACTTCCAGGACACAAAATAAAAACAAAGTACTGTAGTAAAAACCATGGGTTGTCTCCCATAAGCGCTTTTCTTTAACGCCTTTCAGCTAGGCGCAGAAAGTGTGTATCAAGTATTATCGAGAGACGAAGTGTCAACATCATAATTTGTTCTAATAATAGAATCAAAAGGTAACTTCATTCTCTTTCTAGGGAAGTGTTCCATACCTTTCTTGAGAGGAAATTGATATTTAATATTACCTTCCTTCATATCAATGATAGCACCAACAGTTCGAAGAAAAGGTCTTCCCAATATAATGGGACAAGATGCATTGCATTCAATATCAAGACAACAAAATCAACGGGGACAAGGTTATTGTTAATGGTAATGCGAACATTATCAACTTTCCCCAAAGGTTTCTTTGTAGAATGATCAGCAAGATTAACATCCAAATAACAATTTTTCAGCGGTGGCAAGTCAAGCATATTATAGATTTTCTTAGGCATAACGGAAATACTTGCACCAAGATCACATAAAGCATTACAATCAAAATCTTTAACCTTCATCTTAATGATGGGCTCCCAACCATCCTCTAGCTTTCTAGGAATAGAGGCTTCGCGCTCTAGTTTCTCTTCTCTAGCTTTTATGAGAGCATTTGTAATATGTTGCGTGAAAGCCAAATTTATAGCACTAGCATTAGGACTTTTAGCAAGTTTTTGCAAGAACTTTATAACTTCAGAGATGTGGCAATCATCAAAATTCAAACCATTATAATCTAAAGCAATGGGATCATCATCCCCAATGTTGGAAAAAATTCAGCAGCTTTATCACAGGCAGTTTTAGCAGTTTCAGGCAGTTTCTCGCGCTTTGCATTAGAAGTGGAAACATTGCTAACACCAATTCTTTTATTATTAATAGTAGGAGGTGCAGCAACATGTGAAGAATCAACATTACTTGTGGTGGTAATAGTCCAAACTTTAGCTATATTATCTTCTTTAGCTAGTTTTTCATTTTCTTCTCTATCCCACCTAGCACGCAATTCGGCCATCAATCTTATATTCTCATTAATTCTAACTTGGATGGCATTTGCTGTAGTAACAATTTTATTTTCAATATCCCTATTAGGCATAACTTTCGATTTCAAAAGATCAACATCAGCAGCAAGACTATCGACTTTAGAAGCAAGTATATCAATTTTCCCAAGCTTTTCTTCAACAGATTTGTTAAAAGTAGTTTGTGTACTAATAAATTCTTTAAGCATAGCTTCAAGTCCAGGGGGTGTGTTCCTATTATTATTGTAAGAATTCCCATAAGAATTAGCATAACCGTTACCATTATTATAAGGATATGGCCTATAGTTATTACTAGAATTGTTCCGATAAGCATTGTTGTTGAAATTATTATTTTTAATGAAGTTTACATCAACATGTTCTTCTTGTGCAACCAATGAAGCTAATGGAACATTATTAGGATCAATATTAGTCCTATCATTCACAAGCATAGACATAATAGCATCAATCTTATCACTCAAGGAAGAGGTTTCTTCAACAGAATTTACCTTCTTACCTTGTGGAGCTCTTTCCGTGTGCCATTCAGAGTAATTAATCATCATATTATCAAGGAGCTTTGTTGCTTCACCAAGAGTGATGGACATAAAGGTACCTCCAGCAGCTGAATCCAATAGGTTCCGCGAAGAAAAATTCAGTCCTGCATAAAAGGTTTGGATGATCATCCAAGTAGTCAGTCCATGGGTTGGGCAATTTTTAACCAAAGATTTCATTCTTTCCCATGCTTGTGCAACATGCTCAGTATCTAATTGTTTAAAATTCATTATGCTACTCCTCAAAGATATAATTTTAGCAGGGGGATAATATCTACCAATAAAAGCATCCTTGCATTTAGTCCATGAATCAATACTATTCTTAGGCAGAGATAGCAACCAATCTTTAGCTCTTCCTCTTAATGAGAAAGGGAACAATTTCAATTTTATAATGTCACCATCTACATCTTTATATTTTTGCATTTCACATAGTTCAACAAAATTATTAAGATGGGCAGCAGCATCATCAGAACTAACACCAGAAAATTGCTCTCGCATAACAAGATTTAGTAAAGCAGGTTTAATTTCAAAGAATTCTGCTGTAGTAGCAGGTGGAGCAATAGGTGTGCATAAGAAATCATTATTATTTGTGGTTGTGAAATCACACAACTTAGTATTTTCAGGGTTGGCCATTTTAGCAGTAGTAAATAAAGCAAACTAGATAAAGTAAATGCAAGTAACTAATTTTTTGTGTTTTTGATATAGTAAACAAGATAGCAAATAAAGTAAAACTAGCAACTAATTTTTTGTGTGTTTTGATATAATGCAGCAAACAAAGTAGTAAATAAAATAAAGCAAGACAAAAACAAAGTAAAGAGATTGGGAAGTGGAGACTCCCTTGCAGCGTGTCTTGATTTCCCGCAACGGCGCCAGAAATTTGCTTGATGCGTGTGGTTGACACGTCCGTTGGGAACCCCAAGAGGAAGGTGTGATGCGCACAGCGGCAAGTTTCCCTCAGTAAGAAACCAAGGTTTAATCGAACCAGTAGGAGTCAAGAAGCACGTTGAAGGTTGATGGCGGCGGGATGTAGTGCGGCGCAACACCGAGATTCCGGCGCCAACGTGGAACCTGCACAACACAACCAAAGTACTTTGCCCCAACGAAACAGTGAGGTTGTCAATCTCACCGGCTTGTTGTAACAAAGGATTAGATGTATAGTGTGGATGATGATTGTTTGCAGAAAACAGTAGAATAGTATTGCAGTAGATTGTATTTCAGTATAGAGAATTGGACCGGGGTCCACAGTTCACTAGAGGTGTCTCTCCCATAAGATAAACAGCATGTTGGGTGAACAAATTACAGTTGGGCAATTGACAAATAAAGAGGGCATGACCATGCACATACATATTATGATGAGTATAGTGAGATTTAATTGGGCATTACGACAAAGTACATAGACCGCTATCCAGCATGCATCTATGCCTAAAAAGTCCACCTTCAGGTTATCATCCGAACCCCCTCCAGTATTAAGTTGCTAACAACAGACAATTGCATTAAGTATTGCGCGTAATGTAATCAGTAACTACATCCTTGAACATAGCACCAATGTTTTATCCCTAGTGGCAACAGCACATCCATAATCTTAGAGATTTCTGTCACTTCCCCAGATTCACGGAGACATGAACCCACTATCGAGCATAAATATTCCCTCTTGGAGTTACAAGCATCTACTTGGCCAGAGCATCTACTAGTAACGGAGAGCATGCAAGATCATAAACAACACATAGACATAACTTTGATAATCAACATAACAAGTATTCTCTATTCATCGGATCCCAACAAACACAACATATAGAATTACAGATAGATGATCTTGATCATGTTAGGCAGCTCACAAGATCCAACAATGAAGCACAATGGGGAGAAGACAACCATCTAGCTACTGCTATGGACCCATAGTCCCGGGGTAGACTACTCACTCATCACTCCGGAGGCGACCATGGCGGCGTAGAGTCCTCCGGGAGATGAATCCCCTCTCCGGCAGGGTGCCGAGGCGATCTCCGAATCCCCGAGATGGGATTGGCGGTGGCGTCTCGGAAGGTTTTCCGTATCGTGGCTCTCGCACTGGGGGTTTCGCGACGGAGGCTTTAAGTAGGCGGAAGGGCAGGTCAAGAGGCGGCACGGGGCCCACACTACGGCCGGCGCGCCAGGGCTTGGGCCGCGCCGCCTGTAGTCTGGCCACCTCGTGGCCCCACTTCGTCTCCTCTTCGGTCTTCTGGAAGCTTCGTGGCAAAATAGGACCCCGGGCGTTGATTTCGTCCAATTCCGAGAATATTTCGTTACTAGGATTTGAAACCAAAAACAGCAGAAAACAAAGAATCGGCACTTGTTAATAGGTTAGTTCAAAAATGCACGAATATGACATAAAGTGTGCATAAAACATGTAGATAACATCAATAATGTGGCATGGAACATAAGAAATTATCGATACATCGGAGACGTATCACTAACCGTTGAGTCTAGAGCATATTTGGATAGTTGTGCTGGTTGTGTTTTCAGGAAAAGAACTCCAGATGAAGCTGAAGAATTATTGGCTAAAATAGGCCGGAATCATGATGATTGGACTACACCTGAACCAACTCCGACACCAATATTGAAGAAGAGGGGTTTAATTAAATTAAATGATGAAGATATGAGGGAAGCCAAGAAGTCTCTTAAGGAGAAAGGTATTAAATCCAAAGATGTGAAGAACTTACCTCCCATAGAAGATTTATGCGAGATAATTCCCCCTTCATCCATGATTGAGGTAAACTCCCTTCAACGCTTTACTAGGGAAGATATTCCGTATTCAAAACCTTCTGCTCAATGCTTAGATGAGTTTAATAATTATATAGTTAAGCAAGAAAATTTTAATATGAGAGTAGAGAATCATCTAATGGAAAATTCTCAAGCTATTAGCAATTTGCATGATATTGTGGAGAGAACCTCCAATGATGTTAAGATGCTTGTTAAACATTTTCAAATGGTGCAAACTCAAATTGATCAACTCACTAAAGTGCAAAATGACTTGTTAAAAAATAATTCTAAAGAGAAACATGCTTATGAAGTAACAACTAGAGGCGGTGTTTCTACCCAGGATCCTCTATATCCTGAAGGGCATCCCAAAAGAGTTGAACAAGATTCTCAACAAAATGAACCTAGAGCTACTTCTAAGAAAAAGAAGAAGAAACATAAAACTGTTGTAGAATCCTCTGAACCTGTTAATGATCCTAATAGTATTTCTATTTCCGATGCTGAAACTGAAAGTGGTAATGAACATGATAACGATAACGATAAGAATGATGCTTCTGATAAAGAAGAGGTTGAAGATGAACCTGAAAAGCATGCTAAAAATAAAAATTATACTAAAAAAGATTTTATTGCTAAGAAACATGGTAATGAAAGGGAACCTTGGGTACAAAAGCAAATGCCTTTTCCTGCTAAGAAACTAAAATCGAAGGAAGAAGAACACTATAATAAATTTTGCGATTGGATGAAACCTTTATTCTTGCAAATCCCTTTGACCGATGCTATTAAATTGCCTCCTTATTCAAAGTATATGAAAGATATTGTCACTAACAAAAGGAAAATTCCTAATGAGGAGATTTCCACTATGCTTGCTAATTACTCTTTCAATGGTAAAGTTCCAAAGAAGTTGGGCGACCCAGGTATACCGACTATTCCTTGTTCTATTAAAAATAATTATGTTAAAACTGCTCTATGTGATTTGGGAGCTGGTGTTAGTGTTATGCCTTTTTCTCTTTATAAGAGACTTTACTTAGATAAGTTGATACCTACTGATATATGCAAATGGCTGATAAATCTACTGCTATTCCTGTTGGTATATGTGAGGATGTTCCTGTTCAAGTTACTAATAACTGCTTGATATTAACTGATTTTGTTGTGTTGGAAATGCCTGAAGATGATAATATGTCTATTATTCTTGGGAGACCTTTTCTTAACACCGCAGGGGCTGTTATTGATTGCAATAAAGGAAAGGTTACTTTCAATGTTGATGACAAGGAGCATACCGTCTATTTCCCCAAGAGGATTGATAAAGTATGTGGAGTTAATACTATTTCTAATGTGAGAACTATCAAAGTCGGAACTATTGATTGCCCTATATATGAGCCTAAAGAAGGATATCAAAATCTTATGATTGGATCCATATCAATACAATTCAAGGTAACATGATTGATTTGAGGTTTATTTCTTCTTATGCTATGTAAAATTTATTTGGTAGCAAGACTTGATCAACCTTGTTAACAAATACCTTTTATATGCATAGAGGAGGTAAACAACATTTCTTTCTTCCTCCACTTGTTCTACTTGTTGTAGCATTTTTGATTTGCGAAGTTCCTTAGTTGTATAGAAATTTCAAAATCTTTTCCTGTCCAGTAATAATAAACTTAATACCCAGAAATGTGCATTTTTCAAAGTTTTCAAAAATTCACAAAAATTATACCGTTGGTCTTATTTTTCGAAGAGAGCACCTGGGATGACCAGTGGGCACCCCAGGGTGGCACCCCACAGCCGCGCCAGCAAGGGGGGCGCGCCACCCTGGCGTGTGGGTCCCCTTTTGCCCTACTTTTTCATCTCTTCCTCCCACACTCTTCTCTCTCCCGAAAAAACTCGCACCAGTTTCCTCTCACTCGCGTTTCTGCTCAAGAGCTCAAGATTTCTCGATCTCTTTGCTCAGCCCAGATTTCTGTCTGAAATTTGGCACATTTGCTCTCCGGTATGTGACTCCTCCGATTATCCAAGTAGAATTTTGTTTGGTTGAGTATATATTGAATATTTTGCTGTTGTAGGTAACATGTTTGGTGAGCTTGCATGCTTGTTCTAAGTTGTAGAAACTAGTTTTGATGCATGATTAGTACTCTAGCAAGTTCCTATGGTAGTCCCCTCAATTGTATGTCACCAAATCAAATTTTATATTGTTTGTTGAAAAATTTCAGAAAATGGAGTGGAATAGCATCAACTAAACCAACAAGAATTGGAGGTGCAACAAGTCATGAGAGTTAACCGCGAAGAGGGAGTATACCCCTCTTACTACCCGTGCACAGATTTCATGAGAAGTGCAGGAATCTTGGGAGATGTTCAGAATCTAATTTCTCGTGCAGGGTTGGATGATTTTGTTGACGGGGAACCATGCCAATATGCAAAATTGACTATGTCTGTTGTGCAGGACTTTAAGTTCAATTGGTCGCAATCTAACCCCATGGTTCAGTACAAAATTTATAATAAAACTGTCAACTTGCCATTCGATGATTTTTGTGCAGCAATTAGAGTGCCGCAATGGGGATCATGCGAGAAGATAAGGGGATCGCCGCAAGAGCTCTTGAACCTCTTCGAGATGATTTGTCATGGAAGAAGTTTCTCAGAGGATGGTGGTAAAATCAGTAGCATTCAACTCCCAGCTATTCGCTACTTTGCTTATTTCATTACTAAGTGCGTTCTTGCTAGAAAGAATGCAAGTAAATTATCTATCCAGGATTTAGCTTTTCTAGCTGCTGCATTGCAAGGTAATAAGACCTATAATTTGGGTGCTTTGATAGCCTATAGACTTGCTACTAACCGTGAGAAGGGCGGAATTTGCGGAGGTCTCATCGCCTCTCGTTTATTAGCTATGCATGGTGTAGAACCTCATCATCTTGATATTCAGCTTCCCATAGAGAAACTTGACATAGTCTCCATGATTAAACATGAATTTGTTTCTGATTCGTCTAATTTGGGTAACCTGTCTTACAAGATAACATTTTACAAGAAAACTTGGAGAACAACTAAGAAAACTGAAAAATTAGTAGGATTGCCTGCACCTGTTCTATTTAACCTTGATTCCAGGGAGGATTGGTCAGTCACGGAAGGTGCACTGAATGCATACATAGAGGGAGGAGGCCATCATGCAAGAGACAACACGGAGGAGGCCGAGGAACGCCTCGACTCGTCATCCGATGCAGCAAGTTCTTCGCATCAACATTTTGGGCATGTGGAGCCTCCATCCTTTTCTTCTGCACCAGGACCTCACTATGACTACGCCATGTATGATCCACCGGCGTGGAACAGCGACCCTCGCTGGGGTTGAACTCCACTTAGGCCAAAAGCCTAAGCTTGGGGGAGGTATACCGGCATCACTCATTATTTGCATATTATGGTTGCTGGATACTTGTATATACTTGTTTAGTTTCTTTAAGTGGTTTTCTAATGAGAGGGAGATGATATTTGGGGGAAGTGCTGTCTGAAAACAGATTCTGGGCTGTTACCAAAAAAATTCTCAAAAATAGCCAGAACGATATTTTGCGAAGCCAATTTTTGTGCATGTTCCCCAGGTTGTTATCTAACGTTCATTAGTTGAACACTTTTCGAGCTGGGCAGTGGAAGAATTTATTAAAAATCGATTACTGTACTGCTGTCAAGTTTGACGAATTTCTGCTGCTTTGTGTTTATGCGACTCTTCTAGTTTTCATTTTCTTGTTTTTGCTTTGTTTCTTTCCTAAAACACAAAAAGACCAAAAATATTTCTGTTGTTTCTCTTCACCACTTGTTTATTTTGGTTTCTTGCTTTTATTTTGCTTTATTTGCTATCGTTGGTTTGCTATAAGAAAATCCAAAAAGATTTTGCTTTGTTTGCTTGTTTCCTTTTGTTCTTGTTTCCAATTCGAAAACACCAAAAATATTTGCTGTTCTTCTTTGGTTTTGTAAAGTTCATTATGAGTTCAATGGTCTTCGGTGGCTGGAGCGTGGTTTTCATTTCATATTATCCAAGCTACACAAGTGAAAGGCAATAATGACGATCTACGACAATTCGACTGTGGTGAGAGCTGGTATGAACTCTATTAGTTTTCATTTTTGTACATATACTCATCCATGTGAGCATGCTTAGTTGGTTCATGTGAGGTATATGTCATTTAAGAAAGTCTAGTAGTTCATGATCTCTCATGTTTAGCTCCAATTTATTAATATGAGTAGCATGTCATGGATGTTTGCTTGCATTGTTTTATTCATAAATAGGTATGACATTGTGGTATCCTCCTCTGAATAATTCATTTGAATCGACTTGGCACATGCTCACGCATGCATATGATGGAACAAAAATCAATTAAGTCTTGATGATTTACATTGCTTCAGAGTTCTTGTATCACTTTTATGCCTCCGTTAATTTATTTTGCCGCAAGCATGATTATGACAGTGACTGCTCTCTTGATTTGTCGCTCCCCAGTCTATTGCTAGCCTTCACTTGTACTGAGCGGGAACGCTGCTCGTGCTTCCAAACCCCTGAAAACCAAGTTATTCCAAAGTGTCCACCATAAATACCTATGCATGGCATTTCAAACCATTCCAGTAAATTCTCATGCGCTACCTTTAAACCTTCAAAATGTTTCTCAATTTGTGTCAATGTTTTATAGCTCATGAGGAAGTATGTGGTGTTTATCTTTCAACCTTGTCATTTACTCTTGACAGACTTTCATAATGGACTAGTGGCACATCTGCTTATCCAATAATTTTGCAAAAAGAGCTGGCAACGGGGTTCCCAGCCCCGATTAATCAAACTTCATTAATAATTCTCTTCACATGTTTTGCTCTGATTCATCAGTAAGCAACTTAATTTTGCAAATAGACACTCCTCCATGGTATGATATTGATGGAAGGCACTCGAGGATTCGGTTAGCCATGGCTTGTGTAAGCAAAGGTTGGGGGGAGTGTCACTCATAATAAAACTAAAATACGTGTGTAAACAAAGAGAAGAGGGATGATCTACCTTGCTGGTAGAAATAACGTCCTTCATGGGAGCCGCTCTTGAAAGTCTGGTTGGCAAGGTAGTTGGTGTACCCATTACCATTCGTTGACAACAACAAACACCTCTCAAAATAATTTTACTCCTGTTTTAAAAATGAAAAGCTCTAGCGCATGTTAATCCCTGCTTCCCTCTACGAAGGGTCAATCTTTTACTTTTATGTTGTGTCTCCATCCTTTCTTTGAGCACTTTCTTGAGAGCACAACTGTCATTCTTAGTATAATATTCTTGTCTCAAAATATGATTGACTGTGGTATAACTTTGATGCTTTTATCTTTGACAATCTCTATTTCTAGTCTTTCTATGAACTTCAGAGGTGCCTGAGCATTTATGTTTTGCTATTCAAATACGGGCAAGCGAGATACCACTTTATCATATCCTTTTATGAACATCGCAATCCTGCTGATAGACATGATTCATGATGCTTATTATTAATTTGTTGGTACCTTTTCCATGATTGACATAGCTATTGGATGATCTTATTTGCATGTATCTTATTATGAATTGCCTAAGCACTTTTCCATGTCATGAGAATATTTACATCATATGAGCAAATGTGTTCGTGAAAGTTCTTTTATCGCACTCAATTGTTAACTGAATTGCTTGAGGACAAGCAATAAGCTAAGCTTGGGGGAGTTGATACGTCCAAAACGTATGTACTTTCCCGAACACTTTTGCTATTGTTTTGCCTCTAATTTGTGTATTTTGAATACAACTAACACAGACTAACGCTGTTTTCAGCAGAATTGCTGGTCTTGTTTTTGTGCAGAAATTCAACTTTCGGGAAAATCATCGGAATTTATACCAAAGGGCCTATTTTACCGAAGACTCACGGAGCTAAGGGCAGGCTTGGGGAGGCCCGGGCCCCCAGACACTAGGCCGGCGCGGCCTGGAGGGGGGGCGCGCCGCCCTAGCGTGTGGCCCCCTCGGCTGCCCTCTGACGCCCTCCTCTGGACTACTTAAAGGTTTCGATCTAAAAACGCGAGGCGAGAAGTCGAAGTCGCGAGAAACCTCCCAGTACGCCGCCACCGTCGCGAAACTCCGTCTCGGGACCAGAAACTCCGTTCAGGCACTCCGTCGGGACGGGGAAGTGGAGGAGATCATCGCCATCATCACCACCGACGCCTCTCCATCGACCAGCAATGTTTTCCCCATCCATGTGTGAGTAATTCCCCGCTGTAGGCTGAAGGGGATGGTAGGGATTGGATGAGATTGGTCATGTAATAGCATAAGATTGATAGGGCATAGTGCCTAGTGTCCGTAATTGGTACTTTGATGATATTGTTGCAACTTGTTATGCTTAATGCTTGTCACTAGGGCCCGAGTGCCATGATCTCAGATCTGAACATGTTATTGTTTCATGATGATATTCATTGTTTTATGATCTTACCTGCAAGTTGTATACACATGTCGTTGTCCGGAACCCGAGGCCCCGAAGTGACAGAAATCGGGACAACCGGAGGGGAAGGCGGTGATGTGAGGATCACATGTGTTCACGGAGTGTTAATGCTTTGCTCCTCTATTAAAACGAGTACCTTAATATCCAGTAGATTCCCTAGAGGCCCGGCTGCCACCGGCTGGTAGGACAAAAGATGTTGTGCAAGTTTCTCATTACGAGCACGTACGACTATATACGGAACACATGCCTATGGATTGCTTTGTACTTGGACACCGTTTTATTATTATCTGCAAATGCCCTGCTTCGATTGTTACATGAGTTTCTCTCATCCATGCAACGCCCGTCATCCATCCATGTGCCTACAGTATTTTAATCCTGCTGTTTACTAAAATCACTACTGCTGTCTCTCTACTCGTCGTTATTTCACCATCGCTACTGCTATAAACGTTACCGATAAACTCTTGCGAGCAAGTCTTTTCCAGGTGCAGCTGAATTGACAACTCCGCTGTTAAGGCTTTCAAGTATTCTTTGTCTTCCCTTGTGTCGAATCAATAAATTGGGTTTTACTTCCCGCGAAGACTGTTGCGATCCCCTATACTTGTGGGTTATCAATCCCTACCAACTACGGTGAGAAGGTGGAGCTCGAAGGGCTCACCGGAATGGATTCCGCGGTGGTCGGAGTCGCCGGCGATGAGGTTTCGCTGCGGTGGCTGATACGCGTACAGCACGCGACCGTTGGGAACCCCAAGAGGAAGGTGTGATGCGTACAATGGAAAGTTTTCCCTCAGTATGAAACCAAGGTTTAATCGAACCAGTAGGAGCCAAGAAGCACGTTGAAGGTTGATGGCGGCGAGATGTAGTGCGGCGCAACACCAGGGATTCCGCGCCAACGTGGAACCCGCACAACACAAACCAAGTACTTTGCCCCAACGAAACAGCGAGGTTGTCAATCTCACCGGCTTGCTCTAACAAAGGATTAGATGTATAGTGTGGAAGATGATTATTTGAAACAGTAGAACAGATTGCAGAGATTGTATTTCAAGAAAGAGAATTGGACCGGGTCCATTCACTAGAGGTGTCTCTCCCATAAGATAAACAGCATGTTGGGTGAACAAATTACTTGGGCAATTGACAAATAAAGAGGGCATGACCATGCACATACATATTATGATGAGTATAGTGAGATTTAATTGGGCATTACGACAAAGTACATAGACCGCTATCCAGCATGCATCTATGCCTAAAAAGTCCACCTTCAGGTTATCATCCGAACCCCTTCCAGTATTAAGATGCTAACAACAAACAATTGCATTAAGTATTGCGCGTAATGTAATCAGTAACTACATCCTCGAACATAGCACCAATGTTTTATCCCTAGTGGCAACAAGACATCCATAATCTTAGAGATTTCTCACTTTCCCAGATTCACGGAGACATGAACCCACTATCGAGCATAAATACCCCCTCTTGGAGTTAATAGCAAAAACTTGGCCAGAGCCTCTACTAATAACGGAGAGCATGCAAGATCATAAACAACACATAGATATAAATTGATAATCAACATAACATGGTATTCTCTATTCATCGGATCCCAACAAACACAACATATAGAATTACGATAGATGATCTTGATCATGTTCGGCAGCTCACAAGACCCGACAATTAAGCACAATGAGGAGAATACAACCATCTAGCTACCGCTATGGACCCATAGTCCAGGGGTGAACTACTCACACATCACTCCCGAGGCGACCATGGCGGCGTAGAGTCCTCCGGGAGATGATTCCCTCTCCGGCAGGGTGCCGGAGGCGATCTCCCGAATCCCCCGAGATGGGATTGGCGGCGGCGGCGTCTCTCGGAAGGTTTTCCGTATCGTGGCTCTCGGGGGGGTTTCGACGAAGGCTTTAAGTAGGCGGAAGGGTAGGTCGGGCGACGCGAGGCCCAGGAGACAGGCGGCGCGGCCAAGGGTGGGGCCGCGCCGCCGCCCTCCCGGCCACCTCGTGGCCCCACTTCGTTGACTCTTCGGTCTTCTGGAAGCTTCGTGGCAAAATAGGACCCCGGGCGTTGATTTCGTCCAATTCCGAGAATATTTCCTTACTAGGATTTCTGAAACCAAAAATAGCAGAAAACAGGAACTGGCACTTCGCATCTTGTTAATAGGTTAGTTCCAAAATGCACAAATATGACATGAAGTGTGCATAAAACATGTAGATATCATCAATAATGTAGCATGGAACATAAGAAATTATCGATACGTCGAGACGTATCAGCATCCCCAAGCTTAGTTCTGCTCGTCCCGAGCAGGTAAACGATAAACAAAGATAATTTCGGAGTGACATGCCATCATAACCTTGATCATACTATTGTAAAGCATATGTAGTGAATGCAGCGATCAAAACAATGTATATGACATGAGTAAACAACTGAATCATATAGCAAAGACTTTTCATGAATAGTACTTCAAGATAAGCATCAATAAGTCTTGCATAAGAGTTAACTCATAAAGCAATAATTCAAAGTAAAGGTATTGAAGCAACACAAAGGAAGATGAAGTTTCAGCGGTTGCTTTCAACTTATAACATGTATATCTCATAGATATTGTCAACATAGAGTAATATAACAAGTGCAATATGCAAGTATGTAGGGATCAATGCACAGTTCACACAAGTGTTTGCTTCTTGAGGTGGAGAGAGATAGGTGAACTGACTCAACAATAAAAGTAAAAGAATGGTCCTTCAAAGAGGAAAGCATCGATTGCTATATTTGTGCTAGAGCTTTGATTTTTGAAAACAAGAAACAATTTTGTCAACGGTAGTAATAAAGCATATGTATCATGTAAATTATATCTTACAAGTTGCAAGCCTCATGCATAGTATACTAATAGTGCCCGCACCTTGTCCTAATTAGCTTGGATTACCGGGATTATCACAATGCACATGTTTTAACCAAGTGTCACAAAGGGGTACCTCTATGCCGCCTGTACAAAGGTCTAAGGAGAAAGCTCGCATTGGATTTCTCGCTATTGATTATTCTCAACTTAGACATCCATACCGGGACAACATAGACAACAGATAATGGACTCCTCTTTTATGCATAAGCATGTAGCAACAATTAATTTTCTCATATGAGATTGAGGATATATGTCCAAAACTGAAACTTCCACCATGGATCATGGCTTTAGTTAGCGGCCCAATGTTCTTCTCTAACAATATGCATGCTCTAACCATAAGGTGGTAAATCGCCCTTACTTCAGACAAGACGAACATGCATAGCAACTCACATGATATTCAACAAAGAGTAGTTGATGGCGTCCCCAGGAACATGGTTATCGCACAACAAGCAACTTAATAAGAGATAAAGTGCATAAGTACATATTCAATACCACAATAGTTTTTAGGCTATTTGTCCCATGAGCTATATATTGTAAAGGTAGAGGAATAGAAATTTAAAGGTAGCACTCAAGCAATTTACTTTGGAATGGCGGAGAAATACCATGTAGTAGGTAGGTATGGTGGACACAAATGGCATAGTGGTTGGCTCAAGTATTTGGATGCATGAGTAGTATTCCCTCTCGATACAAGGTTTAGGGTAGCAAGGCTATTTGAAACAAACACAAGGATGAACCGGTGCAGCAAAACTCACATAAAAGACATATTGAAAACATTATAAGACTCTACACCGTCTTCCTTGTTGTTCAAACTCAATACTAGAAATTATCTAGACTTTAGAGAGACCAAATATGCAAACCAAATTTTAGCATGCTCTATGTATTTCTTCATTAATAGGTGCAAAGTATATGATGCAAGAGCTTAAACATGAGCACAACAATTGCCAAGTATCACATTATCCAAGACATTTTAGCAATTACTACATGTATCATTTTTTAATTCCAACCATATAACAATTTAACGAAGAAGAAACTTCGCCATGAATATTATGAGTAGAGCCTAAGGACATACTTGTCCATATGCTACAGCGGAGCGTGTCTCTCTCCCACACAAAGAATGCTAGGATCCATTTTATTCAAACAAAACAAAAACAAAAACAATCCGACGCTCCAAGCAAAGCACATAAGATGATGAATAAAAATATAGTTTCAGGGAGGAACCCGATAATGTTGTCGATGAAGAAGGGGATGCCTTGGGCATCCCCAAGCTTAGACGCTTGAGTCTTCTTGATATATGCAGGGGTGAACCACCGGGCATCCCCAAGCTTAGAGCTTTCACTCTCCTTGATCATGTCGTATCATCTCCTCTCTTGATCCTTGAAAACTTCCTCCACACCAAACTCAAAACAACTCATTAGAGGGTTAGTGCACAATCAAAATATACATGTTCAGAGGTGACATAATCATTCTTAACACTTCTGGACATTGCACAAAGCTACTGAAAGTCAATGGAATCGAAATATCCATCGAACATAACAAAACAGGCAATGCGAAATAAAAGGCAGAATCTGTCAAAACAGAACAGTTCATATTGACAAATTTTATTGAGGCACCAGACTTGCTCAAATGAAAATGCTCAAATTGAATGAAAGTTGCGTACATATCTGAGGATCACTCACGTAAATTGGCATAATTTTCTGAGTTACCTACAGATAATTTTGCCCAGATTCGTGACAGCAAAGAAATCTGTTTCTGCGCAGTAATCCAAATCTAGTATGAACCTTACTATCAACGATTTTACTTGGCACAACAAAACACTAAACTAAGATAAGGAGAGGTTGCTACAGTAGTAAACAACTTCCAAGACACAAAATAAAAACAAAGTACTATAGTAAAAACATGGGTTGTCTCCCATAAGCGCTTTTCTTTAACGCCTTTCAGCTAGGCGTAGAAAGTGTGCATCAAGTATTATCGAAAGATGGTGCATCTACAGCGGGGTGTGGAGTTTTCTCAACCATGCATAGTATGTTGGATACATAAGTTTTAGCGTCTCCCTTTTCATTGGTCTTGGGCTTGCTACTCTCATCAAACAAATTTTCAGGAACAAGCCAAGCATAGTTATTTTCTAGTGCATCATTCATCGCTAGGAGCTTGCATGGTATTGGTGCTTTGATCTCCCCACCATCATTAATATTATTAGTGTACCTTATTCTCTCCATGTCCATCTTTTCAAGGAGACTAACAAAATTGGTATAAGAACCAAGCATATTATATTTAGCAAAGACCTTTCTAGCCTCTCTTGCTATACCACCAAATTCTCTAAGAAGGGTTTCTAAAACAAAATCTTTCTTTTCCCCTTCTTCCATATCACCAAGTGTAAGAAACATGTGTTGGATTATAGGATTAAGATTAACAAATTTAGTTTCCATCATACGAACTAAAGCAGCAGCGGCAATTTCATAAGTAGGAGCAAGGTCTACCAAGTGTCTATCTTCAAAGTCATCAACGGTACTAACATGGTTGAAAAATTCTTCTATATTATTTCTCCCAATTATAGACCCGCGCCCTACCGGCATGTTTTTTACGGTAAAATTAAAAGGAAACATAATGAAATAAGTAAAGTAAATGCAAGTAACTAATTTTTTTTGTTTTTGATATAGCAAACAAGATAGTAAATAAAGTAAAACTAGCAACTAATTTTTTTGTATTTTGATTTAGTGTAGCAAACAAAGTAATAAATAAAACTAAGCAAGACAAAAACAAAGTAAAGAGATTGGGATGTGGAGACTCCCCTTGCAGCGTGTCTTGATCTCCCCGGCAACGCGAAAACAGTCTTGATACGCGTACAACACACGACCGTTGGGAACCCCAAGAGGAAGGTGTGATGCGTACAGCAAGTTTCCCTCAGCATGAAACCAAGGTTTAATCGAACCGTAGGAGCCAAGAAACACGTTGAAGGTTGATGGCGGCGAGATGTAGTGCGGCGCAACACCAGGGATCGGCGCCAACGTGGAACCTGCACAACACAAACCAAGTAGTTTGCCCCAACGAAACAGCGAGGTTGTCAATCTCACCGGCTTGCTGTAACAAAGGATTAGATGTATAGTGTGGAAGATGATTGTTTGCAGAAAACAGTAGAACAATATTGCAGTAGATTGTATTTCAGTAAAGAGAATTGGACCAGGGTCCATAGTTCACTAGAGGTGTCTCTCCCATAAGATAAACAGCATGTTGGGTGAATAAATTACAGTTGGGCAATTGACAAATAAAGAGGGCATGACCATGCACATACATATTATGATGAGTATAGTGAGATTTAATTGGGCATTACGACAAAGTACATAGACCGCTATCCAACATGCATCTATGCCTAAAAAGTCCACCTTCAGGTTATCATCCGAACCCCTTCCAGTATTAAGTTGCTAACAACAGACAATTGCATTAAGTATTGCGCGTAATGTAATCAGTAACTACATCCTCGAACATAGCACCAATGTTTTATCCCTAGTGGCAACAGCACATCCATAATCTTAGAGATTTCTGTCACTTCCCCAGATTCACGGAGACATGAACCCACTATCGAGCATAAACCCCCTCTTGGAGTTAATAGCAAAAACTTGGCCAGAGCCTCTACTAATAACGGAGAGCATGCAAGATCATAAACAACACATAGATATAAATTGATAATCAACATAACATGGTATTCTATATTCATCGGATCCCAACAAACACAACATATAGAATTACAGATAGATGATCTTGATCATGTTCGGCAGCTCACAAGACCCGACAATTAAGCACAATGAGGAGAAGACAACCATCTAGCTACTGCTATGGACCCATAGTCCAGGGTGAACTACTCACATCACTCCGGAGACGACCATGGCGGCGTAGAGTCCTCCGGAGAGATGATTCCCCTCCCGCAGGTGCCGAGGCGATCTCCGAATCCCCGAGATGGGATTGTCGGCGGCGGTGTCTCTGGAATGTTTTCCGTATCGTGGCCTCTTGGGGGTTTCGCGACGAAGGCTTTAAGTAGGCGGAAGGGTAGGTCAGGGGGCGACGCGAGGGGCCCAGAGACAGGGCGGCGCGCCAAGGGGGGCCGCGCCGCCTGCCCTCCCCGGCCACCTCGTGGCCCCACTTCGTTGACTCTTCGGTCCTGGAAGCTTCGTGGCAAAATAGGACCCCGGGCGTTGATTTCGTCCAATTCCGAGAATATTTCCTTACTAGGATTTCGAAACCAAAAACAGCAGAAAACAGGAATGGCACTTCGGCATCTTGTTAATAGGTTAGTTCCAGAAAATGCACAAATATGACATGAAGTGTGCATACAACATGTAGATATCATCAATAATGTAGCATGGAACATAAGAAATTATCGATACGTCGGAGACGTATCAGTGGCTCGCCGGACTTAAGAACTCGAAGAACAGCACGCGGCGGCGATGGAGCTCCGGTGATCTTCGGTGGACTCCGGTGCGGCGGAGGAGGAGCTCGGAGGTGGCGCTGTGCTGAGAGGTGAAAAGGGGTCGAGTGGGGTGGTTTAGGGTTGAACGACGGATATTTATAGGCCGAAGGGAAGAGATTCGTGTTCCGCATCCTGTGGTCGGAACGCAAGCGTCGCGCCGTTGGATGAACGACACGTGTCAAAAACCCTAAGCGGTAAAAAAAGGCTAAGGATAAGTTACCGCTCAAATCGCCCAAAAATGGCTCCAAGATTGGCGGAACCGTTTGAACCCTTCGTAGGTTCCGGGTAGCAGTGTGAAAAGCTGTGAACTCTTATCCAAGCAGGGGAGTAACCCGAAAACATGTTGCAACGATACTATCGATGGATGAAGTCCCGCGGGATAAAGATATTTTCCTCCCAAGAGTTGGGAAAAAAGAAAATATGAAGTTGGAGTTCTTCAAGTTTCTCCGTGTTACCAAGATTGCCGGAAGACGTGAAGCGTTAAGCAAGGCGGAAACAAGAGGTGAATCTCGGAGAACTCTGGGGGCTACTGTTGTGGGTATACTTCATGGGTGTACCATCGACAATGCTTAGATCCGGCAAGCCCGGGTGACCCACAGACGGTGATGTGGTATGTGGCCCATCGGGCGGTCCAATTGCTGTTGATCATGAAGGATGAAGTTCGGCCCAGGATCAGGAAGCCGGATCCTAGCCGACCTTCGGATGAAGCCGGATCCATGAAGGCCCATGAGGGACCCGGATCCAGTACGACGCAGATGGGTGGCGGATCCTTGACGTACATGGCAAGACATTGTACCGTAGTTAGGCCACCTGTAATCCGGCTAGGACTCTCCATGTAAACCCTAGATTCGTGCGCCTTTATAAGCCGGATCCTAGGAGCCCTAGAGGCACAACCACAACTCATTGTAAGAACGCGAAAGCGCCCAGATAATCCGCATGCGAGAGGCCCCGTCATCGAGCAGGTGTTCCGAAGCTGGGTAAATCGCGTACAACCGTCTTGAGTGCTCTCCGCCCTATGGCCCCTACTTCTTCTCCCCCTCGTGAGGATCCCTCCTTCGAGGTACCGTCAGATAGGCAACGACAGGAGGACTGGATGCAGCTGTTCCGGCTTGGTGATCCCCGCGCGACGTCGTCCAGTGACGTTTGGGAAAGGCATCGACCTCAACCAATTACAATTTGAGGGTCCTGCATGAATCCAAACGGATCGATTTCTTCACCCCCAGCCAGACCGGATCATATGCAGACTACCAAACGCGTTCATAGAGTAATGCAGTTTTCTTGATAGAATTACCTAGTGGCACCTAGTCCATGAGCACCTGATAAATTTCTGGCCATAAAATATGTATTTACGGTTTTAAAAAAATTCCAAATGAAAATTTTGCATGCAGACGATGCATGTATATATATGTACGCGTCTTTTCTTATACTCAAATTTAAAATACGTAGCTTAGGTCAAAATGATAAGTTTTAAATAAATACTTGGTGGTCAGATAACTATATAACTTAATACTAGAGTAAGTTTGGTCAGGTCAGGATTACGCAAGTTCTAAAAATAAGACATGCTAGAACTGGCTTCGATATCAGGCCAAGCGAAAGCGACGGGGTTTGCATGACAGCATGAGCAATCTCGCCTCGCGGCAATGCAAAACTGGCAAAGAAAACGGAGCAAGCACGCCGCACGCCCCTCTGACCAAACAACCTAGGCCGGCTCGCTCACCCAATTAGCAGCAAAATCAAGAGTCAAAACCATGAACAGAAGCATGAACAGAAGCTGTAAGTAAAAAAATACTGCCCGATAGCTCAGATAAAATCTTTGATTGAATCAAATGCGAGAGAATACATGACACCAACCGGGACGCAATTGCGAACGGCGACAAACTAGGCCGATCAGCCCCAGACCAACATTCATGGATCCTACAGCGATCGTCGCAGCAAGCACGGCAGTTGACACCGCAGAAGCCGCCGGTGACGACGGCACCGGCACCGTCACCGCTTACTCCGGGCCCGCCGGCGCCGCCATTTCCTGCATCGTTGACTGTTGACATCTCGTGACTGGGCAGTGGGGCCCAGAAGTCGGACGCCCAGGTGGGGCACTCATCCAACTCGCGCGCCCAGCTTGTGCGCGTCCTGTCTGATGCCAATTCGGCAATTCTCCCCTTGGCGCGCGCCATGACCTCGTGCTCCTCATCCATGTCGGCCTCCGAGCAGCTGGACGACGCGTCGGAGTCCGAGTCCGACGCCGCGGACCAGTCAAGGACCGCTCGCGGTGACGGCTCGCCGGCGTCGTCATCGTCGTGAGCGTCCGCGGCGAGGAACGGGTGGCGCAGCAGCTGCTCGCAGGTCCACCGCTCGCCGGCGTCGCGGCGGAGGCACCTGTCGACGAAGTCGCGGCAGGAGTCTGACAGGTCCGCGGGCAGCTCGGGCCGCTGCCCGCCGAACCCGACGCGGAGCAGCAGCTCGCCGACCTCCAGCGCACCGCCGAGCTCCGACCACGGCCGCTTCCCGGAGAGCAGCTCCACTGCCGTGCAGCCGAGCGACCAGACGTCGGACGCAGGCGTCGACGCGCCGCCGCGGGCCACCTCGGGTGCCATCCACGCCGGCGTGCCGCACGGGCCCTGGGGCGCCGCTTCCGACACGAGCCTCGCCGCGCCGAAATCCGCGAGCTTCGCGCCATCGTAGTCGTCGCTGCCGAGGAGAACGTTCCGGCCCTTCACGTCGCCGTGCACCACCCCGGCGACTTCGTGCAAGTAACACAGCGCGGCGGCCACTCGCCGCAGGACGCGCCGCGCCACGCGCTCGCCGAGGCCGCCCGTCGCCGTCGCAGCGTCGGCAGCGGTGCCGCCCGGGACCAGCTCCATGTGCAGGTTCCTGGACGCGGCCGTGGCGTCGTCGCCCAGGTACGCCACGACGTACGGTGAGCTCAGCCGCTTGAGGATCCTTATCTCGCTCTCCAGACACGCCATCGCGGCCGCCGGCGCGCCGCCCTTGGCGTCCACCGATTTCACCGCGAAGGCGTGGCCCGTGGCCCTGTCGACGGCCAGGTGCACCGTGCCGAAAGCGCCCTTTCCGATGCATTTCCCGCGCGTCCACTCCATGTATGGCGAGCAGAGCAGCGAAGCAGAGTAGCAGCTGAGAGAAGCAGAGGTGTGTGTGTGTGTGTGTGAACTGTGAAGGGAAAGGATGGTGTGAGGAGCCGCAAGAAGATGGCGAGCGTGCCGGTGGCATATATATAGGCGTGGAGAGTTTTTAACGGCGCTGCAATTTTTGTGGGCGAGGATTTCGGACGTCTTCACTTCACTTTTTGGCGGCGATTTCCTCAGGAGTCGCATTATCGCATATATGGGATATTGAATTGCCCGAATATTTGTGGGATATATCTCGGAATAACTCATCATCAACAGCAACTAGGGCCTCTTGGCTTTGTGTCGGAGAGCGAGTGGTGTGCAACTTGTGATGTTATCTTGCTCCGGGGTGTGCCGCTCCGTTGAGGCCACATCACATGGGCGATGATCCTTTTGGGTTTACTTTGATGGATGGATTGGGGTTCAGTTTGGATAAGTGGATGAACGTCATCTGCAAGGTTTTTTGTCACGACAATCAACATTAGTCCAGATTGCACACTGCATACTGTCATATGGCACATGCTTCTTTTTTCTCACACTACCATGATTTTGTGACATCTATCGAGATAAAAGTAGTCATGGTTGAGGTGATGAATTGATTTATATTGGAACCCTAGCAACCTCCAAGTCACCCTAGGCGACTATGGGCGTCCGCATCATCGCCGCAAGAAAACCACCCCTAGCGCGCCTAGCTACCCTGCCGCCGGAGGAGGCCATTCCTGGCGGACGGCTGCGGGGTACCGCTTTACCCCACGTGATTAGACGGGCCTCGATCTGGTAGGGCTGGTTGCTCGTGACGCGAGCGAGTAGATCTGGATTCTCCCCCCTCTAACTTTGTAAAAACCGTGAGAAAATTCACATGGGGATTAATCCCCGGTGGCCATTAAAAAAACTAGTCATGGTAAGATGGAAATTATTTGCAAGTTAAGGATGATTTTGACAAAAAATAATCTATTCTCAAAGTTTGACACAAAATAAACGTACAAAAAAATAATTTTGAAAATAACTCCTCTTCATGCTTACAGGGGTGAGTACTCATGCTCTATAGCACGAGGTCGTAGCCCCGGGCGATTCTGAGGCGTACACGCCACCGTCGTAAGAAAACCACACCCACGCGTAGCTACATCCCTAGCCGAAGGTGGCTATCCATGGCGAACGACTACGGGGTGTTGGTTTCCCCATGCAATTGCCCCTTCCACCCCGTAAATCCCCCACAAATCACCCACTCGAGTGCCTCTGATTCGGCGGACAGCGTGCTCCACCGCCGGGCCTCGACCCGCTAGTCCGGCTACTGGCAACGCGAGCGAGCAAGATTCTCTCTCCCCTATAACTTTTCAAAAACCATGAGAAAATTCAGGTGTGGATTGATTCTCGACATTAAAAAAAATTCATGGTAAGATGGGTATCTCTGAGCTAGGTGCCATCATGCCGATATCAACAGGTGTACTAATACGAATCGTCATGTGAGGTCCCATGAAAGAGATGCGATCGGGAGGTCCATGTAAAACCCATCTAGGGTTTCCCCCCCCCCCCCCTTGCCGGCGATGCCGCCGGGTTGTTCCGTCTATTAAGGTCTTGGAGACGTGGCAGACCATGGCCCCTCGTCGACGACGGGAGAGTTCTCGTTCTTTGTTTAGGTTTTTTATGTGTCTTATTCGGGATGATGATGAGGCGTTTACCTCCCAAAGTCAAAATAATGGCCTCCCCACCCAATCATCGCTTCGGTGATGCGTCTAGTGATGGCACATGGTGTGTGGAGTTGTGTATATGTGAATCTTGTACGATCTGCCCGGTTTTCGTGTTTGCTGGTCTTATTTGAGGTTATTCTCTTTCGATATATGGTTGTCATCATTGCCACTGCTGCTGCTTTAGTGTGATGGTCCTTTGTGGTCTTAGCACGATGATTTTTCATATGTATACTACAAAAAGCTCTACTATGACAAGTTTTGCCCGATCCGATGTGTAGTCATTGCTAGGTGGTTCAAAGACCTATTTGTAATTTTATTACTTTGTGTTACTTTTTTTTTTGTTGATGGTTATGAATAGATGGTGGAATTTGGAAGGAGAAAAAGCAAATTGGAATGATCTTGAAAATAAAAAACTTGTCAAGCACGGGTGCATCTGTACACATCAAACAATATACCGGACTCATGCGTCGACACATAACTACTACACGCTAGCGTCCAAGAAGCCAATCGGGTATATGGCCCCCAGATTTTTATTGGTGACGTATGACGTGAGCATCCAAGTATTAGCAAGAAGATAGATATACCACCAAAAACAGAGCACGCCACAGGCCACACTCCCGGTACACCACATGCACATCCGAACATCGATCTTGGTAGGTGACATGGAATGCCGCGAGCGGGCGCAGGTGGTTCCGTCCTGGCGGCACAGGCGAACCAAACAAAGTACGCGGAGGAGGAAGGAAAGAGAACACGTAGAGGGCACTGCCGGAAAAGGTGTGGCCTGGGACTGTGATACGATGGCTCGTGTGGCCAGACGCGGCTCGTGGGTATCGCGTAGCGGCATTTCACGCGCGCTCGTCGACGTCGACGTCGCCGTCGCCGTCGCCGTCCATGGGAGCCGCGGCGGACTGACGTGCTCGCGGCGGAGCCACACCCTACGCACTACGCAGGCGCAAAGCCAGCCCCCGGCCCCATCCATCGTACGTACCGGTGCCAACGTGCGACGTCATGGTATCGGATGAGACGAAGCTTGACAGTTTACTGTAGTTGCCCGCCTGCGTTGCTCCCCTCCCGCTATTTTTTCTGTTTCGGAAAGCGTCGTATAATTGTACAGAACTTTAATAATTGTGGTTTGCATTTGACAAGTCGGCAATCATTTGGAGCCGGTATGTATATCTCATAATCCACAGATTCCAAACAAATGATGCATGCGGAGTGATTAGCAATGATCCGATGGAACACTCTATATACGCCCAAATGCGCAGCACAACTCATGCGCCCTGTTTGGGTAGCAATCCGTAACACTCAATGTTATGCTACGAATTTAAGATGCAACTAGTTTTTATTCGACAGTATATATAATTTTATAGTGGTTTAAGTACATAAACACTACCACTCGCATTGTTTTGGACTCGCCGACAATGGTGCACATTGGAGCCTTCAGTTGTGTTTCCAAATGCGATGCTCCCAACAAAGTGACGACATCAAGGAGGCCGACATCGCGTCGATCCAACTCCAGACCTAGGCTTTCGCCTAGAGACAACAACCGAACCGGGGCAAGGGCGAGGGAAGTGTCAACTCACCTCGGCGACGCTTCCAACAAGCGAAACGACACCCAAAGCTGCCGTTGTCGCCGGCACCAACCGAAGGAGGGCCTTCGTTCTCAAAACCGTAAACCTCCCTCCCCTCCCGTCGCTCCGGGACGGCTGTCAAGGTGTTCACCCCACCGCCGCCACAACTCTTCACTGTCGTGGCCCAAGCGTGGACCTCCCGTGACCCGCCCGAACGAGAGCAATACTTCTTCCCGCAGCCCCCACCCTTTATCCACCCCCTGCACGTCGAGAACTCGCTACACCACAGGTGTCACCTCCTGATAGTTTTGCTGCAACCGAAGCACTCATCCCAAATAGAGCGCAGATAGGCCCAGATCTATCCTGCAAGACTAGCAATAGGGCCCCAGCAAAGGCTCCTCCACGGCCTTTGCCGCCTCCAGGAAGAACAACGCTGGAGACCCCGTCGTCGCGCCACAGCCTCACCTCCATGGCCCAGGACAGCCAGCACAACAACCAGGAATTACCGTCGCCTGCAGGTCACACCGGCCAGTCCTCGTTGCGCGCCTGTCGTTCTGGTGGATTTTCATACAACTGACTTCTTGGAAATCACAATCAAATGGTATTAATCGTTCGGTTTCAGATGCATTTTCATACATAATTGATGCGGAGAAGACACATGTCTCTATCCACGCTGGAAAATGCACTGGCCCGGTGTCTAGCAATTTAGCAATGATCTAAATCAATAAACATTCAACATGAACAACATAAAAGACACGCTGCAATTATCCAGTAAATGTACAAAATCATTTTACTCTGTCATTTAACACTGTAAGTAACAAATTCAGTTAAACACTAAAACTTTCATATTCAGTTAACACTTCATCTCAAAATTCATATAACACTGCATGTCTTCAGTTATGTTCTAATGTGTCAACATAATGTTCAACCACTGCACTGATGTATCAAAAAAGAAATACCTACAATGGAACCACATCATTGAACACTAATTAAATGTACGTGATAATCCAAAAGAATCAAACCTTTACCGATTACAAGTTTTACAATGAACAGACAACGAAAACAGGGCACCCATGAAATCACTGAAATGCTTCAAGGAAAGCTTCATGGGCACGGTCATTAGCAATTTCATCTATCTTCACGTACCCCATTTTCGACAGCAGGGATCATAGGCCATCGTCACCTAGGTGGAGCTCCAGCTCCGTCACCACCTCCGTCCTCGTCCGAGCATATATTGCAACCGTCCAACTAATTATGCATAATTTGTGCCTACTTGGCTAAGTAGGAAAAAACAAAGTAGAATGGGTACCGATTTGTAAATTTTATACGGCCTGTTCGATTGAAGAACCTATTTGCCTTCTTTTTTGTTCACAAAGAGCTTGTCGGAAATCATTAGTTGGACATGTGTCGCTTTTACGCTCCCAATTTAACATGCACATAGAAGCAGTTTGTTGCATGAACATACACCCGAGAATGACAAGATGTTATACTAGTGGTGCAATTACCTCCCAATTTAACATGTTCTCAAGTTCAGCGTTGGGCATGTGCGGATCATGAGGCCAGCGCGCGTTCGTCGTGCTCGCGTTTATGTACGGACGGCCGTGGCCCGTGGGCATCGCTTTCGGGAGGAGCTGCCTCCGTCCCAGGACAAGCGAACCGGAGCCGCTAGCTAACAGGCGCGTAATTACTTAAACCGGCAATCCAGTGAGGGAAGAGCTGTTTGACAATAAACAATCGCGCGGGCTCGTGTGGCTTAACCCATGCCAGAGATACAGGACGCGAATCCAGGTTATCGGCACCAGCCCATGCCAGAGATACAGGATGCGGATTGCGGTACATCGGACCGCATGCACGACGAGTTCTTGCCGTGACGACGGTGGCCGGAGAGAAACGGTCAATTCGAAGATCTTTCCTGGCATGGTGGGCACGACGAGGCCAGCATGGGAGAGGAGGTCCACCGGACGCGTATGTTCATGCCCACCGGTCGGGATCCGCCGACCAGCGCAGCTCGGGGCCGACGCGGCGAGAAACACGGGCGTTGCTTGCTTACCGCGCGGTGAGGGACCGAAACGCCGGACAACGTTTACGTGCCGTGCTCCGCGGCTGCCGGCAGGCCACGGCACCGGCGCTGCGTTTGTGGACCGCGGCGGATCGGCGCGTCACGCAAGCTCAAGCCGAAATCGAAGCGGAAAAATGGGCATGTTGCGGTCACGTGCGGGGCAACATGGTGAAAGCAACATCTATCGTGCCGTGTTTGTGACCTCGGACAGACTCCCTGCTGTTTCTAGCCATGTTCCGATAACGATGCGTAAAACTTTCCCTGATCTCACTCGGTGATGCATTACTACTGTACTGGCCAAGCAAATGGGGCGGTAGCTTGTGGATTTGCTTAACGCTTCGATGGCGCGGCGGCTTGTCGCTCCTTCATTGCTTCTCATCGCCGGTAAGGTAAGAAAGGTCAAATTTAACCAAATGTAATCATATAAAAACAGACATCAGAGCATCCTCACTCGTTGGCGCTTCCCACGCCTAAATCCGGCAAAATTTTCGTTCGGATTGGAGGAAGATTTGGCCTGGGGAGCGCCGAAATTCCAGCCGTCCCCCCGGCAGGAAACCCCCAACCTCGACCATTTGACATATTTCAAACAAATTTAACATAAAATTTAACAAGTTCGGCGACCAAGAGTACGAAAATTGCTGAAACAAATTCGGCGATAATCAGTACAATGTTTAACAAGTGCTGAAATAAATGAAGCACACAATTTCACAATTTTTCAAACAAATTAAGTTTAGTTTGGGCTGCCGTTGCCTCGGAGCCTCCATATGTGCTCCACCAGATCATCTTGCAGCAGCTGAAGGCGGCCCATGATGAAGGCACCTGGTGATTAGGCTGTGCAAGAGGACCCTCTCTCTCATATGGTGCTTCTTGCTCAGCCAGAGGAACCGGATGCTTTCGCTCATTTTCAATAATCATATTGTGTAGGCACACACAGCAGTTCATCACCTCCCACATCTGATCTTTGGACCAAGTCATAGCGGAGAACCGGACGACAACAAATCTCTGCTGGAGGACAGCAAATGCACGCTCGACGTCTTTTCGGCAAGCTTCTTGTTTCTTGACAAACTCGCAAGTTTGGGGGTGCTAGGGTTCGAGATAGTCTTTACAAATGTTGCCCACTTTGGATAGATACCGTCTGCAAGGTAGTATCCTTTGTTGTAGTGCCGACCATTGATCACATAGTCCACCGGGGGAGCATGACCCTCAACAAGCTTGGAAAAGACCGGGGAGCAGTTTAGGACGTTGATGTCATTGTTGGATCCAGGCATATGATACGCGTAGATGCACACGTCCGTTGGGAACCCCAAGTGGAAGGTATGATGCGTATAGAAGCAAGTTTCCCTCAGTATGAAACCAAGGTTTAATCGAACCAGTAGGAGCCAAGAAGCACGTTGAAGGTTGATGGTCGCGAAATGTGATGCGGCGCAACACCGGGATTCCGGCGCCAACGCGGAACCTGCACAACACAACCCAAGTACTTTGTCCCAACGAAACAGTGAGGTTGTCAATCTCACCGGCTTGCGTAACAAAGGATTAAACGTATCGAGTGGAAGCTGTTTGCAAAGAAAACAGTAAAACAAGTAGATTGTATGCTATGTAAAGAATAGGACCGGGGTCCACAGTTCACTAGAGGTGTCTCTCCCATAAGATAAAGCATGTTGGGTGAACAAATTACAATCGGGCAATTGACAAATAGAGAAAGGCATAACAATGCATATACATGACATGATAAATATAGTGAGATTTAATTGGGCATTACGACAAAGTACATAGACCGCCATCCAACTGCATCTATGCCTAAAAAGTCCACCTTCAGGTTATCAAACCCCCTCCAGTATTAAGTTGCAAAGCAACAGACAATTGCATTAAGTATGGTGCGTAATGTAATCAACAACTACATCCTTAGACATAGCATCAATGTTTTATCCCTAGTGGCAACAGCACATCCACAACCTTAGAACTTTCTGTCACTGTCCCAGATTCAATGGAGGCATGAACCCACTATCGAGCATAAATACTCCCTCTTGGAGTTAAGAGTAAAAACTTGGCCAGAGCCTCTACTAGTAACGGAGAGCATGCAAGATCATAAACAACACATGAACAATAGATTGATAATCACCATAATCATACTCTCTATCCATCGGATCCCGACAAACACAACATATAGAATTACATATAGATGATCTGGATCATGTTAGGCAGCTCACAAGATCCAACAATGAAGCACAACAAGGAGAAGATGACCATCTAGCTACTGCTATGGACCCATGGTCCAGGTGGACTACTCACTCATCACTCCCGAGGCGACCATGGCGGTGTAGAGTCCTCCGGGAGATGAATCCCTCTCCGGCAGGGTGCCGGAGGCGATCTCCGAATCCCCCGAGATGGGATTCGCGGCGGCGGCGTCTCTAAGGTTTTCCGTATCGTGACTCTCGGTACGGGGGTTTCGCGAGCTTTAAGTAGGCGGAGGGTCAACGCGGGGGCCACACGAGGGCCCAGGAGGTAGGTCGGCGCGGCCAGGCTTGGGCCGCGCCGGCCACCCCCCGGCTGCCTCGTGGCCCCACTTCGTTATCTCTTCGGTCTTCGGAAGCTTCGTGCAAAAATAGGACCTGGGCGAAAGTTTCGTCCAATTCCGAGAATATTTCTTTACTAGGATTTCTGAAACCAAAACAGCAGAAAACAAAGAATGGCTCTTCGCATCTTGTTAATAGGTTAGTTCCGTAAAATGCATAAATATGACATATAATGTGCATAAAACATGTAGGTATCATCAATAAAGTAGCATGGAACATAAGAAATTATCGATACGTTGGAGACGTATCCAAGCTTAGTTCTGCTCGTCCCGAGCAGGTAAAACGATAACAAAGATAATTTCAAGTGACATGCCATCATAATCTTGATCATACTATTTGTAAACATATGTAATGAATGCAGCGATCAAAACAAAGGTAATGACATGAGTAAACAACTGAATCATAAAGCAAAGACTTTTCATGAATAGTGCTTTCAAGACAAGTATCAATAAGTCTTGCATAAGAGTTAACTCATAAAGCAATAAATCAAAGTAAAGGTGTTGAAGCAACACATAGGAAGATTAAGTTTCAGCGGTTGCTTTCAACTTATAACATGTATATCTCATGGATATTGTCAACATAAAGTAATATAACAAGTGCAATATACAAGTATGTAGGAATCAATGCACAGTTCACACAAGTGTTTGCTTCTTAGGTGGAAGGAGATAGGTAAACTGACTCAACAATAAAAGTAAAAGAATGGTCCTTCAAAGAGGAAAGCATCGATTGCTGTATTTGTGCTAGAGCTTTTATTTTGAAAACATGAAACAATTTTGTCAACGGTAGTAATAAAGCATATGAGTTATGTAAATTATATCTTACAAGTTGCAAGCCTCATGCATAGTATACTAATAGTGTCCGCACCTCGTCCTACTTAGCTTGGACTACCGGATCTTTACATGCCATGTTTCAACCAAGTGTCACAAAGGGGTACCTCCATGCCGCCTGTACAAAGGTCTAAGGAGAATGCTCGCATTTCAGATTTCTCGCTTTTGATTATTCTCAACTTAGACATCCATACCGGGACAACATGGACAACAGATAATGGACTCCTCTTAAATGCATAAGCATGTAGCAGTGATTATTATTCTCATATGAGATTGAGGATATATGTCCAAAACTGAAACTTCCACCATGGTTCATGGCTTTAGTTAGCGGCCCAATGTTCTTCTCTAACAATTTTGCATGCTCCAACCACTAAAATGATAGACCTTCAGACAAGACGGACATGCATAGCAACTCACATGATATTCAACAATAGTTGATGGCGTTCCCAAGCATGGTTATCGCACAACAAGCAACTTAATAAAAGATAAAGTGCATAAGTACATATTCAATACCACGATAGTTTTTAAGGCTATTTTGTCCCATGAGCTATATATTGCAAAGGTGAATGATGGAATTTTAAAGGTAGCACTCAAGCAATTTACTTTGGAATGGCGGAGAAATACCATGTAGTAGGTAGGTATGGTGGACACAAATGGCATAGTAGTTGGCTCAAGGATTTTGGATGCATGAGAAGTATTCCCTCTCGATACAAGGTTTAGGCTAGCAAGGTTATTTGAAGCAAACTCAAGGATGAACAAGTGCAGCAAAACTCACATAAAAGACATATTGTAAACATTATAAGACTCTACACTGTCTTCCTTGTTGTTCAAAACTCAATACTAGATATTATCTAGACCTTAGAGAAACCAAATATGCAAATCAAATTTTAGCAAGCTCTATGTATTTCTTCATTAATGGGTGCAAAGTATATGATGCAAGAGCTTAAACATGAGCACAACAATTACCAAGTATCACATTATCCAAGACATTTTTAGAATTACTACATGTAGCATTTTCCAATTCCAACCATATAACAATTTAACGAAGAAGAAACTTCGCCATGAACATTATGAGTAAAGCCTAAGGACACATGTGTCCATATGCAACAGCGGAGCGTGTCTCTCTCCCACAAAGTGAATGCTAGGATCCATCTTATTCAAACAAAAACAAAAACGAAAACAAAAACGAAAACAAACCGACGCTCCAAGCAAAGAACACAAGATGTGATTGAATAAAAATATAGTTTCAGGGGAGGAACCTGATGATGTTGTCGATGAAGAAGGGGATGCCTTGGGCATCCCCAAGCTTAGACGCTTGAGTCTTCTTAAAATATGCAGGGGTGAACCACGGGGGCATCCCCAAGCTTAGAGCTTTCACTCCTCTTGATCATAGTATATCATACTCCTCTCTTGACCCTTGAAAACTTCCTTCACACCAAACTTCAAGCAAACTCATTAGAGGGTTAGTGCACAATTAATAATTCACACATTCAGAGGTGACACAATCATTATTTTCACTTCTGGACATTGCATAATGCTACTGGACATTAATGGATCAAAGAAATAAATCCAACATAGCAAAAGAGGCAATGCGAAATAAAAGGCAGAATCTGTCAAAAACAGAACAGTCCGTAAAGACGAATTTAGAAATGGCACCAGACTTGCTCAAATGGAAAAACTCAAAACTAATGAAAGTTGCGTACGTATCTGAGGATCACGCTCGTAAATTGGCAGATTTTTCGAATTTTCTACAGAGAATTGTGCCCAGATTCGTGACAGACAGCAATGTTGTTTCTGCGCAGCAATCCCAAATATAACATCAACTTTGACATAGAAACTTTACTTGGCACAAAAACATGATAAGGAGAGGTTGCTACAGTAGTAAACAACTTCCAAGACTCAACAAAACAAAAAATTGCTGTAGGTAAAAACATGGGTTGTCTCCCATAAGCGCTTTTCTTTAACGCCTTTCAGCTAGGCGCAGAAAGTGCAAATCAAGTAACATCGAGAGTAGAAGCATCAACATTATTATCAGGGATGTTGGGAGTTTTCTCAACCAAGCATAGTATATTTGATATATAAGTTTTAGCGTCTCCTTTTCATTAGTCTTAGGCTTGCTACTCTCATCGAACAAATTTTCCGGAACAAGCCAAGCATAGTTATTTTCTAGTGCATCATTCATAGCTAGGAGTTTACATGGTATTGGTGCTTTGATTTCCCCACCATCATTAATGTTATTAGTGTACATTATTCTATCCATGTCCATTTTTTCAAGGAGACCAATAAAATTGGTATGAGAACCTAGCATATTAAACTTAGCAAAAACCTTTCTAGCCTCTCTTGCTAGACCACCAAATTCTCTAAGAAGGGTTTCTAAAACAAAATCTTTCTTTTCCCCTTCTTCCATATCACCAAGTGTAAGAAACATGTGTTGGATTATAGGATTGAGATTAACAAATTTAGTTTCCAACATGCGAACTAAAGCAAGCAGCAGCAATTTCATAGGTAGGTGCAAGTTCTACCAAGTGTCTATCTTCAAAATCTTCAGTAATACTAACATGATTGAAAAATTCTTCTATATTATTTCTCCCAACTATGGACCCACGTCCTACCGGTATGTCTTTTGTGGTAAAATTAAAAGGAAACATGATGCAATAGGCAAAAAGTAAGCTAGGCAAACAAAGTAAAGACAAGTAACTAATTTTTTTGTGTTTTTGATATAGAGAGCAAAACAGTAAATAAAGTAAAACTAGCAACTAATTTTTTTGTGTTTTGATTTAGTGCAGCAAACAAAGTAGTAAATAAAATAAAGCAAGACAAAAACAAAGTAAAGAGATTGAGAAGTGGAGACTCCCCTTGCAGCGTGTCTTGATCTCTCCGCAACGGCGCCAGAAATTTAGCTTGATACGCGTAGATGCACACGTCCGTTGGGAATCCCAAGTGGAAGGTATGATGCGTATAGAAGCAAGTTTCCCTCAGTATGAAACCAAGGTTTAATCGAACCAGTAGGAGCCAAGAAGCACGTTGAAGGTTGATGGTCGCGAAATGTGATGCGGCGCAACACCAGGGATTCGCGCCAACGCGAACCCGCACAACACAACCAAGTACTTTGTCCCAACAAAACAGTGAGGTTGTCAATCTCACCGGCTTGCTGTAACAAAGGATTAAACGATCGAGTGGAAGATGTTTGCAAAGAAAACAAGTAAAACAAGTAGATTGTATGCTATGTAAAGAATAGGACCGGGGTCCACAGTTCACTAGAGGTGTCTCTCCCATAAGATAAAGCATGTTGGGTGAACAAATTACAGTGGCAATTGACAAATAGAGAAAGGCATAACAATGCATATACATGACATGATAAATATAGTGAGATTTAATTGGGCATTACGACAAAGTACATAGACCGCCATCCAACCGCATCTATGCCTAAAAAGTCCACCTTCAGGTTATCATCCGAACCCCTCCAGTATTAAGTTGCAAAGCAAAGACAATTGCATTAAGTATGGTGCGTAATGTAATCAACAACTACATCCTTAGACATAGCATCAATGTTTTATCCCTAGTGGCAACAGCACATCCACAACCTTAGAACTTTCTGTCACTGTCCCACATTCAATGGAGGCATGAACCCACTATCGAGCATAAATACTCCCTCTTGGAGTTAAGAGTAAAAACTTGGCCGAGCCTCTACTAGTAACGGAGAGCATGCAAGATCATAAACAACACATGAACAATAGATTGATAATCACCATAATCATAGTACTCTCTATCCATCGGATCCCGACAAACACAACATATAGAATTATATATAGATGATCTTGATCATGTTAGGCAGCTCACAAGATCCAACAATGAAGCACAACAAGGAGAAGACGACCATCTAGCTACTGCTATGGACCCATGGTCCAGGGTGGACTACTCACTCATCACTCCTGAGGCGACCATGGAGGTGTAGAGTCCTCCGGGAGATCTCCCGGCAGCGGAGGCGATCTCCGAATCCCCCGAGATGGGATTCGCGGCGGCGTCTCTGTAAGGTTTTCCGTATCGTGGCTCTCGGTACTGGGGGTTTCGCGACGAAGCTTTAAGTAGGCGGAGGGTCAACACGGGGGGCCACACGAGGCCCAGAGGTAGGTCGGCGCGGGCTTGGGCCGCGCCGGCCACCCCCCCGGCTGCCTCGTGGCCCCACTTCGTTATCTCTTCGGCTTCGTGCAAAAATAGGACCCCGGGCGAAAGTTTCGTCCAATTCCGAGAATATTTCTTTACTAGGATTTCTGAAACCAAAAACAGCAGAAAACAGCAATCGGCTCTTCGGCATCTTGTTAATAGGTTAGTTCCAGAAAATGCATAAATATGACATATAATGTGCATAAAACATGTAGGTATCATCAATAAAGTAGCATGGAACATAAGAAATTATCGATACGTTGGAGACGTATCAGCATACCAAAGAAAGAGTGCCAAATCCAGAGATCATGGGTAGCCACTGCTTCAAATATCACAGTGCAGCCTTTTTGTGACCCTTGTACATTCCCTGCCACGCAAACGGACAGTTCTTCCATTGCCAATGCATGCAGTCAATGCTTCCAAGCATCCCTGGAAAACCCCTAGCTTCATTTGTTGCAAGGATCCTCTGAGTGTCTTCGACAGTGGGTGATCTCAAGTAATAGTCCCCGAACACTGCTATGACGGCCCTGCAGAACCGGTAGAAACAATCAAGGAGGTGGACTCCGTCATCCGAAGATAGTCATCTGCACTATCACCAGGAGCTCCATACGCCAGCATCCTCATAGCCACCGTGCACTTCGCAGTGACGAAATCCAACCAAACCAGTGCAATCCGCCTTGCATCTCAAAGTCTCGGATGGCATACACAATTTGCAGAAATAGCTTTCTGCTCATCCTGAAACGACGCTGGAAAACACTCTCATCGTGCAATGGATTGTCGGTGAAGTAGTCGGCGTACAACATGCAGTAGCCCTCCATTCGCTGTCTCGGCTTGCACTTCCGGCGACCTGGTGCCGACCCACCACGTCGACCAGTTGCCAGTCCGGCGTACATGCTTGCCAAGCAACCGAGGATCATCATGTGCTCGTCGTCTTGGGCGGCTGCCGCCATCTCTTCTTGCATAAGCTCGACGAACATCTGCTCCTCCTCTTCGTCCGAGTCCATGGCCGGCGAGGCAAATGGATGAACACCTGACGGGCGTGGTCGAGGCAACCCGAGCCACGAGCGACGAGGAGCAGGCCAAAGTCGGAAAACAGGCCGGCGGAAGAGCAGCCAGATAGGCCGTCGTCGAAAGACGGCGGAATATAGGCAACAAGCCGGCGGAATCTGGGCAACAAGCCGGCGGGGTGGTGCCGGCGGCGAGAGAGATACGAGGGTGGGGAGATTTTGAGCGAGGTGGCGGTGGGGTTCGTGTGTCGAGTCACCGACAGATCGGGCCCTTCCGCGTTTTCACTATCCCGATGTCCCGGGGGCGGGGATGGCGTGGGCTCGCCGGATGGATGAAGGGCCAAATCCGGACAAAACGAGAAACCGGAGGCGCGACTGGACTGAATTTCGCCGTCCGGATGGAAAAAACGTGGCTCGGGGGCCTCGTCGGGGGACGAGTGGAGATGCTCTCAGTTTAAGATCGTGCGATTGTTCCCATCGCTGATTGGAGCACTACCACTTGGATGGATTGGATGCTAATTTCTTACGGGACTAGCAGAGCACCGGCCAGCTCGCGTATGCGTGGCGTGCACCGCCCGGCAACAGCCGTCACCAACACCAGACGCAGTTCAATCCGTTACTACAAACAGAAGGCAGCGCTCGCGAGTTGCCGCGTCCGTTATCCGCGAAACGGTGGATATTTCCGGGGACGAGCCAAATGAAAGTCTGAGAGGCAAAACCGAAGCTGTTTTCGCGAGTGATTGAGTGCGCACGGCACCGGCTAGCCGCAAAGCCACTTCGCCCCCATACAAATTCCCAACTTGTTGCAGCGCAGTTAGGTTTCAGGTTAGTCGTAGTGTGGGCATCCTCCCGGAAATGCTACCGGAGCATAGATTTTTTCTTAACCGGAAATGGATAACTCGGTATGACATCCGACATACTGAACGACTAATACTTTATAGCTAGCTAGGATAAATAAATTAATTAAAGCAGGAAGTTGGCGCCTTTCCGATCGATCGTCCCCGTCGCACTCACACTGGATGTATCTAAAGAAGGATACAATTGTTAAGCTGACGAGTAGAACGATCTTGCTTAGTCTTGTATTAGACACACATATGACATATCCTATTAGTTAGTGCTGATGCGGAGGTCGAATCGGTTTTGTTGTGTACGCACCAGAACAATCATTTTGGTCGAACTTCCATTTTTCCGCTGATAAATTTGCTCCAACTTGCAAAGGCTTTTAAGCTATTCCAAGTTGATGAACTAAATTCTAAGGACAAAAGGGAAGGGCGGGTCGTAGTGGCGGACCTGCAGGGTATGCCGCCACCCTGCAGCCCTGCAAGCTATCTTCGTCTTAGTTTACCACATGGACTGATTAGCGTTGGTAGTTACCTGACCATCCGATTAACTACTGCAAAGGTTCTGGCCACTAATTTACTTTTCTCTCTCGTGAAAGCCTGCAGGCTAGCTGCTTATGACCATGCACCATGTATGCACACGTAGCTATTTCGGTATTAGAATTGATCTGATTAGCTATGATTATTAAAGGAAATATCTAGCTATTGTATGTAGTTGAATCTATTTTATCCTGCATTTTAGTTCCCTCCATCTACAAATGGGTGTCCCAACTTTGTTAAAATATACACGCAGCCAGATTTATTTTGTTTTAATGTATAGATACATGTAAATTTAGATAAAGTTGAGAAATTTTTGTGAACATAGGCTAACTGTGTAGCAATGAGATTTATTTAATTGGTAATTAGTCTTTGGTAGTCAAGTACTCCGTTCCTTCTATAATTTTTGTGTGAAATAAAACCATGACAAGAATTATGAAACAGACAGTGTATATCTTTTATACATTCCATTGTAGCTTCTTTTGTTGTCTGTTTTAGTACAATCTTACTGTATTTTATAGTGTTGTCAGAATGATTATCTCATTTCAAATACTTAAATAATTTAGAGTCGCATGCAACATCAAGAATGTAGTTCAATATTAGAACACCCCCTCCAGGCTACATAGGTCCGGCAAGTTATCTTTTTGATTATAAGGAAAATTCATTTTATTTAGTTTTTTTTATCATATTTCATAGTCATTATTT
Organism: Lolium multiflorum; assembly: GCA_030979885.1. Lineage (NCBI taxonomy): Eukaryota > Viridiplantae > Streptophyta > Magnoliopsida > Poales > Poaceae > Lolium > Lolium multiflorum. The sequence continues at coordinate 328,408,014 of CM061750.1, read as the reverse complement.
CTTCTTTATAATTTAAGACAAAATTACTGTAAGTAGGCACACTAAATTTTGGTTCGGCATACCCGTCGCAAAAATCTTAGGTCCACCAGGAATCAGTTGATCACACCCTCCAACGCACGCGCCTCTAAGGCTGGCCATAGTGGGTAGTATCATATAGTAGTATCATGTATATGATACTTTTGTATAATACTAGATCCATAATGCATAGTATCATAGACTAGTATCATAATTTTGCTATATTAATTGATTTGTAGAATCTCAATACAAATTTGTGTATAAGATTTATTTGATACTAACTTTTCTCGTGATGTGCGCTATGATACAGTATCTACCTATGATACTCTAATCTTCTCTCTCATCCATAATTATCTGCCACATCAGCATTTTTGGTGGGGTTAGGATGCATGATACTAGCTATGATACTAGCACTATGGCTAGCCTAAGACTACCCACAATGGGAGTATCATAGGTAGTATCATGCATTCCATGCATGCAAAATGCTGATGTGGCAGTGCAATTAAGGATGAGAGAGAGTGTACTAATATCATAGGAAGATACCGTATCATAGCACATACTACTAGAAAAAATAATGTCAAGTAAATCTTGTACACATATTTGCATTGAGATTCTACAAAACAATTAAGATATGGAGACTATGATACTAGTATATGATACCATGCATTGTGGAGATAGTAACATGTAGTAGTATCATACGCATGATACTTTTATATGATACTATGCATTGTGACTAGTCTAACGGAAAAATGAACATGGGCCATCTGAAAAACAGAGCAGAGCAGCATGGCTCTTTCTAGAATAGGCTTGTGAAGTCACGCCCTATTGATCGTTGATGATACTCCTATTATGTTTTAGACTTTTAGTCGATTACTCCATCAACATAAACTTGTTGGGCATAATGATGGGTCAACTTTGAGCCGACCAAGTATGGGCGCCTCCTATAATGCAGGATTCCGGCGTGGGTATTTCAGATCGGAATATCGGAATATGGCATAAGAGCATACGCAAGTCAACTCCGCATATATTCATTATCTTTATAAACGGTGGCCTAATGGGACAAGGCATTTCTGAACCAGTGTGTAGATGCTCTTAGTTGAATATTTTTTTTAAAAAAATAGGAAAAAAATTCAAAAAAATCTTAAAATTTCGGACAATGAACATGAACAAGTGTTCTAACTACACACCAAAAAATTTCGAGAAAAGACATATGTAGTGATCTGTGCAAAAAAGACAAATTAAAGTGATGTAAGAAACAAATCTAGATGTTCAAAACAGCACCACATTTTTTTTATGCACAGATCACTACATATGTCTTTTTCGGGAGATTTTTTGTGTGCACTTAGAATAGTTGTTCATGTTCATTGTCCAAAAATTTCAGATTTTTTAAAATTTATTTGCTATTTTTTTCGAAATTTTTATTTAAACAAAAGCATCTACACCCGACTACAAAACTGTTTTTTTGGGGCCTAATGGTTGTGCCAAAGTGCGAGAGCAAATTTGGTTGGCACATCCGGATACGAACCAGATATGATCTCCTCTTGTATGAACTCGCCTAGTAATCCCCTTTATTCAGCTTTTACGAGCTCCATTGCAAAGAATAGCCTTTAGGGTATTTTTCTCCAAAACAACGACTAAAATATTTTGATTATGTTTGTTTGTTTGGGTTACGCCGTGGATAGAATATGAGCCACGGTTCGGCCTGCCAGACTAGTGGCGCGACACATTTGATCCGCGGTCCGACCCAACCTGTTTAAAAGATCTAAAAATCTTGCCTACATCCATAGTTGCATCCATAGTTTGGACATAATTTTCTTGAAGCAAATTCATATAATGAACTAGAAATTAATTAAAATCTAGTATGAGACCCTAGCGTCTTTATCTTGCCCTTGCCTAGTCATCCTCATCGGAGTGCTAACGGCGGCGACAAATGGTCTCGTCGAATACCCTCACGGTGAGCATGTCATGGCCGTCGTACTTCAAGAAGACGAAGTGCTCGACTTCAATGGCGCGCACGGGCGAAATGCCTCGATCCACTATGGAGGTACATCTGGCCGACGGGGTCGAACAACACCTCCATAGGCCGTAGGACGGTCAAGCCACCGGACACCCGCAGAGTGAGCTCGTGGGGCTCTTTCCCATCTACCTCCGGCGCGAACTTCTAGGGGAGGCGTAGCCTTTCCCAGTTCATGCCTAAGTGGATGGTGACACCTAACTCGAACCCGAGAGGTCGATGGCGATAGACACGGGTGAAGATGGTGGCGACGGGGACAACGGTGGTTGACTCTAGCCTCTCCCCCACGTCTTCCTCGGTGCCCTTGGCCTCGGGCACGCCCTGGGCCCTGTGGCCATCCTAGACGCCCTCCCCTCGATCCTATGCCGCCAACCATGGCTGCCGTGATGCTTGTGGGGAATGGAAGAAGATGAGAGTGTGGAAGAAAATGTCCATGACTGGCATGTTAAAAAGGGAAATGCATTGGATACCGGCATTGATGAAGGCAAGCAGGATAGTGAAAGTGCATGGAGCCCCATGTGTAGTTTTGGTTACTAATGACAATTCATATGGACTAATGTTTGCATTGAGTTATATTTGTAAGATTTATCCATAGAAAATGCTTGAACCATATATTGGTTTCAAAGTTGCAATAATATTAAACCGAAGAATATCAAGTGTCAAGTATGACTTGAAGAAGATTGAATGAGCTCTCATGTGTATATCCAAGACATCAACAAGATGAACAAAGAAGAAAGGTTGTGCAAGTTAAAGATGATCTATCTCGAAGAGATCATATTCTTGGAGCTTGTCATCCATATGGTGATCATAGATATGTGAAGATGTGGCGAAGAAGAAGCTCTCCCGTAGTGGATTATGGTGGAGCAATCCGTAAAATTTTCATCTAGTGGATTCCATCTTACTGAGGTCAGATCGTCATCATCTAGCTCAAGTGAAATGCTCAAGGTTAATGTTTGTTCTTGATATGGTTTCTTTATTGCTGGTTTCGTGGTTTAATTGGGAGACTGTGCTTAGCTGTTAGTTGTCGTACTATCAAGAAGGCTCTCAAGTGAGTAACTCGATCGTATCGTTTGGAGAGAGCTTAAATCTTTGCCTTCTTGCTTTCTTGGCTATTATTTGCATCTTATCCATATGGTATTTTAGAACTTGTGCTTATTCCTATGACAAGCTCTAGTTGATTGAATACGGATTCCACAAATTGTTGTTGCGTCTTTGGTATTGGAGTTTTTCCCGGTTCTTTATATTGAGAGGTTTCATCTCTAAATTCGTGAAAAAACTACCCCACTTGTTATTAAGATTTTAAATATTTGTGGGGTACTCTTGTCATCCTGTTTTCAACAACATTGGTTTCACCTAAATCGGAGTTTTCTAACTCAACTTGTTGCGTTTTTCATATAGGATATTTTACCGGTTTGTCTCTTATAAATAGGTTAAAACTTTCTTCATTTAGTTTTACCCTCCCTTTTTAGACTATGAACATTATCTGCATGATCTTGTAGATATTTTTGCTAGATTCTAAACGAGCCCAAGATTATCAAAATCGAAGTCCGGATGCTCGAGTTATGGCATTTTTGGGCGTGATCCTGCACTGTCGTCGGAGTGGTCTAGCCTCAGCCCGAAAGGTCCGGCAAGGCCGGACTGGTCCAGCTCAAGTACATCCAGTGGTTGTAACCCCCAGTATTGGACACGTATTTGGCTGATTTAGTGCCTGGATTGGTTTGGCCAAGCCCGGACGAGTCCGACCAGTCAAAATCGTCCGACACAAGCCGGAAGGTCCGGCTTGTGGGATTTTTCTGGTTCTGTTTTTGTGGTACAAATGCCACCTTCTTCCCCATGGGCCGATTTCTTCTCCCACTTTCTCTTTACTCCATTGTTGACTATGAAGCTTGCCCTTTCTCCTTAATCCCTCCATGATTCTTGCACCCATTTGAGAGAAAAGAGAGAGGACATCTAGATCTACACCTTGACTAATCAATTTTCTCTCTTTGCGAGGGAAATCCACTAGATCTAGATCTTGGAAAAAATATGTTGTTCTCCTAATTTGTTCTTCCTCTCTTATTTCCCCAATAGCTTGAGTATCTTTGTTCGAATTTGAGAGTGAAGGATTTGGGCATCTTATTGGTGTTCTTGTCGTTACCTTTGGTGCATCGGGTTGACTTGTCCGTGATGATACATCAAGGTGAAAGTTCGTGAATATATCTTTTCGGGAGCTTGTTCACGGAGCGTGTTAATATTGGGTCTTTGGACCCTAGATGGCTTAGAGATCTTAGTGGTGTTCTTGGGGCCTCCGATTAAGTTGTGGAGATTTCTTAAGCGTGAGGCCTTTGTGGCAATTTCTTGGGAGACTCCAATTAAATTGTGGACATTGTCCCAAGCTTTATGCGGGTTCGGTGAGCACCCTCAAGGTTCCATAGTGGATCGATTACTTCCTTTTCGTTGGGAAAGGCTCGAGGAGAATACTGTATGGCCTTTGTGGTCTTTGGGGAGTCTTGTGCCTCCACACCGCTCCAACAGAGAGTAGCACTCACAAGAGTTTGAGCTACGGGATACATCATCGTCTCCATGTCACCTCGGTTATTCCTATACTCGAGCTCTTTACTTATGCACTTTACTTTTTGATAGTCTGCGTGTTTCATGTTATATATATTGCTATCACATAGTTGCTTATCTTCCTTAGCATAAGTTATTGGTGCACATAGGTGAACCCTACTTATATATGTTTTGTGCTTGACAAATTAAACGCTAGTTTTATTTCCCATTTGTTCAAGCCATAATTATAAAAATATTAAACCGCATATTCACCCAACCCCTCTAGGTGGCTTTAGTGTCCTTTCAGCTAGCCCAGGCGTGGGGCGATGCAGCCAGTGCATGCTTCAGGTAGCGCGGGCAACTTTGGGGTCAGCCTACCTCCATTTATGGTTAGAGGAAGAAGGATGTTGTGTCGCTGCCATGTGGGCCCTCAGCCCACGCGGGAGGACACGAAAGATCGTGCGTGCTGTCCATGCAGATGCATCCGCTCCCTAAATTTTGTGGACGGGTGGGTTGCACCATACGGGTCGGTCTTTTTGGATCGTGCCGTTGGAGCGTGTTCGGCCGGCCCTCCTGTTCGTGCGGACCGGTTCGGACTCGGCATGACCGTTTGGGTCGCGCTGGTAGAGGTGCACTTAGAGAATGGCTCTCGCGTCTGCGCTCATACTCACGTGAGAGCGTAGCCACCGTTGGCCAGATGTGATCACTCCGGTCACCCCCCGACCCTCCTGTGACTAGATCTAGGGTCAGCGCACCTCCCTCTTCCAACCCCGGCCGCCCGACAGTTAAGTCCAGGAGATGAGCTCGAGCGATTCTGCCAAGGTTGCTCGATCTTTTTCGTCCCACTTCGTCGTGCAGTGCCTTGCTGCTGGCGACGACGAGGACGACCTTAATGAGCTAGCTCCCTGCTGGCGTGTAGTCGACACGTCCGTTGGGAACCCCAAGAGGAAGGTGTGATGCGCACAACAGTAAGTTTTCCCTCAGTAAGAAACCAAGGTTATCGAACCAATAGGAGCCAAGAAGCACGTGAAGGTTGTTGGTGGAGGAATGTAGTGCGCAACACCAGTGAAACCGGCGCCAACGTGGAACCGGCACAACACAATCAAAGTACTTTGCCCCAAGGTAACAGTGAGGTTGTCAATCTCACCGGCTTGCTGAAAACAAAGGATTAAGCGTATCGAGTGGAAGATGGTGTTTGTTTGCAAAGAACAAGAAAGAACAATAATTGCAGGAGAATGTATTCAGATGTAAAAGAATGGACCGGGGTCCACAGTTCACTAGTGGTGTCTCTCCAATAAGATAACTAACATGTGGGTGAACAAATTACAGGTGGGCAATTGACAAATCAAGATTCAATACATATCAACGATGATTACTATGTGATTTAATCAGGCATTACGACAAAGTACATAGACCGCTATCCAGCATGCATCTATGCCTAAATAATCCTGTTATCACCAGAATTTGACCAAGTCAGAGGTGGGCCGCGATCAAGATGGACTTGAAGATATACGCGTAGAGAGATATGTGAATCGGCCTTGTTCACCAAGTTTGGGCTAGTTAGCCCGTGTATCTTTATAGTAGGTTACGTAGAGATTAGAGTTTATCTCGTGCACGGTTTAGTGCACGCCCACATTAGAAAGTCCCCTGGACTATAAATATGTACCTAGGGTTTATGGAATAAACAACAACCAACGTTCAACACAAACCAATCTCGGCGCATCGCCAACTCCTTCGTCTCGAGGGTTCCTCCGGTAAGCACCATGCTGCCTAGATCGCATCTCGCGATCTAGGCAGCACGAGCCTGCCTAGTTGTTCATGCGTTGCTCGTACTGAAGCCTTTTTGATGGCGAGCAACGTAGTTATCATAGATGTGTTAGGGTTAGCATTGTTCCTAGTATCATACGCTGTCGTAGTGCAACCCTTGCGCATCTAGCCGTCCCTGTACCTCATCATGGGTGCAGGGCGGCACCCCGCTTGATCGTTATTTAGTAGATCTGATCCGTTACGGTCGCTCCTTGATTCATCAAGGATTAGTTTAATATCTGCAATAGTTAGGCCTTACAAAGGGTTGGAGGATCCAGCGGCATGCAGGGTGTAGTTTGCTGCCCCTAGACGGACGTTCCGAGGATCAACCTAGTGTTGGTTTTTAGGCCTTGTCTAGGGCTGGCTTACGTTTACCGTGCGTGAGCGTGAGGCCCAATCGTGAGTAGGATGATCCGATTATGCGGTGAAAACCCCAGATCGTCGTGGATCTCATACGCTTTATCATGATCAAGCAGGACCACCATATATTCGGCCACCTCTGACGAATCATGGGTGGATCGGCTCCATGAGCCGATTCACAGGACAACCTGAGAGCCGATCGAGGCTCGTATTTAACGTGTACGTGTGTGCCCTGCAGAAACTAAGCGAGGCATCATCCACACCTTCCCGGTATAGGTCGTGGCACGCCCTAATTTGCATCGGCGCGCGACCGGAGGCTTTGCGGGCCGTCGCTTCGAGGGAGGGCCGCCGCAGCCCTAGTTGTTCCCGGCTCTACGGTGTTGACCAACACGCTCGCCGGTGGTTGCCGACGTCAACACATTCTGGGCCGGTGGGACACATCTTCAACATCGAACACCATGCCATCTACATCAGAGGTGGCAGAAGAAACTCCGGTCACGTACGAGGAGCTCTCTGGCGAGCTCAAGAAGAAGTATGACGAGGTCAAGGTCCTCCTCGAAGCCGACCTCATCGGCTCTTTCCACAGACCCGCTCCCATGGCATCGATGGAAGGGGTTCACACCGAAGGCGCTTGATGGAGTGGACCTGTCCACCCCGTCGAGGAACGCACCAGGTCGCCGCGTCAGGAGATAAACTTCATGGTGGCTCATTCGCTGCACCGCCATTCTGAGAGCCTGGTAAATACGTTGGAGCGCGTCGCGCTGCGCGTAATCCGGAGATCATGAGCCATCGCATTCTCCGTCAGACCAGCCCTAGGGACTCACCAAGGGGAGTTGCTACTCCAGTCCCGTCCACCGCTGCCGTTCGCGCTGGCAGCGCCCGAGGCGCCGAACTCATCGGCCTATGTCGTCTACAAGATTGGTGGTGACCCCGGTGACTACCAATTTCTACAGACGCGCCAAGGAGATCCCGACGGTACGCGTGCGCATACGTGCGATGCAGCACTGGGCACCCTCGAACCAGGTCGCTATAGCAGGGACTTCTGGGGCAACGAGGAACGTCGGTGGCAGATCCCGAGAAGCAAACGTGGCTAGCTAAATACGCCACCCCGACAAAACTCCCGAGCCCAGCTCCTGCAGCTGGCTCAGAACCAGAGAAACAGGCATGGCTGGTTAAGTACGCCACTCCGACGAATCTTCAGGGTTCGGCACCTGCAGCCATCACCGCAGATCAAATTTGTACGATCCTGAAAGATCAGCGGCATGATGCCGAAAAGAAAGGCGATCGGCTATACCAAGCCGTACCCCAACGAGTACGAATTGATCCCGCTACCACCCAAATATCGCTCCCGGACTTCACAAAGTTCAGCGGATCAGATGGCTCCAGCTCCATCGAGCATGTGAGCCGATATTTGGCACACTGGCATGATCTCGGGTGGACGAGCTGCGCGGAGGTACTTCTCACAACCCTCACAGATCGGCTGGCACACGTCGCTGCCACCGAACTCAATCCAGACTTGGAAGCACGGAAGAACGGTTCCATGAGCAATATCACTCAGGCTTCCGAGGCTGGCATTGCCGATCTAGCACAAGTACGACAGCGCGGAGAAACAGCAGTCGTAATACATCCGCGCTTCAGACCGTTAGAACCGATGCTATTCGGTTCACGTAGCGGAAAGGAAGCGCCGAGTTGGCGGTGGTGGGTCTGTCATCATCGATCAAGGACGTGGCCTCCCAAGCGGATTACCCGTCACTAGCGCACATGGTTCGTAAGCTGTCGCATATGAACATCGTCACCCAGATGTCTACCACAGACAAGTTCAAGCGGGTGGTTACCATGGTCGACGTGCGAAGATGAGGTCGCTACGGGAGAACAAGAGGTTGCGGTGGATGAGTGGACTCGAGTCAGACCAGAACCTGCAAATGGGTGAAGCCACCAGACCTCCAAGAGGATTCGACTTCGACGTGACGAAAACCGAGCGATTTTCGATCTCTTACTCGCGGAGAAGCATATAAAGATTCCCGAAGGCCACAAAGTTCCTACGGTGCAAGAGCTGAACGGAAAGCCATACTGCAAGTGGCATAACACGTTCACCCACACCACTAACGACTGCAGGGTGTGGCGTCAGCAGATCCAGATGGCAATAGAAAATGGGCGATTAATTTTTAACCAGTACGCCATGAAGGTCGACACACACCCCTTCCCCGCCGTCAACATAGTGGAGTTCGCCCACCTCAGAGGGTGCCAGCCTGATTTCTCAGCCAACATCAGCATGGTAGAGCCTGGACACCGCTCTGAGAAGGACGGGGATGAGGACAGCTGCTCTCAAAGCAAGGACACAGAGGGGGCCGCTCCATGCGATCGGCTCCGTCAAGATGGCAAGCGCTATGTCACAGAGGGGGAAGTTAAGAACATAAGATATCAACGACCCCTCTCTGATCACCTCCTCAATAAGTACGTGAGTCGGTATGATCAACGCCGGCAACACGGCGACGATGATGAAAGAGGCCGTATGGCTAGACAACAGAAGACATCGTCGGCATAATCACGATGAGGAGCGGCAGAGCGCCACGCTGTGAGCAGACGATACGGACAGCATTGGGACTGCCTTTCTTCGTACACTGCTGATTCAGGAATGAGCCGATTACAACAATCAAAACGCTCGTAATGCAACCAAAAAGAAGGAGGCAGCCAACGTGTCCGTATTCGAGCGCCTAGGGCCTCTCCCACCACAAAATAGACGTGCTGAGACCCCTCGGTTGGAAGATCTCGAGGATTCGGAAGACGAGGGGGAAGACGAAGAAGACAGTACCACCGTCCAAGGTGGTGCCCTGATGGTCTCAGCCATTCACAAAAGCGCAGGGTTCAGCGATTGCGCTGTCCTGGAGGAAGCCGAAAGGTTATACTTGCATACGCCGAGGAAGGCACGACCTGATTTGGCTGCGAAAGTCCAGAGGACCCTGGATGAGGAGGGACTGCCGCAAAGAAAAGAGTGGCGCCCCAAGCAAAGGAAAGCTGATGATGAAACATCGGCTGGCACAAACATGGTGCTCGTTCGTCCGGCGGAGTGTAGACCTCCACGACCACACGTTGCACCCAAGGTGGACATCAGCAAGCGCTCCAACGTGATAAAATCGGAGATTGGGCTGGTTTTATCCACCGACATGGACGAGTAGCAAGACTACGTCAATAAGCAACGTGGCGAGGCTGATCCTTGCGATCGGCCCTCCGAAACTGATGAAGGGATATTACAAAACCTTCACCGAGCAAGCAACGTGGAGGCCGATTCCAGCGATCGGCCAAAATTATCCTCACCATCCATTCTGCCTGGGATCAACGTTTGACCCAACAGGGACTACCTGACGAGCCGATACCATCAATTCTCTTGACAGAATCGGCTCGGGGGGCACCTAGATGGATAATACTAAGTATGGGGGCCGATACACAAATCGGCCTAAAATTTTAAAAATTTTACAGCCGATGCAAGGGCATCGACTTCAGAATTGAGAAGCAGCCGATGCGCAGCCATCGACTTAAGAGGAAAGGAGCCGATCTGACCAACAGGGCGCTAAGAGCGGACTGGAGAAACTCGGGGGGCAGCTCGCCTTGAAGGCTCTCTGTTTTGGGAAGCCGATTTATGTGCAAATCGGCTGGCTCTGCATGATCAAGTCCAGGCTAATTCAGCTACGCCCGCAGGAGTTGACGTTACGCGTCCTCGTTTCTGTTTTTGCCTTGGCCAAGACTCCTGGGGGCAAGCAGCCCGGTGGACGCCCGTTTTATTCTCGTTTCAAAGCCGATTGGAATACCATCGGCTGGTCCTTCAACCCTCTTCACAAATGATGAATATTGAAGAGCATCATTGGGTTTGGTTGGGAAAGTTCAAAGGTTTTCCTGAAGATCCTGCTTTTTCTGCCAAATTGAGGAAATCATCAGTTGAAGAAGGGAAGGGCGAATTTTGAAGGACCGATGCGGTGCTATCGGCATCATGCATTGGCAAAAGGAACGAGTCGGCAAGGTCAGTGGAAGAAGGGATCGGCTCAATTGGGCTCAGAAGAAATCGGCAAATCAAATTGGGGGAAAGTTCTTCATTAATAGGCGAGATTTCTTACATAGTGGAGCTGATTGCCCTCAAAAGGGGATACATTACCCCGCCTACTTCTACGGATCCTATGCTAGGGGCCCTATCTATGGGCCGTTGCTGCCCTCGTCATCGCCGTCATCATCGCGCTCGGCGCTGCTCCCGGCCTGGCTGCATCGTCGCTTCCGCCGGCCGCCGGCTGGACCTTCGTTGTCCTCGTCTTCCCTCGTCGTTGTCGCTGCTGTCGCCGTCGGTCACTCAGTTCCCCGCCAGGGGCAATGGCGCTTGGCCGGCGGCTCGTCTGGGGGCTGTCGTCCTCTTCCTCCTCGTCCTCCTTCACCTCCTCGGAGGTGGCCCCATCCCAGGGGAAGCGATCATCTTCGCTTTCTTCCACCGCTTCCTTGTCGGCGAGGAAGCGGAGATCGCTCTCCCCATCGGTCGGGGGACTTGTCGTCCTCTGACCAGATGGAGAAGTCATGATCTGACTCCTCCCCGGCCGCAATGGCGCGGCGGATGATTGCCGCATGGACCTCCGCCGGGTTGTGCTCCGGCCGGCTCGCGAGACGAAGAGGACCGGGTGGAAAGATCCGATGAGGCAGAGGAGGAAGAGGACATGGTGGCGCAGGAGGGTTTTTGGGTGCTAATGCGAAGGAGATGCGGAGGGGAACTGTTTGGGGCGGTTAAATAAAAGAGGGCATGATAGAAATTCAATGCCACAGCAGTTTCCGAGGAAGTGGTGCCGAAACTGTCAAATCGTGCAGAGAAGTTGAGGAGGCAAGTTATCATGATGAAGAACTCTGCGACGGGTTCTGCTCTGCCACGACATGACCCTACGAGAGAAAAGCATAATGATTTTGGAAATGTCATTTCCAAAACCAGGGGGGCATGTGTTATCACCAGAATTTGACCAAGTCAGAGGTGGGCCGCGATCAAGATGGACTTGAAGATATACGTAGAAGAGATATGTGAATCGGCCTTGTTCACCAAGTTTGGGCTAGTTAGCCCGTGTATCTTTATAGTAGGTTACGTAGAGATTAGAGTTTATCTCGTGCACGGTTTAGTGCACGCCCACATTAGAAAGTCCCCCGGACTATAAATATGTACCTAGGGTTTATGGAATAAACAACAACCAACGTTCAACACAAACCAATCTCGGCGCATCGCCAACTCCTTCGTCTCGAGGGTTCCTCCGGTAAGCACCATGCTGCCTAGATCGCATCTCGCGATCTAGGCAGCACGAGCCTGCCTAGTTGTTCATGCGTTGCTCGTACTGAAGCCTTTTGATGGCGAGCAACGTAGTTATCATAGATGTGTTAGGGTTAGCATTGTTCCTAGTATCATACGCCGTCGTAGTGCAACCCTTGCGCATCTAGCCGTCCGTACCTCATCATGGGTGCAGGGCGGCACTCGCTTGATCGTTATTTAGTAGATCTGATCCGTTACGGTCGCTCCTTGATTCATCAAGGATTAGTTTAATATCTCAATAGTTAGGCCTTACAAAGGGTTGGAGGATCCAGCGGCATGTGTGGTGTAGTTTGCTGCCCCTAGACAGGACGTTCCGAGGATCAACCTAGTGTTGGTTTTTAGGCCTTGTCTAGGGCTGGCTTACGTTTACCGTGCGTGAGCGCGAGGCCCAATCGTGAGTAGGATGATCCGATTATGCGGTGAAAACCCCAGATCGTCGTGGATCTCATACGCTTTATCATGATCAAGCAGACCACCATATATTCGGCCACCTCGGACGAATCATGGGTGGATCGGCTCCATGAGCCGATTCACAGGACAACCCGAGAGCCGATCGAGGCTCGTATTTAACGTGTACGTGTGTGCCCTGCAGGAAACTAAGCGAGGCATCATCCACACCTTCCTGACCAGGTATAGGTCAGGTGGCACGCCTTGTGATACGTCTCCAACGTATCGATAATTTCTTATGTTCCATGCTACTTTATTGATGATACCTACATGTTTTATGCACATTATATGTCATATTTATGCATTTTTCTGGAACTAACCTATTAACAAGATGCCGAAGAGCCGCTTGTTGTTTTCTGCTTTTGGTTTCAGAAATCCTAGTAAAGAAATATTCTCGGAATTGGACGAAACTTTCGCCAGGGTCCTATTTTTGCACGAAGCTTCCAGAAGACCGAAGACCTAACGAAGTGGGGCCACGAGGCAGCCAGGGGGTGGCCGGCGCGGCCTAGGTCTTGGCCGCGCGGCTCCCTGCCCCCTGGGCCCCTCGTGTGGCCCCCTCTGACCTTCCGCCTACTTAAAGCTCCCGTCGCGAAACCCCCAAGTACCGAGCCACGATACGGAAAACCTTCCAGCAGACGCGCCGCCGCGAATCCCATCTCGGGGATTCAGGAGATCGCCTCCGGCACCCTGCCGGAGAGGGGATTCATCTCCCTGAGGACTCTTCATCGCCATGATCGCCTCCGGAGTGATGAGTGAGTAGTTCACCCCTGGACCATGGGTCCATAGCAGTAGCTAGATGGTCGTCTTCTCCTTGTTGTGCTTCATTGTTAGATCTTGTGAGCTGCCTAACATGATCAAGATCATCTATATGTAATTCTATATGTTGTGTTTGTCGGGATCCGATGGATAGAGAGTACTATGATTATGGTGATTATCAATCTATTGTTCATGTGTTGTTTATGATCTTGCATGCTCTCCGTTATTAGTAGAGGCTCTGGCCAAGTTTTTACTCTTAACTCCAAGAGGGAGTAATTATGCTCGATAGTGGGTTCATGCCTTCATTGATACCTGGGACAGTGACACAAAGTTCTAAGGTTGTGATGTGCTGTTGCCACTAGGGATAAAACATTGATGCTATGTCTAAGGATGTAGTTATTGATTACATTACGCACAATACTTAATGCAATTGTCTGTTGCTTTGCAACTTAATACTGGAGGGGGTTCGGACGATAACCTGAAGGTGGACTTTTTAGGCATAGATGCAGCTGGATGGCGGTCTATGTTCTTTGTCGTAATGCCCGGATTAAATCTCACTATATTTACCATGTCATGTATATGCATTGTTATGCCTTTCTCTATTTGTCAATTGCCCGACCGTAATTTGTTCACCCAACATGCTTTTATCTTATGGGAGAGACACCTCTAGTGAACTGTGGACCCCGGTCCTATTCTTTCTATAGCATACAATCTACTTGTTTTACTGTTTTCTTTGCAAACATCTTCCACTCGATACGTTTAATCCTTTGTTACAGCAAGCCGGTGAGATTGACAACCTCACTGTTTCGTTGGGGCAAAGTACTTTGGTTGTGTTGTGCAGGTTCCTAGTTGGCGCGGAATCCCTGGTGTTGCGCCGCATCACATTTCGCGACCATCAACCTTCAACGTGCTTCTTGGCTCCTACTGGTTCGATTAAACCTTGGTTTCATACTGAGGGAAAACTTGCCTTTGTGCGCATCATACCTTCCTCTTGGGGTTCCCAACGGACGTGTACATCTACGCGCATCAAGCACTTTTTCTGGCGCCGTTGCCGGGAGATCAAGACACGCTGCAAGGGGAGTCTCCACTTCCCAATCTCTTTACTTTGTTTTTGTCTTGCTTTATTTTATTTACTACTTTGTTTGCTGCACTAAATCAAAACACAAAAAATTAGTTGCTAGTTTTACTTTATTTACTGTCTTGCTCTCTATATCAAAAACACACAAAAAAATTAGTTACTTGCATTTACTTTATCTAGTTTGTTTTATTTACCGTTGCTAAAATGAATACTCCTGAAAATACTAAGTTGTGTGACTTCACAAATGCAAATAATAATGATTTCCTATGCACACCTATTGCTCCACCTGCTACTACAGCAGAATTCTTTGAAATTAAACCTGCTTTACTAAATCTAGTCATGAGAGAACAATTTTCTGGTGCTAGTTCTGATGATGCTGCTGCCCATCTCAATAATTTTGTTGAACTTTGTGAAATGCAAAAGTATAAAGATGTAGATGGTGATATTATTAAACTGAAAGTGTTTCCTTTCTCATTAAGAGGAAGAGCTAAAGATTGGTTGCTATCTTTGCCTAAGAATAGTATTGATTCATGGACTAAATGCAAGGATGCTTTTATTAGTAGATATTATCCTCCCGCTAAAATTATTTCTTTAAGAAGTAGCATAATGAATTTTAAACAATTAGATACTGAACATGTTGCTCAAGCATGGGAGAGAATGAAAACTTTGGTAAAGAATTGCCCAACCCATGGACTGACTACTTGGATGATCATCCAAACCTTCTATGCAGGACTAAATTTTTCTTCGCGGAATTTATTGGATTCAGCTGCTGGAGGTACTTTTATGTCCATCACATTGGGGGCGGCTACAAAACTTCTTGATGATATGATGATAAATTACTCTGAATGGCACACGGAAAGAGCTCCACAAGGTAAGAAGGTAAATTCTGTTGAAGAAACCTCTTCCTTGAGTGATAAGATTGATGTGATTATGTCTATGCTTGTGAATGGTAGATCTAATGTTGATCCAAATAATGTTCCTTTAGCTTCATTGGTTGCTCAAGAAGAAAATGTTGATGTGAATTTCATTAAAAATAATAATTTCAACAACAATGCTTATAGGAACAACTCTGGTAATAACTATAGGCCATATCCTTCTGCTAATGGTAATGGTTATGGTAATTCTTATGGGAATTCTTACAACAATAATAGAAGTGTACCCTCTGGTCTTGAAGCCATGCTTAAAGAATTTATTAGTACACAAACTGCTTTTAACAAATCTGTTGAGGAAAAGCTTGATAAAATTGATACTATCGCTTCTAGAGTTGATAGGCTTGCCTCTGATGTTAATCTTTTAAAGTTGAAAGTTATGCCTAATAATGATCTTGATAATAAGATTACTACTACAGCAAATGCCATCCAAGTTAGAATTAATGAGAATATAAGATTAATGGCTGAGTTGCGTGCTAGGTGGGATAGAGAAGAAAATGAAAAACTAGCTAAAGAGAATAATGTAGCTAAAGTTTGGACTATTACCACCACTAGTAATGCTAATTCTTCACATGTTGCTGCACCTCCTACTATCAATGGTAAAATAATTGGTGTTGGCAATGTTTCTACTCCTAGTGCAAAGCGTACAAAACTGCCTGAAATTGCTAAAACTGCTGAAACTGCTTGTGATAAAACTGCTGAAATTTTTTCCAACCTTGGGAACAATGATCCCATTGCTGTAGCTCATAATGATTTAGATTTTGATGATTGCCACATCTCTGAAGTTATAAAGTTCTTACAAAAACTTGCTAAAAGTCCTAATGCTAGTGCTATAAATTTAGCCTTTACAAAACATATTACAAATGCTCTCATAAAAGCTAGAGAAGAGAAACTAAAACTTGAAACTTCTATTCCTAGAAAGTTAGAAGATGGTTGGGAGCCCATCATTAAAATGAAATTCAATGACTTTGAATGTAATGCCTTATGTGATCTTGGTGCAAGTATTTCTGTTATGCCTAAAAAGATTTATGATATGCTTGACTTGCCACCATTGAAGAATTGTTATTTGGATGTTAATCTTGCTGATAATGTTAAAAAGAAACCTTTGGGGAGGATTGATAATGTGCATATTACGGTTAACAATAACCTTGTCCCCGTTGATTTTGTTGTCTTGGATATCGAATGCAATGCATCTTGTCCAATTGTGTTGGGAAGACCTTTTCTTCGAACTGTTGGTGCTGTTATTGATATGAGGGAAGGTAATATTAAATATCAATTTCCTCTCAAGAAAGGTATGGAACACTTCCCTAGAAAGAGAATGAAGTTGCCTTTTGATTCTATTATTAGAACAAGCTATGATGTTGATGCTTCTACTCTCGATGTTACTTGATTTGCACTTTCTGCGCCTAGCTGAAAGGCGTTAAAGAAAAGCGCTTATGGGAGACAACCCATGTTTTTACCTACAGCAATTTTTTGTTTTATTGAGTCTTGGAAGTTGTTTACTACTGTAGCAACCTCTCCTTATCATGTTTTTGTGCCAAGTAAAGTTTCTATGTCAAAGTTGATGTTATATTTGGGATCGCTGCACAGAAACAGCATTGCTGTCTGTCACGAATCTGGGCATAATTCTCTGTAGAAAATTCGAAAAATCTGCCAATTTACGAGCGTGATCCTCAGATATGTACGCAACTTTCATTAGTTTTGAGTTTTTCCATTTGAGCAAGTCTGGTGCCATTTATAAATTCGTCTTTACGGACTGTTCTGTTTTTGACAGATTCTGCCTTTTATTTCGCATTGCCTCTTTTGCTATGTTGGATTTATTTCTTTGATCCATTAATGTCCAGTAGCATTATGCAATGTCCAGAAGTGAAAAGAATGATTGTGTCACCTCTGAATGTGTGAATTATTAATGATGCACTAACCCTCTAATGAGTTTGCTTGAAGTTTGGTGTGAAGGAAGTTTTCAAGGGTCAAGAGAGGAGAATGATATACTAAGATCAAGAGGAGTGAAAGCTCTAAGCTTGGGGATGTCCCCGTGGTTCATCCCTGCATATTTTAAGAAGACTCAAGCGTCTAAGCTTGGGGATGCCCAAGGCATCCCCTTCTTCATCGACAACATCATCAGGTTCCTCCCCTGAAACTATATTTTTATTCAGTCACATCTGGTGTTCTTTACTTGGAGCGTCGGTTTGTTTTCGTTTTTGTTTTTGTTTGAATAAGATGGATCCTAGCATTCACTTTGTGGGAGAGAGACACGCTCCGCTGTTGCATATGGACACATGTGTCCTTAGGCTTTACTCATAATGTTCAAGGCGAAGTTTCTTCTTCGTTAATTTGTTATATGGTTGGAATTGGAAAATGCTACATGTAGTAATTCTAAAAATGTCTTGGATAATGTGATACTTGGCAATTGTTGTGCTCATGTTTAAGCTCTTGCATCATATGCTTTGCACCCATTAATGAAGAAATACATAGAGCTTGCTAAAATTTGGTTTGCATAATTGGTCTCTCTAAGGTCTAGATAATATCTAGTATTGAGTTTTGAACAACAAGGAAGACAGTGTAGAGTCTTATAATGTTTACAATATGTCTTTTATGTGAGTTTTGCTGCACTTGTTCATCCTTGAGTTTGCTTCAAATAACCTTGCTAGCCTAAACCTTGTATCGAGAGGGAATACTTCTCATGCATCCAAAATCCTTGAGCCAACCACTATGCCATTTGTGTCCACCATACCTACCTACTACATGGTATTTACCCGCCATTCCAAAGTAAATTGCTTGAGTGCTACCTTTAAAATTCCATCATTCACCTTTGCAATATATAGCTCATGGGACAAAATAGCCTTAAAAACTATCGTAGTATTGAATATGTACTTATGCACTTTATATTTTATTAAGTTGCTTGTTGTGCGATAACCATGTTTCTGGGGAACGCCATCAACTATTGTTGAATATCATGTGAGTTGCTATGCATGTCCGTCTTGTCTGAAGGTCTATCATTTTAGTGGTTGGAGCATGCAAAATTGTTAGAGAAGAACATTGGGCCGCTAACTAAAGCCATGAACCATGGTGGAAGTTTCAGTTTTGGACATATATCCTCAATCTCATATGAGAATAATAACTTTGCTACATGCTTATGCATTTAAGAGGAGTCCATTATCTGTTGTCCATGTTGTCCCGGTATGGATGTCTAAGTTGAGAATAATCAAAAGCGAGAAATCCGAAATGCGAGCATTCTCCTTAGACCTTTGTACAGGCGGCATGGAGGTACCCCTTTGTGACACTTGGTTGAAACATGGCATGCAAAGATCCGGTAGTCCAAGTTAAGTAGGACGAGGTGCGGGCACTATTAGTATACTATGCGTGAGGCTTGCAACTTGTAAGATATAATTTTCATAACTCATATGCTTTATTACTACCGTTGACAAAATTGTTTCATGTTTTCAAAATAAAAGCTCTAGCACAAATACAAGCAATCGATGCTTTCCTCTTTGAAGGACCATTCTTTTACTTTTATTGTTGAGTCAGTTTACCTATCTCCTTCCACCTTAAGAAGCAAACACTTGTGTGAACTGTGCATTGATTCCTACATACTTGCATATTGCACTTGTTATATTACTTTATGTTGACAATATCCATGAGATATACATGTTACAAGTTGAAAGCAACCGCTGAAACTTAATCTTCTTATGTGTTGCTTCAACACCTTTACTTTGATTTATTGCTTTACGAGTTAACTCTTATGCAAGACTTATTGATGCTTGTCTTGAAGTACTATTCATGAAAAGTCTTTGCTATATGATTCAGCTTGTTTACTCATGTCATTACCTTTGCTTTGATCGCTGCATTCATTACATATGTTTACAAATAGTATGATCAAGATTATGATGGCATGTCACTTCAGAAATTATCTTTGTTATCGTTTTACCTGCTCGGGACGAGCAGAGCTAAGCTTGGGGATGCTGATACGTCTCCAACGTATCGATAATTTCTTATGTTCCATGCTACTTTATTGATGATACCTACATGTTTTATGCACATTATATGTCATATTTATGCATTTTCCGGAACTAACCTATTAACAAGATGCCGAAGAGCCAGTTGTCTACTGCTTTTGGTTTCAGAAATCCTAGTAAAGAAATATTCTCGGAATTGGACGAAACTTTCGCCCAGGGTCCTATTTTTGCACGAAGCTTCCGTAAGACCGAAGACCTAACGAAGTGGGGCCACGAGGCAGCAGGGGGCCGGCGCGGCCTAGGTCTTGGCCGCGCGGCCCTGCCCCCTGGGCCCCTCGTGTGGCCCCTCGCGTTGACCTTCCGCCTACTTAAAGCTCCCGTCGCGAAACCCCCCGAGAGCCACGATACGGAAAACTACAGAGACGCCGCCGCCGCGAATCCCATCTCGGGGGATTCTGAGATCGCCTCCGGCACCCGGAGAGGGGATTCATCTCCCGGAGGACTCTTCATCGCCATGATCGCCTCCGGAGTGATGAGTGAGTAGTTCACCCCTGGACCATGGGTCCATAGCAGTAGCTAGATGGTCGTCTTCTCCTTGTTGTGCTTCATTGTTAGATCTTGTGAGCTGCCTAACATGATCAAGATCATCTATATGTAATTCTATATGTTGTGTTTGTCGGGATCCGATGGATAGAGAGTACTATGATTATGGTGATTATCAATCTATTGTTCATGTGTTGTTTATGATCTTGCATGCTCTCCGTTATTAGTAGAGGCTCTGGCCAAGTTTTTACTCTTAACTCCAAGAGGGAGTAATTATGCTCGATAGTGGGTTCATGCCTTCATTGATACCTGGGACAGTGACAGAAAGTTCTAAGGTTGTGATGTGTGTTGCCACTAGGGATAAAACATTGATGCTATGTCTAAGGATGTAGTTATTGATTACATTACGCACAATACTTAATGCAATTGTCTGTTGCTTTGCAACTTAATACTGGAGGGGTTCGGACGATAACCTGAAGGTGGACTTTTTAGGCATAGATGCAGTTGGATGGCGGTCTATGTTCTTTGTCGTAATGCCCGGATTAAATCTCACTATATTTACCATGTCATGTATATGCATTGTTATGCCTTTCTCTATTTGTCAATTGCCCGACTGTAATTTGTTCACCCAACATGCTTTTATCTTATGGGAGAGACACCTCTAGTGAACTGTGGACCCCGGTCCTATTCTTTCTATAGCATACAATCTACTTGTTTTACTGTTTTCTTTGCAAACATCTTCCACTCGATACGTTTAATCCTTTGTTACAGCAAGCCGGTGAGATTGACAACCTCACTGTTTCGTTGGGGCAAAGTACTTTGGTTGTGTTGTGCAGGTCCCACGTTGGCGCCGGAATCCCTGGTGTTGCGCCGCATCACATTTCGCGACCATCAACCTTCAACGTGCTTCTTGGCTCCTACTGGTTCGATTAAACCTTGGTTTCATACTGAGGGAAAACTTGCCACTGTGCGCATCATACCTTCCTCTTGGGGTTCCCAACGGACGTGTACATCTACGCGCATCACCTTGCAATTTGCATCGGCGCGCGACCAGGAGGCTTTGCGGGCCGTCGCTCTGAGGGACTGGGGCCAGCCGCAGCCCTAGTTGTTCCCGGCTCTACGGTGTTGACCATCGCCGCCGGTGTTTCTGACGTCAATAATCCATTTCGGGTTATCATCCGAACCCCTCCAGTATTAAGTTGTAAACAACAGATAATTGCATTAAGTATGGTGCGTAATGTAATCAACACAAATATCCTTAGACAAAGCATCAATGTTTTATCCCTAGTAGCAACAGCACATCCACAACCTTAGAACTTTCTGTCACTGTCCCAGATTCAATGGAGGCATGAACCCACTATCGAGCATAAATACCCCTCTTGGAGTTACAAGTATCAACTTGGCCAGAGCCTCTACTAGCAACGGAGAGCATGCAAGAACATAAAAAACACATATATGATAGATTGATAATCAACTTAACATAGTATTCTAGATTCATCGGATCCCACCAAACACAACATGTAGCATTACAAATAGATGATCTTGATCATGTTAGGCAGCTCACAAGATCTATAACAATGATAGCACAAGCGGAGAAGCCAACCATCTAGCTACTGCTATGGACCCATAGTCCAAGGATGAACTACTCACGCATCAATCCGGAGGCGGGCATGATGATGTAGAGCCCCTCCGGTGATGATTCCCCTCTCCGGCAGGGTGCCGGAGGCGATCTCCTGAATCCCCCGAGATGGGATTCGCGACGGCGGCGTCTCTGGAAGGTTTTCCATATCGTGGCTCTCGTAGGGGTATTCGCGCGAAGGCTATATGTAGGCGGAAGGGTAGGTCGGGCGACGCGGGGGGCCCCACCACAGGCCGCGGCCAGGGCTCGGAACGCGCGCCTATGGTCGCCACCCGTGGCCCCACCGTTATCCCTTCGGTCTTCCGAAGCTTCGTGGAAAAATAGGACCCCGGGCGTTGATTTCGTCCAATTCCGAGAATATTTCCTTACTACGATTTCGAAACCAAAAACAGAAAACAAGAATGGCACTTCGGCATCTTGTTAATAGGTTAGTGCCGGAAAATGTATAATAATGCTGTAAAGTATGTATAAAACATTCAAGTATTGTCATAAAAGTAGCATGTAACATAAGAAATTATAGATACGTTTGAGACGTATCAAACATCCCCAAGCTTAGTTCCTACTCGTCCTCGAGTAGGTAAACGATAACACAAATAATTTCTGAAGTGACATGCTACCAACATAATCTTGATCAACATTATTGTAAAGCATATGAGATGAATGGAGTGATCTGAACAAAAGATTGCTAACAAAGATAATGACTAAACAAATGAATCATATAGCAAAACTTTTCATGAATAGTACTTTCAAGACAAGTATCAACAAGACTTGCATAAGAGCTAACTCATAAGCAATAAATTCAAAGTAGAATGCATTGAAGCAACACAAAGGATGATTAAGTTTCAGCAATTGCTTTCAACTTGTAACATGTATATCTCATGGATATTTGTCAACATAGAGTAATATAACAAGTGCAATAAGTAAACATGTAAGAATCAATGCACACAGTTAACACAAGTGTTTGCTTCTAAGATAGAAAGAAGTGGGTAAACTGACTCAACATAAAGTAAAAGAATGGCCCTTCGCAGAGGGAAGCATGGATTACTATTTTTGTGCTAGAGCTTTTGTTTTGAAAACATAGAAACAATTTTGTCAACGGTAGTAATAATTCATATGTGCTATGCATAATACTTCCTACAAGTTGCATGTCTCATGCATAGAGTACTAATAGTGCTCGCACCTTGTCCTAATCAGCTCGGAAACACGGATTATCATCACATGACATATGTTTCAACCAAGTGTCACAAAGGGGTACCTCTATGCCGCCTGTACAAATGTCTAAGGAGAAAGCACGCATTGGATTTCTCGCTTTTGATTATTCTCAACTTAGACATCCATACCGGGACAACATAGACAACAGATAATGGACTCCTCTTTTAATGCTTAAGCATTCAACAACAATTAATATTCTCATAAGAGATTGAGGTTGTATGTCCAAACTGAAACTTCCACCATGATACATGGCTTTAGTTAGCGGCCCAATGTTCTTCTCTAACATATGCATACTCAAACCATTTGATCATGAAATCGCACTTACTTCAGACAAGACGAACATGCATAGCATCTCACATGATATCCAACAAAGGTAAAGTTGATGGCGTCCCCAGAAACATGGTTACCGCTCAACAAGCAACTTATAAGAATTAAAACACATAACTACATATTCATTACCACAATAGTTTTTAAGCTATTTGTCCCATGAGCTATATATTGCAAAGATAAAGGAATGAAATTTTAAAGGTAGCACTCAAGTAATTTACTTTGGAATGGCAGAAAAATACCACATAGTAGGTAGATATGGTGGACACAAATGGCATGGGTTTTGGCTCAAGGTGTTTGGATGCACGAGAAGCATTTCCTCTCAGTACAAGGTTTGGGCTAGCAAGGTTATTTGAAGCAAACACAAGTATGAACAGGTACAGCAAAACTTACACAAGAACATATTGCAAGCATTATAAGGCTCTACACTGTCTTCCTTGTTGTTCAAACACTTTACCCGAAAATATCTAGACTTAGAGAGACCAATCATGCAAACCAAATTAAACAAGATCTACGGTAGTTCTTCATTAATAGATTAAACTACATGATGCAAGAGCTTAAACATGATCTATGAGAGCTCAAACAATTGCCAAGTTATTCCAAACCATATGCAGCATTTTCTGATTCCAACCAAATAGCAATTTAACGAAGCAATTTCAGCCTTCGCCATGAACATTAAAGCACAATTAAGAACACAAGTGTTCCATATGAAAAAGCGGAGCGTAATATCTCCAATATAAGAATGGTGGGATCCAACTTTATTCAAACCAAAACGAAAATAAAAGCAAACCGACGCTCCAAGTAAAGAACATAAGATGTGATGGAATAAAAATATAGTTTCACTAGAAGTGACCTGATAATTGTCGATGAAGAAGGGGATGCCTTGGGCATCCCCAAGCTTAGATGCTTGAGTCTTCTTAAAATATGCAGGGATGAACCACCGGGGCATCCCCAAGCTTAGACCTTTCACTCTTCTTGATCATAGTATATCATCCTCTTCTCTTGACCCTTGAAAACTTCCTCCACACCAAACTTCAAGCAAACTCATTAGAGGGTTAGTGCATAATCAAAAATTCACATATTCAGAGGTGACACAATCATTCTTAACACTTCTGGACATTGCACAAAGCTTCTGAAAGTTAATGGAACAAAGAAACTCATTCAACATAGCAAAAGCGGCAATGCGAAATAAAAGGCAGAATCTGTCAAAAACAGAACAGTCCGTAAAGACGAATCTGGCAGGGGCACTTAACTTGCTCAAATGGAAAAACTCAAAACTAATGAAAGTTGAGTACATATATGAGGATCACGCTCGTAAATTTGCAGATTTTTTTGATTTTTTTACAGAGAGCTCTGCGAGAATTCGTGACAGACAGCAATGCTGTTTCTGCGCAGCGATCCAAATCTAGCATCAACTTTAGCATAGAAACTTTACTTGGCACAAAAACATGATAAGGAGAGGTTGCTACAGTAGTAAACAACTTCCAAGACTCAACAATACAGTAAATAAAATGAAACATGGGTTATCTCCCAAGAAGTGCTTTTCTTTAACGCCTTCAGCTAGGCGCAGAAAGTGCAAATCAAGTAACATCAAGAGAAGAAGCATCAACATCATAACTTGTTCTAATAATAGAATCAAAAGGCAACTTCATTCTCTTTCTAGGGAAGTGTTCCATACCTTTCTTGAGAGGAAATTGATATTTAATATTACCTTCCCTCATATCAATAACAGCACCAACGGTTCGAAGAAAAGGTCTTCCCAACACAATAGGACAAGATGCATTGCATTCGATATCCAAGACAACAAAATCAACGGGGACAAGGTTATTGTTAACCGTAATGCGAACATTATCAATCCTCCCAAAGGTTTCTTTTTAACATTATCGGCAAGATTAACATCCAAATAACAATTCTTTAATGGTGGCAAGTCAAGCATATCATAAATTTTCTTAGGCATAACAGAAATACTTGCACCAAGATCACATAAAGCATTACATTCAAAATCATTGAATTTCATCTTAATGATGGGCTCCCAACCATCTTCTAACTTCCTAGGAATAGAAGCTTCAAGTTTTAATTTCTCTTCCCTAGCTTTAATGAGAGCATTTGTAATATGTTTTGTAAAGGCTAAATTTATAGCACTAGCATTAGGACTTCTAGCAAGTTTTTGTAAGAACTTTATAACTTCAGTAATATGACAATCATCAAAATCTAAACCATTATGTTCTACAGCAATGGAATCATTGTCACCAATATTTTGAAAAATTTCAGCAGTTTTATCACAAGCAGTTTCAGCAGTTTCAGGCAATTTTCGCAGTTTTGTACTAGGAGTAGAAACATTGCCAACACAAATTATTTTACCATTAATAGTAGGAGGTGTAGCAACATGTGAAGAATCAACATTACTAGTGGTGGTAATAGTCCAAACTTTAGCTACATTATTCTCTTTAGCAAATTTTTCTTTTTCTTCTCTATCCCACCTAGCATGCAATTCAGCCAACATTCTAATATTATCATTAATTCGAACTTGGATGGCATTTGTTTTAGCAAACCTAGCATCTTTAACTTCCTCAGGCATAACTTTCAATTTTAAAAGATCAACATCAAGAGCAAGACTATCAACCTTAGAAGCAAGAACATCAATTTTACCAAGCTTTTCTTCAACAGTTTTATTGAAAGCAGTTTGTGTACTAATAAATTATTTAAGCATCACTTCAAGACCAGAGGGTACACTCTTATTATTGTTGTAAGAATTACCATAAGAATTACCATAACCATTACCATTATTAGGAGGATATGGCCTATAGTTGTAGTTACCATAATTATTCCTATAAGCATTGTTGTTAAAATTATTACTCTTTATGAAATTCACATCAACATTTTCTTCTTGAGCAACCAATGAAGCTAAAGGAACATTATTAGGATCAATATGAGATCTACCATTTGCAAGCATAGACATAATAGCATCAATCTTATCACCCAAAGAAGAGGTTTCTTCAACAGAATTTACCTTCTTACCTTGAGGAGTTCTTTCAGTGTGCCATTCAGAGTAATTGATCATCATATCATCAAGTAGTTTAGTTGCGGCGCCCAAGGTGATGGACATAAAAGTACCTCCAGCAGCTGAATCCAATAGGTTCCTCGAGGAAAAATTCAATCCTGCATAAAAGGTTTGGATGATCATCCAAGTAGTCAGTCCATGGGTTGGGCAATTCTTTACCAAAGATTTCATTCTCTCCCATGCTTGAGCAACATGTTCATTATCAAATTGTTTAAAGTTCATAATGCTACTTCTCAAAGATATAATCTTAGCAGGAGGATAATATTTACTAATAAAAGCATCTTTACATTTAGTCCATGAATCAATACTATTCTTAGGCAAAGAAAGCAACCAATCTTTAGCTCTTCCTCTTAATGAGAAAGGAAACAATTTCAGTTTTATAATATCACCATCTATATCCTTATACTTTTGCATTTCACAAAGTTCAACAAAATTATTAAGATGGGCAGCAGCATCATCAGTACTAACACCAGAAAATTGCTCTCTCATAACAAGATTCAGTAAAGCAGGTTTAATTTCATAGAATTCTGCTGTAGTAGCAGGTGGAGCAATAGGAGTACATATAAAATCATTATTATTTGTGCTAGTGAAATCACACAACTTAGTATTTTCAGGAGTACCCATTATAACAGTAATAAAGTAAACTAGGCAAATAGAATAAAGACAAGTAACTAATTTTTTTGTGTTTTGATATAGAGCTAGTAAATAAGACAGAAAGTAAAGTAACTATTTTTTGTCTTTTTAATATGTAACAAACAAGACAGTAAATAAAATAAAGTAAAGCAAGACAAAAACAAAGTAAAGAGATTGGAAGTGGAGACTCCCCTTGCAGCGTGTCTTGATCTCCCAACGGCGCCAAAAAGTCTTGGGGCGTGTAGTCGACACGTCCGTTGGGAACCCCAAGAGGAAGGTGTGATGCGCACAGCAGCAAGTTTTCCCTCGGTAAGAAACCAAGGTTATCGAACCAGTAGGAGCCAAGAAGCACGTGAAGGTTGTTGGTGGAGGAATGTAGTGCGGCGCAACACCAGTGAAACCGGCGCCAACGTGGAACCTGCACAACACAATCAAAGTACTTTGCCCCAACGTAACAGTGAGGTTGTCAATCTCACCGGCTTGCTAAAAACAAAGGATTAAGCGTATCGAGTGGAAGATGGTGTTTGTTTGCAAAGAACAATAAAGAACAATAATTGCAGTAGAATGTATTCAGATGTAAAAGAATGGACCGGGGTCCACAGTTCACTAGTGGTGTCTCTCCAATAAGATAACTAACATGTTGGGTGAACAAATTACAGGTGGGCAATTGACAAATCAAGATTCAATACATATCAACGATGATTACTATGTGATTTAATCAGGGCATTACGACAAAGTACATAGACCGCTATCCAACATGCATCTATGCCTAAATAATCCACCTTCGGGTTATCATCCGCACCCCTTCCAGTATTAAGTTGTAAACAACAGATAATTGCATTAAGTATGGTGCGTAATGTAATCAACACAAATATCCTTAGACAAAGCATCAATGTTTTATCCCTACTAGCAACAGCACATCCACAACCTTACACTACAAGAGATGGGGGATTTGTTGACGAAAACCCTGGTGACAAAAATGCATACCGTCATGGATGTGTCCTTATAGGTGACGAATTCATCTTTCGTCAAGCATTTAAGGTAATGCTTGACGGTATGATTTTTCGTCAACAAAAAATCGTCACCCATTACCCAAGCGGGAAGGGCTTCCATCGTGTCTGTTAATAGGTGACGAAATCAAAGATCGTGGTGTATGTAAACCGTGATTTGCATATACAACGGACCCACATAGCAGGTCAATAATACTAAGTTACTTTATTAAATGTTATTAGTTTTATATATCATGCGTGACCCACTTGTCAGGAACATATTTAATTAAGTAAAAATTGTGGTTTGGAAGAATCGAACCAGGGCTTTGGCGTGACCGACGCGGAGTGTTACCGCTAAGGTAGATATAGAATTTTTATCTTGATCCGTAACTAGTCTATTCTACATATTTATTTCAATGGTGTGATCTAGATGTTACGACATAATAATTTCCTTATTAATATTTATGTCGGCCGAGGGTGCCTCGTTTAAGTCGCGCCGCTAGCAGACACGGCCTATATAGGTGATCTTGCTAACAGTCGAATCGACTAGGGTTCTCGTCGAGGTGAGAAGAAATCCGTGAAGGCTCCATTGTGGTGGCGGCGAGACGCATCATCGGTGAGTTCTCCTGATTGTTCGTTAGGTCTAGATTTTTTAATCAGTTGTCAAGATCTGTTCTGAAGAACGTTGGCATGTTCTTAACTGAATTGTAGGCAATGGATCGAAGTTGGATAACTGATGGCACCAAGAAGTTCACAACAAAGTACATGGCAGGTGTTAGGGATTTCATCAAGTTTGCGCGAGAACACTTGGACAATACAGATGAACCAATCTTGTGCCCTTGCAAGGACTGCCTAAATCTGATACGTCAGGATATAAAAACAGTCGAGGATCACTGCAATTGTTCAGGTATGTCCATGACGTATACAAGATGGACTAGACATGGGGAAGGTTTTAGTGATGACGAAGGGCGGGATAGAAACGATGATGGTGCGTATGATAGTGACAACGATGTCTACGGGTGCTTCTATTCTTGTAGACAGTTGGGCCTCCAAGTGCAGAGGTTTGTAGAACAGCAGCAAGTTTCCCTTAAGTGGATTACCCAAGGTTTATCGAACTCAGGGAGGAAGAGGTCAAAGATATCCCTCTCAAGCAACCCTGCAATCACAAAGCAAGAAGTCTCTTGTGTCCCCAACACACCAAATACACTTGTCAGGTGTATAGGTGCACTAGTTCGGCGAAGAGATAGTGAAATACAAGTAATATGGATGTATATGAGTGGTAATAGCAATCTGAATAAAATATGGCAGCGAGTAAACATGCAATGGAACAGTAAATAAACGGTGTTTTCAGTATTGGAACAAGGCCTAGGGATCATACTTTCACTAGTGGACACTCTCAACATTGATCGCATAATAAATACTTCTTCTCATATGCGCTACATACACTCTTGTTTGATAATGAACATCATTGCGTAGGATTACACGAACCCTCAATGCCGGAGTTAACAAGCTCCACAATTCCATGTTCATATTTAAGTAACCTTAGAGCATAATAGATCATTGCAAAATAAACCAAGAACTAACATAGTGCACACGCTGTCCATATTACACTATGAAGGAGGAATAGATCACATCAATACTATCATAATGATAATTAACTCCACAATCTACAAGAGATCGTGATCATAGCCTACGACAAGAACCACAGGGTGCACGCACTAATCACCTTTACACCAAGTAGGAGGAATAGAACTACTTTAATAACATCACATGAGTAGCACACAACTAGTAGCGATACAAAGCTCATCATATGGATCTCAATCATGTAAAGCAGCTCATGAGATCATTGTATTGAAGTACAGAGAGAGAGATTAACCACATAGCTACGGTAGAGCCCTCAGCCCCAGGGGAGAACTACTCCCTCCTCATCATGGGAACAGCGATGGCGGTGAAGATGGCGGTGGAGACGGCTTCCGGTAAGCAATTCCCCGTCCGGCGGCGTGCCGGAACAGAGACTTCTGTCCCCCGAATCTTGATTTCGCGATGGCGGCGGCTCGGAAGGTTTTCTCCGTATCGTGGGTCTCCGTAAGGGTTTCGATGCAGGGGCTTTATATAGAAGAGGAGGCGGCGCAGGGGGTCGAAGGGGCGACCACACCATAGGGTGGCGCGGGCCCGCCCCAGCCGCGCCACCATGTCATCGGGGCCCACAGGGCCCCCCTCTGGCGCTCTCGGGTGTTCTGGATGCTTCCGGCAAAATAGGAACCTGGGCGTTGATTTCGTCCAATTCCGAGAATATTTAGTTACTAGGATTTCTGAAACCAAAACAGCAGAAAATAGGAACGGCACTTCGCATCTTGTTAATAGGTTAGTTCCAGAAAATGCATAAATATGACATATAATGTGTATAAAACATGTAGATATCATCAATAAAGTAGCATGGAACATAAGAAATTATCGATACGTTGGAGACGTATCAGCATCCCCAAGCTTAGCTCGTCCCGAGCAGGTAAAACGATAACAAAGATAATTTCTTAAGTGACATGCCATCATAAACTTGATCATATTGTAAACATATGTAATGAATGCAGCGATCAAAACAATGGTAATGACATGAGTAAACAATGAATCATAAAGCAAAGACTTTTCATGAATAGTACTTGAAGACAAGCATCAATAAGTCTTGCATAAGAGTTAACTCATAAAGCAATAAATCAAAGTAAAGGCGTTGAAGCAACACAAAGGAAGATTAAGTTTCAGCGGTTGCTTTCAACTTATAACATGTATATCTCATGGATATTGTCAACATAGAGTAATATAACAAGTGCAATATGCAAGTATGTAGGAATCAATGCACAGTTCACACAAGTGTTTGCTTCTTGAGGTGGAGAAAGATAGGTGAACTGACTCAACAATAAAAGTAAAAGAAAGGTCCTTCAAAGAGGAAAGCATCGATTGCTATATTTGTGCTAGAGCTTTGGTTTTGAAAACATAAAGAGAGCATAAAAGTAAAATTTTGAGAGGTGTTTGTTGTTGTCAACGAATGGTAGTGGGCACTCTAACCCCCTTGCCACAAACCTTCAAAGAGCGGCTCCCATTTTATTTTATTTTTGGGTGGCACTCCTTCCAACCTTTCTTTCACAAACCATGGCTAACCGAATCCTCGGGTGCCTGCCAACAATCTCATACCATGAAGGAGTGCCTTTTTATTTTAGTTTTATTATGATGACACTCCTCCCCACCTTTGCTTTCTCAAGCCATGGCTAACCGAATCCTTCGGGTGCCGTCCAACAATCACATACCATGGAGGAGTGTCTATTTTTGTTAATTAATTTGGGACTAGGAATCCCATTGCCAGCTCTTTTTGCAAAGTTATTGGATAAGCGGATGAAGCCACTAGTCCATTGGTGAAAGTTGCCCAACAAGATTGAAAGATAAACACCACATACTTCCTCATGAGCTATAAAACATTGACACAAATCAGAGGTGATAAATTTTGAATTGTTTAAAGGTAGCACTCAAGCAATTTACTTTGGAATGGCGGAGAAATACCATGTAGTAGGTAGGTATGGTGGACACAAATGACATAGTGGTTGGCTCAAGGATTTTGGATGCATGAGAAGTATTCCCTCTCGATACAAGGTTTAGGCTAGCAAGGTTATTTGAAGCAAACTCAAGGATGAACGGTGCAGCAAAACTCACATAAAAGACATATTGTAAACATTATAAGACTCTACACCGTCTTCCTTGTTGTTCAAAACTCAATACTAGAAATTATCTAGACCTTAGAGAGACCAATTATGCAAACCAAATTTTAGCAAGCTCTATGTATTTCTTCATTAATGAGTACAAAGT
Source organism: Lolium multiflorum (assembly GCA_030979885.1). Lineage (NCBI taxonomy): Eukaryota > Viridiplantae > Streptophyta > Magnoliopsida > Poales > Poaceae > Lolium > Lolium multiflorum. The sequence continues at coordinate 328,376,545 of CM061750.1, read as the reverse complement.
ATATGATGCAAGAGCTTAAACATGAGCACAACAATTTCCAAGTATCACATTATCCAAGACATTTTAACAATTACTACATGTAGCATTTTCCAATTCCAACCATATAACAATTTAACGAAGAGGAAACTTCGCCATGAATATTATGAGCTAAGAACACATGTGTTCATTCGAACCGGAGCGTGTCTCTCTCCCACACAAGGATGAACTTATTCAGAGAACTAAGATAACAAAACAAAAACAAAAAAAAAAGCACACAGACGCTCCAAGTAAAGAACATAAGATGTGACCGAATAAAAATATAGTTTCACTAGAAGAAACCTGATAAGTTGTCGATGAAGAAGGGGATGCCTTGGGCATCCCCAAGCTTAGATGCTTGAGTCTTCTTAAAATATGCAGGGATGAACCACCGGGGCATCCCCAAGCTTAGACCTTTCACTCTTCTCGATCACATTATATCACCCTCTTCTATTGACCCTTGAAAACTTCCTTCACACCAAACTTCAAGCAAACTCATTAGAGGGTTAGTGCATAATCAAAAATTCACATGTTCAGAGGTGACACAATCATTCTTAACACTTCTGGACATTGCACAAAACTTCTGAAAGTTAATGGAACAAAGAAACTCATTCAACTAAACAAAAGCGGCAATGCGAAATAAAAGGCAGAATCTGTCAAAAACAGAACAGTCCGTAAAGACGAATTTAAAGCTGGCACCAGACTTGCTCAAATGGAAAAACTCAAAACTAATGAAAGTTGCGTACATATCTGAGGATCACGCTCGTAAATTGGCAGATTTTTTCGAATTTTCTACAGAGAACTGTGCCCAGATTCGTGACAGACAGCAATGCTGTTTCTGCGCAGCGATCCCAAATATAACATCAACTTTAACATAGAAACTTTACTTGGCACAAAAACATGATAAGGAGAGGTTGCTACAGTAGTAAACAACTTCCAAGACTCAACAAAACAAAAATTGCTGTAGTAAAATAAACACATGGGTTATCTCCCAAGAAGTTCTTTCTTTATCGCCATTAAGATGGGCTCAGCAGTTTTAATGATGCACTCGCAAGAAATAGAAGTTGAAGCAAAAGAGAGCATCAAGAGGCAAATTCAAAACACATTTAAGTCTAACATGCTTCCTATGCATAGGAATCTTGTAAATAAACAAGTTCATGAAGAGCAAAGTAACAAGCATAGGAAGATAAAACAAGTATAGCTTCAAAAATTTCAGCACATAGAGAGGCATTTTAGTAACATGAAAATTTCTACAACCATATTTTCCTCTCTCATAATAACTTTCAGTAGCATCATGAGCAAACTCAACAATATAACTATCACATAAAGCATTCTTATCATGAGTCTCATGCATAAAATAATTACTACTCCCAACATAAGCATAGTCATTCTTATTAATTGTAGTGGGAGCAAATTCAACAAAGTAGCTATCAAATATAGGAGGTATATTGTAATCATAATCAAATTTATCCTCCATAACAGGTGGTAACAAAAGACTACTATCATTATAATCATCATAAATGGGAGGAAAAGTATCATCAAAGTAAATTTTCTCCTCAATGCTTGGGGGACTAAAAATATCATGCTCATCAAAGCCAGCTTCCCCAAGCTTAGAATTTTCCATAGCATTAGCAACAATGGTGTTCAAAGCATTCATAGTAATAACATTCCCATTAGCATGCATATAAAGTTCCATGGGTTTCTTAATTCTTTCTTCAAACACATCATGTCCTAATTCAAGATAAAGTTCATAAAGATCTCTCATATTTTTGTTGTTTTCCATTATGCCTAACTAGTGTAAACAAGAAACCAAATGTCGCAATTGCAGAGTCTAAAGGAAATAGCTTCGAGCACACACACAATGGCGCAGAAAAGTACTGTTACCTGGAACCGGAGTGTGAGTACCTTTTACCTTTCCTCCCCGGCAACGGCGCCAGAAAAGTGCTTGATGTCTACGGGTGCTTCTATTCTTGTAGACAGTGTTGGGCCTCCAAGTGCAGAGGTTTGTAGAACAACAGCAAGTTTCCCTTAAGTGGATTACCCAAGGTTTATCGAACTCAGGGAGGAAGAGGTCAAAGATATCCCTCTCAAGCAACCCTGTAATCACAAAGCAAGAAGTCTCTTGTGTCCCCAACACACCAAATACACTTGTCAGGTGTATAGGTGCACTAGTTCGGCGAAGAGATAGTGAAATACAAGTAATATGGATGTATATGAGTGGTAATAGCAATCTGAATAAAATATGGCAGCGAGTAAACATGCAACAGAACAGTAAATAAACGGTGTTTTCAGTATTGGAAACAAGGCCTAGGGATCATACTTTCACTAGTGGACACTCTCAACATTGATCGCATAATAAATACTTCTTCTCATATGCGCTACATACACTCTTGTTTGATAATGAACATCATTGCGTAGGATTACACGAACCCTCAATGCCGGAGTTAACAAGCTCCACAATTCCATGTTCATATTTAAGTAACCTTAGAGCATAATAGATCATTGCAAAATAAACCAAGAACTAACATAGTACACACGCTGTCCATATTACACTATGAAGGAGGAATAGATCACATCAATACTATCATAATGATAATTAACTCCACAATCTACAAGAGATCGTGATCATAGCCTACGACAAGAACCACAGGGTGCACGCACTAATCACCTTTACACCAAGTAGGAGGAATAGAACTACTTTAATAACATCACATGAGTAGCACACAACTAGTAGCGATACAAAGCTCATCATATGGATCTCAATCATGTAAAGCAGCTCATGAGATCATTGTATTGAAGTACGAGAGAGAGATTAACCACATAGCTACGGTAGAGCCCTCAGCCCAGGGGAGAACTACTCCCTCCTCATCATGGGAACAGCGATGGCGGTGAAGATGGCGGTGGAGACGGCTTCGGGGCAATTTCCCGGCGGCGTGCGAACAGAGACTTGTCCCCGAATCTTGATTTCGATGGCGGCGGCTCGGAAGGTTTTCTCCGTATCGTGGGTCTCCGTAAGGGTTTCGATGCAGGGGCTTTATATAGGCGAAGAGGCGGCGCGGGGGGTCGAAGGGGCGACCACACCATAGGGTGCGCGGGCCCAGCCTGGCCGCCACCATGTCATCTGGGCCCACAGGGCTCTGGCGGCTCTCGGGTGTTCTGGATGCGGGCAAAATAGGAACCTGGGCGTTGATTTCGTCCAATTCCGAGAATATTTCGTTACTAGGATTTCTGAAACCAAAAACAGCAGAAAATAGGAACTGGCACTGCATCTTGTTAATAGGTTAGTTCCAAAATGCATAAATAACATATAATGTGTATAAAACATGTAGATATGATGACGAAGGGCGGGATAGAAACGATGATGGTGCGTATGATAGTGACAACGATGAAGAGGAAGACAATGGTGATTGTTATGTTGATGATTCGTCTAGTATGATCGATGAACTGCAGAAGTCTGGAAATAAAGGTCCTGACCTGCCAAATATGTATGCTAATCTAATTGAGTCAGCGAAAAAAGAACTTCATAAGGGATGCACCACTTTCACTAGGTTGTCGTTCATTATTAAGCTCCTTCATGTCAAATCATACAGCCGGATAACAAACAGAGGATTTGATCTCTTACTTCAGCTTTTACGTACAGCTTTGCCAGATGTGGACTTTCCCAAATCATATGCTGATGCTAAGAGTGTTCTTTCTGATGTTGGGCTTGGTTATGAGACAATTCATGCATGCAAGTTTGATTGTTCTTTATTTTGGGGAGATCACAAGGACGATACGCACTGCCATGTTTGTGGATTATCAAGATATAGAGACCCTACTGGAAAAAAGAAAATCCCTCACAAGGTGTTAAGGTACTTTCCTATAATTAAAAGGTTGCAGAGACTATTTGTTAAAAAGGAAATGTCGACACATACTAGATGGCACAAAGAGAAGAGGGTTGTTGAGCCCAATGTACTGAGGCACCCTGCTGATGGTGAGGCATGGAAGCACTTTGATGGCAAGTTTGATTGGTTTGCTAAAGATCCTCGTAACATAAGACTAGGTTTTGCCACAGACGGCTTCAGTCCCTTTGGAAGTATGAGTAATCCTTACAGTATGTGGCCTGTTTTTGTGATTCCTTACAACTTCCCACCATGGATGTGCATGGATCAATCGAATTACATGATGGCATTGCTAATCCCCGGAAAGTATTCCCCAGGGAAAGATTTTCATGTATTTATGCAGCCACTGATAAAAGATATGATGCAGCTATGGAGTGGTGTGCAGACATTTGATGCATGCACAGATGAATATTTCCCATTGCATGCTGCGTTTCTTTGGTCTATTCATGATTATCCTGGATATGCCACTATGTCAGGCCGAAGCACAAGAGGATTTCATGCGTGTGTGCATTGCGATGAGAATCCTTGCGCTGAATCTTTGAAAAACAAAATTGGATATATTGGGCATCGGCGATTTCTTGATAAAAATCACCCATACAGGAGAAGCAGACTTTTCAATGGTAAAGCTGAGACTAGAGATCCACCAAGGAAGTACACACCCAAAGAGGTAGCTGGGAAGGTAGAAAGGGTTAAGGATTTTGAACATGGGAAAAATCCAATAAGTAGAAAGCGGAAGCGTGCAACTGTACCCGGTGAACCAACATGGCACCTGAAAGTCAGCTTACATCATCTACCGTACTGGCCAGAACTTAAGATAGCTCACAACTTAGATGTGATGCATATTGAGAAGAACATATGTGACAATATTGTTGGTACACTACTTGAACTTGAGGGCAGGAATAAGGACACTGTTAGTGCTAGAATTGATTTGAAGAAATTCAAAATCTGGGAGAAGTATTGGTTGAAGAAAATTGTGAAGGATGATGATGATGCAGCAGTAACTTATGCGAAGCCCCCTGCACCGTGGACGCTTTCGAAGGAACAGAAGAGACATTTGTGTAGGTATTTGGCAAACACTAGGTTCCCAGATGGTTATTGCGCAAACTGGGGAAGATGTGTGAATATTGATGGTTGTAAGGTTACCGGTATGAAGACGCATGATTGCCACATACTTCTGCAGCGAGTGTTGCCGGCTGGGCTCAAGGGAATTGCATCTAAGGAAATGTATGTGGCTATTGCAGAGCTAGGAAGATTTTTTAGGGAGCTGTGTGCCAAAACCCTGAAAGTTGATGTGCTGAATCGATTGAAGGTTGAAATTGTTGTGATCCTATGCAAACTTGAGAAGCTCTTCCCCCCAGCTTTTTTTGATGTAATGGTGCACTTAGCTATTCATCTTCCTGACGAGGCTCTTTTGAGGGGTCCTGTTCATTATGGTTGGATGTATCCAGTTGAGAGAAGATTAGGTTATCTAAAGTCTACGGTCCGTAACAAAGCAAGGCCAGAAGGTTCTATCGCAGAGGGCTACATTGTTGATGAGTGTTTGATTTTTTGCTCTAGATTTTTCAAGGATGGCACAGAAACAAGATTTAACAAAGATGATAGGAACCAAGACATACGGCGAAAACCTGATCGTGACGAGATGGAAGTATTTTCAGTTGGAGCTAAAGGTCTTGGGAAATCCATTTTGAAACATTTTGACAAGGAATTTGACAAAATGGTTTGGTATGTGCTGAACAACTGTGACGATGTAGAACGTTATATCAAGTAAGTAGTTAGCTTCACTTTAATAACTACTTCTCAATGTTGCAGACATAATTGTCCTGTATTTCATATGTGTTTTTTCTATGTTTCAGTGAATTCCGACAAGAATTGGGAGGTAGGGGTGTGCGTGACATCGAGGAGACGGTTCAGAGAGAGTTTGCAGGTTGGTTTGCAAACCATGTGAGACAGTTGGACAATGCATCAGAAGATTTGAAGTCTCTGGCTGCTGGGCCAGACCGGCGTGTAGTAGTATACGCTGGTTGCAACGTAAAGGGTGCGAGGTTTCGCACGCTTACTCGGGATAAAGACCTGAAGACTCAAAATTCGGGCGTAGCGACTAAGGGATCTTTTGGTGATGCAGATGAGACCGAGTACTATGGTGTTCTGCAAGAAGTTCTTGAACTGCAGTACGGGAGTAACAAGCACGGTGACAGGTCCGTGTACTTGTTTCGTTGCGACTGGTTCGACCTTGCGAGCAGGGGTTCCAAGATAAAAGATGATGGTTATTTTAAAAGCGTTAACACTTCTGTCCTATGGTTCAAGAATTCACCATTCATATTGGCCAGTCAAGCTGAAACATGCTTCTATTTGGAGGATACAAAGTTTGGTGATCCGTGGAAAGTGGTGCAGAAGTTCAGCCATAGACACGTGTACGACGTTCCAGAATTAGAAGATGGTAACGATGATGCATTTGTACGGAATGAAGACGCATACCAGGAGGATGAAGGTTCAGTCGACCATACATTTCATGATGTTGTCGACCTAGACGAGGAAGCAGAGGTGGAAGCAGAGGAGGATGATCATCGTGCTGATGAAGTTGTACGTATTCATGATGCTCGTACAATTCGTGAACTAGAGAATGGGGAAGATAGTCCCAATGTTGACATGGATATGAGCGAAGATGAACTACAGAATGAGGAAGAGAGTCTCATATTGGAAGAGAACATACATGATGACGAGGGAAAAAATTCAGAAGAAGATAGTGATGTTGATTGATAGAAACATGTAATGCATACAACTATATGTTTTGTTCCAAACATTTGAAATGTTCTTATTTAGATGTTTACGATCTCGAACTTGTCATTGAATTATCCAGAAGGGTTTAAGAGCAAATTAATATAAGCAAAAATATGGACAGATATAAGAAAGCCAACATGTCGGTAACATAACTTTGACAATGGTTTTAATTAATCGACACTTGACACGATTACAACCAGCAGCACGATATGACTAACTATTGTTTTAACACAAGCAAAATCGACAATCGCATAAAGAGTCTTACAACTTAATTTAAACCTAAAGGGGCTGCATAGTTGGACACACGGGCACCATGAATCACTGACTAGCTACTCCAGATCGATTTCAGGCACATGGGTAGCAAACAAGTAAACCCCTGCATTTCCCAGGTAAAGCAAGAACAACATCTTGTCACCCATCTGAAGGTGCTTTTCCTTGTCCATGAACTCCTTCCACCCACTGACGCAGAGACGACCATCGTCAGAAGAAATTGCGTAGGACGCACGCACCAAAGTACTGGGATGGCACACAATACTGATTGCACCATATTGTTCCATATCTTTAGGAACCAAACGGCTAGGGATTTTCTGTTCCAACAGTAGAGACATAGTTTAGTTAAACACTTGTACGTAATGTAGGTCGCAAAGTTAATGAAATGATATGATCTACTGCTTACCACGTGTTTGTTGTAATTTTCGTTGTTTGTCCAATTCAGAGTATGCAGCATTGGGACAACTAGTGCTCCTTGATCATAATCTCCAGCATTGTGGTACTCAACAAGGTAGTCCAAGTTGTCCACCTGAAGAATGACGGTATGCATCATCCTCCAATTTATCATTGTTCCATCAGTAGTACTGAGCGAGTCAACAATGTCACGCTTCGTACGGGACAACTGGTAGTAAGCTGCATAATTAAAATAACTGACATAAGATGGAATAATTAATATGATCAATCATTCTGTCCAAAGGTGGAAAATTACCTGGATGGATTAGTGGTTCAGTTCCAGTTATTACAAGAGTATCCTGACCAGATGAGTTAATTCTGAAAATTAACTCCATGCCAACCTTAAAATTGTACACTCTAGCAAATTCGTTCCAAAATCTTCCGTTGATATAGGTTCTGCCAGCTCTGTTGGTAACATTAACAACAAATGCATGGCCATCTTTGGTTCTAAGTGCAGCTTCAAAAGTTGTCCTGTCGGAGGTCTGGACACCATACTTCTGAAGGAAATACGGTCTATAGTAGCAAGGGATGACCTAAATTCAGTAGAGTTAATACAAAAGTAAGTTAACTATTCTCAGATCTCATTAATATATAGGGGAGGTACATTGTTGCGCAAGTAATACATCGTATGTATCTAGGACTTCTATCAGCACATATCTGAACTTCTATCAGCACATATCTGAACTTCTATCAGCACATATCTGAACTTCTATCAGCACATATCTGAACTTCTATCGGTATAGGACTGAACTACCGATACCTCTATCTCTAACAGCTACAACTATCGTAAAACTCATATGAACGTAAAAGTTATCACAACTATCCTAAAACTCAACCATAAATAAGCGGTTAATACATATGGTGAACAACAATTATTACACACATCTGAATAATAGTACTAAACTAGCAATAACTACTAGGATCACGTGTTAAACTTTGATGTGGCGGTGAATTAATAAAACATCTGAATGAATTTTAAACTTATAAGCGCATGTACCGTCTTCTCCTCAAAACCCTCTTGTAGTGTTTGCACGAAAAAACCTAACGTGACTCCCCCTCCGCCGCACATCCCCTTCTTGTCAAAGCAAACTGGACACTGGAAAAAATATGAAGAAAGATTACAAATCGGAAACAACGATCGATCGCGAGACGTACATTTTATTTACTTACTCCACTAGTAGGCGCCATCCTTGGTCTCGACGCGGAGCGAGAGTCTTACAAGTCTCGCCGGCGAGAGACGTGGCGAGCTGTGGCGGCGAGAGACGTGGCGAGATCTGGCGGCGGCTGAAGGAGGTCGTGATATGATGGCCAGTTATATCGTGGAGTAAATTTCGGTAGGTCAAGAGGAGGGCAAATGGGCGGTGCTGGGTTTTGACGTGACAACACGATCGAATGCGCAGGCCCCACTGGTCAGTTGGACTGCACGTCAGAAGTCAAGACCCGCGTCAATATTCTCGTCGTCTACGCGTCTCAATATTCGCACGGAGTAATTAATGGGGATGATTTTTATCCCCTTCCCCCTCCCCTACCGTCTCAATATTCGCACCGCTTCCTGGTTTCCCACTTCTCGTCGTCTCCGCTCCCTCACTGTCCTCGTCTCCCGCCGCCGCGTCGCCATGGACATGGATGAGCAGGAAGTGTACTACTGGTCCAGCACGCGCGCAGTCCACATCCACGACGGCCAGGAACTGGAAGTCGTCTACACCAACGACCCCTGGCAAGTGCGCCGCGTCCTCGACATGTACACGGAGTGGCTCAAGGAGGAGGAGCACAAGTTCGTGGGCCTCGACTTCGAGTACACCAACCATCGAGCCGAGGACGAGAAGAAGATCGCCGTGGTTCAACTCTGCATGCGTCGACATGTGCTGGTGTTCCACTACGCAGCGTAAGAACTAATCCCCTTTTTGAATCTTTCGATTGGGGTTTTTTAGTTTCCGCCGTTGTGTCTCTCTTCGACTCTCGTTAGACATTGTTCCCGAAAATCAGTACATTCCCGATCTAAATCTGCTAGACATTGTTCCCGAATATCAGTACATTCCCGATCTAAATCTGCTAGACATTGTTCCCGATTTATTAATTTGTTTCATCTTCGTCTCCTCTGTAGGTTCTTGCATATTTGCTACTTAGTTTACTTGATTCGTCATATGATTGACTAGTTCATATGCTCGATCTGTGACTCCTTTTTAGTTTTCTTGATTCCTCATTTGATTGACTAGTTCATATGCTCGATCTGTGACTTCCTTTTTACTTTACTTGATCCCTAATTTGTTTCCTAGTTCATATGCTCGATCTGTGACTAGTACATTACTTTGTTTACTGCAGTGCTGCCCGGTGGGACGCTCCGGCTATCTGCGATTTCTTTCGAGAAGGAATCACGTTTGCGAGTGTTGACATCCGTGGTGACACGAGAGTTCTGTGGAGGTCATGGCACATGCAGATTCCTCCTGAGTACTACGTCGATCTCCAGGACGAGTACTTCAAGTACACTGGTCATCCGAGGGCTGGCATGGCTACCATGGCAGCCAGACTCATTGATTCATCTTACGGTGATATGAAGAAGAAGTTCCACCACCATCGGCACAGACTGTGGGGGGACTTCCCACTTCCAAATATGAACATCGACTATGCAGCCATTGATGCTTGGGTCTCTTACGAGCTCTACCGCAAGATCGTGGTCGACAGAGTCCTTGATGCTGCATGACCCCCTGATCTTTTGGTTTGGTCTCCCTCCTGCGTGAGGTGCTTTTGGCTAGTAGTCAGTTCTTTTGAAACTGTAGATGCTTTTTGCTAGTTGTTTATATGTATGCATGGTCTGCAACCCAGCACTGGTTTCTACTATATATAAGTAAATATTTTGCCATGATATGTCAACAATTGTCCTGTGAGGTTTCAATTTTGCTGATTACCAACACAGATTGTATTTATGAAAACAAAACTTGAAACTAACAACAGCAACTACAAGTCGAAAAAAGGAGACATAAAAGTAGTAAACTTGTGGGACAAAGGGATATGTAATCTACACAACTCTTCACGCAAAAAAGATAAACCATCAACGATTTGTTGTACCCATTTGTTCCATTTCCGTCAAGATAGTCCGCATTACTTTTTTGTTGAGATATATACCCCCATGATACGTCTCAAACGTATCTATAATTTCTTATGTTCCATGCTACTTTTATTACAATACTTGAATGTTTTATACATACTTTACAGCATTATTATACATTTTCCCACTAACCTATTAACAAGATGCGAAGTGCCCTTGTTTTCTGTTTGGGTTCAGAAATCCTAGTAAGGAAATATTCTCGGAATTGGATGAAATCAACGCCCAGGGCCTATTTTTACACGAAGCTTCGAAGACCGAAGGCAGAAGTGGGGCCACGAGGGGGCCACCGGGCGGCGCGGCCAAGCCCTGGCCGCGCCGGCTGTTGTGTGGGGCCTCGCGTCGCCTGACCTACCCTTCCGCCTACAAATAGCCTTCGTCACGAAGCCCCCGTACCGAGAGTCACGATACGGAAAACCTTCCGGAGACGCCGCCGTCGCGAATCCCATCTCGGGGATTCAGAGATCGCCTCGACACCTGGAGAGGGGAATCATCACCGGAGGGCTCTACATCATCATGCCCGCCTCCGGATTGATGCGTGAGTAGTTCATCCTTGGACTATGGGTCCATAGCAGTAGCTAGATGGTTGTCTTCTCCGCTTGTGCTTTCATTGTTATAGATCTTGTGAGCTGCCTAACATGATCAAGATCATCTATTTGTAATGCTACATGTTGTGTTTGGCGGGATCCGATGAATAGAGAATACTATGTTAAGTTGATTATCAATCTATCATATATGTGTTTTTTATGTTCTTGCATGCTCTCCGTTGCTAGTAGAGGCTCTGGCCAAGTTGATACTTGTAACTCCAAGAGGAGTAATTATGCTCGATAGTGGGTTCATGCCTCCATTGAATCTGGGACAGTGACAGAAAGTTCTAAGGTTGTGGATGTGCTGTTGCTACTAGGGATAAAACATTGATGTTTTGTCTAAGGATATTTGTGTTGATTACATTACGCACCATACTTAATGCAATTATCTGTTGTTTACAACTTAATACCGGAAGGGTTCGGATGATAACCTGAAGGTGGATTATTTAGGCATAGATGCATGCTGTATAGCGGTCTATGTACTTTGTCGTAATGCCCTGATTAAATCACATAGTAATCATCGTTGATATGTATTGAATCTTTATTTGTCAATTGCCCACCTGTAATTTGTTCACCCAGCATGTTAGTTATCTTATTGGAGAGACACCACTAGTAACTGTGGACCCCGGTCCATTCTTTTACATCTGAATACATTCTCTGTTTTTATTGTTCTTTGCAAACAAACACCATCTTCCACTCGATACGCTTAATCCTTTGTTTTCAGCAAGCCGGTGGGTACAACCTCACTGTTACGTTGGGACAAAGTACTTTGATTGTGTTGTGCAGGTTCCACGTTTGGCGGTGTTGCGCCGCACTACATTCCTCCACCAACAACCTTCACGTGCTTCTTGGCTCCTACTGGTTCGATAACCTTGGTTTCTTTCTGAGGGAAAACTTGTCACTGTGCGCATCATACCTTCCTCTTGGGGTTCCCAACGGACGTGTACATCTACGCGCATCACCCCACAACGGTCATCTCCTCCTTAATTTATTGTGTAAACCCCCACAACGGTCATCTCCTCCTTATTTTATTGTGTAAACACCTACAACGGTCATCTCTCCCTTATAAACACCCACACGGCCATCCCTTCTGTCAATAGGTTCTGCCTCTCTCTTCTTAGTTCACATACACTTGATCCATTGCCATGGCTTCCACGTCTCGGACGCGGACCGGAAGGGGAAGGGGAAGGGGAAGTGGATCATCATCATTGCCACCACCACCATCAACACTGCCATTGATCATAGAGGAGTTCCAGTCGTTGATATAACATTCACGAAGTACCATTCCACAAATATTACATCCCTCAGAGTAGTACAACAGAACATAGCAGGTCCATAACTCATTCATATATTATTACAAACCATATATACATATCATCCTGGAGCTCCTCTTGGGTCCTGAGAGGGTTACTCCTGGGTTCGAGGCGAACCCAACTTAACTTACAATATAGAAGTTTCATGAGACTAAACATTTATTCTCTCGAGCAGCTAAGTATTAAGAGTTCGTGCTGCTCGGCTACTACTACTACTCGATACTTCTAGGCTTGGTCTCCTCCGGAAGCCTCCCCGGTTCCGTAGACTATGAGATAGTCTACGCCTTCAATACCTCCAGAGAGGTCTGGTTCTTCATAGCCGATGATGTCGGCTCCTTCAGGGTTGTCGTTGTCCTCCTCCAGATGGTTCAGACAGTCTAAGCAGGGGATTTAAGAGTGGTATGAGTACGAGCGTACTCAACAAGTTCATATTAGGAAAGAGGTGTTTAATGCACTAACTACGGTACCAGACCAGAAAGTCTGATACCATGCAGGTTTTGATAACCATTTCTTCAAAAGGTTGTTTTTATTCAGAAGAACTATGTCCGTCAGCCTTCACCGGTTTACTAGAACTTCATGGAGTTCCTTTCCGGCAGCGTTCGCAGTTCCAAATCCCGGAACAAGGAGTGACTGGTCACAATTCGTTACACTCTGCAGAGGTGTGTTTCTTTACCCATAAGAGATCTTAACCTTGGTGCCAACCGGGCAGCTTTCCCGTCCACACTTCCTTTGGTGTGAGGCCCGGTATAAGGTCCTAGTCAATCATGTTCCTCCGCTACCTCGAACACCCACCCTTTGTTGCATACCCCGACCCTGGGTCCTCGTCGGTCCCATTATTCCCACTCACGGGTGGACCCGACCACGACGACAGTTTGGGATCGAACCAAACTCCTTCGCCGGTAGCTGCAACCCATCATAGACCGCAATACCGTGGGGACTTAGGACTCCCCAGCCTCACCATCTTGCTCCGTCGGGCGACAAGTGTACTACGGACTATGCCGTGGGGACTTAGGACTCCCCAGCCTCACCAGCTTGCCCCCTTGGATCACAAGTGTACTACGGTAAAGCGCATCCGTTGATGAACGAGAGGTGGAAACACTTTTGACTACTCCGTCCCACTCCAGATCTTATGGTGAACACGGTTTATACGGCACAAGAATCACTGGACGACATTTGTTGTTTAATCCTAGATGGATATAAACCCTTGCAATGGAACCTCCACCATATCAACACAATCCATGGTTCCATTGCCCACCACATAGTCATATTCATAGTTATGAAAATAGTGGTTTTGCTTTTTATGCAATAGTGATAAACATAGTACTTTGCAAGTAATTTGGTAAAAATACTCAAATGACATGAGCAAGCGATGAACTTGCCTGAACACTGCAAAGTGTTGCAGTTGGATGGTGTGGACTGACCCTTGTCCTCTGTTGCTGAAAAATAGCATCATTGTCCGATAAGGGCAATGGTTAAAGAAGCAATTATGCATGATTCAGTTTTTAGGGTTGTTCCCCCCTTCCGGTGTTTTATTATTTTATGTGGAAGGTTAATACTAAGAACAATTTAGGGATACTCTGTTTAGGGTAAAATACAACCTTGAAATGTTGTCAAGGTGTTTTTATAGTCCAAAAGCATTAATGGACTTATTTTTATTATTGAAAATAATATGTGTGATTTAAATGATTATTTAAATCATCAAATTAAGACTTATTCTTGATTGTTTTCAAAAATTCCTTATGATATTTTATTCATGTAGAGAATTTTATGTTGATCAATTTTCATATTTTTAATTATTTTTTTAGAGCTATTAAATAATTATTGTGCTTTTCTAAAGTTTAAGCATTTTAATAGAATTTGTGAAATGGCAGAAATGCCCCTGGGCCCACCTGTCGGTGCAACCCAGTGGGTTGGTCGAACCGACCGGCCTGGTCCGGCTCGACCAGTCTCACTTCTCTCTCTTCCTCTCACGCGCGGTCGAGCCCTAACCCTAGCCCTCTCTGGCGACCCGCGTCGCCTCCGCCGTCGCCGCTCGATTCCGGCGAGATTCGCCGGACTTGGCCCCCGCCATGGTGCGCAATCGACGCGCCCCACGACGGCGGTCAATCCTATCCGCGTCGATCTGACGCGGGCGACCTGCTGCTCTCGGCCTCGACCCCCTCTGGTGCTAGGGTTACGGGATCCGCTCGATCCCGCCGTTCCTGGCGCTCCTGGTGCTTGGACTCCGCCCTGGCTTCGCCGCCGTGGTGCGGGTGGTGCTGTGGTCCCGCCATGGCCTGGCGCTCCTGGTGCTTGGACTCCGCCCTGGCTTCGCCGCCATGGTGCGGGTGGTGCCGTGGTGCCGCCATGGCTGGCAGCTTGGCACCGCAGCGCTCGGCGTGTGCGCCATGGCCGTGCCTATCTACTCGATCACGGTAAGTCGCCACTCTTCCTCTTCTTCGTGTTCTTTCTTCTCCTCCTAGCTTGAGATGCGGCTACTCCTCCTCATGGAGAGGCCATCTCGTGCTGCTGCTACTGCTACTGCTGCTGTTGCTGTGCTTGCGGTTGCGATGCTTGCTGTTGCTGTGCGCATGCTGCTGGGCTCTCGCTGCTCTAGATGCTAGCTCTGCTGCTCTACTGCTATCTGGCTGCTGCGTGCTATTACCATGGCCACTTGCCATTGTATCTATGCTTGTGCTTGTGTGTCATTGTTCTGTTCTGATGCTATTCTTGCCAATTACTCAAGTGTGTTCATAAATGTTGCCCTGGCTGGATTGCAGTGTGCAATCCTTGCAAGTTTGCAAGAGCCAGTGCCTTTGGGTGCTATGTAGTGTGCTACAATTCATAGACATGCTCCCTTGAGCATGCCTGTGGGCTAATCAACACCATCCCTTGATGGTGTGCTTCTGTATACAATTATATGTCATATTTATGATTATCTGCTTTGCCATTGTTCCTGTTCTGTGGCTAATTCACTTGTCTGACATGTGTTGGTGCTATAATTGATGTTTAGCATACTGTAGCATGCTCTTGCAAGCTTCTGGTGGTCATATGATCACCAGTTGCTTGTAGAAACTGCTCTATGTTGTCTGTGCCTCACTGTGGTTCACTCTGTGCTCATCCAGTGCTATTTGTGCTACATACAGGCTTAGCCTGTGTGTGCTGTTGCTTGCTCAAGCATCAGTGGATGCTTGCAATGATCCTTTGGATCATCTGCAAGACTCTGTGCATATATATCTTGACTATTTCATTTATCTGTGTAGTTTTGATTACTTAAACAGATAACTGATGTGAACTGTGACAGTGATGATCATATTGATTTAATTTGCTTGGGCTAGAGGGATGCCAATATTTTTTTGGGGACCCTAGCCCACTCTGAACCCTTCTGGGTGATGATGCTTGTGCTGGCTTGGTGGTTTAACTGATTTGGTTGGTTGAGGTGGCCTCAGTAGCCACTCTTGGCTGCTCAGGAAGCTCCCACCCCATGTTGGCTTGCTGTGGATGAACAACTGCTCTCTGGCTGATCCCTTTTTGTTGGAATAGCCAGTAGCCTTTGCTGTTGAAACAAAATAGACACATATTGTCTATCTGTCTGATGGCATAAATAGCTGTAGGTGCTAAGTGTGTGGGCTAGGCTAGTGTGACTTCATTCTTTGCTGGATTTCTTCAGTTATGCACTGATTTGCATAACTGCTGTTCCTATAGGATGATTTCCTAATGTCTTTACCCATATTTGCTTGCACCAAATGGCTTAGTAGCCAGATGATGACACAAACATAGGGTATCACTCCCTTTTTGCTTCTGTGATGCATGTGGATGCTTAAGTATGAGCAAGACAGATGCTTGCTCATGATTCTTGTGTATACCTCACTCCAGCTCCTAGAAATAGGGTTGGTGTAGAGGATTTGCTTCTGGTGGTTTGCTTGACTTGCCCTGCTCCTCCTTGTGGCTTGTGATTCTTGGTTTGGTTCAGTGGTGAGTTTGGACAGGTTGAACAGCACTGGCTGTTCTTCTTGTTCTAGCTGTTCTTGGTGTTCTTGGTGACTTACCCTGTTGCTTGTCGATGGATGAAGCAAATGGCTAGGGTTTTGGCTGTGAAAAGTTTATATATGGTAGCTTCTTGGTCGACTTAGCCTGCACCATTTTGACTCACTGCTGTGTGTGTGTGTTGTGCTCCATGCACAGTGCCTGAGTGAGCGGCGGTGTGTGTGTACACGATACTATGCACTTGGCTTGGAACTTGGTGGTGAGATGGATCAGCTCGGCAGATCCATGTGCATATCTCTCCCATTCTATTTCTTTGCTGCCAAGTGGCATTGCCACTTGGCATAATGCTATGTTTGTTCTTTTTGTGTGCGGTTTCAAGAATTGATCAAGATGAAGATGATCTTGTAGTTTAGGATGTATTTTATTTACTTGTAATTTTCTTTTTCTTTTTCTATTTAAGCAATTCTTGTAATGTGGTGTAATATTTATTTATTTACCTCATGAATATTGTAAAAACAATGTAATTTGTGTGATGATCAATAAAGCTCAAGGTTTTCCCTAATGAGCTTGTCTTATTGTTTAAGTTATTCATAATCTTGATTCATGATCATTATTTATTAAATTATGTCTAGTTTGAATTATGTGATATCCATTTAATGTTTGAATTTGAAATTCAAATTCAAATTTGGTTTAAATTTCAATCATACTTCTTAATTTAGAATTCAATCATGCAACTTAAGTTTGTAATGCAAACTCTCCCCTCTCTTCTCAAAACCCTAATCTAGTTAGGTGAGATGCAAGTTTGTCGCACTCTCGAAACCCTAACCCTGTAAGGTGTCGAGAGAGAAACTTGCCCCCCTTCGATGCAGTTTTTGTTTAAAAGCGCGAAATTTCCCCAGAATTTGCAATGCAATGCACATCCCTTTCTAAAATCTACCCCTCGATCGTCTCTAAACCTGGGACATTACAGCCTTTCCCCCTTAAAGAAAACTTCGTCCCGAAGTTGTGGTTGTAATACCTGAACAGTTCGGGGTATGTTTTCCTCAGGTCTTCTTCCTTTTCCCAGGTGGCTTCCCTCTCGGGGTGATGTTTCCATTGTATCTTGCAGTACTTTATAGCTTTATTTCTGAGTTGTTTCCAGCTCTCCTCGAGAATCTTGGCTGGCTTCTCGATGTAAGTCAGATCTGGTTGTAACTCGAGCTCAGCATGTGATACTGGCTCATCTGGGGTCTTTAAGCATTTTCTGAGTTGTGACACATGGAATACATTGTGAACTTGAGCTAGCCTTCCCGGTAGATCCAATTCAAAGGCTAAACCTCGGTTCTGACTCAGTATCTTGAAAGGTCCGATGTATCTAGGGCTCAACTTTCCCTTTACTCCGAATCTCTGAAGACCTTTCATCGGGCTCACCTTAAGATATACCATATCTCCAACTTGTGGCTCCCAAGTCCTTCTCTTTTGGTCTGCATAGCTCTTCTGTCGACTTTGGGCTATCTTCAGTCTATCTCTTATAATGTCAATGATGTGTTGCTTTTCCTTGACATAATCTGGGTTGAACTCTTTGCTTGATCCAGCTTCATACCAACATATCGGTGATCTACACTTTCTTCCATACAGAGCTTCGAATGGTGCCATCTTGATGCTGCTTTGGTAACTATTATTGTATGAAAACTCTGCTAATGGCAAGTGTTCTTCCCATGATCCTCCGAAGTCTAGGGCACAAGCCCTAAGCATGTCCTCTAGGATCTGGTTAGTTCTCTCGGTTTGTCCACCTGTCTGGGGATGATAGGCGGTACTATAGTCCAACTTGGATCCTAAAGCTTCATGTAGTTGCTTCCAGAATGCTGATGTGAACACGGATCCTCGATCCGACACGATCTTCTTGGGCACTCCATGTTTACTCACGATCTCTTTGATGTAAAGATCGATGAGTTTCTCTCCTTTGTCTTGCTGATTTACCGCTAAGAAGTGTGCACTTTTCGTCAACCGGTCCACGATTACCCATATCATGTCCTTCTTTTTATTGGTCATGGGTAGTCCGGTGATGAAATCCATTCCTATCTCCTCCCATTTCCATTCTGGAATGGGTAAAGGTTGTAACTTTCCTGCCGGACTCTGGTGTTCGGCCTTCACTCTTTGGCAGGTATGGCATTCCGCCACATACTGTGCTATTTCTCTCTTCATGTTGTTCCACCAGAATAGCTCCTTTAGATCCATGTACATCTTTGTACTTCCCGGATGAATGGAGTATGGTGTTTGATGGGCTTCCCGGAGTATTACTTCCTTGATCTCAGCAATATCCGGAACACAAATCCTCTTCTGGAACCATAATGATCCCATCTCTCCTCGGTGAAATTCTGATGGTCTTCCTTCGTCAATCCTCCTCATCTCCTCTACGATGAATGGATCATCTAATTGACCCATGATTATCTCATTCTTGAGATTGACATTCATTTCATCGGCTACTTGTAAAGCTGATAGTCCTTCATGAGCTTCTTTCTCCCAAAGTTGTATTTGGGCTTGGCTTATTTCCTTCTTCAACTCCGGTGATATTTCTTGTTCTATTCCTCCAGTACTCTTCCTACTCAAGGCATCTGCTACAACATTAGCCTTTCCTGGAGTATAGTTGATGGTCAAATCATAGTCCTTGATCAATTCAAGCCATCTTTTCTGCCTCATATTGAGTTCCTTTTGAGTGAAGAAGTACTTGAGACTCTTATGATCCGTATAGAGCTCACACTTGGCTCCATAGAGAAAATGTCTCCAAGTTTTGAGTGCAAAAACAACTGCTGCTAACTCTAAATCATGAGTTGGATAGTTTACTTCATGAGGTCTGAGTTGCCTCGATCCATAAGATATTACTTTCCGGTCTTGCATGAGTACACATCCCAATCCATGTTTGGATGCGTCACAGTACACGGTGTAATCCTTGCCATCTTCCGGAACTGCTAACACCGGTGCTGTGGTGAGTTTCTCTTTCAGAGTCTGAAAACTCTTCTCACACTCATCAGACCACACGAATGGTGTGTTCTTCCTTAACAGCTTGGTCATTGGTCCTGCTATCTTGGAGAATCCTTCAATGAATCTCCTATAGTATCCTGCCATTCCCAAGAATCCTCGGATTTCCTTGACGTTCTTGGGTGCTTCCCAGTCCAAAACTGATGCTACTTTACTTGGGTTTACTGCTATCCCATCCTTGCTAATGACATGACCAAGAAATTCTACTTGATCTAGCCAAAACTCACACTTACTGAACTTGGCGTACAGTTGGTGTTCCCTTAGTGTTTGCAACACTATCCTAAGATGTTCAGCATGTTCAGCTTTGTCCTTGGAATAGATCAAGATATCATCGATGAATACGATGACAAACTTGTCAAGACATGGCATAAAGATCTTATTCATGAGATTCATGAATATTGCTGGGGCATTGGTTAGTCCAAAAGGTACTACGAGATACTCATGATGTCCGTACCTCGAGACAAAGGCTGTTTTCGGAACGTCTTCCTTCTTGATCTTTATCTGGTGATAACCGGATCTTAGATCAATCTTGGAAAAGACTCCCGCGCCTCTTACTTGATCAAAAAGATCTTGGATTCTAGGAAGTGGGTACTTGTTCTTGATTGTAACATTATTCAGATTTCTGTAGTCTCCGCACATCCGTCGACCTCCATCTCTTTTATCCACAAATATCACAGGTGATCCCCATGGTGAGATACTCTCCTGTATGAATCCTTTCTGTTCCAGGTCATCCAATTGTTCCTTGAGTTCTTTCAACTCTTTAGGCCCCATCTTGTATGGTGCTTTAGCAATGGGTGCTGTTCCTGGAATTAGGTCGATAGTAAATTCTATCTCCCTATCTGGTGGCATTCCAGGTAATTCCTTAGGAAATACATCTTGGAATTCGTTGACAACTGGAATGTCCTCGAGTTTCACCTCCTTCATACTATTCAACTTCAACTCAACTTCAATCTGAGTATGCTTATCTCCTTGGTATATGATTCTATCTCCACCTGGGCTTTTCAAAGACACTGTCTTATGGGTACAATCTATAAGTGCTCCATTTTCCTCTAACCAGTTCATACCAAGAATGACATCAATGTCCTTCATCGGTAAAATGAACAGGTCTGCGTCAAACGCACACTTATTGATCATAATGACTTGTCCAGGTTTAGTGTGGGTTACTAATATCGTTCCCCCCGCAGAAAGTATGGTTATAGGTTTATCTAACTTAGTGCATCTAATCCCATGTTTGATGATGAATTGCTGGGAAATGAATGATGTAGTTGCACCAGTGTCAAAAAGTACTTTGCCAGGATGAGTGAGTATCTGAAGCGTACCTATCACTGCTTGATCGGAGTTAACCACCTCCTCCAAGCTGGTGCAGTTTAACTTGCCGAAGGGTTTCTTGTTCTTCCAACCCCCTCCGGGTTTCCTCCTCGGCTTCCTCCTCCTCCTGACTGACCTCCTCCGTCATTTCTTCTCTTGGGGCAGTCTTTCAGCATATGCCCCTCCTGGCGACACCCAAAGCATATTATCTTGGGTTCCACTCTGGAAGATGTCCCTTCATTCCACAGATACGACAAACAGTCGGTTTGCATGGAGTCCTTGGTTCTTGCAATCCCTGAAAAGTGTCTGGAAGTCAGCACGGCAAACTATCTGGTTTGATCAAACGCTTGGTTCCTCTGCTATTGTAGTTGTTGTTGAATCTGCTTGAAACTTAAGTTCATGTTTGGCTTGTTGCTGCCAAACCTCCTAGGCTCAAACTTGGCCTTCTTCCTCTTTTCATCTTGCAATTGTTTGAAGTCATCCTCAAGAGTGATGGCTGCATCCACTGATGTCTACGGGTGCTTCTATTCTTGTAGACAGTGTTGGGCCTCCAAGAGCAGAGGTTTGTAGAACAGCAGCAAGTTTCCCTTAAGTGGATTACCAAGGTTTATCGAACTCAGGGAGGAAGAGGTCAAAGATATCCCTCTCATGCAACCCTGCAACCACAAAGCAAGAAGTCTCTTGTGTCCTCAACACACCTAATAGGTGTACTAGTTCGCGAAGAGATAGTGAAATACGGTGGTATAAATGAATATGAGCGTAGTACGCGCGAAAAATAACTTACTGGCGTGCGATTGATGGTAGTAATATTGGGAAGTAAACATGCGATGGCCAGCAGTAGTATGTAAAGCAGGTAACAACGGTGATAGCGTATTTAGGAACAAGGCCTAGGGAATAGACTTTCACTAGTGGACACTCTCAACATTGATCACATAAAAGAATAGATAAATGCATACTCTACACTTTTGTTGGATGATGAACACATTGCGTAGGATTACACGAACCCTCAATGCCGGAGTTAACAAGCTCCACAATTAATGTTCATATTTTAGTAACCTTATAGTGTAAGATAGATCAAAAGACTAAACCAAGTACTAACATAGCATGCACACTGTCACCTTCATGCATATGTAGGAGGAATAGATCACATCAATATTATCATAGCAATAGTTAACTTCATAATCTACAAGAGATCACAATCATAGCCTACGCCAAGTACTCACACGGTGCACACACTGTCACCTTTACACACGTGGAGGAGGAATAGAGTACTTTAATAACATCACTAGAGTAGCACATAGATGAATAGTGATACAAAACTCATATGAATCTCAATCATGTAAGGCAGCTCATGAGATCATTGTATTGAAGTACATAGAGAGATTAACCACATAGCTACCGGTACAGCCCCGAGCCTCGATGGAGAACTACTCCCTCCTCATGGGAGCAGCAGCGGTGATGAAGATGGCGGTGGAGATGGCAGCGGTGTCGATGGAGAAGCCTTCCGGGGCACTTCCCCGCTGCGGCGGGTGCTGGAACAGAGACTCCTGTCCCCAGATCTTGGCTTCGCGATGGCGGCGGCTCCGGAAGGTTTCGCGTCCGTGGCCCTCGTAAGGCTTTTCGATGCGGGGGCTTTAAATAGCGCGAGCGGCGCGGGAGGGTGACGAGGCGGGGACACCATAGGGCGCGGGCCACCCCAGGCCGCGCCGACCCTGGTCTGGTGGGCCTGTGCCCCCTGCGCGCTTCGTGTGTTCTGGATGCTTCGGGCAAAATAGGAACTGGGCGTTGATTTCGTCCGATTCGAGAATATTTCGTTACTAGGATTTCTAAACCAAAAACAGCAGGAACTGGCGGCTTCAGCATCTTGTTAATAGGTTAGTTCCGGAAAATGCGTAAATACGACATATAATGTGCATAAAACATGTGGTATCATCAATAAAGTAGCATGGAACATAAGAAATTATCGATACGTCGGAGCGTATCAGCATCCAGCTTAGTTCTGCTCGTCCCGAAGCAGGTAAAACGATAACAAAGATAATTTCTGAAGTGACATGCCGTCATAAACTTGATCATACTATTGTAAGCATATGAGATGAATGCAGCGATCAAAACAATGGTAATGACATGAGTAAACAATGAATCATAAAGCAAAGACTTTTCATGAATAGTACTTCAAGACAAACATCAATAAGTCTTGCATAAGAGTTAACTCATAAAGCAATAAATCAAAGTAAAGGTATTGAAGCAACACAAAGGAAGATTAAGTTTCAGCGGTTGCTTTCAACTTATAACATGTATATCTCATGGATAGTTGTCAACATAGAGTAATATAACAAATGCAATAAGCAAGTATGTAAGAATCAATGCACAGTTCACACAAGCGTTTGCTTCTTAAGGTGGAGAGAGATAGGTGAACTGACTCAACATAAAGGTAAAGAATGGTCCTTCAAAGAGGAAAGCATCGATTGCTATATTTGTGCTAGAGCTTTGGTTTTTAAAAACATAAAGAGAGCATAAAAGTAAAATTTTGAGAGGTGTTTGTTGTTGTCAACGAATGGTAGTGGGCACTCTAACTACCTCATCAACCAGACTTTCAAGAGCGGCTCCCATGAAGGACGTTATCTCTACCAGGTAGATCATCCCTCTTCTCTTTTGTTTACACATGTACTTTAGTTTAGTTTTTCTTTATTTATGGATGACACTCCCCCCAACCTTTTGCTTACACAAGCCATGGCTAACCGAATCCTCGGGTGCCTTCCAACATTCACATACCATGGAGGAGTGTCTATTTGCAAATTTAAGTTGCTTACTGATAGATCAGAGCAAAACATGTGAGAGAATTATTAATGCAAGTTAATTAATTGAGGCTGGGAACCTCATTGCCAGCTCTTTTTGCAAAATTATTGGATAAGCGGATGAAGCCACTAGTCCATTGTGAAAGTCTGTCAGTAAAACAAGATTGAAAGATAAACACCACATACTTCCTCATGAGCTATAAAACATTGACACAAATAAGAGGTAATAACTTTTGAATTGTTTAAAGGTAGCACTCAAGCAATTTACTTTGGAATGGCGGAGAAATACCATGTAGTAGGTAGGTATGGTGGACACAAATGGCATAGTGGTTGGCTCAAGGATTTGGATGCATGAGAAGTATTCCCTCTCGATACAAGGTTTAGGCTAGCAAGGTTATTTGAAGCAAACTCAAGGATGAACTGGTGCAGCAAAACTCACATAAAAGACATATTGTAAACATTATAAGACTCTACACCGTCTTCCTTGTTGTTCAAACTCAATACTAGAAATTATCTAGACCTTAGAGAGACCAATTATGCAAACCAAATTTTAGCAAGCTCTATGTATTTCTTCATTAATGGGTGCAAAGTATATGATGCAAGAGCTTAAACATGAACACAACAATTGCCAAGTATCACATTATCCAAGACATTTTACCAATTACTACATGTAGCATTTTCAATTCCAACCATATAATAATTTAACGAAGAGGAAACTTCGCCATGAATATTATGAGCTAAGAACACATGTGTTCATACGAACCAGCGGAGCGTGTCTCTCTCCACACAAGGATGAACTTATTCAGAGAACTAAGATAACAAAACAAAAACAAAAATAAAAGCACACCGACGCTCCAAGTAAAATACATAGGATGTGACTGAATAAAAATATAGTTTCACTAGAGAAACCTGATAAGTTGTCGATGAAGAAGGGGATGCCTTGGGCATCCCAAGCTTAGATGCTTGAGTCTTCTTAAAATATGCAGGGATGAACCACCGGGGCATCCCCAAGCTTAGACCTTTCACTCTTCTCGATCACATTATATCACCCTCTTCTATTGACCCTTGAAAACTTCCTTCACACCAAACTTCAAGCAAACTCATTAGAGGGTTAGTGCATAATCAAAAATTCACATGTTCAGAGGTGACACAATCATTCTTAACACTTCTGGACATTGCACAAAACTTCTGAAAGTTAATGGAACAAAGAAACTCATTCAACTTAACAAAAGCGGCAATACGAAATAAAAGGCAGAATCTGTCAAAAACAGAACAGTCCGTAAAGACGAATTTAAAGCTGGCACCAGACTTGCTCAAATGGAAAAACTCAAAACTAATGAAAGTTGCGTACATATCTGAGGATCACGCACGTAAATTGGCAGATTTTTTCGAATTTTCTACAGAGGCCTGTGCCCAGATTCGTGACATACAGCAATGCTGTTTCTGCGCAGCGATCCCAAATAGAACATCAACTTTGACATAGAAACTTTACTTGGCACAAAAACATGATAAGGAGAGGTTTCTACAGTAGTAAACAACTTCCAAGACTCAACAAAACAAAAATTTCTGTAGTAAAATAAACACATGGGTTATCTCCCAAGAAGTTCTTTCTTTATAGCCATTAAGATGGGCTCAGCAGTTTTAATGATGCACTCGCAAGAAATAGTATTTGAAGCAAAAGAGAGCATCAAGAGGCAAATTCAAAACACATTTAAGTCTAACATGCTTCCTATGCATAGGAATCTTGTAAATAAACAAGTTCATGAAGAGCAAAGTAACAAGCATGGGAAGATAAAACAAGTGTAGCTTCAAAAATTTCAGCACATAGAGAGACATTTTAGTAACATGAAAATTTCTACAACCATATTTTCCTCTCTCATAATAACTTTCAGTAGCATCATGAGCAAACTCAACAATATAACTATCACATAAAGCATTCTTATCATGAGTCTCATGCATAAAATAATTACTACTCCCAACATAAGCATAATCATTCTTATTAATTGTAGTGGGAGCAAATTCAACAAAGTAGCTATCATTATTATTCTCATCATCAAATATAGGAGGCATAGTATCATCAAAGTAAATTTTCTCCTCAATGCTTGGGGGACTAAAAATATCATGCTCATCAAAGCCAGCTTCCCCAAGCTTAGAATTTTCCATAGCATTAGCAACAATAGTATTCAAAGCATTCATATTAATATGTTCCATGGGTTTTTTAATTTTCGCATCAAACCATCCATGTCTTAAATCAGGAAATAGAATAAAAAGGTCATTGTTGTCCATTATGCCTAACTAGTGTAAACAAGAAACCAAATGTGCAATTGCAGAGTCTAAAGGAAATAGCTTGAGTACTTACAACGGCGCCGGAAAATAGCTTAGTAGCCGAGATCCGGAGTGTGATGTTTTACCTTTCCTCCCAGACAACGGCGCAGAAAAGTGCTTGGCGCGTAGTTGTGAGGGAGAAAAGTGCTTAGTTGCCGGGCTTGCCAATGTGTGAGTGCCGTTTACCTTCCCTCCCCGGCAACAGCGCCAGAAAAGTGCTTGATGTCTACGGGTGCTTCTATTCTTGTAGACAGTGTTGGGCCTCCAAGAGCAGAGGTTTGTAGAACAGCAGCAAGTTTCCCTTAAGTGGATTACCCATTTAAGTGCTCCATTTTCCTCTAACCAGTTCATACCAAGAATGACATCAATGTCCTTCATCGGTAAAATGAACAGGTCTGCGTCAAACGCACACTTATTGATCATAATGACTTGTCCAGGTTTAGTGTGGGTTACTAATATCGTTCCCCCCGCAGAAAGTATGGTTATAGGTTTATCTAACTTAGTGCATCTAATCCCATGTTTGATGATGAATTGCTGGGAAATGAATGATGTAGTTGCACCAGTGTCAAAAAGTACTTTGCCAGGATGAGTGAGTATCTGAAGCGTACCTATCACTGCTTGATCGGAGTTAACCACCTCCTCCAAGCTGGTGCAGTTCAACTTGCCGAAGGGTTTCTTGTTCTTCCAGTTTCCTCCTCGGCTTCCTCCTCCTCCTGACTGACCTCCTCCGTCATTTCTCTTGGGGCAGTCTTTCAGCATGTGCCCCTCCTGGCGACACCCAAAGCATATTATCTTTGGCTTCTTGCAATCCTTGGCAAAATGCCCTGGAAGTCCACGGCTTCTTGCAATCCTTGGAAAAGTGTCCTTTGCCTCCACAGCTACGGCAAACTATCTGATTTGCAGTCTGAAACGCTTGGTTCCTCCTGCTGTTGTAGTTGTTGTTGAACCTGGGCTTGAAACTCAAACCCATGTTTGGCTTGTTGCTGACAACCCTCTTAGGCTCAAATTTAGCCTTCTTCCTCTTTTCATCTTGCAATTGTTTGAAGTCATCCTCAAGAGTGATGCATATGCACCCACTGTCTACGAGCTTCTATTCTTGTAGACAGTGTTGGGCCTCAAAGCAGAGGTTTGTAGAACAGCAAAGTTTCCCTTAAGTGGATACCCAAGGTTTATCGAACTCGGGGAGGAAGAGGTCAAAGATATCCCTCTCATGCAACCCTGCAACCACAAAGCAAGAAGTCTCTTGTGTCCCCAACACACCTAATAGGTGTACTAGTTTGGCGAAACAGTCTGGTTTGCCTGCTGGAGTCCTTGGTTCTTGCAATCCCTGGAAAACTGTCCTGGAAGTCCGTGACTAATGAGAACTACAGTTCGCCAATGCTTGATTCCTCCTCCTGATACGTCCAATTTGCATCACTATTTTGTATCATAATTTGCTGTTATTCATTGATATATTTCATATTGGGACACAATACTTACGTTATTTCATCTATTTTGCATGTTTCATCATCATTGGAGGATCAAGCACCGGAGCCAGGATCCTGCTGGAAAAAGCACCGCCAGAACGCAATATTTCGGAAGATCAACTGTGGAAGGAATTTCACGTAAATTCCTATTTTTCCAGATGACGGAGGAGCCAAAAGGGGAGCAGAGAGAGGAGCCATTGTGGGCCCAGACCACAGGGCGCGCGGCCAAGGCCGGCCGCGCCACCAGTGCTCACGGGGGCCATGACCTTTCGCCTCCTTTTCTTGCGTACTCTTCGTCCCGAAAACCTAAGCCACGAGGGGACCTCACGAAGGGTTGGCCGCCTCTGCGGGGCGGGAGGAACACCAGAGAGAAAGAGCTCTCCGGGGCAGGAATCCGTGGGAAATTCCCTCCGGAGGGGGAAATCACGCCATCGCCATCGTCATCGGCGGGACATCATCTCCATCATCATCATCATCATCATCATCATCTCCACCATCTACACCGCCATCACCACCGCAGCACCTCGTCACCGCTGTAGCAATTCGGGTTAAATCTTGATTGTTTGATAGGGGAAACTCTCCCGGTGTTATTCTATACTTGTTGTAGATGCTATTGAGTGAAACCATTGAACCAAGGTTTATGTTCAGATTGTTATTCATCATCATATCACCTCTGATTGTATTCCATATGATGTCTCGTGAGTAGTTCGTTTAGTTCTTGAGGACATGGGTGAAGTCTAAATGCTAGTAGTGAATTATGGTTGAGTAATATTCAATGTTATGATATTTAAGTTGTGGTGTCATTCTTCTAGTGGTGTCGTGTGAACGTCGACTACACGACACTTCACCATTTATGGGCCTAGGGGAGTGCATCTTGTATTCGGTTGCTAATTGCGGGGTTGCCGGAGTGACAGAAACCTAAGCCCCCGTTAGTATATCGATGCAGGAGGGATCGCAGGATCTCAGAGTTTAAGGCTGTGGTTAGATTTATCTTAATTACTTTCTTGTAGTTGCGGATGCTTGCAAGGGGTATAATCACAAGTATGTATTAGTCCTAGGAAGGGCGGTGCATTAGCATAGGTTCACCCACACAACACTTATCAAAACAATGAAGATTATTAAACCACATGAAGCGAAAGTACTAGACTAAAATCCCCGTGTGTCCTCAGGAACGTTTGGTCATTATAAGTAATCAAACCGGCTTGTCCTTTGTGCTAAAAAGGATTGGGCCACTCGCTGCAATTATTTCTCTCGCATTTTATTTACTTGTACTTTATTTATCTGCAATATCAAAACCCTGAATACTTGTCTGTGAGCATTTACGGTGAATCCTTCATCGAAACTGCTGCCAACACCTTCTGCTCCTCGTTGGGATCGACATTCTTACTTATCGAAGATACTACGATACCCCTATACTTGTGGGTCATCAAGACTATTTCTGGCGCCGTTGCCGGGGAGTGAAGCGCTATTGGTAAGCGGAATTGGTAAGGAAATTTACTGTTTGTGCTGATTTTATTTCTGCCTGCTGCTATAAATCATTATGGAGAGATCCTCTCTTCAATTTCTATTTGGGAAATCTACTACTACTGCAACGGTAGTGGATGAAGCGCCAGGTGAGGAAGTAGTACCATATAAAATACCTATGAAAATTATTGAACGTGTTATGGATAACCGCTATGAAGGGGATGGAACTGTCCATCCTGGTGATCATTTACTGTTTTTGCATGAATTATGCGGTTTATTCAAATGTGCAGGTATTTCTATGAATGAAGTTAGGAAGAAACTATTCACTATATCGCTGTCTGGTAAAGCGGCGCACTGGTATAAATTGCTGAAGAATGGTGATTCTATTGATTGGGAGGACATTGTGCCTTTATTCTATTCCAAATTTTATCCTCCAAGTGAAATTCACAAAGATCGGAACCGCATATATAATTTCTGGCCTCATGATGGAGAGAGTATTGCCCAAGCTTGGGGGAGATTGAAGTCTTTAATGCTCAAATGCCCCATTCATGAGCTTCCTGGTAATGTTATTATTGATAATTTCTATGCAAGACTTTCTTTTCAAGACAAGACCTTGCTGGATACTTCTTGTTCTGGATCATTTACACGCAAGAATGAAGAGTTTAAAAGGGACCTTCTTGATCGGATCCAAGAAAATACTGAAGGATGGGAGAACGACAAAGATAGAGAATCAGGTATAATTTATGATTATAAATGCATTGAAGCTTTTATGGATACTGATAAATTTCGTAATATGAGTGCTACATATGGTCTTGATTCCCAAGTTGTTGCAAATCTTTATAAAGCTTTTGCCTCTCATTATGAATTGCCTAAGAAGAATTTTGATAAGTATCATGAACCATATAAAGATAAAATTGATTCATCTATAAACAAATGTGTAGTGGTTGAAACTGTTGATAATGTTATTCCTGAAGCTTATATTGAAAAAACTCCTTTCCCTGCTAAAATGAAGGAGTACTCTGTCATATCTAGTGCGGTTAATAAAAGTGAAAAGAAACCTAAAGAACCTGAAGAACAAATTAAAATTGAACCTGCTGTTGCTATAGTTAAAGATCTTGTGACTGAAAATGTGGAGGATGGTCATATTATTTTCTGTGAAGATGCTTCTAATATTGTTTCACATCCTAATAAATCCAAACAAGTTAGTGTTCCTATGCTATCTGTTAGAATTGGTGATCATTGCTATTATGGTTTATGTGATATTGGTGCAAGTGTTAGTGCTATTCCTTATGAGCTTTACACGGAGATTATGCACGAAATTGGTTCTTGTGAACTTGAAGATATTGATGTGGTTATTCATTTGGCTAATAGAGAAACTATTTCTCCAATTGGTATTGTTCGAGATGTGGAAGTTCTATGTGGTAAGATTAAATATCCTGCTGACTTTTTGGTACTTGGTTCTGCTGCTAGTGATCATTGTCCTATCATTTTTGGTAGACCTTTTCTAAATACTTGTGGAGCTATTATAGATTGTAAGAAAGAGAAAATTTTGACTAGATTTGCTGGTGAACCTTATGAATTTAACTTTTCTAAATTTACCAAAACTCCTTATAAAGCTGACTTGCCTAGTAATGATTTTAAAATGGAGCAGTGTGCATCTATTGTTCTTGTTCCTAATAATCCTTTGCAGCAACATTTGGAGAATAGTGAAAGTGAAGCTTTTAGGAAAGAAAGAGATGAGCTTGAGGAAATTTTTCGTCGCCAACCTATTCTCAAGCATGATTTACCGGTGGAAGATTTGGGTACAACACCGCCACCAAAGGAAGATCCTGTTTTTGATTTAAAGCCTTTACCTGATAATCTTAAATATGCTCATATTGATGATAAGAAAATATATCCTGTTATTATTAGTTCTAAGCTTTCAGAGGTTGAGGAAGAAAGGTTATTGGAAATATTGAAGAAACACCGAGGAGCTATTGGCTATACTCTTGATGATTTGAAAGGGATTTCTCCTTCTATTTGCCAACATGCTATTAATATGGAAGAAGATGCAAAGCCTGTTGTTGAACATCAACGTCGTCTAATTCCGAAGATGAAAGAGGTGGTAAGGAATGAGGTATTAAAACTCCTTGAAGCTGGTATTATATATCCTATTGCTGATAGTAGATGGGTTAGTCCTGTTCATTGTGTTCCTAAGAAAGGAGGAATGACTGTTGTGCCTAATGATAATGATGAGCTTATTCCTCAAAGAATAGTTGTAGGTTATAGAATGTGCATTGATTTTCGAAAAGTTAATAAAGTTACTAAGAAAGATCATTACCCTTTACCCTTTATTGATCAAATGCTAGAGAGGTTGTCTAAAAATACTCATTTTTGCTTTCTTGATGGTTATTCTGGGTTTTCACAAATTGCTGTTAAAGCTAAAGATCAAGAGAAAACCACTTTTACTTGTCCTTATGGAACTTATGCTTATAGGCGTATGCCTTTTGGTTTATGTAATGCTCCTGCTACTTTTCAAAGATGCATGTCTGCTATTTTTCATGGTTTTTGCGAAAGTATTGTAGAGGTGTTCATGGATGATTTTTCTGTCTATGGGAATTCTTTTGATAATTGCCTGCGAAACCTTGATAAAGTTTTGCAGAGATGTGAAGAAACTAACCTTGTTCTTAATTGGGAGAAATGCCACTTTATGGTTAATGAAGGAATTGTATTGGGGCATAAAATTTCCGAGAGAGGTATTGAAGTTGATAGAGCTAAAGTTGAAGCAATTGAGAAGATGCCCTATCCGAGGGATGTTAAAGGTATTCGTAGTGTTCTTGGTCATGCTGGGTTTTATAGGAGATTTATTAAAGATTTCTCTAAAATTTCAAAGCCTCTTACTAATCTTCTTCAAAAAGATGTACCTTTTGTTTTTGATGATGATTGTAAGGAAGCTTTTGAAACTCTAAAGAAAGCCTTAACAACTGCTCCTGTAGTTGAACCTCCTGATTGGAATTTGCCTTTTGAAATTATGTGTGATGCTAGTGATTTTGCTGTAGGCGCTGTTCTTGGACAGCGGGTAGATAAAAAATTAAATGTTATTCATTATGCTAGTAAGACTCTTGATGCTGCTCAAAGAAATTATGCTACAACTGAAAAGGAATTGTTAGCTGTAGTCTTTGCTTGTGATAAGTTTAGACCCTATATTGTTGATTCGAAAGTTACAATTCATACTGATCATGCTGCAATTAGATACCTTATGACAAAGAAAGATGCTAAGCCAAGGCTTATTAGATGGGTACTTCTGTTGCAAGAATTTGATTTACATATTATAGATAGGAAAGGTGCTGATAATCCTGTTGCTGATAATTTGTCTAGATTGGAAAATATTGCTTATGATCCTGTTCCTGTTAATGATAGTTTTCCAAATGAACAATTGGCTGTAATAAAGGTGAGCTCGCGAGAGAGCCCTTGGTATGCAGATTATGCTAACTTTATTGTTTCGAAGTATTTGCCTCCAACCTTTTCAGCTCAGCAAAGGAGGAAATTCTTTTATGACTTGAGGCATTATTTTTGGGATGACCCACACTTATATAAAGAAGGAGTGGATGGTATTATGCGAAGATGTGTTCCTGAATATGAACAACAGGAGATATTGAATAAATGTCATGGAAGTGTTTATGGAGGACATCACGCTGGAGATAGAACCGCGCAAAAGGTTCTACAATCAGGTTTTTATTGGCCAACACTCTTCAAAGATGCAAGGAAATTTATTTTATCTTGTGATGAATGTCAAAGAGTTGGTAATATCTCTAGACGCAATGAAATGCCTATGAATTATACTCTTGTTATTGAACCATTCGATTGTTGGGGATTCGACTTCATGGGACCTTTCCCTTCTTCAGACGGTAACACTCATATACTTGTCGCTGTTGATTATGTTACTAAATGGGTAGAAGCTATACCTACAAAAAGTGCTGATGGTGAGACCTCTATAAAAATGCTTGTAGATGTTATATTTCCTAGATTTGGAGTACCTAGATATATTATGACTGATGGAGGTTCTCATTTTATTCATGGAGGTTTTAGAAAAACTCTTGCTAAGTATGGTATTAATCATAGAATTGCTTCTGCTTATCACCCTCAAACTAGTGGTCAAGTAGAATTATCAAATAGAGAGATTAAAGCTATCTTAGGTAAGACTGTTAATAAATCTAGGAGGAATTGGGCTAGCAAATTGAAAGAAGCACTATGGGCTTATAGAACTGCTTATAAAAATCCTATGGGAATGTCACCTTATAAAATGGTTTATGGAAAAGCTTGTCATTTACCTTTAGAACTAGAGCACAAAGCTTATTGGGCTGTTAGAGAACTAAATAAAGATCCTAAATTAGCCGGTAATAAGAGGTTGTTGCAATTAAGTTCTCTAGATGAATGGAGAAGTGAAGCTTATGAAAATGCTAAACTCTTTAAAGAAAAAGTTAAGAAATGGCATGATAGAAGGATCATCAAAAGAGAATTTAATGTTGGAGATCAAGTTCTATTATATCGGTCTCGTCTCAGATTCTTTGCAGGGAAATTACTCTCGAAGTGGGAAGGACCATATGTTGTTGAGGAGGTGTATCGTTCAGGAGCAATTAAAATTAGCTCTCTCCAAGGCAATGCCACACAAGTGGTGAATGGACAAAGACTCAAGCATTATATCTCGGGCGATTCTTATAATGTTGATGTTGATATTATTCAAGTGGAAACACCGGAGGCCTTCATCAAAGGACAAATTGACAGTCCGCCAGAACTGGACTTTGAATAGGTAACAGTACAGGTAATAAAAAGTCCGCGTTTACCTTTCCGAACATTATTTCTGCTGTTTTTGGAAAATATGAAAAATTACGGAATCGAAACGGAGTGGAAAAGACGCGCGAGGGCCCGTCACCACAGGCCGGCGCGGGCCCCACCCTGGCCGCGCCGACCTATGGTGACGGCACCTCGGCGTCCCGTTTCCACTCGTTTTCGGCCTGGAATCTTCCTTTTGTCGTAAAAATATTTGCTATATAATCCCCCGGACCCCTGGAGGTCCGTAATATCGTTTTCTCGTCGTGTTTTGTTTCGAGCTGTTTTCTGCCAGATTTGTTTTGATCTAGAAGCACCATGGTCTCCAACAACAAGGACAAGGAACCTTTGAAGGAAAATATTCAAGACCCGGAGCTGAAGAAAGAAGATGCAAGAGAGGATGAGGAAGAAGTGGAGGAAGCTCCGCAGGAACACCAACAAGCCACCGTCGCAAGTATTGGCGTGATATCAAGTCCATCCAACATCAAGAGGAGTGCACGAATCGCTACCGGAGGAGCGGTTCCACGTCATTACTTGGCTCCAAGGACATCTTCTCCGAGCCATTACAACCCTTACCGCAATCTAATCTACGATCGTCAAACTGAAAGGACCCCCAAGGTAGTGTTGCCAAGTAATTGGGATATAAATCGTTCTGACACTGCAGGAGAGAAGGAGCCTGAGGCTGAAGAGTGGGGAAATAACTCCAAGAGTTGGGACTCACCGTCGGACAGACTCCTTAACCGCGTCGAGCACAATTCAGAGATGATTCGCAATCTCATATACAGGATTGACGAGCTCCAGGAGCTTATTGAGAAGCTTGTCAGGAATTCATCACCACCATCGCCGAAGGAGTAATTCATCATCGGTATTGGCATCCCCTTGGTTTGTTCCAAGCTTGGGGGAGTGCCGCGGTATCACATCATCACCACCTTTATCTTTTACTATCAAGTAGTGTCATATCATGAATAGGGAAGTTATCATATGGAATAGTATGCAATGTGGAAGTATCTCTCTTAGTTAGTTATCTATGTATCCGTTGGTGTGAGTTATCGTTATGGAATATTAATGAGAAGTCTTATCATTTACTTTTTGCACACCTTATTTTAGTTTGCAATCTCCATTATATGATTACTCTTGACATGAGTATTGATATCACTTTGGGAGCATCGAGTAAATCTATTTGGTTTTGGCAAACTTAGCATTGGTCAATAGCAACAACATCTTGATGTTTAATAAAGAGAGAAATATACTTAGATACATTACTCTACTATCTCTATGCTTAGTATTCTAAAGTTAAAATTGCTTGTGCTTATGAGAAAGATGCATGATTGTTTCTATCATATGTATATTTGTTTGTTTCCCTCAACCTTTATGCTTGCTATCAAACCTTGCTAGCCAAAGACCTGTATCGAGAGGGAATGCTTCTCATACATCCATAACTTTAGACCAAACCTATGCCATTTGTGTCCACCATACCTACCTACTACATGGTATTTTCTGCCATTCCAAGTAAATACTTCATGTGCTACCTTTAAATTATTCAAACTATTACTCCTTATTTGTGTCAATGTTCTATAGCTCATGAGGAAGTATGTGGTGTTTCATCTTTCAATCTTGTTGGGCGGACTTTCACCAATGGACTAGCGGCACATCCGCTTATCCAATAACTTTGCAATAAGAGCTGGCAACGGGGTTCCCAGCCCCAATTAATAACTTTCATTAATAATTCTCTTCACATGTTTTGCTCTGATTCATCAGTAAGCAACTTAATTTTGCAATAGACACTCCTCCATGGTATGTGAATGTTGGAAGGCACCCGAGGATTCGGTTAGCCATGGATTGAGAAAGCCAAGGTTGGGGGGAGTGTCACCCATAATAAAACTAAAATACATGTGTAAACAAAAGAGAAGGGGGATGATCTACCTTGCTGGTAGAGATGCCGTCCCTCATGGGAGCCGCTCTTTGAAGGTTCGTTTGGCAAGGGGGTTAGAGTACCCACTACCATTCGTTGACAACAACAAACACCGCTCAAAATCTTACTTTTATTCTCTTTATATGATTTCAAAACTTGAAAAGCTCTAGCACATGATTTAATCCCTGCTTCCCTCTGCGAAGGGCCTGTCTTTTACTTTTATGTTGAGTCAGTAAACCTATTTCCCTCTATCTCAAGCAAGCAATTGAGTTGTTGTGAACCAATCATTTATGCTATGATTCAGTTGATCATGTCTTTTATACTTTCTTGTTTAGTACCAATTTTATCTGAATGAATATGACTTTGAAGTTATCAATGATTATGAGGAGATTGTTATGCTTAAATATGAAGGCTCAGCTATAAAATCTAATATGAAAGCTTTGCTTAGAAGTACAATCCGTTAGTAGTTCTCTGACCAAGAACAAAGTTTGCCATCACCAACTATGATTTCTTATGCACCTTTACTTGTGATTTCTCTTTACCTATTTCAAGATGAGTTATATGAGGAAGTTGTTTACTAGAATGTCTTGTGTGAATGAATATGATGCTTCTTGTCCGTATTTTATTTATCGACTCTTCACTCCATAAACATGTGGTCTCGTTTATCGAGCTCAGTTTCGCTTGGGGACAAGCGAGGTCTAAGCTTGGGGGAGTTGATACGTCCAATTTGCATCACTATTTTGTATCATAATTTGCTGTTATTCGTTGATATATTTCATATTGGGACACAATACTTATGTTATTTCATCTATTTTGCATGTTTCATCATCATTGGAGGATCAAGCACCGGAGCCAGGATTCTGCTGGAAAAAGCACCGTCAGAACGCAATATTTCGGAAGATCAACTGTGGAAGGGAATTTCACGTAAATTCCTATTTTTCAGATGACGGAGGGAGCCAAAAGGGGGAGCAGAGAGGAGCCACTGTGGGCCCAGACCACGGGCGGCGCGACCCAGGCCTGGCCACGCCACCTGTGCTGGGGGCCCCACAACCCCTCGCCTCCTTTTCTTCGCGTACTCCTTCGTCCCGAAAACCTAAGCCACAGAGGGGACCTCACGAAGGGTTACAGCCGCCTCTGCGGGGCGGAGAACACCAGAGAGAAAAGAGCTCTCCGGCGGGGGAATCCGCCGGGGAAATTCCCGGAGGGGGAAATCGACGCCATCGCCATCGTCATCGAGCGGGACATCATCTCCATCATCATCATCATCATCTCCACCATCTACACCGCCATCACCACCGCAGCACCTCGTCACCGCTGTAGCAATTCGGGTTAAATCTTGATTGTTTGATAGGGGAAACTCTCCCGGTGTTATTCTATACTTGTTGTAGATGCTATTGAGTGAAACCATTGAACCAAGGTTTATGTTCAGATTGTTATTCATCATCATATCACCTCTGATTGTATTCCATATGATGTCTCGTGAGTAGTTCGTTTAGTTCTTGAGGACATGGGTGAAGTCTAAATGCTAGTAGTGAATTATGGTTGAGTAATATTCAATGTTATGATATTTAAGTTGTGGTGTCATTCTTCTAGTGGTGTCGTGTGAACGTCGACTACACGACACTTCACCATTTATGGGCCTAGGGGAGTGCATCTTGTATTCGGTTGCTAATTGCGGGGTTGCCGGAGTGACAGAAACCTGAGCCCCCGTTAGTATATCGATGCAGGAGGGATCGCAGGATCTCAGAGTTTAAGGCTGTGGTTAGATTTATCTTAATTACTTTCTTGTAGTTGCGGATGCTTGCAAGGGGTATAATCACAAGTATGTATTAGTCCTAGGAAGGGCGGTGCATTATCATAGGTTCACCCACACAACACTTATCAAAACAATGAAGATTATTAAACCACATGAAGCGAAAGTACTAGACTAAAATCCCCGTGTGTCCTCAGGAACGTTTGGTCATTATAAGTAATCAAACCGGCTTGTCCTTTGTGCTAAAAAGGATTGGGCCACTCGCTGCAATTATTTCTCTCGCATTTTATTTACTTGTACTTTATTTATCTGCAATATCAAAACCCCCTGAATACTTGTCTGTGAGCATTTACAGTGAATCCTTCATCGAAACTGCTTGTCAACACCTTCTGCTCCTCGTTGGGATCGACATTCTTACTTATCGAAGATACTACGATACACCCCCTATACTTGTGGGTCATCACCTGCTATTGTAGTTGTTGTTGAATCTGGGCTTGAAACTTAAGTTCATGTTTGGCTTGTTGCTGCCAAACCTCCTAGGCTCAAACTTGGCCTTCTTCCTCTTTTCATCTTGCAGTTGTTTGAAGTCATCCTCAAGAGTGATGGCTGCATCCACCAATTCCGGGTGCTTCTATTCTTGTAGACAGTGTTGGGCCTCCAAGAGCAGAGGTTTGTAGAACAAGTTTCCCTTAAGTGGATTACCCAAGGTTTATCGAACTCAGGGAGGAAGAGGTCAAAGATATCCCTCTCATGCAACCCTGCAACCACAAAGCAAGAAGTCTCTTGTGTCCCCAACACACCTAATAGGTGTACTAGTTCGGCGAAGAGATAGTGAAATACAGGTGGTATAAATGAATATGAGCAGTAGTACGGCGCCAGAAAATAGCTGCTGGCGTCAGTTGATGGTAGTAATACGGGAAGTAAACATGCGAGTAATGTGCAGTAGTAACACGATAAAACGATAACAAGCGGTGATAGCGGTATTTAGGAACAAGGCCTAGGGAATAGACTTTCACTAGTGGACACTCTCAACATTGATCACATAACAGAATAGATAAATGCATACTCTACACTTTTGTTGGATGATGAACACATTGCGTAGGATTACACGAACCCTCAATGCCGGAGTTAACAAGCTCCACAATTAATGTTCATATTTTAGTAACCTTATAGTGTAAGATAGATCAAAAGACTAAACCAAGTACTAACATAGCATGCACACTGTCACCTTCATGCATATGTAGGAGGAATAGATCACATCAATATTATCATAGCAATAGTTAACTTCATAATCTACAAGAGATCACAATCATAGCCTACGCCAAGTACTCACACGGTGCACACACTGTCACCTTTACACACGTGGAGGAGGAATAGAGTACTTTAATAACATCACTAGAGTAGCACATAGATGAATAGTGATACAAAACTCATATGAATCTCAATCATGTAAGGCAGCTCATGAGATCATTGTATTGAAGTACATAGGAGAGAGATTAACCACATAGCTACCGGTACAGCCCCGAGCCTCGATGGAGAACTACTCCCTCCTCATGGGAGCAGCAGCGGTGATGAAGATGGCGGTGGAGATGGCAGCGGTGTCGATGGAGAAGCCTTCGGGGCACTTCCCGCTCGGCGGTGCGGAACAGAGACTCTGTCCCCAGGATCTTGGCTTCGCGATGGCGCGGCTACGGAAGGTTTCGCGTCGTGGCTTCCTCTGTAAGGGTTTTCGATGCGGGGCTTTAAATAGGCGAAGAGGCGCGGGAGGGACGGCGGCGACACCATAGGGGCGGGCCACCCAGGCCGTGCCGGCCTATGGTCGGTGGGCTGTGCCCCCTCTCTGGCGGTTCTCGTGTGTTCTGGATGCTTCCGGGCAAAATAGGAACCTGGGCGTTGATTTCGTCCGATTCCGAGAATATTTCGTTACTAGGATTTCTGAAACCAAAAACAGCAGAAAACAGGAACTGGCACTTCGGCATCTTGTTAATAGGTTAGTTCCAGAAATGCGTAAATACGACATATAATGTGAATAAAACATGTAGGTATCATCAATAAAGTAGCATGGAACATAAGAAATTATCGATACGTCGGAGACGTATCATCCACCAACTCTTGAAACTCAGTTGCTCTCAACATCCTGAGCTATACCTTAAACTGAGGATTTAATCCTCGCATAAACCTCTTCTTTTTCTTGTCCTCGGTATTAACCTCTCCACGGCATACCGAGACAATCGAGAACTCCCTGACCAGTCAGGATGGCCTTATCCTTCTGCTCAAGACTTTCAAATTCTCGACGCTTCACTCCACAATGCTTTCAGGGACATTGGATTCCCTGAACTTCCTC
Organism: Lolium multiflorum; assembly: GCA_030979885.1. Taxonomy (NCBI): domain Eukaryota; kingdom Viridiplantae; phylum Streptophyta; class Magnoliopsida; order Poales; family Poaceae; genus Lolium; species Lolium multiflorum. The sequence goes on along the minus strand of CM061750.1, from coordinate 328,336,985 downwards.
TTGAACTCTTCCCAGGTAAATACCTTCTCGGCCGGATAAACGGCTACTATATTGTCCCACCATGATGCGGCAGGTCCACACAACAAGTGTGTAGCATAACGGACCTTCTCCAGGTCGTTGCAACCAACAGTATTGAGCTTTCGCTCGGTGTCCATAAGCCAGTCTTCCGCGTCCATTGGCTCGGGCGCGTATGCAAAAGATATAGGTTTGGTGTTCTGGAAGTCCGACAAAGTGACTCCCTGATTCTCAGGTCTCTCAGCTCTGTTCTGTTGCAGCAGCTCCTGGAAGAATTTATTCTGCTGCTCCAACGTTACACGTTGTCTTTCTTCCATCATCTGCATGTACTGGACAAAGTTCTGCTGCGTCATGGGTGGTGGTGGTGGTGGAAACTGAGTCCTGGCTGCTTCATCAGCCTCAGCCTTCTGTCTGGCCTCGCGCTCGATGCGCTGCTCTTCACTCTCCTCACTCGGCGCTCCCGACATATCCCCCTAGTTCTGCAACACAAAGTGGTACTCATAATTACTCCATGCGCAAGTTTTCTGAGCTCAACTTTGTGCACAGAACTAGTCACGCAATGGAAATCAAGAAGCAAATGCAAATCATACAAAACATATACCCTGTATATACATACATAAGTGGTCTTATTACAATACTCAGTAGCGATGTGAGTATGCAAACTCACTTATTAAAGTATATGTACAAATTTATACAAATATTACATACTACAATACATGTGGTACAACTGTATTGTAGTCTCGCCTCCCATGGTGGTCTCTAGTCGTGCTTCACTCCCGATACATCCCAGGCTTCCATCCGGTCGAACGTGAAGTCCTCCTGACAGAATCTGGAACATAGGGTCTTCCCGTAGGCTTGTAGTCGGAATCGGATGATGTTCCGAGGGCAAAATCTGTGTTCATGAACTGGTCATTCAGTGCATCATAGTCCACCCATCGGGTGTACTCCCCTGTGACTCCGCCAAAGGTATTCCCACCTTCAGTATCAGACTCAATCAGCATCGGATACCCCTCAATATCTCCTCTATTATACTGATCGTTCTGAAACTGGGTTGTGGCATCATCATTCATCTCAGGATTATACCTAACCGAATCACTAGGGTTTCCAGTATCTGACCCCCAACGCCAACCTGTTGAGTTTTCTATAGGAGTCTGATGGTTTCCGGATTCCTCACCACCTTCATATCCTCCATAGGAGTTACTAGGAAAGTACCTAGGTGTAATAGGTGTGGTTTGCTGTTCTGGATGGTCAATGCTAATGTAATCACCAGCTGAGTAAACTGGTGTATGAACCACTCCCTCCATGGGTTCCTTTCCTTTTGTCTCCTCCTTGGGCTCGGTGAACTCTTCTAGCATTGTATCAATTGCTCCCGTCAAATGACGGTTCAACTGAAATAACAATGATAGTAAGTTACGGCTATTGTCCATGTATTTTGCCGCTTCCTGGTTTGCGTTTGGCATATTTAAAGTGGTTCAGCATGGGATCATCTTCTTCCTCCATATGAGGAATGTGGGTGAATTCGGAACCCATAAGCTCTTTCGTCTTATGCTCCCGGATATCGGTTATGGCTCTCATAACAGCTATATGGTAGGCTGTGTTGATGGTTCTGGCTTCTCCTGCTGGCATAACTACGCTCATTCCCAAAGATTCGGGAAGTCGTAGCCCTACTCTACACTTTGCCAATACAGTACCATCATAGTACATGTATTTCTTTACTTGGATCTGGGGATCACACCCAAATTCAAGTAACATGGCACGAAGAATATCTGCGAGTCCTCCTTCATATTCACTCAGTGTGGAATCCATCACTTTCACGTTTCGTCCCGGACGTGAACTTGCCATTGTTGGCTGTAGAAATAGAAAGAATATAAGATTAGTAATAATGCATCATAATAGAGATAATAAAGAATTATCGCACTAAAAGATATGATTGTTGTATTCTCAATTGAATATACACCATATTTTTAGAGAATTCTTTACTAGTCCTATTTGACTCCTAACGTTTCGTCCCATTTACTAGGTTCCAACCTAAGGTCAAAGCTTTTGCTCTGATACCAACTGTGGTGACCCTGCATACCACTGCATGTTGTAGTATGCCAGTCGTTGATATAACATTCGCGAAGTACCATTCCGCAAATATTACATCCCTCAGAGTAGTACAACAGAACATAGCAGGTCCACAACTCATTCATATAATATTACAAACCATAGATACATATCATCCTGGAGCTCCTCTTGGGTCCTAAGAGGGTTACTCCTGGGTTCGAGGCGAACCCAACTTAACTTACAATATAGAAGTTTCATGAGACTAAACATTTATTCTCTCGAGCAGCTAAGTATAAAGAGTTCGTGCTGCTCGGCTACTACTACTACTCGATACTTCTAGGCTTGGTCTCCTCCGAAGCCTCCCCGGTTCCGTAGACTATGAGATAGTCTACGCCTTCAATACCTCCAGAGAGGTCTGGTTCTTCATAGCCGATGATGTCGGCTCCTTCAGGGTTGTCGTTGTCCTCCTCCAGATGGTTCAGACAGTCTAAGCAGGGGATTTAAGAGTGGTATGAGTACGAGCGTACTCAACAAGTTCATATTAGGAAAGAGGTGTTTAATGCACTAACTACGGTACCAGACCAGAAAGTCTGATACCATGCAGGTTTTGATAACCATTTCTTCAAAAGGTTGTTTTTATTCAGAAGAACTATGTCCGTCAGCCTTCACCGGTTTACTAGAACTTCATGGAGTTCCTTTCCGGCGCGTTCGCAGTTCCAAATCCCGGAACAAGGAGTGACTGGTCACAATTCGTTACACTCTGCAGAGGTGTGTTTCTTTACCCATAAGAGATCTTAACCTTGGTGCCAACCGGGCAGCTTTCCCGTCCACACTTCCTTTGGTGTGAGGCCCGGTATAAGGTCCTAGTCAATCATGTTCCTCCGCTACCTCGAACACCCACCCTTTGTTGCATACCCCGACCCTGGGTCCTCGTCGGTCCCATTATTCCCACTCACGGGTGGACCCCGACCACGACGACAGTTTGGGATCGAACCAAACTCCTTCGCCGGTAGCTGCAACCCATCATAGACCGCAATACCGTGGGGACTTAGGACTCCCCAGCCTCACCATCTTGCTCCTTCGGGCGACAAGTGTACTACGGACTATGCCGTGGGGACTTAGGACTCCCCAGCCTCACCAGCTTGCCCCCTTGGATCACAAGTGTACTACGGTAAAGCGCATCCGTTGATGAACGAGAGGTGGAAACACTTTTGACTACTCCGTCCCACTCCAGATCTTATGGTGAACACGGTTTATACGGCACAAGAATCACTGGACGACATTTGTTGTTTAATCCTAGATGGATATAAACCCTTGCAATGGAACCTCCACCATATCAACACAATCCATGGTTCCATTGCCCACCACATAGTCATATTCATAGTTATGAAAATAGTGGTTTTGCTTTTTATGCAATAGTGATAAACATAGTACTTTGCAAGTAATTTGGTAAAAATACTCAAATGACATGAGCAAGCGATGAACTTGCCTGAACACTGCAAAGTGTTGCAGTTGGATGGTGTGGACTGACCCTTGTCCTCTGTTGCTGAAAAATAGCATCATTGTCCGATAAGGGCAATGGTTAAAGAAGCAATTATGCATGATTCAGTTTTAGGGTTTGTTCCCCCCTTCCGGTGTTTTATTATTTTATACGGAAGGTTAATACTAAGAACAATTTAGGGATACTCTGTTTAGGGTAAAATACAACCTTGAAATGTTGTCAAGGTGTTTTTATAGTCCAAAAGCATTAATGGACTTATTTTTATTATTGAAAATAATATGTGTGATTTAAATGATTATTTAAATCATCAAATTAAGACTTATTCTTAATTGTCTTCAAAAATTCTCTTTGATATTTTATTCAGGTAGAATTTTATGCTGATCAATTTTCATATTTTTAATTATTTTTTAGAGCTATTAAATAATTATTGTGCTTTTCTAAAGTTTAAGCATTTTAATAGAATTTGTGAAATGGCAGAAATGCCCCTGGGCCCACCTGTCGGTGGCCCAGTGGGTTTGGTCGACCCGAGACCGGGCTCGGTCGGCCCAGTCCTCTCTCTCTCTTCCTCTCACGCGGTCGAGCCCTAACCCTAACCTCTCGGCGACCCGCGTCGCCTCCGCCGTCGCCGCTCGATTCCGGCGAGATTCGCCGGACCTGGCCCCCGCCATGGTGCGCAATCGACGCGCCCCACGACGGCGGTCAATCCTATCCGCGTCGATCTGACGCGGGCGACCTGCTGCTCTCGGCCTCGACCCCCTCTGGTGCTAGGGTTACGGGATCCGCTCGATCCCGCCGTTCCTGGCGCTCCTGGTGCTTGGACTCCGCCCTGGCTTCGCCGCCGTGGTGCGGGTGGTGCCGTGGTGCCGCCATGGCCTGGCTTGGCTTGGCGCCGCCGCGCTCGGCGTGTGCCTCCGTGGCCGCCATGGCCGTGCCTATCTGCTCGATCACGGTAAGTGCGCCACCTCTTCCTCTTCTTCGTGTTCTATTTCTTCTCCTCCTAGCTTGAGATGCGGCTACTCCTCCTCATGGAGAGGCCATCTCGTGTTTCTGCTACCGCTCTACTAGCTGCTGTTGCTATGCTTGCGGTTGCGATGCTTGTTGTTGCTGTGCGCATGCTGCTGGGCTCCTCGCTGCTGTTCTGGATGCTACTGCTGCTCTATGATGTCTACGGGTGCTTCTATTCTTGTAGACAGTGTTGGGCCTCCAAGAGCAGAGGTTTGTAGAACAGCAGCAAGTTTCCCTTAAGTGGATTACCCAAGGTTTATCGAACTCGGGGAGGAAGAGGTCAAAGATATCCCTCTCATGCAACCCTGCAACCACAAAGCAAGAAGTCTCTTGTGTCCCCAACACCTAATAGGTGCACTAGTTCGGCGAAGAGATAGTGAAATACAAGTGGTATGAATGAATATGAGCAGTAGTACGGCGCCAGAAAATAGCTCGCTGGCGTGCAGTTGATGGTAGTAATATTGTAGGAAGTAAACAAGCGTGTAGTAAGCAGTAAAACAGTAAACAAGCAGCGATAGCGATTTAGGAACAAGGCCTAGGGAATAGACTTTCACTAGTGGACACTCTCAACATTGATCACATAACAGAATAGATAAATGCATACTCTACACTCTCTTGTTGGATGATGAACACATTGCGTAGGATTACACGAACCCTCAATGCCGGAGTTAACAAGCTCCACAATTCAATGTTCATATTTAAATAACCTTAGAGTGCATGAAAGATCGAAACGACTAAACCAAGTACTAACATAGCATGCACACTGTCACCTTCACGCTTATGTAGGAGGAATAATACACATCAATACTATCATAGCAATAGTTAACTTCGCAATCTACAAGAGATCATGATCATAGCATAAACCAAGTACTAACACGAGTGCACACACTGTCACCATTACACCGTGTAGGAGGAATAAAACTACTTTAATAACATTGCTAGAGTAGCACATAGATAAATTGTGATACAAAACACATTGCAATCATAAAGAGATATAAATAAGCACTTCACTACGCCATTCATAACAGTGAATAAGTATTCTGTGAAATATAGCCTAAGAGACCCACACGGTGCACACACTGTCACCTTTACACACGTGGGACAAGGAGTCTCCGGAGATCACATAAGTAAAACTCACTTGACTAGCACAATGACATCTAGATTACAAGCATCATCATATGAATCTCAATCATGTAAGGCAGCTCATGAGATTATTGTATTGAAGTACATAGGAGAGAGATGAACCACATAGCTACCGGTACAGCCCCGAGCCTCGATGGAGAACTACTCCCTCCTCATGGGAGCAGCGGCGGTGATGAAGATGGCGGTGGAGATGGCGGCGGTGTCGATGGAGAAGCCTTGGGGCACTTCCCCGTCCGACGGGTGCCGGAACAGAGACTCCTGTCCCCCAGATCTTGGCTTCGCGATGGCGGCGGCTCTGGAAGGTTTCTGTGGGTTTCGTCCTCCGTATCGGTGTTTTTAGGTCAGGAAGACATTTATAGGCGAAGAGACGGAGTCGGAGGGGCCACGGGGCTCCCTCCTCATAGGGTGGCGCGCCCACCCCTTGGCCGCGCCGCCCGTGGGGTGGGGCCCTCCAGCTCCCCTCTGGCCCTTCTTCGGTGCTCTGGAATCGTCAGAAAAATAGGATGTTGGGTCTTTATTTCGTCCGATTCCGAGAATATTTCCTTTCTAGGATTTCTGAAACCAAAAACAAGAAAACAGCAACTGGCCCTTCGGCATCTCGTCAATAGGTTAGTTCCGGAAACGCATAATAATGACATATAATGTGTATAAAACATGTAGGTATCATCAATAAAGTAGCATGGAACATAAGAAATTATAGATACGTTTGAGACGTATCAAGCATCCCCAAGCTTAGTTCCTCCTCGCCCTCGAGTAGGTAAACGATAACAATGATAATTTCTTAAGTGACATGCCATCATAACCTTGATCATACTATTGTAAAGCACATGAGATGAATGCAGAGATTCGAAGCAATGATGAAGATAATGAGTAAACAAATGAATCATATAACAAAGACTTTTCATGAATAATACTTTCAAGACAAGCATCAATAAGTCTTGCATAAGAGTTAACTCATAAGCAATAAATTCTTAGTAGAAAGCTTTGAAACAACACAAAGGAAGATATAAGTTTCAGCGGTTGCTTTCAACTTTAACATGTATATCTCATGGATAATTGTCAACACAAAGTAATATAACAAGTGCAATAGGTAAACATGTAAGAATCAATGCACACAATTTACACAAGTGTTTGCTTCTAGATAGAAAGAATAGGTAAACTGACTCAACAATAAAGTAAAAGAATGGCCCTTCAAAGAGGAAAGCATCGATTGCTATATTTGTGCTAGAGCTTTGATTTTGAAAACATATAGAGAGCATAAAAGTAAAGTTTTGAGAGGTGTTTGTTGTTGTCAACGAATGGTAATGGGCACTCTAACCCCCTTGCCAGACAAACCTTCAAAGAGCGGCTCCCATTTTATTTTATTTTTGGGTGGCACTCCTTCCAACCTTTCTTTCACAAACCATGGCTAACCGAATCCTCGGGTGCCTGCCAACAATCTCATACCATGAAGGAGTGCCCTTTTATTTTAGTTTTATTTAGATGACACTCCTCCCCACCTTTGCTTTCTCAAGCCATGGCTAACCGAATCCTTCGGGTGCCGTCCAACAATCACATACCATGGAGGAGTGTCTATTTAAGTTAATTAATTTGGGACTGGGAATCCCATTGCCAGCTCTTTTTGCAAAATTATTGGATAAGCGGATGAAGCCACTAGTCCATTGGTGAAAGTTGCCCAACAAGATTGAAAGATAAACACCACATACTTCCTCATGAGCTATTAAACATTGACACAAATCAGAGGTGATAAGTTTTGAATGGTTTAAAGGTAGCACTCAAGCAATTTACTTTGGAATGGCGGAGAAATACCATGTAGTAGGTAGGTATGGTGGACACAAATGGCATGAATATTGGCTCAAGTATTTGGATGCATGAGAAGTAATCCCTCTCTATACAAGGTTTAGGCTAGCAAGGTTATTTGAAGCAAACTCAAGTATAAAATGGTGCAGCAAGACTCACATATAAACATATTGTAAGCATTATAAGACTTTACATCGTCTCCTTGTTGTTCAAACACCTCAACCAGAAAATATCTAGACTTAGAGAGACCAATCATGCAAACCAAATTTTAACAAGCTCTATGTAATTATTCATTAATGGGTACAAGGTACATGATGCAAGAGCTTAAACAAGATCTATATGAGCACAACAATTGCCAAGTATCACATTATTCAAGACATTATACCAATTACTACATGTAGCATTTCCCGTTTCCAACCATATAACAATTAACGAAGCAGTTTCAACCTTCGCCATGAAAATTAAAAGCTAAGAACACATGTGTTCATACGGACCAGCGGAGCGTGTCTCTCTCCCACACAAGGATGAACTTATTCAGAGAACTAAGATAACAAAACAAAAATAAAAGCACACACAGACGCTCCAAGTAAAGTACATAAGATGTGACCGAATAAAAATATAGTTTCAAGAGAAGGAACCTGATACTTTGTCGATGAAGAAGGGGATGCCTTGGGCATCCCCAAGCTTAGATGCTTGAGTCTTCTTGAAATATGCAGGGATGAACCATGGGGGCATCCCCAAGCTTAGAGCTTTCACTCCTCTTGATCATAGTATATCATACTCCTCTCTTGACCCTTGAAAACTTCCTTCACACCAAACTTCAAGCAAACTCATTAGAGGGTTAGTGCATAATCAAAAATTCACATGTTCAGAGGTGGCACAATCATTCTTTACACTTCTGGACATTGCATAAAGCTACTGGACATTAATGGATCAAAGAAATTAATCCAACATAGCAAAAGAGGCAATGCGAAATAAAAGGCAGAATCTGTCAAAACAGAACAGTTCGTAAAGACGAATTTTAAAATGGCACCAGACTTGCTCAAATGGAAAAACTCAAAACTAATGAAAGTTGCGTACATATCTGAGGATCACTCACGTAAATTGGCATAATTTTCTGAGTTACCTACAGAGAATTAGGCCCAGATTCGTGACAGCAAGAAATCTGTTTCTGCGCAGTAATCCAAATCTAGTATCAACCTTTCTATCAAAGACTTTACTTGGCACAACAATGCAATAAAAATAAGATAAGGAGAGGTTGCTACAGTAGTAAACAACTTCCAAGACACAAATATAAAACAAAGTACTGTAGCAAAATAACACATGGGTTATCTACCAAGAAGTTCTTTCTTTATAGCCGTTAAGATGGGCTCAGCAGTTTTAATGATGCACTTGTAAGAAATAAGAGTTGAAGTAAAAGAGAGCATCAAGAGGCAAATTCAAAACACATTTAAGTCTAACATGCTTCCTATGAAAAGGAATCTTGTAAATAAACAAGTTCAAGAAGCATAATGCAACAAGCATAGAAAGATAAAACAAGTGTAGCTTAAAAATTTCAGCACATAGAGAGGTGTTTTAGTAACATGAAAATTTCTTCTCTCATATTTTCCTCTCTCATAATAACTTTCAGTAGAAACATGAGCAAACTCAACAATATAACTATCACATAAAGCATTCTTATCATGAGTCTCATGCATAAAATTATTACTCTCCACATAGGCATAATCAATTTTATTAGTTGTAGTGGGAGCAAATTCAACAAAGTAGCTATCATTATTATTCTCATCATCAAATATAGGAGGCATAGTATCATCAAAGTAAATTTTCTCCTCAATGCTTGGGGGACTAAAAATATCATGCTCATCAAAGCCAGCTTCCCCAAGCTTAGAATTTTCCATAGCATTAGCAACAATAGTGTTCAAAGCATTCATATTAATATGTTCCATGGGTTTTTAATTTTCGCATCAAACCATCCATGTCTTAAATCAGGAAATAGAATAAAAAGGTCATTGTTGTCCATTATGCCTAACTAGTGTAAAAAGAAACCAAATGTCGCAATTGCAGAGTCTAAAGGAAATAGCTTGAGTACTTACAACGGCGCCGGAGAATAGCTTAGTAGCCGAGATCCGGAGTGTGAGTACCTTTTACCTTTCCTCCCGGCAACGGCGCCAAGAAAAATGTCTTGATGACCCACAAGTATAGGGGGTGTATCGTAGTACTTTCGATAAATAAGAGTGTCGAACCCAACGAGGAGAAGGTGTTGACAAGCAGTTTCGATGAAGGATTCACTGTAAATGCTCACAGACAAGTATTCAGGGGGTTTTGATATTGCAGATAAATAAAGTACAAGTAAATAAAATGCGAGAGAAATAATTGCAGCGAGTGGCCCAATCCTTTTTAGCACAAAGGACAAGCCGGTTTGTTTACTTATAATGACCAAACGTTCTTGAGGACACACGGGGATTTTAGTCTAGTACTTTCGCTTCATGTGGCTTAATAATCTTCATTGTTTTGATAAGTGTTGTGTGGGTGAACCTATGCTAATGCACCGCCCTTCCTAGGACTAATACATACTTGTGATTATACCCCTTGCAAGCATCCGCAACTACAAGAAAGTAATTAAGATAAATCTAACCACAGCCTTAAACTCTGAGATCCTGCGATCCCTCTTGCATCGATATACTAACGGGGGCTTAGGTTTCTGTCACTCCGGCAACCCCGCAATTAGCAACCGAATACAAGATGCACTCCCCTAGGCCCATAAATGGTGAAGTGTCGTGTAGTCGACGTTCACACGACACCACTAGAAGAATGACACCACAACTTAAATATCATAACATTGAATATTACTCAACCATAATTCACTACTAGCATTTAGACTTCACCCATGTCCTCAAGAACTAAACGAACTACTCACGAGACATCATATGGAATACAATCAGAGGTGATATGATGATGAATAACAATCTGAACATAAACCTTGGTTCAATGGTTTCACTCAATAGCATCTATAACAAGTAGAGAATAATGCCGGGAGAGTTTCCCCTATCATACAATCAAGATTTAACCCGAATTGTTACAGCGGTGACGAGGTGCAGCGGTGGTGATGGCGGTGTAGATGGTGGAGATGATGATGATGATGGAGATGATGTCCCGCTCGATGACGATGGCGTCGATTTCCCCCTCCGGGAGGGAATTTCCCCGGCGGATTCCTGCCCGCCGGAGAGCTCTTTTCTCTCTGGTGTTCTCCGCCCAGAGGCGGCAACACTTCGTGAGTTCCTCTGTGGCTTAGGTTTTCGGGACGAAGAGTACGCGAAGAAAAGGAGGCGAAAGGGGCTGTGGGGCCCCTGCACCACAAGGTGGCACGGCCAGGCCATGGGCCGCGCCGCCCTATGGTCTGGGCCCACCTTGGGTCCCTCTTCTTCCCCTTCTGGCTCCCTCCGTCATCTGGAAAAATAGGAATTTACGTGAAATTTCCTTCCACAGTTGATCTTCCGAAATATTGCGTTCTGACGGTGCTTTTTCCAGCAGAATCCTGGCTCCGGTGCTTGATCCTCCAATAATGATGAAACATGCAAAATAGATGAAATAACATAAGTATTGTGTCCCAATATGAAATATATCAATGAATAACAGCAAATTATGATACAAAATAGTGATGCAAATTGGACGTATCAACTCCCCCAAGCTTAGACCTCGCTTGTCCCCAAGCGAAACTGAGCTCGATAAACAAGACCACATGTTTATGGAGTGAAGAGTCGATAAATAAAATACGGACAAGAAGCATCATATTCATTCACACAAGACATTATAGTAAACAACTTCCTCATATAACTCATCTTGAAATAGGTAAAGAGAAATCACAAGTAAAGGTGCATAAGAAATCATAATTGGTGATGGCAAACTTTGTTCTTGGTCAGAGAACTACTAACGGATTGTACTTCTAAGCAAAGCTTTCATATTAGATTTTATAGCTGAGCCTTCATATTTAAGCATAACAATCTCCTCATAATCATTGATAACTTCAAAGTCATATTCATTCGGATAAAATTGGTACTAAACAAGAAAGTATAAAAGACATGATTAACTGAATCATAGCATAAATGATTGGTTCACAACAACTCAATTGCTTGCTTGAGGTAGAGAGAAATAGGTTTACTGACTCAACATAAAAGTAAAAGACAGGCCCTTCGCAGAGGGAAGCAGGGATTAAATCATGTGCTAGAGCTTTTCAAGTTTTGAAATCATATAAAGAGCATAAAAGTAAGATTTTGAGCGGTGTTTGTTGTTGTCAACGAATGGTAGCGGGCACTCTAACCCCCTTGCCAAATGAACCTTCCAAGAGCGGCTCCCATGAGGGACGGCATCTCTACCAGCAAGGTAGTGTTATCACCAGAATTTGACCAAGTCAGAGGTGGGCCGCGATCAAGATGGATTTGAAGATATATTCGTGGAGATACATTGTGAACCGGCCTCGTGTATCAAGTTTGGGCTAGTTAGCCCGTGTATCTTTATATAGTAGGTTACGTAGAGGTTAGAGTTTATCTCGTGCACGGTTTAGTGCACGCCCACATTAGAAAGTCCCCTGGACTATAAATATGTACCTAGGGTTTATGGAATAAACAACAACCAACGTTCAACACAAACCAATCTCGGCGCATCGCCAACTCCTTCGTCTCGAGGGTTCCTCCGGTAAGCATCATGCTGCCTAGATCGCATCTCGCGATCTAGGCAGCACAAGCCTGCCTAGTTGTTCATGCGTTGCTCGTACTGAAGCCTTTTTGATGGCGAGCGACGTAGTTATCGTAGACGCGTTAGGGTTAGCATCGTTCTTAGCATCATATGCTTGCGTAGTGCAATCCTAGCGCGTCTAGCCGTCCTTGTGCCTCATCATGGGTGCAGGGGCGGCACCCCGCTTGATCTTTATTTAGTAGATCTGATCCGTTATGGTCGCTCCTTGATTCATCAAGGATTAGTTTAATATCTGCAATAGTTAGGCCTTACAAAGGGTTGGAGGATCCAGCATGCAGGGTGTAGTTTGCTGCCCCTAGACAGGACGTTCCGAGGATCAACCTTGTGTTGGTTTTTAGGCCTTGTCTAGGGCTGGCTTACGTTTACCGTGCGTGAGCGCGAGGCCCAATCGTGAGTAGGATGATCCGATTATGCGGTGAAAACCCTAGATCGTCGTGGATCTCATACGCTTTACATTGATCAAGCAGGACCACCATATATTCGGCCACCTTGGACGAATCATGGGTGAATCGGCTCCCTGAGCCGATTCACAGGACAACCTGAGAGCCGATCGAGGCTCGTATTTAACGTGTACGTGTGTGCCCTGCAGGAAACTAAGCGAGGCATCATCCACACCTTCCGACCAGGTATAGGTCAGGTGGCACGCCCTTGCACCAGCATCGGCGCGCGACCAGGAGGCTTTGCGGGCCGTCGCTCTGACTGGGGCCAGCCGCAGCCCTAGTCATTCCCGGCTCTACCGTGTTGGCCAGTCGCTGCCCGCCGGTGGGTTTCTGACGCCAACACATTCTGGCACGCCCGGTGGGACCATCTTCAACGACAATCTTCAAATGACAACCACCTCGCCATCTACATCAGAGATGGCGGAAGAAACTCCGGTCACATACGAGGACCTGGCTGGCAAGCTCAAGAAGAAGCATGACAAGGTCTAGGCGGTCCTCGGAAGGGAGACCCGTTTGCGTGACATCGAGCGACGGGGGCACGCACCCGCATCTTGGTGTCAACATGGCGGATCATAACCACTGCGTAAGGAAGCTAGAGTTCCCCTTTGGCAGCAGAACGGTGGGGCTTACATACCGCCGTGACCAATTCAAAGGCAAAAGCTACCCGACGGGCTCGAAAAAGTGACATCATCGACTCTCGTCGGCCTACGAACGCAGGAGCCGATTCTAGGAGTCAGCTAAAATCGTGCTTCCGACCCGGGCTCAGCGTTGGTCTGATGGACAAAGGGATGCGTCGTCTATGGCGTTGGAAGGAGCCCACGTTATTCCTGATGAAGCCGACGTTCGCACCACGCTACCCAGAACATAGAGCCGATTTCGCAGTCACGCGAATCGGCTCGGGGGCACCTAATCAAGGAGCGCGCGCGACGCCACCGGGCATGTGGAGAAATTTTGTAGCCGAATAATAAACAATTTTTCGGATAACCGGAGCTACGACCTGAGTTGATATAAAAAAAAAAATTTTTACAAGTATCGAGCTCTGAAGAAATGCATTAAGAGCGTGAAGAGCATCGGCACGGATTCGATCCACCTCAGCGATCTCGACCTCATCATCCTCGTCTTTCCCCATCACCAGCTGGCTGCTTAGGGCACGGATTTCAGCTAGATCGGTCTTCAGATCAGCGGTGAGACCTTGTGCTTCCTCTTGGGAGCGAGCAATGAGGGATTCCTCGTCTTCGATGAGTTGTTTGGTCTCCCTGGCCCTCCTTTCGAGATCTTCCAGCTCCTTGCGTAAGGTCTCAAGTCTGGCGCTATGAGTAGAGGCGGCGGTTTTTGCGTCTAAAGCAGCCTTCTTCTCGTTGAGCCGCTGGCATTTTTCTGCAATATCGGCTCTCAGCGGGAGTTGAGCGCGGCGAAGAGTGATCCTTTGACGAGCCGACTGCACCCTTGACTTGAAAACTGACAAAGTCACTGTCGGCCAGAGTTTAGCTACCAGCACCACTGGGAGACGAGGCTGGATGTCCACGAGGATGCCCCTGATCGTCTCAGGGTCCTCAACCAGAGTATCAACTGGGGAGGAGAGCAGGACCTTGAGACGCTGTAGCGGACCAACGACGGCACCAAGGTTTGGCTCGTCACCTATTTTAGGTGCGGCTGGCTCGATGGAATCGGGGTCGAATGTCAGCAAGCTTGAAGGATCGCACCCCTGGCAAAAGAACAAGAGCGGTATGGGCATACGACAGATGAAAAAGTAGGCTCGAGAGAGAAAAGAGGGTGTACCTCCCCAGGAAAGGAGGGGAAGCCGAGGTGGTAACAATCGGCTTTGCAGTTTGCTGGTCAGACGACTGGTCCGTCACGCGTGGCGAGTTGGAGGGACCAGGGGCAGTGGATGGCATCAGTACCTCTTCAACGGCCCCGCTGGAAGTATCATTAATCTGCAAGAGGAATGGTAAAGTGGTCCGGTTAGCAACAAGACAACAGGGAGCACGAGCTGTCAGCAGGAGTACCTTGGAAACTTCTTGGCTAGGAGAAGAGGTTTGTGGGCCCGTGCGAGCCCTTTTGACGCATCGGCGTTTGATGCGCGACCTCGTTTGGACCGAGGACTGAAGGACGGCAGGCTCGGGAGTCGACCTTTTTCTAGAAGCCGGGGTTGGCGAGTCCGTCTGGCTCTGTGTGGTGGATCTGTCCGTACCGCGTGGGTAGGAGTCCCTGGGACTGGATTGTTCTCCCTCGCTGGAGTTCTCTTCGGTGGAAGTCTGGAATAAGGGGTACGACCATGTCACAAAGGCTGGGAAGGCAAGTGCGATCAATCGGAATTTGATACGACTTACCTGTGAACTCGCTTGGGCAGGAGTTTTACGCGTCAGGGTCTTTCTGGCAGCCACCTTCCTCACCGCTGTCCTCGCCCGGGTCGAGGCTCGGGGGGCAACCGACCCCAAGGATGCTTTGTTTTTGGGAGCCGATTTTAGTGAAATCGGCTGACCGTCCATTATTACTTTCTTCAGAGGTGGCGAACTCTGACAGAAGAGGACCACTGGAGCCGGAGGAAGAAATTCGAAGGGAGATCCATCAGCTTGCAGGGGAGCTGGGCCGTCTTGTTCCTGCCAAGAGGTGAAGTCAGTTCGCAGGCGAATCACTATTAAGTGGTCACGGGCAATATTTTGAGGAATATTACCTGGTCAGCAGAGATTTCATGCGCGGCGTCAAGTTGTTTCAATTGCGGCCCCAACGCCCTCCGAAAAACATGGGTCTTCCACATGGACCACCAAGTCTCGAAGCCATCAGTAGTGGAGGAGAAACGGAGGTTGTGAGGGATTGGAAGGGTCAAAGCATCGAAGAAGGTGTAGCACCTATGACTGGTGAGGAGGTCAGGCAGTTCGGCTCTGCTTGCGGTTAGGTGGTGTAAGAATAAGTGTGGAGGCACTTGTCCGAGGCCGAGCTGACGGGCTACCACTACCGGTTGATAACACTCATAACCAGGTTTGATGATCCGGTTTGAGGTGCTCATTCCAACAGGGAGAAAGCAAGGACGGATCATGATGGAATACAGATGCCGAGTGCTATCGTCATCGGCAAAGCTATCTAATCGGAAGGAGACTGGATTTTCGAAGTCTTCCGTTTCAGTGTAGGGAAAGAACAGGGGGTTGTCCAAACCTTGGGAGAAGATCTTGAACCACCCTGCTGCTTCCTTAGGGATCAGCCTACTGCCTGGGAGGCCATACAGGGCTTGGCCATAACTGGTGCATCGAATATCCTTCCCGTTCACATCTGGGAAGGTGCAGGAGGTCAAAGGTGGGAAGTCTGGGATCTGGTCCCGAAAATATAACTGTGCCCATAGCTGAATGAACCACCAGGGGCCGCCAGTTTTAACTGTCTTCTGAGAAAACAGCTTGACAGACATCAGTTGAAGAGATCGATATACCTCTCCAAGGAACAGTTTGCCGATACCGAGATGGGTACCTTTGGCCAGTTCATAGGCTAGGGAAAGATAGTTCTTGGTAGGGGCAAGTGATGGACCGCAGAATATGAAGTGTTCCAACCAAAAGTTTAGGAAAGCTGTGTGCTCTCGCTCTGTCACGGGGCCTTTGGTTTTCATGTAACGATCAAGGTAGGCGCCCCAGCTGGTGCACTCTTTTTTAGAAGAAAGGGTGAAAGGAACTTTCGGCAGTTTGAAAGCAGAAGGGCTTGGGGAAGCAATGTCCAGGCCTGTGATCATGGCCACATCCAGCAGGGTTGGTGTCATCGGGCCGTGGCCGAAAATGAAACAGTTCAGCGCGTCAGACCAGAAGTAGCCGATGGTTTTCAGAATATTTTCATTCTTCTCGAGAGGAGACAGTGATAATGATAAGGCATCGGCTATCCCTATAGATTCCCAGGTGGCGTAATGGATTTTGGATACTCTATTGTACCATGACACCCAACCTTCAGGGGGATTAGGCCAGGCTCGTAGGCAGTCGGCCCAGGAGGTCAGATCTAAGTGCTGATTCACGAAGGGGATTCTGTTAGCTTCACAGGAGATTAAATGAGCAGGACTCTCGGAAGATCGGGGGCCAAGACACATGGAATTTGAGAGAGAAGGATGCGGCAATAGGATGTCGGAAACCTAAAATCAATGGCGGAGTAGAACATTAAGTCAGGTGTTCTTCTGTTCGACCCTGATAGTGGCCCTAATGGCGAAGAAGCGGGGGAGTATTACCTTCAAGCCGGAGACCATGGTGTCGGCGTTGGACGATTCCGCCATTTGATGCGCTGCGGAGTTGGGGCGGTGCGGTTGAGATCTGAAGCTCGCGAGATTGCGTAGGTGGCGGATTTTGGGGATCTGAGTTTGCTTTCTCAGACGGAGGTTGCAGGTGACCGTTTGGAGGGATAGCCAGGTTTGCCCCTGTTTGTTATATGGAAGGGGCCGGTGCGACGCCATCGGCTCTTTTTGGGGTTTGTGTGGTTTTGACTATCGGCTAACTAGAAGCCGATCACGTGGAAGGAAAGAGCCGATTGCTCGAAGACGCCAGAATGTCAAGTCATAGACTGCACTGATCTGCCACGACATGACCCTTTGAAGAATGCATATGGTTTTGCAATTATCATTATCAAAACCAGGGGGCATGTGTTATCACCAGAATTTGACCAAGTCAGAGGTGGGCCGCGATCAAGATGGATTTGAAGATATATTCGTGGAGATACATTGTGAACCGGCCTTGTGTATCAAGTTTGGGCTAGTTAGCCCGTGTATCTTTATATAGTAGGTTACGTAGAGATTAGAGTTTATCTCGTGCACGGTTTAGTGCACGCCCACATTAGAAAGTCCCCTGGACTATAAATATGTACCTAGGGTTTATGGAATAAACAACAACCAACGTTCAACACAAACCAATCTCGGCGCATCGCCAACTCCTTCGTCTCGAGGGTTCCTCCGGTAAGCATCATGCTGCCTAGATCGCATCTCGCGATCTAGGCAGCACAAGCCTGCCTAGTTGTTCATGCGTTGCTCGTACTGAAGCCTTTTTGATGGCGAGCAACGTAGTTATCGTAGACGCGTTAGGGTTAGCATCGTTCTTAGCATCATATGCTTGCGTAGTGCAATCCTAGCGCGTCTAGCCGTCCTTGTGCCTCATCATGGGTGCAGGGGCGGCACCCCGCTTGATCTTTATTTAGTAGATCTGATCCGTTATGGTCGCTCCTTGATTCATCAAGGATTAGTTTAATATCTGCAATAGTTAGGCCTTACAAAGGGTTGGAGGATCCAGCGGCATGCAGGGTGTAGTTTGCTGCCCCTAGACAGGACGTTCCGAGGATCAACCTTGTGTTGGTTTTTAGGCCTTGTCTAGGGCTGGCTTACGTTTACCGTGCGTGAGCGCGAGGCCCAATCGTGAGTAGGATGATCCGATTATGCGGTGAAAACCCTAGATCGTCGTGGATCTCATACGCTTTACATTGATCAAGCAGGACCACCATATATTCGGCCACCTTGGACGAATCATGGGTGAATCGGCTCCACGAGCCGATTCACGGACAACCTGAGAGTCGAGGCTCGTATTTAACGTGTACGTGTGTGCCCTGCAGAAACTAAGCGAGGCATCATCCACACCTTCCCGACCAGGTATAGGTCGTGTCGCCCTTGCGACCCAAAGACGGCGCGCGACCAGGAGGCTTTGCGGGCCGTCGCTCGAGGGACTGGGGCCAGCCGCAGCCCTAGTCATTCCCGGCTCTACCGTGTTGGCCAGTCGCTGCCCGCCGGTGGGTTTCTGACGCCAACAGGTAGATCATCCCCCTTCCCTTTTGTTTACACATGTATTTTAGTTTTATTAAGGATGACACTCCCCCAACCTTGGCTTTCTCAATCCATGGCTAACCGAATCCTCGGGTGCCTTCCAACATTCACATACCATGGAGGAGTGTCTATTGCAAAATTAAGTTGCTTACTGATAAATCAGAGCAAAACATGTGAAGAGAATTATTAATGAAAGTTATTAATTGGGGCTGGGAACCCCGTTGCCAGCTCTTATTGCAAAATTATTGGATAAGCGGATGTGCCACTAATCCATTGGTGAAAGTCCGCCCAACAAGATTGAAAGATAAAACACCACATACTTCCTCATGAGCTATAGAACATTGACACAAATAAGGAGTAGTAGTTTGAATAATTTAAAGGTAGCACATGAAGTATTTACTTGGAATGGCAGAAAATACCATGTAGTAGGTAGGTATGGTGGACACAAATGGCATAGGTTTGGTCTAAGGTTATGGATGTATGAGAAGCATCTCCTCTCGATACAGGTCTTTGGCTAGCAAGGTTTGATAGCAAGCATAAAGGTTGAGGGAAACAAACAAATATACAAATGATAGAACAATCATGCATCTTTCTCATAAGCACAAGCAATTTTAACTTCAGAATACTAAGCATAGAGATAATAGAGTAATATATCTAAGTGTATTTCTCTCTTCTATTTAAACATCAAGATGTTGTTGCTATTGACCAATGCTAAGTTTGCCAAAACCAAATAGATTTACTTGATGCTCCCAAAGTGATATCAATACTTATGTCAAGAGTAATCATATAATGGAGATTGCAAACTAAAATAAGGTGTGCAAAAAGTAAATGATAAGACTTCTCATTAATATTCCATAACGATAACTCACACCAACGGATACATAGATAACTAACTAAGAGAGATACTTCCACATTGCATACTATTCCATATGATAACTTCCCTACTCATGATATGACACTACTTGATAGTAAAAGATAAAGGTAGTGATGATGTGATACCGCGGCACTCCCCCAAGCTTGGAACAAACCAAGGGGATGCCAATACCGATGATGAATTACTCCTTCGGTGATGATGGTGATGGATTCTTCTCGACAAGCTTCTTAACAAGCTCCTTTAAATCTTCAATCTCATAGGTGAGGTTGCGAATCATCTCCGAGTTGTGCTCAACGCGGCTCATAATCATGTCAGGTGGTGAATTCCAACTCTTAGAGTTGTTTCCCCATCCTTCAGCTTCAGATTTCATCTCTCCTGCAATGTCAGAACGATCTATATCCCAATTACTTGGCAACACTACCTTGGGGGTCCTTTCAGTTTGACGATCGTAGATTAGATTGCGGTAAGGGTTGTAATTGCTCGGAGAAGATGTCCTTGGAGCCAAGTAATGACGTGGAACCGCTCCTCCGGTAGCGATTCGTGCACTCCTCTTGATGTTGGATGGATTTGATATCACGCCAATACTTGCAACGGTGGCTTGCTGGTGTCCTGCGGAGCTTCCTCCACTTCTTCCTCATCCTCTCTTGCGTCTTCTTCCTTCAGTTCCGGGTCTTGAATATCTTCCTTCAAAGGTCCCTTGTCCTTGTTGTTGGAGACCATGGTGCTTCTAGATCAAAACAAATCTGGCAGAAAACAGCTCGAAACAAAACACGATGAGAAAACGATATTACGGACCTCCAGGGATCCGGGGGATTATATAGCAAATATTTTACGACAAAAGGAAGGTTCCAGGCCGAAAACGAGTGGAAACGGGACGCCGAGGTGCCGTCACCATAGGTCGGCGCGGCCAGGGTGGGGCCCGCGCCGGCCTGTGGTGACGGGCCCTCGCGCGTCTTTTCCACTCCGTTTCGATTCCGTAATTTTTCATATTTTCTAAAAACAGCAGAAATAATGTTTGGAAAGGTAAACGCGGACTTTTATTACCTGTACTGTTACCTATTCAAAGTCGAGTTCTGGCGGACTGTCAATTTGTCCTTTGATGAAAGCCTCCGGTGTTTCCACTTGAATAATATCAACATCAACATTATAAGAATCACCCGAGATATAATGCTTGAGTCTTTGTCCATTCACCACTTGTGTGGCATTGCCTTGGAGAGAGCTAATTTTAATTGCTCCTGAACGATACACCTCCTCAACAACATATGGTCCTTCCCACTTCGAGAGTAATTTCCCTGCAAAGAATCTAAGACGAGACCGATACAATAGGACTTTATCCCCAATATTAAACTCTCTTTTGATAATCCTTCTATCATGCCATTTCTTAACTTTTTCTTTAAAGAGTTTAGCATTTTCATAAGCTTCACTTCTCCATTCATCTAGAGAACTTAATTGCAGCAACCTCTTATTACCGGCTAATTTAGGATCTTTATTTAGTTCTCTAACAGCCCAATAAGCTTTGTGCTCTAGTTCTAAAGGTAAATGACAAGCTTTTCCATAAACCATTTTATAAGGTGACATTCCCATAGGATTTTTATAAGCAGTTCTATAAGCCCATAGTGCTTCTTTCAATTTGCTAGCCCAATTCTTTCTGGGGAAGACCCCGGGTAGGGCAATGGACGCGGAGCGGCCGGCTTGAGGACGGCTCGCGGCAAAGGCCGGCCGAGGAGATACGTCTCAACGTATCGATAATTTCTTATGTTCCATGCTACTTTATTGATGATACCTACATGTTTTATGCACATTATATGTCATATTTATGCATTTTCTGGAACTAACCTATTAACAAGATGCCGAAGAGCCAGTTTGTTTTCTGCTGTTTTTGGTTTCAGAAATCCTAGTAAAGAAATATTCTCGGAATTGGACGAAACTTTCGCCCAGGGTCCTATTTTTGCACGAAGCTTCCAGAAGACCGAAGACCTAACGAAGTGGGGCCACGAGGTGGCCAGAGGCTAGGCCGGCGCGGCCCAGGCCCTGGCCGCGCCGACCTGCCCCCTGGGCCCGTGTGGCCCCTCGCGTTGACCTTCCGCCTACTTAAAGCTCCCGTCGCGAAACCCCCAGTACGGAGAGCCACGATACGGAAAACCTTACAGAGACGCCGCCGCGAATCCCATCTCGGGGATTCGGAGATCGCCTCCGGCACCTGCCGGAGAGGGGATTCATCTCCCGGAGGACTCTTCATCGCCATGATCGCCTCCGGAGTGATGAGTGAGTAGTTCACCCCTGGACCATGGGTCCATAGCAGTAGCTAGATGGTCGTCTTCTCCTTGTTGTGCTTCATTGTTGGATCTTGTGAGCTGCCTAACATGATCAAGATCATCTATATGTAATTCTATATGTTGTGTTTGTCGGGATCCGATGGATAGAGAGTACTATGATTATGGTGATTATCAATCTATTGTTCATGTGTTGTTTATGATCTTGCATGCTCTCCGTTATTAGTAGAGGCTCTGGCCAAGTTTTTACTCTTAACTCCAAGAGGGAGTAATTATGCTCGATAGTGGGTTCATGCCTTCATTGATACCTGGGACAGTGACAGAAAGTTCTAAGGTTGTGATGTGCTGTTGCCACTAGGGATAAAACATTGATGCTATGTCTAAGGATGTAGTTATTGATTACATTACGCACAATACTTAATGCAATTGTCTGTTGCTTTGCAACTTAATACTGGAGGGGGTTCGGACGATAACCTGAAGGTGGACTTTTTAGGCATAGATGCAGTTGGATGGCGGTCTATGTTCTTTGTCGTAATGCCGGATTAAATCTCACTATATTTATCATGTCATGTATATGCATTATTATGCTTTTCTCTATTTGTCAATTGCCCGACTGTAATTTGTTCACCCAACATGCTTTTATCTTATGGGAGAGACACCTCTAGTGAACTGTGGACCCGGTCCTATTCTTTCTATAGCATACAATCTACTTGTTTTACTGTTTTCTTTGCAAACATCTTCCACTCGATACGTTTAATCCTTTGTTACAGCAAGCCGGTGAGATTGACAACCTCACTTGTTTCGTTGGGGCAAAGTACTTTGGTTGTGTTGTGCAGGTTCCTAGTTGGCGCCGGAATCCCTGGTGTTGCGCCGCATCACATTTCGCGACCATCAACCTTCAACGTGCTTCTTGGCTCCTACTGGTTCGATTAAACCTTGGTTTCATACTGAGGAAAACTTGCCACTGTGCGCATCATACCTTCCTCTTGGGGTTCCCAACGGACGTGTACATCTACGCGCATCAAGCACTTTTTCTGGCGCCGTTGCCGGGAGATCAAGACACGCTGCAAGGGGAGTCTCCACTTCTCAATCTCTTTACTTTGTTTTTGTCTTGCTTTATTTTATTTACTACTTTGTTTGCTGCACTAAATCAAAACACAAAAAAATTAGTTGCTAGTTTTACTTTATTTATTGTCTTGCTCTCTATATCAAAAACACAAAAAATTAGTTACTTGCATTTACTCTATCTAGTTTGCTTTATTGTCCTGCACTCTATATTTAAAATACAAAATTTTTTTTAGTTACTTTTATTACCATGTCTAGCTCTGAACCTGTTACTTCTTCACCTGAAGACTTAGTTTTCACTTTCAAGCAAGGGGATGAGGAGAGTTTTAAGGATGCTTGGTCTAGAATTTTTACTTCTTATCGCAAAACTGAACCTCAAATGACTCTAAGTTTGCTCCTTAGTAATTTTTATTTTGGTCTTATGGTTCGCTATAGATATGCTTTGGACACTTTAGTAGGAGGAGATTTCCTTCATTGTAATGGGGATCAAGCTTTTAATGCCATAAAGAAATTGGTTGCATCACATGATTCAGCTAATAACTTTGATTCAGCCCTTATTAGCATTCATAATAGATTGAACAATCTCGAGATAAGTACATCTCGCTTAAATGATAATTATCACTGTGTTCGTAATCGTCTTGAACAAGTCTTAGAGAATCCTAAACCTTCATCATGGGACCCTTCTGTTAAAATTGTCATCGGTGATCGAACTCTTCATGCCTATTGTGATATTATGTATGAATTTTGCCTTATGCCTGAAAACATTTATAAATCTTTGAAACTTTGGGGAGTCGATAAAGGGGGAGAAGAAATAGCTCTTATTGATAACTCTATCATAATTCCTAAGGGAATAGCTGCAGGTGTGCATACAACCATTCGTGGAAGAACAGTATCCATTGATTATCTTATTATTGAAACAGGAAAAATCATATTCGGAAGATCCTTGCTGAAATTATTGGGAGCAGTCATTGATGTGGGAGAAGGCACTCTGAAATTCACCTCTATACCAGGGGGAATCATATATTTCCTAAACCAAAAGGAAAGAAAAACATTAAGAAAGGTAAAGATGAAGCCCAAGGTAAGGTTGACACACCATCTCTCGATAATACTTGATTTGCACTTTCTGCGCCTAGCTGAAAGGCGTTAAAGAAAAGCGCTTATGGGAGACAACCCATGTTTTTACCTACAGCAATTTTTTGTTTTATTGAGTCTTGGAAGTTGTTTACTACTGTAGCAACCTCTCCTTATCATGTTTTTGTGCCAAGTAAAGTTTCTATGTCAAAGTTGATGTTATATTTGGGATCGCTGCGCAGAAACAGCATTGCTGTCTGTCACGAATCTGGGCATAATTCCCTGTAGAAAATTCGAAAAAATCTGCCAATTTACGAGCGTGATCCTCAGATATGTACGCAACTTTCATTAGTTTTGAGTTTTTCCATTTGAGCAAGTCTGGTGCCATTTATAAATTCGTCTTTACGGACTGTTCTGTTTTTGACAGATTCTGCCTTTTATTTCGCATTGCCTCTTTTGCTATGTTGGATTTATTTCTTTGATCCATTAATGTCCAGTAGCATTATGCAATGTCCAGAAGTGAAAAGAATGATTGTGTCACCTCTGAATGTGTGAATTATTAATGATGCACTAACCCTCTAATGAGTTTGCTTGAAGTTTGGTGAAGGAAGTTTTCAAGGGTCAAGAGAGGAGAATGATATACTAAGATCAAGAGGAGTGAAAGCTCTAAGCTTGGGGATGCCCGTGGTTCATCCCTGCATATTTTAAGAAGACTCAAGCGTCTAAGCTTGGGGATGCCCAAGGCATCCCCTTCTTCATCAACAACATCATCAGGTTCCTCCCCTGAAACTATATTTTTATTCAGTCACATCTGGTGTTCTTTACTTGGAGCGTCGGTTTGTTTTCGTTTTTGTTTTTGTTTGAATAAGATGGATCCTAGCATTCACTTTGTGGGAGAGAGACACGCTCCGCTGTTGCATATGGACACATGTGTCCTTAGGCTTTACTCATAATGTTCAAGGCGAAGTTTCTTCTTCGTTAATTTGTTATATGGTTGGAATTGGAAAATGCTACATGTAGTAATTCTAAAAATGTCTTGGATAATGTGATACTTGGCAATTGTTGTGCTCATGTTTAAGCTCTTGCATCATATGCTTTGCACCCATTAATGAAGAAATACATAGAGCTTGCTAAAATTTGATTTGCATATTTGGTTTCTCTAAGGTCTAGATAATATCTAGTATTGAGTTTTGAACAACAAGGAAGACAGTGTAGAGTCTTATAATGTTTACAATATGTCTTTTATGTGAGTCTTGCTGCACTTGTTCATCCTT
Source organism: Lolium multiflorum (assembly GCA_030979885.1). Taxonomy (NCBI): domain Eukaryota; kingdom Viridiplantae; phylum Streptophyta; class Magnoliopsida; order Poales; family Poaceae; genus Lolium; species Lolium multiflorum. The sequence continues at coordinate 328,311,959 of CM061750.1, read as the reverse complement.
GAGTTTGCTTCAAATAACCTTGCTAGCCTAAACCTTGTATCGAGAGGGAATACTTCTCATGCATCCAAAATCCTTGAGCCAACCACTATGCCATTTGTGTCCACCATACCTACCTACTACATGGTATTTCCCGCCATTCCAAAGTAAATTGCTTGAGTGCTACCTTTAAAATTCCATCATTCACCTTTGCAATATATAGCTCATGGGACAAAATAGCCTTAAAAACTATCGTAGTATTGAATATGTACTTATGCACTTTATATTTTATTAAGTTGCTTGTTGTGCGATAACCATGCCTCTGGGGAACGCCATCAACTATTGTTGAATATCATGTGAGTTGCTATGCATGTCCGTCTTGTCTGAAGGTCTATCATTTTAGTGGTTGGAGCATGCAAAATTGTTAGAGAAGAACATTGGGCCGCTAACTAAAGCCATGAATCATGGTGGAAGTTTCAGTTTTGGACATATATCCTCAATCTCATATGAGAATAATAACTTTGCTACATGCTTATGCATTAAAGAGGAGTCCATTATCTGTTGTCCATGTTGTCCCGGTATGGATGTCTAAGTTGAGAATAAGCAAAAGCGAGAAATCCGAAATGCGAGCATTCTCCTTGGACCTTTGTACAGGCGGCATGGAGGTACCCCTTTGTGACACTTGGTTGAAACATGGCATGCAAAGATCCGGTAGTCCAAGTTAAGTAGGACGAGGTGCGGGCACTATTAGTATACTATGCGTGAGGCTTGCAACTTGTAAGATATAATTTACATAACTCATATGCTTTATTACTACCGTTGACAAAATTGTTTCATGTTTTCAAAATAAAAGCTCTAGCACAAATACAGCAATCGATGCTTTCCTCTGCGAAGGACCATTCTTTTACTTTTATTGTTGAGTCAGTTTACCTATCTCCTTCCACCTTAAGAAGCAAACACTTGTGTGAACTGTGCATTGATTCCTACATACTTGCATATTGCACTTGTTATATTACTTTATGTTGACAATATCCATGAGATATACATGTTACAAGTTGAAAGCAACCGCTGAAACTTAATCTTCTTATGTGTTGCTTCAACACCTTTACTTTGATTTATTGCTTTATGAGTTAACTCTTATGCAAGACTTATTGATGCTTGTCTTGAAGTACTATTCATGAAAAGTCTTTGCTATATGATTCAGTTGTTTACTCATGTCATTACCTTTGCTTTGATCGCTGCATTCATTACATATGTTTACAAATAGTATGATCAAGATTATGATGGCATGTCACTTCAGAAATTATCTTTGTTATCGTTTTACCTGCTCGGGACGAGCAGAACTAAGCTTGGGGATGCTGATACGTCTCCAACGTATCGATAATTTCTTATGTTCCATGCTACTTTATTGATGATACCTACATGTTTTATGCACATTATATGTCATATTTATGCATTTTCTGGAACTAACCTATTAACAAGATGCCGAAGAGCCAGTTGCTGTTTTCTGTTTTTGGTTTCAGAAATCCTAGTAAAGAAATATTCTCGGAATTGGACGAAACTTTCGCCCAGGGTCCTATTTTTGCACGAAGCTTCCAGAAGACCGAAGACCTAACGAAGTGGGGCCACGAGGTGGCCGAGGCTAGGCCGGCGTGGCCCAGGCCCTGGCCGCGCCGACCTGCCCCCTGGGCCCCTCGTGTGGCCCCTCGCGTTGACCTTCCGCCTACTTAAAGCTCCCGCGAAACCCCCAGTACGGAGAGCCACGATACGGAAAACCTTACAGAGACGCCGCCGCGAATCCCATCTCGGGGATTCGAGATCGCCGGCACCTGCCGGAGAGGGGATTCATCTCCCGGAGGACTCTTCATCGCCATGATCGCCTCCGGAGTGATGAGTGAGTAGTTCACCCCTGGACCATGGGTCCATAGCAGTAGCTAGATGGTCGTCTTCTCCTTGTTGTGCTTCATTGTTGGATCTTGTGAGCTGCCTAACATGATCAAGATCATCTATATGTAATTCTATATGTTGTGTTTGTCGGGATCCGATGGATAGAGAGTACTATGATTATGGTGATTATCAATCTATTGTTCATGTGTTGTTTATGATCTTGCATGCTCTCCGTTATTAGTAGAGGCTCTGGCCAAGTTTTTACTTAACTCCAAGAGGGAGTAATTATGCTCGATAGTGGGTTCATGCCTTCATTGATACCTGGGACAGTGACAGAAAGTTCTAAGGTTGTGATGTGCTGTTGCCACTAGGGATAAAACATTGATGCTATGTCTAAGGATGTAGTTATTGATTACATTACGCACAATACTTAATGCAATTGTCTGTTGCTTTGCAACTTAATACTGGAGGGGGTTCGGACGATAACCTGAAGGTGGACTTTTTAGGCATAGATGCAGTTGGATGGCGGTCTATGTTCTTTGTCGTAATGCCCGGATTAAATCTCACTATATTTATCATGTCATGTATATGCATTATTATGCTTTTCTCTATTTGTCAATTGCCCGACTGTAATTTGTTCACCCAACATGCTTTTATCTTATGGGAGAGACACCTCTAGTGAACTGTGGACCCCGGTCCTATTCTTTCTATAGCATACAATCTACTTGTTTTACTGTTTTCTTTGCAAACATCTTCCACTCGATACGTTTAATCCTTTGTTACAGCAAGCCGGTGAGATTGACAACCTCACTGTTTCGTTGGGGCAAAGTACTTTGGTTGTGTTGTGCAGGTTCCGTTGGCGCCGGAATCCCTGGTGTTGCGCCGCATCACATTTCGCGACCATCAACCTTCAACGTGCTTCTTGGCTCCTACTGGTTCGATTAAACCTTGGTTTCATACTGAGGGAAACTTGCCACTGTGCGCATCATACCTTCCTCTTGGGGCTCGCGGCAAAGGCCGGCTGAGGAGCAGCCGGCTGGAGCCGTGGCCGGCTGCCTCGGGAGCCGGCTGGCTCTAAGTCCTAGTCGGCCTGGCTGCGGCCTTCAACGCTGTAGCTGGGCCGGCTTCTACAAGCCATATCCGACTGGGGTTTGTACCTCAGACCGACTCGAGGCTGGCGAGTCTTGCACTGGAAGGAACTGGGTAGGTGAGCCGGGTTCAAAGGTCCACGCTGACCTCATCTCCCGTAAAGTACGGGGCACTGTAGAGCAGCAGTGCCACGCGCCAGACAGGCCATCATGGCGTACGTCGAGCCGTACGCGCTACAGAGCATGATGACGACAACGACAGCACCTCCCACGCCGCTGACCTGAGCAGGCGGATGGGACGTGCCACTACGCTCAACGGCTCCCTGATGTCAGCGCCTCGGGAAGGGACGGGAGCCGAAGCCGGCCATGCTGGCCACTAGACTCTAGGGACTTATATGTAAAGTACCGGTGCCTATATAAGCCGGGCTACCCCCTCGTGCGGGGGACGATCGATCAGTTCTCATTCACTAGTCTTAGAGCTGCCCTGTGAGAGAGACCTTCGTCTACCTTAGCCTCCCAGGAGCAGCCGGATACAGCTCAAGGAGCACCATTGTACTGTGTGATCATCATATACACTCATAGCAGGAGTAGAGGTGTTACCTCCATCGGAGGGCCTCGAACCTGGGTACGTCGCTGTGTCACTCGTGCCCATACCCGCATCCGGATACCGCCGTGAGACCACTAGGAACCACCTCGATTAGCCACCCTATGGCATATGTCATGACGATACCACGACATTTGGCGCCCACCGTGGGGCCTTCAGCGTCCGCGGCCGGTGTCTCCATCCGGACGGGCCTCACCACCACCACCGGCGAGAGGGTCGCTTCAGGCTTGGTCTGGAGATTCGGCTCCCTCGACTGCGTCAGCGACAACGCTGGCTGCTTCGCCGACCGGCCATTCCCTGCCGGCGGCAACATCATCAGCTTCGGCGGCTTCGACGTCTACGTCGCCACCGTCGCACCACCGCGCTACCCGCGCGAGATCGTGCGCTGCGCAAGCCCTCCCCCTGGAGCCGGCGCCAGCCTCACCACCACCGGCCCTTGCATCATGCAGGAGGTCATGGCCACCGGCGACGACGCCGGAGGCAAGTCCACGCGCGTCCGCGGTCCTGAGTTGGAGCGCAACAAGGAGACCGGCGCATCCGCCTCGGGCGCAAAGGCGCCGCCACCACCGTCCCGGCTGGAGGAAGTCCGGGCAAAGCTGAGCACCCCGCTCACGCCTGGCGCCGACCCCACCACCATCGAGAAGGACCTGGAGGAGCACCGCCAGCTCCTCCTCAAGCAAACAGAAGAGCTGGCTGCTGCAAAGCGCCAGTGGGAGATCTCCCAGCGCGAGTTCAACCGCGCCCACGGCCTCACGCCCGCCGGCGACAACCCAAGCCGAGCCGGCCAGATCCGCCGGAGAGGAGGCGGCCTGGGCGCAGAGATCGCCCGGGACGGCGCAGCATCGCCGGCTCCGTCTACGGAGCTACCCATCTACAACACCCCCGACAAGAACATGCTCGCGGCTGAAGCTGCCGCGGAAGAGCTGCACCGCCTCGAAGGCGCAGAGTTACGCCGCCAAACTGAGCGGGTGACTGAGCTGCTGAAGGCGGCCAACCGGCTGACCAAGGACCCCAGGTACGCCCATGCCCCCAGAGCTTCTCACGCTCGTGGCGCTGCAGGCAACGACCGAGACGGTCCGAGGGACACGGCCGAGTCCACCTCCCCCGCACCAAGCCGGCGAGCCGACAGCCGGAACACCCACGCAAGTTCCAGCCGCACAAGCCGGCCGCCCAGTGGCAACAGCGGCCGCAGCCGGCCACCATCAAGCCGGCACGACGACGAAGAGTACGAGTACGAGAGGCCATCCACCATCAAGCATCGCGCGGCTCCAGAGGCCAGCGGCCAGCGCCAGCCGGCCCGCTCCCGGCTGGGCCCGCGCGTCGAGCCGGCAGACGCCAGAGATCGCCTCGACCGGCTGGTCGAATCCCGCATCGCGGAGGAAGAAGGGCCAGCCGGCCCCAAGTGCTTCGGGCCGCGGATCATCAACGAGCCCATGATCGACGGCTTCCAGCTCCCCCGCGACACGCCCAAGTACGACGGCACGGCCAAGCCGGAGGACTGGCTGCAGGACTACTCCACCGCAGTCGGCATCGCCAAGGGCAACAAGCGCTGGGCCGTGCGCTACTCCCCCCTCATGCTGCTCGGCTCCGCCCGCACCTGGCTCAACAACCTGCCAGCCGGCAGCATCAACGGCTGGCTCGACTTCGAGGCGGCTTTCATCAGCAACTTCACCGGCACCTACCGCCGGCCGGGTCGCCCCCAACAGCTTGAGATGTGCAAGCAGGGCGCAGACGAGACGGACCGTGCATACCTGACGCGCTGGTGCGAGATGCGCAACTCCTGCGAGGGAGTGCACGAGATCCAGGCAGTCGGCTTCTTCATGGCCGGCTGCCGGCAAAACACCATGCTGTGGCACAAGCTGCGCCGCAGTGAACCCAAGACGATGGCTGCCTTGATGGCCATCGCAGACAAGTATGCGCTGGCTGAAGGAACCAGCAGCACGCCGGCTGAGATTTCGCCGGCTCCATCCAGGAGGGACAACAACAAGCCGGCCGAGGGCGGCCACCATGGCAGCCGGCGGGACAACTACCGCGGCAAGAGGCACAGCGACCAGCCGGACCGCCGGTACGGCTCGGCCCACGTGGCAGCCGTGTCAGACCACGCGGCGGCTGGCGGAAGCCGGCGCCAGAAGCAGACGGACCGGCCCTGGAAGCCGAAGTACACCTTCGAGCAGATGCTCGACTCGCCGTGCAAGTACCACAGCGGCAAGAACCCCTCCAACCACTCCACCCGCGACTGCCACTTCATGAAGCGGCTGACGAGCGGCGAGCCCCTTCCGCCTCCACCCCCACCTCCACCAGCCGGCGGGCCGGGTGGCCAAGCCGGCGCAGAAGCCAACAACCTCGAGCACCACGAGGCTAACCAAGTGCACCATGGCGGCCGGTACCTGGCTGAGGATGCCACCTACATCATCTTCACCTCCGAGCCCGAGGACAAGACGAGCCAGCAGCGCCGTTCCCTCGAAGTCAACGCGGTCATGCCGCCGGTCCCCCAGTACCTAAACTGGTCAGAGCAGGCCATCACTTTTGATCGCCGCGACACACCGGCTGTCCTGCCAAAGCCGGGCAGCTACGCCATGGTCCTCGACCCCACCCTCGGCACAACCCGGCGCAGCGTGCGCTTCTCGCGTGTCCTCATCGACGGGGGCAGCAGCATCAACATCCTCTACCGCGACACCGCCCGCAAGCTGGGCATCCAGGAGGCCGAGTTGCGCCCCACCCCCACCGTCTTCCATGGCATCGTGCCAGGCCACTGCTGCCAGCCGATCGGCCGGATCACCCTGGAGGTCATGTTCGGCAAGCCGGACAACTTCCGCACGGAGAACATCGAGTTCGAGGTGGTGGACCTCGTGAGTCCCTACCACGCGCTCCTGGGCAGGCCGGCCCTGACCAAGTTCATGGCGGTGCCCCACTATGGGTACCTGAAGATGAAGCTACCTGGCCCTAAAGGGGTCATCACCGTAGCCGGCGACTACCGCCGCTCCATGGACTGCGCCACGCAGAGCTCCAAGATGGCCCAGACGCTGGTCATCGCCACCGAGAAGCAGCTCATCCACGACGCCGTTGCCTTGGCTAAGGCCGCGCAGGCGGACATGCCGGCTGTGGGCAACCCGGCTGGGACGACTCACTTCCAGCCGGCCGACAACACCAAGAAGATCCTGCTCGACCCGGCCCAGCCGGACAAGTACGTCACCATCGGTGCCGGCTTGAGCAGCAAATAGGAAAGCGAGCTCACCAGCTTCCTCCGTGAGAATCGGGACATCTTCGCATGGTCTCCAAGGGACATGCCGGGTGTGCCGAGGGAGTTGGCTGAGCACCACCTCCACGTCAGGCCTGAAGCCAAGCCGGTGAAGCAGCCTCTCAGGCGCTTCGCCGAAGAACGAAGGAAGGCCATCGGTGAAGAAATCGCCCGGCTCCTAGCTGCCGGCTTCATCATGGAAGTGCTGCACCCGGACTGGTTGGCGAACCCGGTCCTGGTTTTGAAGAAGAACGGCTCCTGGCGCATGTGTATCGACTACACCAGCCTCAACAAGGCGTGCCCGAAGGACCCCTTCCCCCTGCCGCGCATAGATCAAGTTATAGACTCGACTGCCGGCTGTGAACTGTTGTCTTTTCTAGATGCCTACTCAGGCTACCACCAGATTCCTTTGAATCCGGCTGATCAAATAAAGACTTCGTTCATTACCCCGTATGGGGCTTACTGCTACACGACTATGCCATTCGGCTTGAAAAATGCAGGCGCCACCTACCAAAGGTGCATGCAAAAGTGTTTGCAGGATCAAATCGGCAGAAACGTTCACGCATACGTGGATGATGTCGTTGTAAAAACCAAGGAGATGCCTACCCTCCTTGATGACTTGAGAGAAACCTTCACCAATCTGCGAAGATTCCGGATGAAGCTCAACCCGGCCAAGTGCACGTTCGGCGTGCCAGCCGGCCAACTCCTGGGCTACCTCGTCTCTCAGCGAGGAATCGAAGCCAACCCGGAGAAGATCAGTGCCATTGAGAAGATGGAGCTGCCGCAGTGCCTCAAGGACGTCCAGAAGTTCACCGGATGCCTGGCCTCCTTGAGCCGCTTCGTCAGCCGGCTGGGGGAGAAGGCACTGCCCCTGTATCAATTGATGAAGAAGGCGGACAAGTTCGTCTGGTCACCGCAGGCGGATGAAGCCTTTCGTGACTTAAAGCGCGTGCTCTCAACCGCGCCAATCCTTGCAACGCCAGGTTCAATGGAGCCGATGCTGTTGTACATCGCAGCCACCAACCGAGTGGTTAGCGTTGTCCTGGTGGTGGAGCGCAAAGAAGCAGCCAACAGGGAGCAGCTGGTTCAGCGCCCAGTCTACTATCTCAGCGAGGTGCTGTCCCAGTCGAAGCAGAACTACCCCCACTACCAGAAGGTCACCTACGGCGTGTACATGGCGGCCAAGAAGCTCAAGCACTACTTCCAAGAGCACCCCATTAGGGTGGTGGCCACAGCGCCCTTGGCGGAAATCATCGGCAGCAAGGATGCCAACGGCCGGGTTGCCAAGTGGGCCCTGGAGCTAGCCGCCCACACCATCCTCTACGAGCCACGCACAGCCATCAAGTCGCAGATCCTCGCGGACTTCTTCGTCGACTGGGCCGAGATGCAATACCTGCCGCCTGTGCCTGACTCCACGCACTGGAAGCTGCACTTCGACGGCTCGAAGATGCGAAACGGCTTGGGAGCCGGCATCGTCGTCACCTCCCCCAAGGGAGATCGGCTGGACTATGTCCTGCAGATCCACTTCGCCGCATCCAACAATGTGGCGGAGTATGAAGCGCTCATTCATGGGCTGAAGCTGGCCAAGGAGATTGGCGTGCGTCGCATCCTCTGCTTCGGCGACTCCGACTTGGTTATACAGCAAGCATCTGGCGACTGGGACGCGAAGGACGCCAACATGGCCTCATACCGCTTCCACGTCCAGCAGCTATCCGGCTTCTTCGATGGCTGTGAATTCCACCATGTGCCACGAGCAAACAATGAGGCGGCAGATGCCCTATCCAAGATTGGCTCGACCCGGCAAGCCATTCCGCCGGGCGTTGCCCTGGCGATTCTCAAGAAACCGTCCATCATACCGTCACCGGACTCGGATTCCATATTCGTGCCGGCTGACCCGGGGGCTTCTCAGCCGAACCCGGGGGCTTCATTGCCCAAGTCGGGGGCTTATCAGCCAAACCCGCCGGCTTCTCAGCCGAACCCGGGGGCTTATCGGTCCAACGCGGGGGCTTCTCAGCCAAACTCGGGGGCTTATCAGCCAAACCCGCCGGCTTCACAGCCGAACCCGGCGACCACGCAGTCGAAACCGGAAGCTCCGAAGATGGAGGCCTTGGTGGTTAGCGTGTTTGAAATAAAATGCGTACCATCATGGGCACAAGAATTCCTCTCCTACCTCACCGATGGTGTGCTGCCCAATGACAGGGTTCAAGCCAGGCAGATTGAGAGAAGGGCCAAGGCCTATACAATCATCAACCACGAGCTGTACAAACGCAGCGTAAGTGGGGTGTTCCAGCGGTGCGTCGAGCCGGCTGAAGGGATTGAACTCCTACGGGAAATCCACCAGGGAGAGTGCGGCCATCACGCCTCCTCCAGAGCCATAGTGGCCAAAGCTTTCCGGCACGGTTTTTACTGGCCGACTGCGCTCAGAGACGCAGAAGACTTGGTGAAGAAGTGCAACGGCTGCCAGCGCTTCGCAAAGCAAAGGCAAACGCCGGCTTCCGCCCTAAAAACCATCCCCATTACCTGGCCGTTTGCCGTATGGGGCTTGGATATGGTGGGCCCATTCAAGACAGCCCGAGGCGGCATGACGCATCTCTTGGTGATGATTGATAAATTCACTAAGTGGATCGAGGCCAAGCCGATCAAGAAGCTGGATGGCTCCACAGCCGTCACATTCCTCAAGGAGATAATCGCGAGATACGGCTACCCGCATAGCATCATCACCGACAACGGCAGCAACTTCGCCGAAGGCATTTTCAAGCGCTATTGTGGGGAGATGGGGATCCGAATGGACCTATCATCCGTAGCACACCCGGAGACCAACGGCCAAGTGGAGAAGGCAAATGGCTTGATCCTAGCCGGCATCCGGCCTCGGCTGGTGGAGCCGCTTGAGCGCTCAGCCGGCTGCTGGATTGAAGAGCTGCCCAGCGTGCTGTGGAGCCTGCGCACAACACCAAACCGCTCAGTCGGCTTCACACCCTTCTTCCTCGTATACGGGGCCGAAGCCGTCCTGCCGACTGACATCGAGCACGACGCGCCAAGGATCAAGCTATACACAGAAGCTGAAGCCAAAGAAGCTCGCGAAGATGGAGTCGACCTGGTTGAAGAGGTCCGGCTGATGGCCGAATCCAGGTCCACCGTATACCAGCAAAGCCTCCGTCGCTATCACAGCCGGAAGGTCAAGTCCTTAGCATTCCGAGAAGGAGACCTAGTGCTCCGGCTGATCCAACGGACAGCCGGACAGCATAAACTAGCATCCCCATGGGAGGGTCCCTTCATCGTGAGCAAGGCAGTAGGCAATGATTCCTACTATCTCATAGATGCCCAAGAGGCCAAAAAGAACAAGGCGAGCAAAACTGACGAGGAGACAAAACGTCCCTGGAATGTCAGGTTGCTTCGACCATTTTACACTTGAGAGCAGGAATGTATGTATCCCTTGTATCCCTTTTGTAAGCTATGAAAAAGCATGCGCCAAGAGCGCCGTTTCCGACAAGTTTTTCGCGCACTCTATTTCGTTTCGCCAATTGGCTTGAACCCTTTCACGCGACGGCTTAGTAACGTGATCTGATTTCCGACAGCCGGCTTCCGACCAGCTACAGACCGCAACCCGGCTGTCCGGCTGGCGGGAGTAAGGCCTAGGGAACCAACACGCGAAAAACGACTAAGGAAAGAGTAAAAGCGAGTTGACTTGCAACCTTTCATAAAAGTGTCGGACTGCCGAAATCGACTCGTTCGACTGAAATACTATCGGCCTCACCCAGCGGCACGCTCTTGATCCGGCGACGGACCGCAAGTCGGACGTACGACCGGCAAGGGCACAGCCAAAGAGTGGGGCGGATGGGAAAAAGCGAACAAGTCGGAAGAAAGCAAGCCGGCACACAAATGATTAACAAACACACTAAAGTGCATCATAATAAAAAGGCGATAATATTGTCTTTACATAAGGCACCCGGCATTCCGGGGATTTAATAATCTGTTTTGGCAAAAGCAAAGCTACATGAACAGGAAAGCCTAGGCACCGGCTGGAGGAGGAACAGCCGGATCAACAGCAGGCGGCGGAGAATCCATCTCGACCCCTTCGTCTTCAAGCTCCTCCTCCTCATCAGAGTGAGGGTTCGGATCCGCGACGAAGAGGCGCTTGTCGACGAAGTCGGCGATGGCGCTGGCTCGGGCAAGCCGGGCGGCCTTCTGTTCGGCCGAGAGCCCCTCCTCCACGCCGGCTCGCCGATACTCGAGCTGCCCCAGGTCCACCTCGTTGTACCAGGAGAGGACAAAAGACAGCGCCATGTCGGCGCCAGCGCGCGTGGCAGACCCCTTCCACTCGATGAAGCTTTCCGGCGCCTGCTCGATCAAAGAGGTGAGGCTGGAGATGTCTTGCGGCGCCTCCTTGTCGGGCCACAGCATCGGGACCAGCTCCTCAGCCGCCTTCCGGAGCTCCCAGCCAAACTTGGTGATGGGCTCGACGCGGGCAGCCAGGGACGACATGTGGTCCTCCATGGTGAAGCTCTCCGAGCTGCCCTCGCCAGTCGCCCGCCCCCTGGCCTCGCGCGCATCGCCAACGGCCGCCAAGGCGGCATCCTGCGTCTCCGGGAAGGCCGCTGCAAGAGGGAAGCATGTCAGAAGTCATAAAAGCCGAAATAAGCTGAAAAATGCAAATTTTCGAAGTCCTAAAGTAAGACTGGCGGCAGCCGGCACGAGCCGACTGCCCCCAGCCCGAAGATGGAGATTCCGAAGCTCTAAAGTAGGACTGGCGGCAGCCGGCACGAGCCGACTGCCCCCAGCCCGAAGATGGAGATTTCGGATAAAAAGACTGGCGGCAGCCGGCACGAGCCGACTGCCCCCAGCCCGAAGATGGAGATAGCGAAAAAGATAAGTTTCTGCAGCCGGCTACCAACGGAGGCTGGCAGCCGACAGCCGAAAGCCGGCAAAGGGGAAGGAAACATAGACACTCACCCGAAAAACCGCGATCGATCGCGCCAATAAGGTCCGTCCAGTGCTTGGCAGTAGCCGTCAGCTCCGTGGACTTGGCGGTGACCTCCTTCTGAAGCGCAAGCCGCTGCTTCTCCACCTCGTCCAGCCGCCGGCTCAGATCATCCACCTTCTCCTTCTCTGCCGTCCTAAGGGAGGCGAGCTCGGCGAGATGGTTCTTCTCCAGCTGGCGCAGCCGCGTCAACTCCCCATCGGCCACCTTGAGCTTGGCGGCTGCAGCGCGGCCCGCCTCCTCGCTCTCGGCGCACTGAGCGCGAGCAACCCGGAGGTCCCTCTCCAGCTGCGGGACCTTGGCGGCCTCAACTGCGAGGCAGCCGGAAAGAAATGTCAGCCAACGAGACAAAAGAAAAAAGACATTGAGCCAAAAGAAGCAAGAGCTTACCCTTGACGGCTTCCAGCTCACGAGCCAAGGTGCCCCGCTCAATCTTGGCCTTGTGGTAGCTGGTCACCACCTTGTTGTACAAGACGGTGCGCCGCTCGTCGACCATCTGAAAAAAGAGTCAATCGTTTAGGCGAAACCTGGGCCGGCTCCGAGCAGCCGGCCCATGCCTCGGAGGGCTACCAAGATAACAATAAAATCGCAGAAAACAAGATGAGACGCCACCTACCTTGTCAGCTTCCTCCAGCGTCGCCAGCTGGGCCATGGCCTCGGCGGCTTTGTTCTTGAGGCTGGCGCGGTAGCCGGAGTAAAGCATCTTCAGGGGCGCCGTGCCAGGCTGCCCCTCCCGGCTGATTATCTCGCAGGAGTCCGCCTGGTTCCAGGCCTTCTCCATGGTGCCAGCCGAGCCGAAGCTGGAGTCCGAGGCGGACGGCACGCTCACCAACCGGGCACCCTTGGCCACGTGAAGGCTAGTGGGCGACACCGCCGGGCCCTTCGTCCTCACCAACGCCCGGGAGTCGGCGTCCCTAGCGCGCGCCGGCTCCTCCCGCTGCGGCTCCTTCCCAGCCGGCTCCGTCCTCGGCGGCTCCGAAGCCGGAGGCGGCGCGGCTGGCCCGGTGGGAACCACCTCCGGCTCTTCAGGCGGCGCAGCTCCGCCGGCTCCAGCTCCTGCCGCCGGTGGCACACCTCGGCCGGCTCCAGCAGTCGGCCCCAGCAGCGGTGCGCGGTGTGGAAACAGGTCGCCAAGAGTGGGCCTCTGGGCCGACTCGCCCTGGGCGCCCTGGCCCGGCGCTGAAGGAGGCGCAGCCGAAGAAGACGCCCCCGCGGGAGGCGGCGTAACCACGGGCGGCACGACGACAACGGGCGGCGTGCGCGCACGTGTCGAAGGCGGCGGCGTCGGCTCCCTCTGCCGACGGAACGGCGGCGCAACACGAGCAGCCGGCCCAGAGGCACCGCCCTGGGTGAACTTTATGGCGGCCCTAGTCAAACAAACAAAGGAAGTTAGGTGCAAAGCAAGGAAAGAAAAGGAATCAAACAACGAAGAAAACAAAAAAGACTTACCCGGCCATCTCAGGGACCTTCTTGGGCCCTTGCTGGCGCTGTCTCTTGGCCTGGCCCTCCAGCCTGGCCGTGCTCCCGCCGGCGGCCCGCTTCTTCTTCTTCGGCGCGGAAGTCGCCGAGGCGGCAGGCGGCCTCGTGCGCAGAGGCACCGCCCGGATCGGTCCCGGCCCCGTGGTGGACGTGGCCGGCTCCGCCTCCTCCTCCTCCCGCTGCTCCGGCGAAGGCGGCGGGTTGTGCTCCCCTTGGCCGCCCTGGTCGGGCACCGCCGGCAGGTCGTCATCGCCGGCTTGGTCGCCGGCTTGGTCAGCCGGATCCACGAGATCCGCCGTCCAGATCTTGTGCGCCAAGTCGCCGTCCTCGATCTCTTGGCGGGGGAAGATCTAGAAAACAAGAACAGATGAATAACAAGCGAGCCACGCAGCCGCAAGTCGAAAAGCGCAAGCTAAAAACACAACTTACCCGCTCAGGCGGCGCGGCCCGGTCGTAAGGCGGCAGCCCCCACGCCCAGTCTTCCGGCAGGTTGGCCTTGGTGATGTTGTTCACCCGGTGAGCGACTTGGGCCTTGGTGAGCGCTATCCTCGACGTCCGGGTCGGATCCAGCCGGCCGGACATAAGCCCGATCTTGTGGACGCGGCCCTGGAGCGGGATCACCCGGCGCTCCACGTAGGTGCAGAGGAGGTCCTCGGCGCTCAGCCGGCCCCCAGTGACGCACTCCCCCAAGAAGTCCCAGAGAAGGTTGACCTCCGCGTCCGGATCCGCCGACTTGGCGTTGTGACCCCAGTTGAGCCGGGTGGTCGGAGGAGCCGGATTATACTCCGGCAGGTTGATCCGGTCGAAGGCTGGGTTGGCGTTCTTCACGTAGAAGAACGACATCTGCCAGTTCTTCACCGAGTCGACAGTCGGTATCTTCGGGAAGAGCGAGCCGGCGCGGGGATATATGGAGGCGCAGCCGCAGGTCCTCAGGCGGCCCTCAGTCATTTGCGACTTGAGGTAGAAGAGCCGGCTCCAGAAGTCGACGTCCGGCCACAAGCCGGCGTAGCCCTCCATAAAAGCCACATAGCAGCTAAGGAGGACGCACGCGTTGGCCGGCAAGTGGTGCGGCTGCAGGCCGAAGAAGTCCAGGAACCGGCGGAAGAAGGCCGAAGCCGGCAGACCTAGCCCACGGTCAAGGTGCGCGCCGAAGACGACGCGCTCGCCGGGCTCCGGCTTGGGCTCCACCTCCGCGCCAGGCGCCCGCGTGACCACCTCCCGAGGAATCCGGCGGAGGCGCACCAGTCGCTCGATGTCGTCGTCGTTCATGTACGAGCCCCTCCAGGACCCGCTGGCGGAGGCCATCGTCGAAGAGGAGGTGGAGGAAGACCAAGAGAGATCAAAGGGAGAGGAAGAACCGCTCCTCACCGGAGGAGAGCGCGGCGGCGATGAGCGCAGCGTCGAGCCGCGGGGCCCCGTGGCGCCGGCTTGGCGTGCGGGCGGCTGCCGAACGGCGGAGAGCTCCGGCCGCGAAAGGTCGCCGGGGTTCGCCAGGAGGTCACCGGAGAAGAAGTGGCGGCGTGCGAAGAGCGCTCGAAGAGAGAAGTGAGTGACGCGAGGAAGAAGAAGGGCGCCTCGGTACCGCGCCGGGGGCATTTATAGCCGCCCGGCGCGCCGGTTGCGTGGCCACGTGGCGATCATGGGCCACGTAGGGATTAACTGCGGCCATAACTACCCCCACGACCGCTGCGGTTACCAGAAACCGTCGGGCCACTACCCCACGACCGCACCGGATCCGGAGGAGACAGCGATGTGACCAGACGAAACGGCCACGCTGACGAAGCCGTCAGAACGGTCAAGTCGGGCGCGGGACTCGAGGCGGCGGAGTTGCCGGTGTACCCGAGCCGGAGCCGGACGATAAAATCGACCCGGCCCCAAATTCTGGCAACAAGCCGGAAGCGCCATCAACACTTAAGGAAAAGTGAAAACAACAGGAGCAAAAAAGGCGTCCGGCTGGAGGAAGCCGGACGAGGCGAGCCGGATGAGGGCGCAGCCGGCTGAATGAAAATTCTCAGCTGGCCCCTCCGGGAGCCGCCGGAAACAAGCGAGAGATGTATAGAAGCCGGGAAACCTGCCTAGGTCCTTCTTAACGCAGGACCTTGCCAGCTTCGGGGGCTAATGTCGGGGGGAAGACCCCGGGTAGGGCAATGGACGCGGAGCGGCCGGCTTGAGGACGGCCGGCTCGCGGCAAAGGCCGGCTGAGGAGCAGCCGGCTGGAGCCGTGGCCGGCTGCCTCGGGAGCCGGCTGGCTCTAAGTCCTAGTCGGCCTGGCTGCGGCCTTCAACGCTGTAGCTGGGCCGGCTTCTACAAGCCATATCCGACTGGGGTTTGTACCTCAGACCGACTCGAGGCTGGCGAGCCTTGCACTGGAAGGAACTGGGTAGGTGAGCCGGGTTCAAAGGTCCACGCTGACCTCATCTCCCGTAAAGTACGGGGGTAGAGCAGCAGTGCCACGCGCCAGACAGGCCATCATGGCGTACGTCGAGCCGTACGCGCTACAGAGCATGATGACGACAACGACAGCACCTCCCACGCCGCTGACCTGAGCAGGCGGATGGGACGTGCCACTACGCTCAACGGCTCCCTGATGTCAGCGCCTCGGGAAGGGACGGGAGCCGAAGCCGGCCATGCTGGCCACTAGACTCTAGGGACTTATATGTAAAGTACCGGTGCCTATATAAGCCGGGCTACCCCCTCGTGCGGGGGACGATCGATCAGTTCTCATTCACTAGTCTTAGAGCTGCCCTGTGAGAGAGACCTTCGTCTACCTTAGCCTCCCAGGAGCAGCCGGATATACAGCTCAAGGAGCACCATTGTACTGTGTGATCATCATATACACTCATAGCAGGAGTAGAGGTGTTACCTCCATCGGAGGGCCTCGAACCTGGGTACGTCGCCGTGTCGCTCGTGCCCATACCCGCATCCGGATACCGCCGTGAGACCACTAGGAACCACCTCGATTAGCCACCCTATGGCATATGTCATGACGATACCACGACAATTCTTTCTAGATTTATTAACAGTCTTTCCTAAAATAGCTTTAATCTCTCTATTTGATAATTCTACTTGACCACTAGTTTGAGGGTGATAAGCAGAAGCAATTCTATGATTAATACCATACTTAGCAAGAGTTTTTCTAAAACCTCCATGAATAAAATGAGAACCTCCATCAGTCATAATATATCTAGGTACTCCAAATCTAGGAAATATAACATCTACAAGCATTTTTATAGAGGTCTCACCATCAGCACTCTTTGTAGGTATAGCTTCTACCCATTTAGTAACATAATCAACAGCGACAAGTATATGAGTGTTACCATCTGAAGAAGGGAAAGGACCCATGAAGTCGAATCCCCAACAATCGAATGGTTCAATAACAAGAGTATAATTCATAGGCATTTCATTGCGTCTAGAGATATTACCAACTCTTTGACATTCATCACAAGATAAAATAAATTTCCTTGCATCTTTGAAGAGTGTTGGCCAATAAAAACCTGATTGTAGAACCTTTTGCGCGGTTCTATCTCCAGCGTGATGTCCTCCATAAACACTACCATGACATTTATTCAATATCTCCTGTTGTTCATATTCAGGAACACATCTTCGCATAATACCATCCACTCCTTTATATAAGTGTGGGTCATCCCAAAAATAATGCCTCAAGTCATAAAAGAATTTCCTCCTTTGCTGAGCTGAAAAGGTTGGAGGCAAATACTTCGAAACAATAAAGTTAGCATAATCTGCATACCAAGGGCTCTCTCGCGAGCTCACCTTTATTACAGCCAATTGTTCATTTGGAAAACTATCATTAACAGGAACAGGATCATAAGCAATATTTTCCAATCTAGACAAATTATCAGCAACAGGATTATCAGCACCTTTCCTATCTATAATATGTAAATCAAATTCTTGCAACAGAAGTACCCATCTAATAAGCCTTGGCTTAGCATCTTTCTTTGTCATAAGGTATCTAATTGCAGCATGATCAGTATGAATTGTAACTTTCGAATCAACAATATAGGGTCTAAACTTGTCACAAGCAAAGACTACAGCTAACAATTCTTTTTCAGTTGTAGCATAATTTCTTTGAGCAGCATCAAGAGTCTTACTAGCATAATGAATAACATTTAATTTTTTATCTACCCGCTGTCCAAGAACAGCGCCTACAGCAAAATCACTAGCATCACACATAATTTCAAAAGGCAAATTCCAATCAGGAGGTTCGACTACAGGAGCAGTTGTTAAGGCTTTCTTTAGAGTTTCAAAAGCTTCCTTACAATCATCATCAAAAACAAAAGGTACATCTTTTTGAAGAAGATTAGTAAGAGGCTTTGAAATTTTAGAGAAATCTTTAATAAATCTCCTATAAAACCCAGCATGACCAAGAACACTACGAATACCTTTAACATCCCTCGGATAAGGCATCTTCTCAATTGCTTCAACTTTAGCTCTATCAACTTCAATACCTCTCTCGGAAATTTTATGTCCCAATACAATTCCTTCATTAACCATAAAGTGGCATTTCTCCCAATTAAGAACAAGGTTAGTTTCTTCACATCTCTGCAAAACTTTATCGAGGTTTCGCAAGCAATTATCAAAAGAATTCCCATAGACAGAAAAATCATCCATGAATACCTCTACAATACTTTCACAAAAACCATGAAAAATAGCAGACATGCATCTTTGAAAAGTAGCAGGAGCATTACATAAACCAAAAGGCATACGCCTATAAGCATAAGTTCCATAAGGACAAGTAAACGTGGTTTTCTCTTGATCTTTAGCTTTAACAGCAATTTGTGAAAACCCAGAATAACCATCAAGAAAGCAAAAATGAGTATTTTTAGATAACCTTTCTAGCATTTGATCAATAAAGGGTAAAGGGTAATGATCTTTCTTAGTAACTTTATTAAATTTTCGAAAATCAATGCACATTCTATACCCTACAACTATTCTTTGAGGAATAAGCTCATCATTATCATTAGGCACAACAGTCATTCCTCCTTTCTTAGGAACACAATGCACAGGACTAACCCATCTACTATCAGCAATAGGATATATAATACCAGCTTCAAGAAGTTTTAATACCTCGTTCCTTACCACCTCTTTCATCTTCGGAATTAGACGACGTTGATGTTCAACAACAGGCTTTGCATCTTCTTCCATATTAATAGCATGTTGGCAAATAGAAGGAGAAATCCCTTTCAAATCATCAAGAGTATAGCCAATAGCTCCTCGGTGTTTCTTCAATATTTCCAATAACCTTTCTTCCTCAATCTCTGAAAGCTTAGAACTAATAATAACAGGATATATTTTCTTATCATCAATATGAGCATATTTAAGATTATCAGGTAAAGGCTTTAAATCAAAAACAGGATCTTCCTTTGGTGGCGGTGTTGTACCCAAATCTTCCACCGGTAAATCATGCTTGAGAATAGGTTGACGAAGAAAAATTTCCTCAAGCTCATCTCTTTCTTTCCTAAAAGCTTCACTTTCGCTATTCTCCAAATGTTGCTGCAAAGGATTATTAGGAACAAGAACAATAGATGCACACTGCTCCATTTTAAAATCATTACTAGGCAAGTCAGCTTTATAAGGAGTTTTGGTAAATTTAGAAAAGTTAAATTCATAAGGTTCACCAGCAAATCTAGTCAAAATTTTCTCTTTCTTACAATCTATAATAGCTCCACAAGTATTTAGAAAAGGTCTACCAAAAATGATAGGACAATGATCACTAGCAGCAGAACCAAGTACCAAAAAGTCAGCAGGATATTTAATCTTACCACATAGAACTTCCACATCTCGAACAATACCAATTGGAGAAATAGTTTCTCTATTAGCCAGATGAATAACCACATCAATATCTTCAAGTTCACAAGAACCAATTTCGTGCATAATCTCCGTGTAAAGCTCATAAGGAATAGCACTAACACTTGCACCAATATCACATAAACCATAATAGCAATGATCACCAATTCTAACAGATAGCATAGGAACACTAACTTGTTTGGGTTTATTAGGATGTGAAACAATATTAGAAGCATCTTCACAGAAAATAATATGACCATCCTCCACATTTTCAGTCACAAGATCTTTAACTATTGCAACAGCAGGTTCAATTTTAATTTGTTCTTCAGGTTCTTTAGGTTTCTTTTCACTTTTATTAACCGCACTAGATATGACAGAGTACTCCTTCATTTTAGCAGGGAAAGGAGTTTTTTCAATATAAGCTTCAGGAATAACATTATCAACAGTTTCAATCACTACACATTTGTTTACAGATGAATCAATTTTATCTTTATACGGTTCATGATACTTATCAAAATTCTTCTTAGGCAATTCATAATGAGAGGCAAAAGCTTTATAAAGATTTGCAACAACTTGGGAATCAAGACCATATGTAGCACTCATATTACGAAATTTATCAGTATCCATAAAAGCTTCAATGCATTTATAATCATAAATTATACCTGATTCTCTATCTTTGTCGTTCTCCCATCCTTCAGTATTTTCTTGGATCCGATCAAGAAGGTCCCTTTTAAACTCTTCTTTGTTGCGTGTAAATGATCCAGAACAAGAAGTATCCAGCAAGGTCTTGTCTTGAAAAGAAAGTCTTGCATAGAAATTATCAATAATAACATTACCAGGAAGCTCATGAATGGGGCATTTGAGCATTAAAGACTTCAATCTCCCCCAAGCTTGGGCAATACTTTCTCCATCATGAGGCCAGAAATTATATATGCGGTTCCGATCCTTGTGAATTTCACTTGGAGGATAAAATTTGGAATAAAATAAAGGCACAATGTCCTCCCAATCAATAGAATCACCATTCTTCAGCAATTTATACCAGTGCGCCGCTTTACCAGACAGCGATATAGTGAATAGTTTCTTCCTAACTTCATTCATAGAAATACCTGCACATTTGAATAACCCGCATAATTCATGCAAAAACAATAAATGATCACCAGGATGGACAGTTCCATCCCCTTCATAGCGGTTATCCATAACACGTTCAATAATTTTCATAGGTATTTTATATGGTACTACTTCCTCACCTGGCGCTTCATCCACTACCATTGCAGTAGTAGTAGATTTCCCAAATAGAAATTGAAGAGAAGATCTCTCCATAATGACTTATAGCAGCAGGTGATGGCGTGTAACTCACACGTTCGTTGGGAACCCCAAGAGGAAGGTATGATGCGCACAGTAGCAAGTTTTCCCTCAGAAAGAAACCAAGGTTTAATCGAACCAGGAGGAGCCAAGAAGCACGTTGAAGGTTGATGGTCGCGAAATGTGATGCGGCGCAACACCAGGGATTCCGGCGCCAACTAGGAACCTGCACAACACAACCAAAGTACTTTGTCCCAACGAAACAGTGAGGTTGTCAATCTCACCGGCTTGCTGTAACAAAGGATTAAACGTATCGAGTGGAAGATGTTTGCAAAGAAAACATAAAACAAGTAGATTGTATGCTATGTAAAGAATAGGACCGGGGTCCACAGTTCACTAGAGGTGTCTCTCCCATAAGATAAAGCATGTTGGGTGAACAAATTACAGTCGGGCAATTGACAAATAGAGAAAGGCATAACAATGCATATACATGACATGGTAAATATAGTGAGATTTAATCCGGGCATTACGACAAAGAACATAGACCGCCATCCAACTGCATCTATGCCTAAAAAGTCCACCTTCAGGTTATCATCCGAACCCCCTCCAGTATTAAGTTGCAAAGCAACAGACAATTGCATTAAGTATGGTGCGTAATGTAATCAACAACTACATCCTTAGACATAGCATCAATGTTTTATCCCTAGTGGCAACAGCACATCACAACCTTAGAACCTTCTGTCACGATCCCAGATTCAATGAAGGCATGAACCCACTATCGAGCATAAATACCCCCTCTTGGAGTTAAGAGCAAAAACTTGGCCAGAGCCTCTACTAATAACGGAGAGCATGCAAGATCATAAACAACACATAAACAATAGATTGATAATCACCATAATCATAGTACTCTCTATCCATCGGATCCCGACAAACACAACATATAGTATTACAGATAGATGATCTTGATCATGTTAGGCAGCTCACAAGATCCAACAATGAAGCACAACAAGGAGAAGACGACCATCTAGCTACTGCTATGGACCCATGGTCCAGGGGTGAACTACTCACTCATCACTCCGGAGGCGACCATGGCGGTGTAGAGTCCTCCGGGAGATGAATCCCCTCTCCGGCAGGGTGCCGGAGGCGAGAATCCCGAGATGGGATTCGGCGGCGGCGTCTCCGTAAGGTTTTCCGTATCGTGGCTCTCGGTACTGGGGGTTTCGCGACGGAAGCTTTAAGTAGGCGGAGGGTCAACGCGAGGGGCCACACGAGGGGCCCAGGGGATAGGTCGGCGCGGCCAGGGCTTGGGCCGCGCCGGCCACCCCTGGCCTCCTCGTGGCCCCACTTCGTTAGGTCTTCGGTCTTCTGGAAGCTTCGTGCAAAAATAGGACCCGCGAAAGTTTCGTCCAATTCCGAGAATATTTCTTTACTAGGATTTCTGAAACCAAAAACAGCAGAAAACAGCAATGGCTCTTCGGCATCTTGTTAATAGGTTAGTTCCAGAAAATGCATAAATATGACATATAATGTGCATAAAACATGTAGGTATCATCAATAAAGTAGCATGGAACATAAGAAATTATCGATACGTTGGAGACGTATCGCATCCCCAAGCTTAGTTCTGCTCGTCCCGAGCAGGTAAAACGATAACAAAGATAATTTCTGAAGTGACATGCCATCATAATCTTGATCATACTATTTGTAAACATATGTAATGAATGCAGCGATCAAAGCAAAGGAAATGACATGAGTAAACAACTGAATCATATAGCAAAGACTTTTCATGAATAGTACTTCAAGACAAGCATCAATAAGTCTTGCATAAGAGTTAACTCATAAAGCAATAAATCAAAGTAAAGGTGTTGAAGCAACACATAAGAAGATTAAGTTTCAGCGGATGCTTTCAACTTGTAACATGTATATCTCATGGATATTGTCAACATAAAGTAATATAACAAGTGCAATATGCAAGTATGTAGGAATCAATGCACAGTTCACACAAGTGTTTGCTTCTTAAGGTGGAAGGAGATAGGTAAACTGACTCAACAATAAAAGTAAAAGAATGGTCCTTCAAAGAGGAAAGCATCGATTGCTGTATTTGTGCTAGAGCTTTTATTTTGAAAACATGAAACAATTTTGTCAACGGTAGTAATAAAGCATATGAGTTATGAAAATTATATCTTACAAGTTGCAAGCCTCATGCATAGTATACTAATAGTGCCCGCACCTCGTCCTACTTAACTTGGACTACCGGGTCTTCGCATGCCATGTTTCAACCAAGTGTCACAAAGGGGTACCTCCATGCCGCCTGTACAAAGGTCTAAGGAGAATGCTCGCATTTTGGATTTCTCGCTTTTGATTATTCTCAACTTAGACATCCATACCGGGACAACATGGACAACAGATAATGGACTCCTCTTAAATGCATAAGCATGTAGCAAAGTTATTATTCTCATATGAGATTGAGGATATATGTCCAAAACTGAAACTTCCACCATGATTCATGGCTTTAGTTAGCGGCCCAATGTTCTTCTCTAACAATTTTGCATGCTCCAACCACTAAAATGATAGACCTTCAGACAAGACGGACATGCATAGCAACTCACATGATATTCAACAATAGTTGATGGCGTTCCCCAGAAGCATGGTTATCGCACAACAAGCAACTTAATAAAATATAAAGTGCATAAGTACATATTCAATACTACGATAGTTTTTAAGGCTATTTTGTCCCATGAGCTATATATTGCAAAGGTGAATGATGGAATTTTAAAGGTAGCACTCAAGCAATTTACTTTGGAATGGCGGAGAAATACCATGTAGTAGGTAGGTATGGTGGACACAAATGGCATAGTAGTTGGCTCAAGGATTTTGGATGCATGAGAAGTATTCCCTCTCGATACAAGGTTTAGGCTAGCAAGGTTATTTGAAGCAAACTCAAGGATGAACAAGTGCAGCAAAACTCACATAAAAGACATATTGTAAAAATTATAAGACTCTACACTGTCTTCCTTGTTGTTCAAAACTCAATACTAGATATTATCTAGACCTTAGAGAAACCAAATATGCAAATCAAATTTTAGCAAGCTCTATGTATTTCTTCATTAATGGGTGCAAAGCATATGATGCAAGAGCTTAAACATGAGCACAACAATTGCCAAGTATCACATTATCCAAAACATTTTAGAATTACTACATGTAGCATTTTCCAATTCCAACCATATAACAATTTAACGAAGAAGAAACTTCGCCATGAACATTATGAGTAAAGCCTAAGGACACATGTGTCCATATGCAACAGCGGAGCGTGTCTCTCTCCCACAAAGTGAATGCTAGGATCCATCTTATTCAAACAAAAACAAAAACGAAAACAAACCGACGCTCCAAGCAAAGAACACAAGATGTGATTGAATAAAAATATAGTTTCAGGGGAGGAACCTGATGATGTTGTCGATGAAGAAGGGGATGCCTTGGGCATCCCCAAGCTTAGACGCTTGAGTCTTCTTAAAATATGCAGGGGTGAACCACGGGGGCATCCCCAAGCTTAGAGCTTTCACTCCTCTTGATCATAGTATATCATACTCCTCTCTTGACCCTTGAAAACTTCCTTCACACCAAACTTCAAGCAAACTCATTAGAGGGTTAGTGCATCATTAATAATTCACTCATTCAGAGGTGACACAATCATTATTTTCACTTCTGGACATTGCATAATGCTACTGGACATTAATGGATCAAAGAAATAAATCCAACATAGCAAAAGAGGCAATGCGAAATAAAAGGCAGAATCTGTCAAAAACAGAACAGTCCGTAAAGACGAATTTATAAATGGCACCAGACTTGCTCAAATGGAAAAACTCAAAACTAATGAAAGTTGCGTACATATCTGAGGATCACGCTCGTAAATTGGCAGATTTTTTAGAATTTTCTACAGAGAATTATGCCCAGATTCGTGACAGACAGCAATGCTGTTTCTGCGCAGCGATCCCAAATATAACATCAACTTTGACATAGAAACTTTACTTGGCACAAAAACATGATAAGGAGAGGTTGCTACAGTAGTAAACAACTTCCAAGACTCAACAAAACAAAAAATTGCTGTAGGTAAAAACATGGGTTGTCTCCCATAAGCGCTTTTCTTTAACGCCTTTCAGCTAGGCGCAGAAAGTGCAAATCAAGTAACATCGAGAGTAGAAGCATCAACATCATAGCTTGTTCTAATAATAGAATCAAAAGGCAACTTCATTCTCTTTCTAGGGAAGTGTTCCATACCTTTCTTGAGAGGAAATTGATATTTAATATTACCTTCCCTCATATCAATAACAGCACCAACAGTTCGAAGAAAAGGTCTTCCCAACACAATTGGACAAGATGCATTGCATTCGATATCCAAGACAACAAAATCAACGGGGACAAGGTTATTGTTAACCGTAATGTGCACATTATCAATCCTCCCCAAAGGTTTCTTTTTGACATTATCAGCAAGATTAACATCCAAATAACAATTCTTCAATGGTGGCAAGTCAAGCATATCATAAATCTTTTTAGGCATAACAGAAATACTTGCACCAAGATCACATAAGGCATTACATTCAAAGTCATTGAATTTCATTTTAATGATGGGCTCCCAACCATCTTCTAACTTTCTAGGAATAGAAGTTTCAAGTTTTAGTTTCTCTTCTCTAGCTTTTATGAGAGCATTTGTAATATGTTTTGTAAAGGCTAAATTTATAGCACTAGCATTAGGACTTTTAGCAAGTTTTTGTAAGAACTTTATAACTTCAGAGATGTGGCAATCATCAAAATCTAAATCATTATGAGCTACAGCAATGGGATCATTATTCCCAAGGTTGGAAAAAATTTCAGCAGTTTTATCACAAGCAGTTTCAGCAGTTTTAGCAATTTCAGGCAGTTTTGTACGCTTTGCACTAGGAGTAGAAACATTGCCAACACCAATTATTTTACCATTGATAGTAGGAGGTGCAGCAACATGTGAAGAATTAGCATTACTAGTGGTGGTAATAGTCCAAACTTTAGCTACATTATTCTCTTTAGCTAGTTTTTCATTTTCTTCTCTATCCCACCTAGCACGCAGTTCAGCCATTAATCTTATATTCTCATTAATTCTAACTTGGATGGCATTTGCTGTAGTAGTAATCTTACTATCAATATCATTATTAGGCATAACTTTCAACTTTAAAAGATTTACATCAGAGGCAAGTCTATCAACTCTAGAAGCAATAGTATCAATTTTATCAAGCTTTTCCTCAACAGATTTGTTAAAAGCAGTTTGTGTACTAATAAATTCTTTAAGCATGGCTTCAAGACCAGAGGGTACATTCCTATTATTGTTGTAAGAATTCCCATAAGAATTACCATAACCATTACCATTAGCAGAAGGATATGGCCTATAGTTATTACCAGAGTTGTTCCTATAAGCATTGTTGTTGAAATTATTATTTTTAATGAAATTCACATCAACATTTTCTTCTTGAGCAACCAATGAAGCTAAAGGAACATTATTTGGATCAACATTAGATCTACCATTCACAAGCATAGACATAATCGCATCAATCTTATCATTCAAGGAAGAGGTTTCCTCAACAGAATTTACCTTCTTACCTTGTGGAGCTCTTTCCGTGTGCCATTCAGAGTAATTTATCATCATATCATCAAGAAGTTTTGTAGCCGCCCCCAATGTGATGGACATAAAGGTACCTCCAGCAGCTGAATCCAATAAATTCCGTGAAGAAAAATTTAGTCCTGCATAGAAGGTTTGGATGATCATCCAAGTAGTCAGTCCATGGGTTGGGCAATTCTTTACCAAAGTTTTCATTCTCTCCCAAGCTTGAGCAACATGTTCAGTATCTAATTGTTTAAAATTCATTATGCTACTTCTCAAAGATATAATTTTAGCGGGAGGATAATATCTACCAATAAAAGCATCCTTGCATTTAGTCCATGAATCAATACTATTCTTAGGCAAAGATAGCAACCAATCTTTAGCTCTTCCTCTTAATGAGAAAGGAAACACTTTCAATTTAATAATATCACCATCTACATCTTTATACTTTTGCATTTCACAAAGTTCAACAAAATTATTGAGATGGGCAGCAGCATCATCAGAACTAGCACCAGAAAATTGTTCTCTCATAACCAAATTCAGTAAAGCAGGTTTAATTTCAAAGAATTCTGCTGTAGTAGCAGGTGGAGCAATAGGTGTGCATAGGAAATCATTATTATTTGCATTTGTGAAGTCACACAATTTAGTATTTTCATGGTTGGCCATTTTAGCAACGGTAAATAAAACAAACTAGATAAAGTAAATGCAAGTAACTAATTTTTTTGTGTTTTCGATATAGAGAGCAAGACAGTAAATAAAGTAAAACTAGCAACTAATTTTTTGTGTTTTGATTTAGTGCAGCAAACAAAGTAGTAAATAAAATAAAGCAAGACAAAAACAAAGTAAAGAGATTGAGAAGTGGAGACTCCCCTTGCAGCGTGTCTTGATCTCCCCGGCAACGGCGCCAGAAAAAGAGCTTGATGGCGTGTAACTCACACGTTCGTTGGGAACCCCAAGAGGAAGGTATGATGCGCACAGTAGCAAGTTTTCCCTCAGAAAGAAACCAAGGTTTAATCGAACCAGGAGGAGCCAAGAAGCACGTTGAAGGTTGATGGTCGCGAAATGTGATGCGGCGCAACACCAGGGATTCCGGCGCCAACTAGGAACCTGCACAACACAACCAAAGTACTTTGTCCCAACGAAACAGTGAGGTTGTCAATCTCACCGGCTTGCTGTAACAAAGGATTAAACGTATCGAGTGGAAGATGTTTGCAAAGAAAACAGTAAAACAAGTAGATTGTATGCTATGTAAAGAATAGGACCGGGGTCCACAGTTCACTAGAGGTGTCTCTCCCATAAGATAAAGCATGTTGGGTGAACAAATTACAGTCGGGCAATTGACAAATAGAGAAAGGCATAACAATGCATATACATGACATGGTAAATATAGTGAGATTTAATCCGGGCATTACGACAAAGAACATAGACCGCCATCCAACTGCATCTATGCCTAAAAAGTCCACCTTCAGGTTATCATCCGAACCCCTCCGTATTAAGTTGCAAAGCAACAGACAATTGCATTAAGTATGGTGCGTAATGTAATCAACAACTACATCCTTAGACATAGCATCAATGTTTTATCCCTAGTGGCAACAGCACATCACAACCTTAGAACCTTCTGTCACGATCCCAGATTCAATGAAGGCATGAACCCACTATCGAGCATAAATACCCCCTCTTGGAGTTAAGAGCAAAAACTTGGCCAGAGCCTCTACTAATAACGGAGAGCATGCAAGATCATAAACAACACATAAACAATAGATTGATAATCACCATAATCATAGTACTCTCTATCCATCGGATCCCGACAAACACAACATATAGTATTACAGATAGATGATCTTGATCATGTTAGGCAGCTCACAAGATCCAACAATGAAGCACAACAAGGAGAAGACGACCATCTAGCTACTGCTATGGACCCATGGTCCAGGGGTGAACTACTCACTCATCACTCCGGAGGCGACCATGGCGGTGTAGAGTCCTCCGAGATGAATCCCCTCTCCGGCAGGGTGCCGGAGGCGATCTCAATCCCCGAGATGGGATTCGCGGCGGCGGCGTCTCTGTAAGGTTTTCCGTATCGTGGCTCTCGGTACTGGGGGTTTCGCGATGGAAGCTTTAAGTAGGCGGAGGGTCAACGCGGGGGGCCACACGAGGGGCCCAGGATAGGTCGGCGCGGGGGCTTGGGCCGCGCCACCCCCTGGCCTCCTCGTGGCCCCACTTCGTTAGGTCTTCGGTCTTCGGAAGCTTCGTGCAAAAATAGGACCCTGGGCGAAAGTTTCGTCCAATTCCGAGAATATTTCTTTACTAGGATTTCTGAAACCAAAAACAGCAGAAAACAGAACTGGCTCTTCGGCATCTTGTTAATAGGTTAGTTCCAGAAAATGCATAAATATGACATATAATGTGCATAAAACATGTAGGTATCATCAATAAAGTAGCATGGAACATAAGAAATTATCGATACGTTGGAGACGTATCAGCAGGCAGAAATAAAATCAGCACAAACAGTAAAGGTTTTCCTTACCAATTCCACTTACCAATAGCGCTTCACTCCCCGGCGCCAGAAAATAGTCTTGATGACCCACAAGTATAGGGGGTGTATCGTAGTACTTTCGATAAATAAGAGTGTCGAACCCAACGAGGAGCAGAAGGTGTTGACAAGCAGTTTCGATGAAGGATTCACTGTAAATGCTCACAGACAAGTATTCAGGGGGTTTTGATATTGCAGATAAATAAAGTACAAGTAAATAAAATGCGAGAGAAATAATTGCAGCGAGTGGCCCAATCCTTTTTAGCACAAAGGACAAGCCGGTTTGTTTACTTATAATGACCAAACGTTCTTGAGGACACACGGGGATTTTAGTCTAGTACTTTCGCTTCATGTGGCTTAATAATCTTCATTGTTTTGATAAGTGTTGTGTGGGTGAACCTATGCTAATGCACCGCCCTTCCTAGGACTAATACATACTTGTGATTATACCCCTTGCAAGCATCCGCAACTACAAGAAAGTAATTAAGATAAATCTAACCACAGCCTTAAACTCTGAGATCCTGCGATCCCTCTTGCATCGATATACTAACGGGGGCTTAGGTTTCTGTCACTCCGGCAACCCCGCAATTAGCAACCGAATACAAGATGCACTCCCCTAGGCCCATAAATGGTGAAGTGTCGTGTAGTCGACGTTCACACGACACCACTAGAAGAATGACACCACAACTTAAATATCATAACATTGAATATTACTCAACCATAATTCACTACTAGCATTTAGACTTCACCCATGTCCTCAAGAACTAAACGAACTACTCACGAGACATCATATGGAATACAATCAGAGGTGATATGATGATGAATAACAATCTGAACATAAACCTTGGTTCAATGGTTTCACTCAATAGCATCTATAACAAGTAGAGAATAATGCCGGGAGAGTTTCCCCTATCATACAATCAAGATTTAACCCGAATTGTTACAGCGGTGACGAGGTGCAGCGGTGGTGATGGCGGTGTAGATGGTGGAGATGATGATGATGATGATGATGGAGATGATGTCCCGCTCGATGACGATGGCGATGGCGTCGATTTCCCCCTCCGGGAGGGAATTTCCCCGGCGGATTCTGCCCGCCGGAGAGCTCTTTTCTCTCTGGTGTTCTCCGCCCCGCAGAGGCGGTGTAACCCTTCGTGAGGTCCTCTCTCGTGGCTTAGGTTTTCGGGACGAAGGAGTACGAAGAAAAGGAGGCGGGGTTGTGGGGCCCCAGCACCACAAGGTGGCGCGCCAGCCATACGCCGCCCTATGGTCTGGGCCCACCTTGGGTCCCCTCTTCTTCCCCTTCTGGCTCCCTCCGTCATCTGGAAAAATAGGAATTTACGTGAAATTTCCTTCCACAGTTGATCTTCCGAAATATTGCATTCTGACGGTGCTTTTCCAGCAGAATCCTGGCTCCGGTGCTTGATCCTCCAATAATGATGAAACATGCAAAATAGATGAAATAACATAAGTATTGTGTCCCAATATGAAATATATCAATGAATAACAGCAAATTATGATACAAAATAGTGATGCAAATTGGACGTATCAATGTCTACGGGTGCTTCTATTCTTGTAGATAGTGTTGGGCCTCCAAGAGCAGAGGTTTGTAGAACAGCAGCAAGTTTCCCTTAAGTGGATTACCCAAGGTTTATCGAACTCAGGGAGGAAGAGGTCAAAGATATCCCTCTCATGCAACCCTGCAACCACAAAGCAAGAAGTCTCTTTGTCCCCAACACACCTAATAGGTGCACTAGTTCGGAAGAGATAGTGAAATACAAGTGGTATGAATGAATATGAGTAGTAGTACGGCGCCAGAAAATAGCTTGCTGGCGTGCAGTTGATGGTAGTAATATTGTAGGAAGTAAACAAGCAGTAGTAACGCAGTAAAACAGTAAACAAGCAGCGATAGCAGTATTTAGGAACAAGGCCTAGGGAATAGACTTTCACTAGTGGACACTCTCAACATTGATCACATAACAGAATAGATAAATGCATACTCTACACTCTCTTGTTGGATGATGAACACATTGCGTAGGATTACACGAACCCTCAATGCCGGAGTTAACAAGCTCCACAATTCAATGTTCATATTTAAATAACCTTAGAGTGCATGAAAGATCGAAACGACTAAACCAAGTACTAACATAGCATGCACACTGTCACCTTCACGCTTATGTAGGAGGAATAATACACATCAATACTATCATAGCAATAGTTAACTTCGCAATCTACAAGAGATCATGATCATAGCATAAACCAAGTACTAACACGAGTGCACACACTGTCACCATTACACCGTGTAGGAGGAATAAAACTACTTTAATAACATTGCTAGAGTAGCACATAGGTAAATTGTGATACAAAACACATTGCAATCATAAAGAGATATAAATAAGCACTTCACTACGCCATTCATAACGGTGAATAAGTATTCTGTGAAATATAGCCTAAGAGACCCACACGGTGCACACACTGTCACCTTTACACACGTGGGACAAGGAGTCTCCGGAGATCACATAAGTAAAACTCACTTGACTAGCACAATGACATCTAGATTACAAGCATCATCATATGAATCTCAATCATGTAAGGCAGCTCATGAGATTATTGTATTGAAGTACATAGGAGAGAGATGAACCACATAGCTACCGGTACAGCCCCGAGCCTCGATGGAGAACTACTCCCTCCTCATGGGAGCAGCAGCGGTGATGAAGATGGCGGTGGAGATGGCGCGGTGTCGATGGAGAAGCCTTCCGGGGGCACTTCCCCGTCCGACGGGTGCCGAACAGAGACTCCTGTCCCCCAGATCTTGGCTTCGCGATGGCGGCGGCTCTGGAAGGTTTCTGTGGGTTTCGTCCTCCGTATCGGTGTTTTTAGGTCAGGAAGACATTTATAGGCGAAGAGACGGAGTCGGAGGGGCCACGGGGCTCCCTCCTCATAGGGTGGCGCGCCCACCCCCTTGGCCGCGCCGCCCTGTGGGGTGGGGCCCTCCTGGCTCCCCTCTGGCCCTTCTTCGGTGCTCTGGAATCGTCCGGGAAAAATAGGATGTTGGGTCTTTATTTCGTCCGATTAGAATATTTCCTTTCTAGGATTTACAAACCAAAAACAGCAAAAAATAAAGTGGCCCTTCGGCATCTCGTCAATAGGTTAGTTCCGGAAACGCATAATAATGACATATAATGTGTATAAAACATGTAGGTATCATCAATAAAGTAGCATGGAACATAAGAAATTATAGATACGTTTGAGACGTATCACTCTACTGCTATCACTGCCGTGCTATTGGCCATGCTACTGTATCCCACTTGTGCTTGTGCTTGTGCTTCTCTGTGCCTCTGTTCTTGATGCTATTCTTGCCAATTACTCAAGTGTGTTCATATATGTTGCCCTGGCTTGATTGCAGTGTGCAATTCTTGCAAGTTTGCAAGAGCAGTGCCCTTGGGTGCTATTCAGTGTGCTACAATTCATAGACATGCTCCCTTGAGCATGCTGTGGGCTAATCAACACCATCCCTTGATGGTGTGCTTCTGTATACAATTATATGTCATATTTATGATTATCTGCTTTGCCATTGTTCCTGATATGTGGCTAATTCACTTGTCTGACATATGTTGGTGCTATAATTGATGTTTGGCATACTGTAGCATGCTCTTGCAAGCTTCTGGTGGTCATATGATCACCAGTTGCTTGTAGAAACTGCTCTATTTGTGTCTGTGCCTCTTGTGTTCACTCGTGCTCATCCGGTGCTATTTGTGCTACATACGGCTTAGCCTGTGTGTGCTGTTGCTTGCTCAAGCATCAGTGGATGCTTGCAATGATCCTTTGGATCATCTGCAAGACTCTGTGCATATATATCTTGACTATTTCATTTATCTGTGTAGTTTTGATTGCTTAAACAGATAACTGATGTGAACTGTGACACAGTGATGATCATATTGATTTAATTTGCTTGGGCTAGAGGGATGCCAATAATTGTTGGGGACCCTAGCCCACTCTTAACCCTTCTGGGTGATGATGCTTGTGCTGGCTTGGTGGTTTAACTGATTTGGTTGGTTGAGGTGGCCTCAGTAGCCACTCTTGGCTGCTCAGGAAGCTCCCACCCCATGTTGGCTTGTTGTGGATGAATAACTGCTCTCTGGCTGATCCCTTTTTGTTGGAATAGCCAGTAGCCTTTGCTGTTGAAACAAAATAGACACATATTGTCTATCTGTCTGATGGCACAGATAGCTGTAGGTGCTAAGTGTGTGGGCTAGGCTAGCTGTGACTTCATCTCTTGCTGGATTTCTTCAGTTATGCACTTTTGCATAACTGTTGTTCCCATAGGATGATTTCCTAATGTCTTTACCCATATTTGCTTGCACCAAATGGCTTAGTAGCCAGATGATGACACAAACATAGGGTATCTACCCTTTTGGTGTGCTGGATGTGGATGCTTAAGTATGAGCAAGACAGATGCTTGCTCATGATTCTTGTGTATACCTCACTCCAGCTCCTAGAAATAGGGTTGGTGTAGAGGATTTGCTTCTGGTGGTTTGCTTGACTTGCCCTGCTCCTCCTTGTGGCTTGTGATTCTTGGTTTGGTTCAGTGGTGAGTTTGGACAGGTTGAACAGCACTGGCTGTTCTTCTTGTTCTAGCTGTTCTTGGTGTTCTTGGTGACTTACCCTGTTGCTTGTCGATGGATGAAGCAAATGGCTAGGGTTTTGGTTGTGAAAAGTTTATATATGGCTGGCTTCCGGTCGACAGCTTAGCCTGGCACCATTTTGGTGACTCACTAGCTGTGTGTGTGTGTTGTGCTCCATGCACAGTGCCTGGTGAGCTGTGTGTGTGTACACCTGATACTATGCACTTGGCTTGGAACTTGGTGGTGAGATGGATCAGCTCGGCAGATCCATGTGCATATCCTCTCCAGTTCTATTTCTTTGCTAATCTGCCAAGTGGCATTGCCACTTGGCATAATGCTATGTTTGTTCTTTTTGTGTGCAGGTTTCAAGGAATTGATCAAGATGAAGATGATCTTGTAGTTTAGGATGTATTTTATTTACTTGTAATTTTTCTTTTTCTTTTTCTATTTAAGCAATTCTTGTAATGTGGTGTAATATTTATTTATTTACCTCATGAATATTGTAAAAACAATGTAATTTGTGTGATGATCAATAAAGCTCAAGGTTTTCCCTAATGAGCTTGTCTTATTGTTTAAGTTATTCATAATCTTGATTCATGATCATTATTTATTAAATTATGTCTAGTTTGAATTATGTGATATCCATTTAATGTTTGAATTTGAAATTCAAATTCAAATTTGGTTTAAATTTAATCATACACTTAATTTAGAATTCAATCATGCAACTTAAGTTGTGATGCAAACTCTCCCCTCTCTTCTCAAAACCCTAATCTAGTTAGGTGAGATGCAAGTTTGTCGCACTCTCGAAACCCTAACCCTGTAAGGTGTCGAGAGAGAAACTTGTCCCCCTTCGATGCAGTTTTTGTTTAAAAGCGCGAAATTTCCCCAGAATTTGCAATGCAATGGCTTCCACGTGGATCTATCATCATTGCCACCACCACCGTCAACACTGCCATTGATCATAGAGGAGTTCTTCATCGTCGTCTATGAAGACCCTTTGGTCAAGAAGGTATGTACGCGTTCCCACATATATGATGCATGTGATTAATTATGGGCATGTTCTAAAAAACCTTTAATTTCAAACGATCGGCGCTCGATCTCTTTGCAGGAACTACCAAAAAAATTTGCGGACTATCTTGACGGCCAGGAGCCAGCTAAGGTGTATCTGCGAGCAGCTGACTGCGGTCCTCGTCTCTGGACCGTGGAGGTCCTATTTGACGGACAAGGCCGGATGTACCTCGACAAGGGCTGGGAGAAATTCGCCATCGCGCACGGTGTGGATTTCGGCTGGTTCGTACACTTCAAATATGAAGGCGATGATGTGCTCACAGTGAAGGTGTTCGACGGAACAATGTGCAGGAGGTACTACTACTCAGACGACGAAGATACTGACGATGAAAGCGACGACGACGTGAAGCCATGCATCCATCCCCTTTAGATAAGGGGATTATGACCAAGAATATATATGTAGCTTCATATGCATCGATTTAGAGATCTAGCTATTTTCTATATATTATGCATGTAAAAAATAATATCGCATTTCCACTATTATTCGAGCACCACATCCTCCAAATTGTCCTGTGAGGTTTCAATTTTGCTGATTACCAACACAGATTGTATTTATGAAAACAAAACTTGAAACTAACAACAGCAACTACAAGTCGAAAAAAGGAGACATAAAAGTAGTAAACTTGTGGGACAAAGGGATATGTAATCTACACAACTCTGCTGTAGCCAAACATTGGTAGTCGAAATTAACTCGAAACTTGCTTAGCTACAGAATAAAACATCTACACAAATGCAGCGTGCATCAACATGAAAAAAGAGATAACATGTGCAGCAGTAATGCTTCTGCAACAGCAAACAACATATAAACATGACATAGTCTTAAACAACTGGGTATGATTGCCCAGGTTCCAAATAACAAAAGTAGAACATAGTCTTTGAAACATGACATAGTTTAACCATGAACCTCCAGGGGAACAACTAAACAGAAACTAAATTTAGTGGACAACATGAGGGCCAACAGCTGGACCGACGAGCGGGATGAGGCCAGTCTTGACGTAGTCCCTGAGGAACTTGCCAAAGGCAGCGTGCTTCGCCTTGCTAGCAGCCTTGTGCTTGTGCGCGCTACCTTTTCCAACTCCCGTCGCGTGCTGGATCAGACTCTCAATATCCTTCGGGAAAACCCTGCCGCAGAATGGGCAATTAGGCTTACCGTCCCGGCGGAAAGGGATCTGGCCAGTCTTCAGCTTCTTCAGAACGAAGCGGCTCTTCCGGTCCCGGTCCTCCTTGTCGCTGCCAATGTCCTCAGAGTCTTCCTGCGAATTTGAAAGTAAAGAAGAAGTGAGAGAAGGAAATTAACTGAAATACAATTCAAGCATTAAATATTTTTTATGAACATTACTAAGAATTAATCATCATGTAGAATCAACATTTATGATCCAGATCCAACCATAGATAATTAGTTCACTAATAAAAATAAGCACCAATTTAAACTGTTGTCACAAATTGTTCATGGGTAGTCCAATCATTATTTCAGTAATATAACTAACCACCAATTTAAGAGAAAATGGTGATTATAAATTTCATGGATCAGGGATCAATCATTTGTTCCCTGAAGATGTACTGATTCATAAAACAATATGGATTCATGACGTCAATAAGCAGGAATTCAAGAAAAATGGTGGTCATAAATTACATGCATCTGATCATTCATTTGTTCCCTAAATAAAAATGATGTACACACTATGGTTTCATCGTATAAATAAGCACCAGTTTAAGACAAATGGTGATTATAAAATCCATGGATCAGATCAATTAATAGTACCTATAATATAATTCTTGTAATCATAATCACACACAAGGAATCATGACCTAATTAAGATAAGTGTCATCTACTAATTTGAAACATGCATGAATATTCATGGTACCATAAATCATTTGGTTGATACTTTCGTACAGTTGAATCAAGATGTGCATCAAATATTACAAATCTACTAACTACGAACCACAAATCAGATGATTAAGAACCCCACAATCATCAATTTGTACAAGAAGTAGCAGACAGGGCAAATCAATCTACCCTATGAGCAAACCCTATGGTGAACAGTAAGATCAAGAAAAACAGGGGATCGATCGGAATAGTAGAGTACCTCGCTGCAGTTGTCCGAGGCCTCCTCTTCGAACTCGTCGCACTCCTCATGGGTAGCCACTGCTTCAAGTATCACAGTGCAACCTTTTTTGTGACCCTTGTACATTCCCTGCCACGCAAACGGACAGTTCTTCCATTGCCAATGCATGCAGTCAATGCTTCCAAGCATCCCTGGAAAACCCCTAGCTTCATTTGTTGCAAGGATCCTCTGAGTGTCTTCGACAGTGGGTGATCTCAAGTAATAGTCCCCGAACACTGCTATGACGGCCCTGCAGAACCGGTAGAAACAATCAAGGGCGGTGGACTCCGCCATCCGAAGATAGTCATCTGCAGTATCACCGGGAGCTCCATACGCCAGCATCCTCATAGCCACTGTGCACTTCTGCAGTGACGAAAATCCAACCAAACCAGTGCAATCCGCCTTGCATCTGAAGTAGGGATCAAAGTGGCGGATGGCATACACAATTTGCAGAAATAGCTTTCTGCTCATCCTGAAACGACGCCGGAAAACACTCTCACCGTGCAATGGATTGTCGGCGAAGTAGTCGGCGTACAACATGCAGTAGCCCTCCATTCGCTGTCTCGGCTTGCACTTCCGGCGACCTCGTGCCGACCCACCACGTCGACCAGTTGCCAGTCCGGCGTACATGCTAGCCAAGCAACCAAGGATCATCATGTGCTCGTCGTCTTGGGCGGCTGCTGCCATCTCTTCTTGCATAAGCTCGACGAACATCTGCTCCTCCTCTTCGTCCGAGTCCATGGCCGGCGAGGCAAATGGACGAACACCTGACGGGCGTGGTCGAGGCAACCCGAGCCGCGAGCGACGAGGAGCAAGCAGGCCGGCGGAAGAGCAGCCAGATAGGCCGTCGTCCAAAGACGGCGGAATATAGGCAGGTGGGGAAGGAGGGGCGGCGGAATCTGGGCAACAAGCCGGCGGGGTGGTGCCGGCGGCGAGAGAGATACGAGGGGTGGGGGAGATTTTGAGCGACGTGGCGGTGGGGTTCGTGCGCGTCCGAGTCCCCGAGCGTCCCCGGGCCGGGGATGGCGTGGGCTCGCCGGATGGATGAAGGGCCAAATC
Source organism: Lolium multiflorum (assembly GCA_030979885.1). Lineage (NCBI taxonomy): Eukaryota > Viridiplantae > Streptophyta > Magnoliopsida > Poales > Poaceae > Lolium > Lolium multiflorum. The sequence continues at coordinate 328,274,592 of CM061750.1, read as the reverse complement.
CGAACGAAAACGAGAAACCGGGGGCGCGACTGAGCCGAATTACGCCGTCTGAATGGAAAAAACATTCGCCGGGGGCCGCGACGGGGGCACGAGTGGAGATGCTCTAAAGTTCTACTAAATGGAGTGGGTGTTCGCTGGCTGGTTTCCTGCTATTCCCGTAGGAAATTGCCTCTCAGCAAGCAGGCCAATGTGTTGTGCGCAGACATGGCTAGACAGGCCATGCCGGCTGCCTGCTCCCTGCTGGTCTAGAATAATGATGTTCTATTATCATGTTTACTCTCTGCTCCGAAGCACGTCTATTCAAGGAAACCTTGCCATGCTTGGACAACTATCAGACAAGCATGGCTGTCAGACGTGTTCCCGAGTCATCAATAAAAACAAAGCATCCAAAGTGTAGCACCCCGTCAGATCATAGACAATAATTTTTTCGAGAGTACGTCAAAGGCGTACCATATCTTTATAGAAGGTAGAGCTTTGAGTACAAGAACGGCACCACTCGCTACAAGCAACGAGCGTGACCCCACACAACACCGGCTACAGACCAAACAACCACAACACAAAGCACCTGTCCTAAGCAAGAGCCGGGCCACGTCTCGACCGACGCCAGACACCTCCGTGGAGGAGCCACTTCAAGAGGCCTTCCATGTCGACGCACCATCCGAAGTAGATCAATGGCGGGACAGGTCGAACCTAAGAAGCTGTCCTCCAAAAACATGCGAAGGGCGTGCATAGCGCCCTGAAGATCTGTCGTGGACCGCAGCGCCACCGGATTGAAACCGCAAGGGACCCCGCACCACGTCCCAAGCACGAAGCTTCAACAGAGTCACGACGTCGCGACGCCGCCATCGTGCCGATCCGCACCGGATCGAGGCTTTCGCCCGAAGACAACCAAGCTCCAACCGAGTAGGAGATGTCGACACTCCACGGCGACGCCTCCAAGGAGGGGAACGACACCCACGGGCGCCGTCGCCACCGGCCCGACCTAAGCCGGGCATGACTTTAGTGCCATCAGGATCAATGCATGCGCGGAGCTGAGGTGGCAGTGGCCAACGAAGGCTTTGATGATAATGGTTGCTGCTGCCGATCAGCCTTCTGCCTTCGGGTCACTTTCATGCGTGTCCGCCGCACGTGTAGGTGGACACGCATGTTGTGTGCGATACGCTTACGTACACACATCCATCTTTTAAATTTGGTGGACGATGGATCACACCAAATAAGTCGGTTTGTTTAGATAGCGCGCTGGAGCGTGCCGGCCCGCCCCACGACTGTTTTAGACACGCCAACATTATTTATGTTGTTCCCGCTGGAGATGCCCTTTACTGCTTACCGGCGAGGTAAAACAATCAGTGAGCGACAAGGAAAATCTAGTACTCCCCGATCTATCAAGAGTCGTCTGGTAAAGCAATCCACAAGCAAAGTGCATTTTGTGCGTATGAACCGACTGACAGGGAAAATTTTACGCGTCGTTATCAGAACATGGCCAGAAACAGCAAGGCCTTGCAAGGGAAATCCCGAGCACGGCACGATACATCTTGCTTTCACGGCATACCCCTTGCACGTGACCGCAACATGCCCGTTTTCCGCTGGGATTTCGGCTTGGGCCTGCGTGCGTGACGCGCCGGTTCGCCGCGGTCCACAAACGCAGCGCCGCGTCGGCCGGTCCGGAGGCACATGCATGCCGTCTCCGCATCGCCACCGGCGCGAAAACGACCGGGTTCCAGGAAGGAAGACGGCGGCGCAGCTGGGAGCGGCACCGCGCCGGTTATTCCTCCCGGCCTCGCCCGCGCGGCCGGCACCCTGGCCCGCCGGCCATGCTGTCGGCTTCGGCTCACTGGTCGGCCGAGCCCCATCTATCGGCGGTGCATTTGTCCCATGCTCCCGTCGTCGTGCCGCGAAAGAGATTTCAACTGACCGTTTCCCTCCGGCCACCGTCATCGTTGGAATGACCGGTCGTGTGCATGCATGCGGTCCGATGTGCCGCAATCCGTCCAGCATCTCCGGCATGGGCCGGTGCGAGAGCGAGCACGCGCGATTGTTTAATGCCAAACACCTCTTCCCTCCCTGGATTAGCCGGTTTAATTACTTACGCGCCTGTTAGCTAGCGGATCTGGTTGGCTTGTCCTGGGACAGGAGGCAGCTCCTCCAGAAAGCGATGCCCGAAAGTATCTTGACCAGGAAATACGTGTACCGTACTGTAGAGTGACTTTGTGACAGCCGCAATAGCCTCTCCCAGTTTCTAGCTCAGATCGATTAAGTAACCGGGAAGCCACAAAACGTGATGGAGCGGGCATCGTCAGCACCGGGAAGTTGCCGCCTTGGATGTGCTCGATGACGGCCTCGAGGCTCCGGCCCGGCGCGCTCCACCAACGTTTGCGGCCCGCCGAGTTGTTGCGCGGAGGCGGAGGCGGCGGGCCGTCGTACGCGGCGAGCTCCCGCTCCCACCGGCGCAGGAAATACGAGTTCCACGCCGTGTAGTTGTCGGGGTGGTGGCGTGGCTCGGCGCGTTCCTCGTCCGTCATTTTCATCCGCGCCTCCTCGATCTCGATGTCGAGGAGGTCGCCCCGAGGCGGCGGCGGGATTGGCACGCCGCCACGGCTCAGCCGCCACCCACCGCCGGGCGGCCTCGTGTCCGGCGGGCAGGGGTACCCCGCCTGGTGGAGGAGGTGCCCCTCCCACGCGTGGAGCGATCGGCGGGGGAAGCCGTTGTTGGCTGCGCCGTCGTCGTCGGAGAATGCCATCTTCGGAGAGTGAGGGAGAGTGGACGGAGACTAGAGGGAGACTGGAGGGAGAGTGGATCACGGGGTACCCCTGGCGGCGAGCGGAGCGGCGTATATAGGTGCGGCTGGCACGGGGGATTAATGCGGCGTGGAGTGCGACGCGTCCGCGGCGAGCTGACCGGCGGCAGCCTTTGGCCGCGTGGGTGCGCGCGGAAGACGATGCGTGCGCGGAAGACGACGACATTAACTCGCCGCGTGTACGGCGAATGCAGACCGGCGGCAGGCTTTTACAGCGCGCGGAAGACGATGCGATGAGGACGACGATCGGTTTCTCTCGCCGACAAGTTGGGGCGACGCGCGGGAACGTTTCGCGCGCTTTCGTTTCGTCGGAGTCCCAGCGCTCCCGGGGGGCCGGGGATGGCGTGGGATCGCCGGATGAAACTAGGCAAATCGGACGAAAGCGAGGAACGGGGGCGCGACGGGCCGATTTACGCAAAAACGCTCGCCGGGGGCCTGTTCGGGGGGACGAGTGGAGATGCTCTTAGGGCATCTCCAGTAGAGCAACCAAAACAATGATCTATTTGGTTTGTTTTGGGTTGAATGAGTTGACCGGAAGACAGATAATGGTCACGGTTCGGTTTGCTAGGCTTGTGCCCACATAGCACGACCTATTCAGTCTACACAATTGGCCGAATCAGAAATTAAATCAAATTCAAATAAAATTTAGAAGTGTGTGAAATTTTCAAAATATTTCATCCCATTCATTCGAGCATAATTTACATAGAAAAAAAAAATCCCTAGCCCCAGTTCATCCCAACGCGCCATCTTCCTCATCGTTGGTGGTGAGGTACTCATGCGGATGAGAGGCAGAACCATCTGGCCGTCCCACTCTGCCTGGGGATGCGTGTTCGGCAGCAACGGTGGTGGCGGTGGAAGCGAGGTTATGTGCTCTGCCAGCATGGCCATGAGCTTGACGACCTGCTCTAGGCCTGGCAAAGAACTATTTGGCCTCCCTCTCGGCCTTGGACTGCTCCAAGGCTCGAGCGATGGCGGTGTCCCCGTCGTAGTCGTCGGGGATGAGCGCCTCCAGTTTCATCGAAGCGGGAGGTTCGTTGTCCTCCATGTTCTCGTTGTTGTCATGTTCCTCCTCCTCGCCATCCTCGCTGGCCGTGGCGGCAAGGACAACGTAGTCCTCTTTGGGTTGAAAGCGCCGCACGTCATGGATCGCGTGCCGCGCCTTATGCTCCCACGCCAAAAATTCCGTGCGCAGATAGGCAGGGTTGTACCGCAACACTTGTCTGCGGACGCGGCGGCAAATTTCGGTCAAGCGTAGGGTTGCGGCGAGGCGTAGACTCTCGCCTCATGGTTGTTGGCGGTCTTTAGCCATTTAAGCATCTTCATCGGCGACACAGGTTTGGTGGCTTTCTAGCAATGGCGATGGCGCTAAAAGTGGGGAGGAGGGACGGCCGCAGGGCTAGTATGTAGCCCTAGGCATCAATGCACGCGCAACTTCCAGCCCCATCGGGATCAATGCATGCGCGGGAGCTGAGGTGGCGGTGACAGTGGTCAACGGAGGCTTTGACGATGATGGTTGTTGCTTCCAGTCAGCCTTCTGCCTTCAGGTCACTTCCTTGCGGGTTCGCAGCACACGCATGTGGACTCGCATGTTGTCTGTGGCGCTTCCGCGCACACACATCCATTTCATAAATTTGGTGGACGATGAATCACGGTGAACAGGTCGGTTCGTTTAGGTCATGCGTTGGAGCGTGCGTGACTGGTCCGTTGTCGGCCCCGCCTAGACTGTTTTAGACACGCCAAGATTATTTATGTTGTTCTGCTCGAGATGCTACCGGCGAGGTAAAGCAATCAGCGAGCGACAAGGAAAAACTTGTACTCCCCGATCTATTAAGCAGGTCCAGAAGATATGAGACATCTGTTGTTCGCATGCTTGCGTGCTAGAGAAGTCTGAAAGTCCTTGGGCCTATCTGACTATATTGACCAAGCTTTAATTGGTGAGAGATCGGGCTCATGTGTGTTAGAGGAAATTTTGCGCAGATCAAACCTAAATTTTCTTTTGAATCAAATTCTGTAGTAAATTCTTTTTTCGAATAGATCTGTAGTAAGTTGGGATGATGCTCCACCTAGTTTTATTATTCCTTTTGTACTGGATGTTGGCTTCTAAATAAAATGCGCCGTATAACTTTCCCCTCGGAAAAAAAGAGTCGTATGGTAAAGCAATCCACAAGCAAAGTGCATTTTGTGCGTATGAACCGACTGACAGGGAAAATTTTACGCGTCGTTATCAGAACATGGCCAGAAACAGCAAGGGGTATCCTGAACACGGCACGATACATCTTGCTTTCACGGCATAAGAGCATCTCCAGCCGCGTCCCCCAAACCATCCCCCAAACCGCGCCGGATTGAGCGTTTGGGGGACGTGTTTTGTTCGTGCCGCGTTTGGGGGACGTCGCTCCCCAGCCGCGTCCCCAAACGCCGCCCCCAAACATTTAAAATAATTTTTTTAACACATAAACCATTTATATCAAATGTAGCATATGAAAAAAAATGTTTTCGAGGATTGTTTTCAAATTAAATTACAACAAACAATAAAACAAGTAATCAAATATAATAAAAAGGGCTAGATGATACATCAAGGTGCCATGGTATTTCCTTTGATCCTCCACAAATGCTCAACGAGATCAGCTTGAAGTTGCTCATGCACATTGCTGTCACGGATCTCTGCGTGCATGGCGAGAAAATCAGCAAAATCTGCAGGCAACTCATGATCAACCTCCGCGAGAGGGCCTTGACACTCATAGGGACCAACATGTGACCTAACATGATTCTTGCGGTCATCCTCGATGATCATGTTGTGCATGATCACACAAGCCTGCATCACCTCCCACATTTGGTCGTGAGACCAGCTTAGAGCAGGGTACCGGACAATGGCAAATTGTGCTTGAAGCACACCAAATGCCCGCTCGACATCCTTCCTGCAAGCCTCCTGTCGTGTAGCAAAGTGAGAATTCTTCAGACCTGATGGATTCGAGATTGTTTTGACAAAAGTGGCCCATTTTGGATATATACCATCGGCTAGATAATAGCCTTTGGTATATTGGTGGCCATTGATCTCATAGTTGCATGGTGGAGCATGCCCTTCCACTAGTCTGCTGAACACCGGAGACCGCTGCAACACGTTGATGTCATTGTGTGATCCCGCCATGCCAAAGAAAGAATGCCAAATCCACAGGTCATAATCTGCCACAGCTTCAAGCACCACACTGCAATATCCATGACGCCCTTTGTATATACCTTGCCAAGCAAACGGGCAGTTCTTCCATGCCCAGTGCATGCAATCGATGCTTCCAAGCATTCCAGGAAATCCTCTGGCAGCATTTTGTGCCATGATCCTTGCAGTCTCTTCCTCAGTTGGCCCTCTCAAGTAGTATTTGTCAAACTTTCCCACCACAGCTCGGCAAAACTTGTACATGCACTCAATGGCAGTAGACTCACTCATGCGAAGGTAGTCGTCCTGTGTATCGGCAGGTGCTCCGTATGCAAGCATCCTCATGGCGGCGGTGCACTTCTGAATGGATGAGAACCCGAGAACGCCTACAGCGTCGGCCTTGAGCTTGAAGTAGGGGTCGAACTCTCGAACGCCGTGGAGGATATTCATGAACAGGCCCTTGCTCATCCTGTACCGGCGCCGAAAATTGTCGGCTTGTGTTGCCCCGTCGGCGAAGTAGTCGTTGTGCAGCATGGCATGCCCCTCCATCCTCTGCCGGGGCTTCGACTTCCTTCTTCCCGGCCTTGATCCTCCGCGGCGCGGCCTCTTCCTCTTCTCCGCCTCAGCGTCAAGCATGTCCTGGAGGGACGCGATGATCAGCAAATGCTCCCGCAGGTCGTCGTCGAACGCTTGCTCGTCCTCCAGCAGCAGGGCAACCATCTCATCGTCGCTGTCCATGGCTAAAGCAAAATCAATGGTTAAAATTGCGCCGAGGCAGACGACGCAACAAACAGCGACCAATCGCGCCTACCTGGCAAGTCGTCGAGCACCTTCTGTGCGCGGAGGTGGGGCGGATTTGACGGCGCGTTCTGGGAGGCGCTGGCGACGTGGCGGCGGCGGCACGACCGGCGGGAGCCCCAGCCGCGACAACGGTGCTGACTCGCAGCACAGATCAGACGCCCAAACGGCCGGGAAATCCAGCGGCGGCGGTGGGGTGGGAGGCGCGGGAAGGAAGGAGCGACGAGAAAAGAGGCGCGAACCAACGGTTTATGCAAATAGTCGCCGACATGTGGGAGCCCGCCTCGCTTTTCGTTGTGTCCGGCGTCCCGTGCGTCCCCGGACGGACGGGCTCAGGGCGCCGGACACCGTATCGGGCCGCGCCGGACAAAAAGGGCTTTGGGGGACGCGGCTGGAACGCTTTTTTTGTCCGGCGCGCCCCAAATCGCTTTGGGGGACGCTTTGGGGGACGCGACTGGAGATGCTCTAACCCCTTGCATGCTCAGTTTTGGGCTTGACTACCTGGCGGCGCCGCAAAATTTCGTTTTCGTGCGACGCCTAGCTGTCAATTCTGGGTCTTTCGGGCGGACTGGACCTGCCCGCTCTTTGACCCGAGCGCGTCCAGGAAACTTACAGAAAAGTACTCCGTAAATGCTATAACTGACCACCGGGTTAAAAAATACTACGACTAGTTGTCCTAACATGCTGCTAGCTTGTACTTTTTTGGGATCTTGCCACTTGATACGGCCTAGGAAAAAAAGGAGAAATGTAAAATAACTGCCAAATTAACTGGGAACGATTGCAAAATAAAATTCATTTGGTTACCACTTTAAGGTAATTAAACTGCCAAATTAATCTCATACATAAACCTGGCAACTACCCCAAATTAATCTGGCAATTAAGATCTGAGTACGTGATCTAACTACTAATCCAGCAATTAGTGCTAATTAATCCGGTAATTAGCACTAATTAATCCGGAAATTACTCGTCGGCACGGACGGACTCCTCTTTCACGAACTCGTCGGTGGAGTCTCCATGCTCGTCGGCGGCGTCCCTGCGCTAGGGAAGGGCGCCTCGTCCTTGCGCTCGTCGGCAGGGATGCTGCCCTAGGAACGACACATCTTCCTCGCCAACACACCGGAGACCTCGTCGGCGACGGCCTCCTCCTCTGCAGATGCTCACCGGCGATGGCCTCCCCGCGCTAGCAGAGGAATACCTCCTCCTCCTCGCGAGCATGCGCCGCAGATGCTCCCGGAGAAAACCTCGCTCGCGCTAGCAGAGGCTCCTCCTCCTCGTGAGCACACCGCAGATGCTCGCCGGCGACGGCCTCCACCGCGCTGGCAGAGGGACACCTCCTCACGCATGTGGTTTCATGCGCCCGTCGGCGCGCGCCTCCACCTCCCCGAGGTGGCGCCTCCCGCAGCATCCTCGGCGACGGACCCCTCCTCTACTGCCTCACGACGCAGCGTTCTTCAATCTCCCCGACGTGGAGCTCCTCAATCTTCTAGCTCGCGGCGCAGCTTCCCGTGGTGAGAGAGGGAGGATTGTGTGGTCGGGAGGTATTCACAGGATAAGATAAGGTGAAAGTGGATGCGGGTGGGGTTGCGATGGAGAAATGAATCAGTTTCTGTAAGAGCACGATGTCGTTTCACTAATCGCGACGCACCGCCGCACACGAGGCAAACCGTGCGGCGCTTCTCCTTATATTTTCCCCTCAGTTTTTCTCGCTGCATCCACAGCATTTCCCGTGACGCGCCGATCCGCCGCGGTCCACAAACGCAGCGCCGCGCCGGCCGTTCCGGAGGCACATGCATGCATGCCGTCTCCGCATCGCCACCGGCGCGAAAACGACCCCGTTCCAGGAAGGAAGACGGCAGCGCAGTTCGGCGCGGCACCGCCCCGGTGATTCCTCCCGGCCTCGCCTGACCGGGCGGCACCCTGGCCCGCCGGCCATGCTGTCGGCTTCGGCTCACTGGTCGGCCGAGCCCCATCTATCGGCGGTGCATTTGTCCCATGCTCCCGTCGTCCCTCGTGCCGCGAAAGAGATTTCAACTGACCGTTTCCCTCCGGCCACCGTCATCGTTGGAATGACCGGTCCGATGTGCCGCAATCCGTCCAGCATCTCCGGCATGGGCCGGTGCGAGAGCGAGCACGCGCGATTGTTTAATGCCAAACAGCTCTTCCCTCCCTGGATTAGCCAAATTAATTATGCGCCTGTTAGCGGCTCTGATTTGCTTGTCCTGGGACGGAGGCAGCTCCTCCAGAAAGCGATGCCCGAATGTATCTTGACCAGGAAATACGTGTACTGTACTGTAGTGTGACTTTGTGACAGCCGCAATAGGTGGGCCAGCCTCTCCCAGTTTCTAGCTCAGATCGATTAAGTAAGCGGGAAGCCATAAAACGTGATGGTATCTAGTCCTGTCAGGGTAGGTCTAGCGTACAAGCGCAACAAATGGATTTCACCCGATCACGCCAAGTGAAAACTTGATCAGTGACATCTTTCCATAGTACAGTATACTCCCTCCATCCTATAAAGTTTATCTACAATTTATTTAAATTTAGATGTATTTACTGTTTTGATATATCTAAATGTTGGCAAATCTTAAATAATTTTCACGGAATGGAGTGAGTACATTACTTGTGCGGTGGTTGATTGAATTATGGTGCTTCTTTGGCCGGCCGGGCATTGATCCTCACCACGCAGGGAGAATCGTAGCAGATCTTATCCTACACTCAACTACGGCGAGCATGGGGAGGTTTATCGCATCAACAACTAAACCTGCAACACATAAAAAGTCCAAGCTCACGAGCGAATGAATGCCTAGCATCTCTCAGCCGCAACTTCCGGGTCCATCCATCGGCTCGGCTGGATATGTGTGTCTGGCCCGTCATAACTAAGTTGTTATCTCTCACGGCCGACAGGAGATAAGAAGAGATATGAGCGAAAGCCGGCCTCATGATCCCCGTCGTGCCAATGTAAGCTGCATATCCCAAGCTTGAGAACAGACTAACATGGCAAGAGCATTTCAGATCGTAAAATAGGTCGCACCAAAATAAAATTGCCACGGGCCCAAAAATAAGCTATCGGGCACGCGGCAAGATACCACCGCCACTACGGGAACCCGTCAAGGTGCCGACGACTAGATCCTGTACCGACGGTAAAATATCGAGGTCGTGGGCACAAGCCGCCTCCATGCCAGCCCATGGATCAAGCCCGTCAACACACATTAGCCGTCGGCACATAGGAAGTTGTAAGCTGCATGTCCCAAAGCGTAGATGCACGAACGCCAGCCTTATGATCCCCATCGTGCCAACGTAAGCTGCATGTCCCAAAGCTTCAGAACACCATTTTATTTATCATGGTAAGAGCATCTCCAACAAAAAAAGAACACCATTTTTTTTGTGTGGGAGGCCAGAAACTATGCTCCAGCAGACTAAATAAAATAGGTCGCATAAAAAAGAAAAACCAGTTCTAAACTCAGGTGTAGATGCTTCTAGTTAAATTAAAAAAATAGCAGACAAATTTAAAAAAAAACTGAAATTTTCTGAAAATGGATATGAACAAGTGTCCTAGCTGCACACCAAAATATCCCGAGAAAAGACATATGTAGTGGTGTATGCAAAAAATGACAAAATATGATGTTGTTTGGAACATTTAGATTTGCTTCTTACATCACTCCGATTTATCTTTTTTGCACAGGTGGAGACTTTTGGTTGTGAAGTTACAACACTTGTTTATATTCATTGTACAAAATATTTAGATTTTTTAAAATTTATCTGTTTATTTTTCATTTTTTATTCAACCAAGAGCATCTACACCCGGGTTTAGAAATGCCTTGTCTGCATTAAAATAAAATTATCACGAGCCCAAAAAAGATGTATCGCGCGTGCCAAAATCCCACCGGGAGTGCACCCCATCCGCCTCCGTGAATTTCCCCTTCTTCTACCGCTACCTGCGACCGCGACACACCGTCGACTGTTCCCGCCTCCAATGCACCTCCCCACAACCCTACGCAAAGATCTGTCCCTCCCCGCCGCATGCGAGCCACGGTGCCGCATTTTCCCGTTGATTTCAAACCCTAGCCGCCGCGCAGGCCTATGACGTCACCGCGAGGAGAGTCGGCCACAATTGTGGCTAGCTCAACTTTCTAGAGACAAAGTTCCAATGCTTTAAACGGGAATCTTGAAGAACAAAGGGCTAGAATACTTATGGTATCTTTAGTGGCCCAACGCAAACGATGGCTCAAATTTGCGTCGCGCATGCATCTACGCGGAAATGTCGCGTGTCCGCGCCCTGTCTCCATGGGCTCGCCCGGCAGCGGGCGCGAGGCCGCATTGTTTTGGCTGAATCGCTTTCGCGACTACACGTGCCGTAGCTTTTACCATCAACGGCGCCTCATCTACAGAGGCCTCGCGAGGTTTGACATGCGGCGGCTGGCCTTCTGCGTCGCCATCAATGGCACGCGCCATCGTGTTCCGCGCCTGCCCACCCATCCTTAAAAGGCCACCGGCCACATCTTGGCATCGCCCACACCTCCCTGGCCATGCTTACACCCAAACAAACCGACAACACAGCGCGCTGGCTGCCACGCCATGGGGATGAAGAAGAACGACGAGGCAAGACCGTCGCATCCGGCGGAGGTGAAGCAACAGTTTAGGTTCCTCCTTCGTTCCTCCGTCGCGCGGATGTTCTATGCGAACTGGATGTCGTGCGACGCCTGGGGCGACGTCCAGCTCCCTGGCGGGTGGCACACCAGCAAGGAGCGGGTGCCCATCCTGCCGGTGCCGCATTCCAGCCCTTAGTGGGACCCAGATCTCCTCCACAACCCCGACTTCGCCATGGACTCGCCCATATGGGAGAACTACCACCACCGCCACGTAGTACTTGGAAAAACGGCAGAGGGCGAGGTTCCTCGGCGACAAGGACTTAGGCCAACCACGACGACCGCGGTGGGAGTTGACGCGGCGTCCGTCTAAGCAGCCACCTCCGTCGCAGGACGACTTAGAAGACTACGAAGCCAACGTCTTCCAACAAAATATACACCATTGTTTTTTGTGTGGGAGGCCAGAAACTATGCTCCAGCAGACTAAATAAAATAGGTCCCATCAAAACAAAAAACCAGTTCTAAACTCAGGTGTAAATGCTCCTAGTTAAATAAAAAAAGCAACAAAACCAAAAAATCTGATTTTTTTTTCAAAATGAACATGAACAGGCGTCCTAACTGCACACCAAAAAATCCCGAGAAAAGACATGTAACATCCCAAGTTCAACAATAATAAAATCAAGAGAGAGTTTCCATTATTCAAAATTTACAACAAACAAAAACTTTTCTTTACATGCATATAGTGCCACATATAGTTTATGCATTTGAGTGTTTTTCTTATGTGCAATTGCCATGTTGAGTGTTAGCATGTCTATTAAATGCTATGTGAACCTTAACAAGATGATCAAACCCTAATTTGAGAAGAAATAAAGAAAATGGGGAGAAACCCATATTTCACTTACATACACCATATGCCAATTTGCAATTCCTTAACCTAGGCCACAATTGCTTGCCCCTTGCTTCTAAAACACCTTAATATGATAAACTAACACAAATGCATCCTTGGAGCAAGAATCAAATCCAAAGAAATCAAGATTTCATCATACATGTGATAATGGTCATATGGCCCAAAAATATTTTCTTCACTACTTTACCCCTCTGTTCTTCTCAATTCTTAAACTAAGCAAGGTCAACTAAAGCCAGGTCATCCAAGACCATGTCAAGGTCTACAACTTTCATGTTGACCAGTATGGTTAAAGTTGACCAGGTTGACCAGTAGAAATTGGACAAGAGAAGACTTTAAATCAATGTGAAGATCACCTCAAATTTGAAATGTTGCAAATCACTTCCAAAATGAACACCACCACCACCAATCCAACACATTAAATATATGATTGAGATGTACCAAAAAGAATTCCAAAATTCGACAAAAATGTTCATGCGGGCATTGTGTCGAACACTTGGCAGGCATAGTTCCATATTTGTGTTACACCCTTGTATCCAGTGGTTTCTTGCCTAAATCACTTTAAGCTTGTGATCATTAGCTACCTCTAGGACCCCTGCATCGAGCTTAGTACTTGCTAGGGTTGGAGAAAGTGGAAAAGTGAGAGAACAGCCCATGCCAAAGCACACCCAGCCACCTTTGGCCAAAACCCTCTCTGGCCTCTCTCTCGACTTTTCTCCATGTCCTGGAGTATCCCTGCAGCTCAAGGACACCGACGGTACACGCCCTAGCAACGCCAAGCCACGGCATTGGCCACATCGGCGCGTCCAAAACATGCCGAGCATGCCGGAGCGTGGTGATCACGCTCCGGACGCGCCGACGTCGCAGCGCTCGAGCGGCGTCGTCCTCCCCGCATCCCCCACCGCGTCGAGCAACTACTCCACCCTCTACCAGCTAGCCACACTCAAACGACGCGGCGGCCTTGTCACCATCGTCCTCGTCGGAATTATGCCGCGGGTACCGCCACAGACATTGCACGCGCCCGAATGATTCGTCGTCCTCTCGCTGCGCCCGCTATACCTAGAGCATCGCAGACAACGCCTACACGATGTCGTCTTCTCTGCCCCTTCGATCGCAGAAGAGCCGCGCCATGGACGCTCCTCCACGGCACCTCACACCTCGACACTATAAATAGAGCCACTCCCAGCACGCTCTCTTCACACCCGACTCCCCTCTCACCACTGATCCTCTTCACCACCGTAGCTAGTTCAATTACTGCCGGAGGCGACTCAATTTCAAGATCGGAGCCGCCGGGGGACGTAGCTCACCGTCGACGATAGGCGCCACCCCGAGCCGCCACTGCTACCAGCCGCCTCGGCACCCTCGACAACCGCCTCGCCACCAGTAGAACAACGCGGGAACCCTGGTATGCCCTCCGACCCCCTACTGACACCGTGAGCTCGCCGGAATCCCGTCGGAGACGACGACGCTCACACGCCATTGATCGCTGCTCAGATCCAACGGCCTAGTTTGCGCGTACCGTTTCGCGCGTTAAGAGCCGCTGACGGGTGGCCCCCGCTCGTCAGGCAGCCCACTCGCACCAGATGCGTGTTGGGCCGCGCAGTGATGGTTTAACCCGTTTCGGCCCAATAGGTTTTCCCGCGTGGCCCAATAATTCAAAAAAGAATTAATTCATTTAGTTCAAATTCAATTATGCTGCCCACTTTAAAATTGAATAACTTAAAATCTACTACACCAAATTTAACGAATTTTATATATTCAGAAAGCTCATAACATTATCTAAATAATGCCACTGGTCCCCTCTCCAAATTCGTAGTAGAATTTAAATGTTAAAAATAACAAGTCAGGGACTTTTGCAACTTGAAAATTAATTTAAAATTCAACCATAATTAATTTTGAGTTGATTCCAATTCGAATAAATCACAATTGATGTCCTCTAATTGATTATGCAATAATATAGACATGTTATTTGCATGATCATGGACTAGATGAAATAAAATAGCTATGTAGTCAATTCTAGTGCTTTTCGACTTGAATTTAAATTCAATAAGTGATATGAGAGCTATCTTCTCATTTAAATCTTGATCCTAAGTAATACCACCAGAGAGGATGACTTAGAATTATGAACCTCTGATAACTATTACTTAGAGATTTTAATTCATTTAAATGAGAAGTATTAAAACTATGTGAAGTATAGCACTTGAATTATTATATACTCACATATAATAGATATGAAATGTTGACCTTGGGTCAACCTATATTTCATACCTTATTATTATATGAAGAGATTAAATCTTAATCTGAGGTAATAAGAAGAAATTAAATTCTCTAAAAAGCTACATACCAAAGTTAAGAAATAATAATAATAATAAGAGGAAATTATTTTTAAGAACTCATCCAACAATCCACCATGCCATGTTTGATTGATGATGGAATTAGTGTGGGAACTCTTTTGGGTGTTTTTAGTTTAGTATGTGAGTTTGGTTTAGTATTTATACCTCGTATTCGTATATAGACGCTAGTAACGAGGAGTATCAAGAGGAGGAAGCCTACTCCCAAGGAGAAGAAGAGAACTTCGATCACTACTCTGCTCAAGGAGGGCTAATAATCTTGCTAAACACCATGATGCAAGCTCTACTAGAGCAATGCACCATCCCCCCTTTAAATTTATGTTTTACCTATCCCATGTTTTTACCTTGCAATTTACTTTTGCTTATTTATTTCAAGGTATTTTGGATTTATGATTTTTACTTGGTATAGAGAGTAGAACAAGATCAAAGGTTATCTTAGAAACAATCAAAGCTAGATAGCACCCCTCATGAAATAGTTGCTAGCGCTAATCAATTAAAATTTGACTACTCTAGATGGGAACATGTGAATTTGAAATGAAGTTGAAATCTTGGAATGATGGTTCATTCCATTGAATGACTTTGAAGATGAATATGACCAAGAGAAGATGGTGATTTTTGATATAAAACTGATATGGGTTTGAATGCGATACCTTCCAATTATACAAGTACCCCCACAATACCTGATTATGGGTAGGGCTTAACTAGAAACTTGTGTATTTTAGTATGGGTTCCCTCTAAACAAGCATCATAGGGGTTACGCCGAGGCTGCCTCCGTATATGAGAAATGATGTGAATATGAGGTGAATGTACGACCCAAGCCCTGTGCAGTTCCCGGGTTAACAGTTGGTTCTCACCGGGGGGCAAGCTCATGGGGAGAGGTGCCTATACTAGGACATATAAGTGAAAGGTTAAGGTTGATGATCCGCGTACTGGGTTACGATGCTTCGGGGTTATCCTCGACGGATGTAATCAAAAGTTGTGGCACAAGAGTACAACCTCGCAGTGTTAAACCTATTCGAATAGCCGTGTCTGCGGTTATGGACGGTTGGAAAGGCCATACTATTTCCGTTATCAGAATTTCTTTCGAAATGATGAATTAAATGGTGACTTGACTTGGATTCCAAATGAATGGTGGGAATGACACTAATGTTCCCACTTGAGTTAGTCTAGCAAATGATGGGTGTTTACTAAATGTTTATCAAATGAAAACTTGGCTTTATGCAAATAAACCTAGAGCTTAGTACCCCTTACTACACTTAATATGTTTTACCTTAGTATTAGTTTGCGAGTACTTTAAAAGTACTCATGGCTTTGCCCTGGCTATTCAAATGCCAGACTTTGAAGAGGAGCAACATTATCAGGATGACGGACAGCAGGATGTCTACGATAACTAGGATCGTCTTCTAACGTCAAGCGTTGCCTGTGGAATATATAGTCCACTACTACTACGCTTCCGCTACTTATTTGTGATGTTGAACAATCTATTTGTGTAATATTGGATCATGTGATCCCTTGGTGTAAGACCTTATGTGTTGTAATAAATGATGACTCTGAACTACTTACTATTATATCTCGCAAAAACAATCTTCCTGGGATTGCGATGTATGATGTAATAGGGCATCCAGACTTAAATATCCGGGTGTTTACAAGTTGGTATCAGAGCCATTGTTTGACCTTAGGAGGCCCTAGTTAGAAGGGACGTTCGGCAAACTTAGTTTCAAATATAAGGAATGAAATAGTTATGAAAAATACAATCATACCCTTACCTATGAGATCTTTTTCAAAATAACCAATTCATGTTCTTATTACCTAAAATTTTGAACACTTGCACTTTTTAACTTGCTTGTCACTCCCTCTACAGATGGAGCCTATCATTCCGACGGAGCCCTTCATCCAAACCCAAGTGTACGACTTGGCGAACGGTGGGGATCTGATCTTTGAGAGGGATCTGTTTGCCCTCACAGAGTTCCTCGGACGCTCGCCTCCCGTGTTTTACGGAGGCCAGATCACTGACCAAGCCAATGGCCAACTCCAATGGATCATCATGGCTAACCTCCCTGGGAAGCCGGAGTCACCCATGTTCCGCCAGATTCAGTTCTCTCTCCGAGACAACAACTGGGTGGATGGACTCGCCCGTGCGCTCCAGGAGGCTCTCGCTCGTCTGTGCGGGCAAAACTCGGTGGCTATTGAAGGGGAACGCTTTGCACACTTTGCAAGGCACTCCTCTGAAGGGCTGCCCCTCCGCCTGCCATTCCACCCCGTGCTGAGGCACCACGTGGATCATCTCGACTTCATGTTGTTCGAGACTCGTGCTGAGCTGGATAACTCCCGCGCCGCCGCCAACCACACTCAGCAACAGCTGAACCAGTATGCGGAGACCATCAAGGTCATCGCAAAGGAGCGTAGAACTCTCCGCCAGCTGGTCGCGAAGAGGGACTCCACCATCCACCGCCTCAAGACCAAGATCTCCGTCCTGAAGGAGACCATCTCCACTCAGGCAGAGCAGCTCCAGATCCTGGAAGGAGAAGGCGAGGGGGAAGACATCCAAGGGGATGGCTACTCCTATGTCAGCAACGACAATGACTACGAAGAGGAGGAAGAAGGAGACATGGACTTCTACCAGCACCTGCCTGCCGGGATGGACACCACCTTCCCGCTCCGCATCGATGGATAGCTTCCATCCTCTCTGAGCACTTGCGTAGTATGAGATGTATCGGTCCTTTGTATCCGCCCCATGTATCGTAGATTGTTGAAAGGGTTCTTCAAACCCTCCGGTTTGTTAGCTTGTAATAAGTGCTACCTTCATGACTATGTGGTGTGTAATATTATCATCTTATGAATCAAGTTTTAAATTATGTGATTTTACCCCCAAAATAAGCCATAAAAATTTCCCTCTCATCTCATGATCCATACCCCTGTTCAGATGGCACCTCCAAATCGCAACGCAAATCAGGATGCGCTGATGCAGATGCTGCAGCTCATGATGGAGGACAGGGAGGCTGAACGCGCGGAAAGGCAGGCCAATATCACTGCTCTACAACAGCTAGCACAGAACAACCAAGGCCACGGGAACCATGATCACCCAGGCTCCAAGCTGAAGAACTTTCAGAACACCAACCCACCGGTGTTTAGCAAAACAGAGGAACCCCTTGATGCTGATGATTGGCTCCAAACAATGGAGAACAATCTTGAGGTTGCCGGAGTGGAAGATAATGACAAGGTGCTGTTTGCCACCCATTATTTGGCAGGACCTGCCTGGTGGACAAGTGCTCGCGCATTGAATGCGGGGCAAATGATGACTTGGGCAGATTTCAAGCTCAAGTTTAGCAAGTATCATGTGCCACCGGGTCTCATCAAGAAGATGCGGGATGAGTTCCGCGAGTTAAAGCAAGGCCGTCTAACCGTGGTAGAATACCGTGACAGATTCCTCACTCTGTTAAGGTACGCCCGATGAGACGGACACCACCGAGAAGAGGAAGGAGAGGTTCCTGAACGGACTGCACGATGAGATGCAGACCGTGTTGGTCAACATCCCTTTTGCTGACCTCGAAGCCCTTGTTGACTCCGCCATCCGATGGAGGGCAAGTTGAACCAAGCCAATGAAAACCGCAAGCGCCGCATGATGCACCAGTGGCCCAGCAACACCTCCAAGTTTCGCCCTAGCTCAAGCGGAGGATTCACCCCCGAAACAACAGGCCACCGCACAGATGCGCGCCGGTTATCGAACCGGAGTGGAGGAAACCCCAGACGGGAGGACAGCATCACAACAGCAACAACTTTGTCCACCACAACAACAACTTCAACCGCGCTCCGACAAGAGCCCCTGCCAACCCCAACACCAACACCGCTCCAAGGACTGGGAGCAACGCTCCCTCGTCGCCCCCAAGGACAAGTCCACCATCAACTGCTATGAGTGTGGCGTGGTGGGGCACTACTCCAACGAGTGTCCCAAGAGGCTCGCCAAGATTGCAGCCAACACCTCTGGCCCTGCTCAGCAGCAACGCCGTGTCGCCACCGGCAAGAAGTTCACCCCCAACAACCCGAACAACCATAGCGGCCGCCTCTATCACATGAGTGCGGAAGAAGCTCAGGAAGCCCAGATGTCGTGCTGGGTATGTTCTCTGTTAACTCAATACCTGCAAGAGTGATGTTTGATTCTGGAGCATCACATTCATTTGTTACGGAAGATTTTGCATGCACTAGTAAGATTCAACCCATCAGTTTGAAGCATGTCATGGTAGTGCAAATACGGATCAACCACTAAAGCTAGAAAAATTTGCAAAGATGTTCCTATCAGAATTCATGAAATAGACTTTTATGCCAATCTGATTGTTCTGGGAACAAAAGGTTTGGAAGTAGTACTGGGTATGGACTGGATGTCCAAACATCATGGACTGATTGATTGTGCCAAGAAGGCCATCACCATGACTAGTAGCACCGGAGTGTTAGTAGAGCACATCTCTGAAAAACTGCCCAGAAAGTTTACCTGCAACCAGAGTTTAGCTAAACCCACCTTGGATCAAATCAGGGTCGTCTGTAGATACCCTGACGTGTTTCCAGATGACCTACCCGGTATGCCCCGGATCAGGATATCGAGTTTATCATCGAGTAAATCCCTGGAACATGACCTATAGCCCAGAGAGCTTACAGTATGAACCCGGCAGAATTAGTAGAACTAAAGAAACAACTGGATGATATGTTAGCCAAAGGTTTGATTAGACCAAGTGCATCACCCTGGAGATCACCAGTATTGTTTGTGGACAAGAAGGATGGTGCGATCCGTTTATGTACGGATTACCGCAAGCTCAATGACGTCACCATCAAGAACAAGTATCATTTGCCCAAGATAGAAGACCTGTTTGACCAGTTGACCGGTGCCACCGTGTTCTCTAAGATTGATCTTAGGACAGATTACCATCAGCTGAAGATCCGTGCAACGGACATCCCCAAAACTGCCTTCACCACCAGATATGGATTGTATGAGTACAATGTCATGTCATTTGGATTGACCAACGCCCCGCGTATTTCATGAATCTCATGAATAAGATCTTCATGAACTTCCTGGATAAGTTCGTCGTTGTCTTCATCGACGACATCCTTATCTACTCCAAAACCGAAGAAGAACATGAGCAACACCTGGAGGTGGTCTTAGATACCCTTCGGGAACACCACTGTAGCCAAGTTCAGCAAGTGTGAGTTCTGGTTGAAGGAAGTAGGATTCCTGACACATCTGCAGGAGGAATTGCTGTTGATCCCGCCAAAATAAAAACCGTTGCAGAATGGAAAGCCCCAACCACCCAGACTGAGGTCCGTGCATTTCTCGGATTGGCGGGATATTACCGCCGATTCGTTGAAGGATTCTCAAGCATAGCCAGACCTATGACGCAACTGTTGAAGAAGGACAAAAAGTTCGAATGGACGGGCAAGTGTGAAGAAAGCTTCCAACAGCTCAAGAGCAGACTGACTTCAGCCCCAATATTGATCATGCCGGACATCACCAAACCATTTGATGTGTATTGTGATGCCTCCAAGATTGGTCTTGGATGTGTGTTGATGCAAGAAGGCAAAGTGATCTCGTACCTGTCAAGGCAACTGAAGCAACATGAACAGAACTATCCGACCCATGACTTAGAGCTAGCAGCCGCCGTGTTAGCCTTGAAAGTATGGCGTCATTACCTCATGGGTAATCGATGCGAGATCTATTCGGATCACAAGAGCTTGAAGTATATCTTCACCAGAAGGAGCTAAACATGCGGCAAAGGAGATGGTTAGAGTTAATCAAGGATTATGATATGGAAATACACTATCACCCGGCAAGGCCAATGTGGTAGCAGATGCTTTGAGTAGATGCCGTGTCGTTGAACTCCATGATCGCCGAAGAGAAACCTAGCCTTCACCAAGAGTTTGAACAGTTTAGGATGGAGTTAGTTAGGTTTTCTCGCCAGCATTGAACTCCAACCCACCTTGATTAGTCATCAAAGAAGCCCAGAAGGGAAATGCTAGCATTGACGGAATCAAAAGCCAAATCACTGCGGGAAAGGCACCGGGATTCACCATAGATGAAGAAGGAGTGCTTGAGTACAACGGACGCTTGTGCGTGCCGTCAGATTCGGAGTTGAAACAAGTTATTCTGAAGGAAGCCCATGACACCATGTATTCTATTCACCCGGAGGTACCAAGATGTACCAGGACCTGAAGGAACAGTTCTGGTGGCATGGAATGAAGCGAGACATCGGGAGCTATGTCGCCAAGTGTGACATCTGTCAGAGAGTCAAGGCAGAACATCAACGACCCGCGGGACTGCTACAGCCCCTGCAGATTCCCGAATGGAAGTGGGATTCGGTAGGAATGGACTTCATCACCGGATTGCCCAAATCTAGTAAAGGAAATGATTCTATCTGGGTAGTGGTCGACAGATTGACCAAAGTCGCCCACTTCATCCCCGTCAAGACCACCTATCAAGGACAAAGACTGGCAGAGTTGTATATCTCACGGATAGTCAGCCTGCACAGAACCCCGAAGTCAATAGTATCCGATAGAGGATCCCAATTCACCTCCAGATTTTGGCAGAAGGTACATGAAGGACTCGGAACCCGGCTGAATTTCAGCACAACCTATCACCCGCAGACGGATGGACAGACCGAACGAGTCAACCAGATATTGGAAGATATGCTGAGAGCATGTGTGTTAGAGTATGGATCCAAGTGGGAAGACTGCTGCCATACGCAGAATTCTCGTACAACAACGGCTATCAAGCCGTTGCAAATGGCTCCCTTTGAAGGCCGTACGGAAGGAAGTGCGTACCCTGAATTGGTCGGAAGTTGGAGAGAGTCAAGTCTTTGGACCAGATATTCTCCGGGAAGCTGAAGAGAAGGTTCACAAGATCCGCGAGTACCTCAAGACCGCACAATCAAGACAGAAGAGCTACGCCGACAAGAGACGCCGAGAGATGACCTTCGAGATCGGAGATTTCGTATATCTCAAAGTGTCCCCCCTTAAAGGAATGCAGAGATTCCAGCTTAGAGGAAAGCTTGCACCCCGATATGTCGGCCCCTTCAAAGTCCTGAGCCGCCGAGGAGAAGTGTCCTATCAACTGGAGTTACCAGAAGAGATGTCAGCGGTGCACAATGTGTTTCACATCTCGTTGCTCCGGAAATGCTTAGAGGTACCTGAGAAGACCGAGGTTTTCAAGAACATCGATCATCGAGCTATCGATATCAACTCAGATTTGACATATCGCGAAGTACCTATTCGCATATTGGAAGAAGCTTTCAGAACCACTCGCACCAGGAGTATTAAGTTTCTGAAGATCC
Organism: Lolium multiflorum; assembly: GCA_030979885.1. NCBI lineage: Eukaryota > Viridiplantae > Streptophyta > Magnoliopsida > Poales > Poaceae > Lolium > Lolium multiflorum. Next base: position 328,252,700 of record CM061750.1, on the reverse strand, counting down.
AATGGAGTAATCACACCGAAGAAGAAGCAACTTGGGAGAGAGAGATTTCATGAAGAAGAGTACCCAGATCTCTTTAATACCTAGTTTTCTTTAAGATCTCGGGACGAGATCTTTTGTAAGGGGAAGGGTTTGTAACATCCCAAGTTCAACAATAATAAAATCAAGAGAGAGTTTCCATTATTCAAAATTTACAACAAACAAAAACTTTTCTTTACATGCATATAGTGCCACATATAGTTTATGCATTTGAGTGTTTTTCTTATGTGCAATTGCCATGTTGAGTGTTAGCATGTCTATTAAATGCTATGTGAACCTTAACAAGATGATCAAACCCTAATTTGAGAAGAAATAAAGAAAATGGGGAGAAACCCATATTTCACTTACATACACCATATGCCAATTTGCAATTCCTTAACCTAGGCCACAATTGCTTGCCCCCTTGCTTCTAAAACACCTTAATATGATAAACTAACACAAATGCATCCTTGGAGCAAGAATCAAATCCAAAGAAATCAAGATTTCATCATACATGTGATAATGGTCATATGGCCCAAAAATATTTTCTTCACTACTTTACCCCTCTGTTCTTCTCAATTCTTAAACTAAGCAAGGTCAACTAAAGCCAGGTCATCCAAGACCATGTCAAGGTCTACAACTTTCATGTTGACTAGTATGGTTAAAGTTGACTAGGTTGACCAGTAGAAATTGGACAAGAGAAGACTTTAAATCAATGTGAAGATCACCTCAAATTTGAAATGTTGCAAATCACTTCCAAAATGAACACCACCACCACCAATCCAACACATTAAATATATGATTGAGATGTACCAAAAAGAATTCCAAAATTCGACAAAAATGTTCATGCGGGCATTGTGTCGAACACTTGGCAGGCATAGTTCCAGATTTGTGTTACACCCTTGTATCCAGTGGTTTCTTGCCTAAACCACTTTAAGCTTGTGATCATTAGCTACCTCTAGGACCCCTGCATCGAGCTTAGTACTTGCTAGGGTTGGAGAAAGTGGAAAAGTGAGAGAACAGCCCATGCCAAAGCACACCCGGCCACCTTTGGCCAAAACCCTCTCTGGCCTCTCTCTCGACTTTTCTCCATGTCCTGGAGTATCCCTGCAGCTCAAGGACACCGACGGTACACGCCCTAGCAACGCCAAGCCACGGCATTGGCCACAATCGGCGCGTCCAAAACATGCCAGAGCATGCCAGCCGGCGTGGTGATCACGCTCTGGACGCGCCAGTACGTCGCGCGCTCGAGCGACGTCGTCCTCCCCCTGCATCCCTACCACTGCGTCGAGCAACTACTCCACGCCCTCTACCAGCTAGCCACACTCAAACGACTGCGGCGGCCTTGTCACCATCGTCCTCGTCGGAATTATGCCGCGGGTACCGCCACAGACATTGCACGCGCCCGAATGATTCCGTCGTCCTCTCGCTGCGCCCGCTATACCTAGAGCATCGCCAGGACAACGCCTACACGATGCCGTCCTTCTCTTGCCCCTTCGATCGCCAGAAGAGCCGCGCCATGGACGCTCCTCCACAGCACCTCGCGGCACACCTCGACACTATAAATAGAGCCACTCCCAGCACGCTCTCTTCACACCACTCGACTCCCCTCTCACCACTGATCCTCTTCACCACCGTAGCTAGTTCAATTACTGCCGGAGGCGACTCAATTTCAAGATCGGAGCCGCCGGGGGACGCAGCTCACCGTCGACGATAGGCGCCACCCCGAGCTTCGCCACTGCTACCAGCCGCCTCAGCACCCTCGACAACGTCGCCTCGCCACCAGTAGAACACCGCGGGAACCCTGGTATGCCCTCCGACCCCCTACTGACGCCGTGAGCTCGCCGGAATCCCGTCGGAGACGATGACGCTCACACGCCGTTGATCGCTGCTCAGATCCAACGGCCTAGTTTGCGCGTACCGTTTCGCGCGTTAAGAGCCGCTGACGGGTGGCCCCCGCTCGTCAGGCAGCCCACTCGCACCAGATGCGTGTTGGGCCGCGCAGTGATGGTTTAACCCGTTTCGGCCCAATAGGTTTTCCCGCGTGGCCCAATAATTCAAAAAAGAATTAATTCATTTAGTTCAAATTCAATTATGCTGCCCACTTTAAAATTGAATAACTTAAAATCTACTACACCAAATTTAACGAATTTTATATATTCAGAAAGCTCATAACATTATCTAAATAATGCCACTGGTCCCCTCTCCAAATTCGTAGTAGAATTTAAATGTTAAAAATAACAAGTCAGGGACTTTTGCAACTTGAAAATTAATTTAAAATTCAACCATAATTAATTTTGAGTTGATTCCAATTCGAATAAATCACAATTGATGTCCTCTAATTGATTATGCAATAATATAGACATGTTATTTGCATGATCATGGACTAGATGAAATAAAATAGCTATGTAGTCAATTCTAGTGCTTTTCGACTTGAATTTAAATTCAATAAGTGATATGAGAGCTATCTTCTCATTTAAATCTTGATCCTAAGTAATACCACCAGAGAGGATGACTTAGAATTATGAACCTCTGATAACTATTACTTAGAGATTTTAATTCATTTAAATGAGAAGTATTAAAACTATGTGAAGTATAGCACTTGAATTATTATATACTCACATATAATAGATATGAAATGTTGACCTTGGGTCAACCTATATTTCATACCTGATTATTATATGAAGAGATTAAATCTTAATCTGAGGTAATAAGAAGAAATTAAATTCTCTAAAAAGCTACATACCAAAGTTAAGAAATAATAATAATAAGAGGAAATTATTTTTAAGAACTCATCCAACAATCCACCATGCCATGTTTGATTGATGATGGAATTAGTGTGGGAACTCTTTTGGGTGTTTTTAGTTTAGTATGTGAGTTTGGTTTAGTATTTATACCTCATATTCGTATATAGACGCTAGTAACGAGGAGTATCAAGAGGAGGAAGCCTACTCCCAAGGAGAAGAAGAGAACTTCGATCACTACTCTGCTCAAGGCAAGCTAATAATCTTGCTAAACACCATGATGCAAGCTCTACAAGAGCAATGCACCATCCCCCCTTTAAATTATTGTTTACCTATCCCATGTTTTTACCTTGCAATTTACTTTTGCTTATTTATTTCAAGGTATTTTGGATTTATGATTTTTACTTGGTATAGAGAGTAGAACAAGATCAAAGGTTATCTTAGAAACAATCAAAGCTAGATAGCACCCCTCATGAAATAGTTGCTAGCGCTAATCAATTAAAATTTGACTACTCTAGATGGGAACATGTGAATTTGAAATGAAGTTGAAATCTTGGAATGATGGTTCATTCCATTGAATGACTTTGAAGATGAATATGACCAAGAGAAGATGGTGATTTTTGATATAAAACTGATATGGGTTTAAATGCGATACCTTTCCAATTATACAAGTACCCCCACAATACTTGATTATGGGTAGGGCTTAACTAGAAACTTGTGTATTTTAGTATGGGTTCCCTCTAAACAAGCATCATAGGGGTTACGCCGAGGCTGCCTCCGTATATGAGAAATGATGTGAATATGAGGTGAATGTACGACCCAAGCCCTGTGCAGTTCCCGGGTTAACAGTTGGTTCTCACCGGGGGGCAAGCTCATGGGGAGAGGTGCCTATACTAGGACATATAAGTGAAAGGTTAAGGTTGATGATCCGCGTACTGAGTTACGATGATTCGGGGTTATCCTCGACGGATGTAATCAAAAGTTGTGACACAAGAGTACAACCTCTGCAGAGTGTTAAACCTATTCGAATAGCCGTGTCCGCGGTTATGGACGGTTGGAAAGGCCATACTATTTCCGTTATCAGAATTTCTTTCGAAATGATGAATTAAATGGTGACTTGACTTGGATTCCAAATGAATGGTGGGAATGACACTAATGTTCCCACTTGAGTTAGTCTAGCAAATGATGGGTGTTTACTAAATGTTTATCAAATGAAAACTTGGCTTTATGCAAATAAACCTAGAGCTTAGTACCCCTTACTACACTTAATATGTTTTACCTTAGTATTAGTTTGCGAGTACTTTAAAAGTACTCATGGCTTTGCCCTGGCTATTCAAATGCCAGACTTTGAAGAGGAGCAACAGTATCAGGATGACGGACAGCAGGATGTCTACGATAACTAGGATCGTCTTCTAACGTCAAGCGTTGCCTGTGGAATATATAGTCCACTACTACTACGCTTCCGCTACTTATTTGTGATGTTGAACAATCTATTTGTGTAATATTGGATCATGTGATCCCTTGGTGTAAGACCTTATGTGTTGTAATAAATGATGACTCTGAACTACTTACTATTATGTCTCGCAAAAACAATCTTCCTGGGATTGCGATGTATGATGTAATAGGGCATCCGGACTTAAATATCCGGGTGTTTACAAGACATATGTAGTGGTTCGTGAAAAAAAAATGTGGTGTTGTTTGGAACATTTAGAGTTGTTTTTTACATCACTCCGATTTGTCTATTTTGCACAGACCAATATATATGTCTTTTCCTGGAGACTTTTGGTTTTGAAGTTAGAACACTTGTTCATATTTATTGTACAAAAATTTAGATTTTTTAAAATTTATTTGTTATTATTTTGATTTTTTATTCATCCAGGAGCATCTACACCTTCCGTTACTTAGGATCAATGTTGCAAAGCAATGGTGATATCGATGAGGATGATTGCCACAAGATTAATGCAGGGTGGATGAACTGGAGGCAGTCATCTGGTATCCTAGGTGACAAGAAAGTCCTACAAAAGCTAAAAGGTAATTTCTATACCGGCGATGCTTTATGGGGCAGAATGTTGGCCCACTAAAAGACAACATATCCAACAAATGAGTGACGCGGAGATGCGCATGCTGCGTTGGATGTGTGGCCATACAAGAAAGGACCAGATTAGGAACGAGGTAATCCGTGATAGGCTAGGGGTGGCACCGATCGATAAGAAGCTAGTCCATCACCGACTAAGGTGGTTTGGGCATATCCAGCGGAGGCCTCCAGAAGCGCCCGTTAATTGTGGAACTCTAAAGAGTATGGAGGAGACTAGAAGGGATAGAGAACGACCAAAGTTGACGTCGACGGAGGCGATAAAAAGAGACCCGAGGGATTGGAATGTACCTTGAGTTTTGACTCTTGGTATGACTGCATGGAGATCAGTGATCCATGTGCCGGAACCTTAGTCCCTCGCTTCTTTTCTTTTTCCTCTTTTCCCTTTTCCCCTTTTTCGCTTCTTTTTTTCTTTTTTCTTTTTTCTTTTTCTTTCTTTTTCTTTTTTTTTCCTTCTTTTGGTTCTCTTTTTTGTTGGGTTTCATATCTAGCCTACCCCAACATATTTGGGAGAAAGGTTTTGTTGTTGTTGTGTTGCAGGAGCATCTACACCCGAGTTCAGAAATGCCTTGTCCACATCAAAATAAAATTGTCGCAAGCCCAAAAAAGAGCTATCGCGCGTGCCAAAATCCCACCGCGTGAGCACCCCAGCTGCCACCGTGAATGTCCCCTTCTTCTACCGTTACCTGCGACCGCGACACAACGTCGACTATTGGTGCCGCCACTACACCTCCCCACAACCCTAAGCACAGATCTGCCACTCCTCGCCATCCAGATGCCGGAGGAGCTGACCGAGGACGAGATGATGAGGCTCGACATCCTCATATCGGAAATGCCGCAATAGGGCGCCGCTTCGGTGATGCAAGTTTGCAACGCCAAAGGCAAATTTTAGGACGTGATGTGGAAAAATTGGAGAACTTTTTACGGTGGAGCTAATCTTTTGGCCCTACATGCCCTATATGACATTTTTTGGGGGGGACATTTGTTGGAAAATGCTCTCAACCACTAAACCTGCAGCACATAAAAAGGCCAAGATCAGGAGCGAATGAAGGTCCCATCTCTTGGCGGCACCGTCTGGATTAGTCGATCGCCTCGGCTGGATAAACGTGCCCCGTGATAAGTAAGCTGTTATCCTCCACGGCCATCCCTAGATAAGAAGCGATATGCACGGCCAACGCCGGCCTCATGATCCGCACATGCCTCCGCCGGCCCGGCCGTCGTCGTGCCAATGTGCACTCCCCGCCCCCGACGTTAAGCTTGGGAAGATCGTATTAGTATAAACTTGCAAGTTTGCTAGCCAAATGGGGCGCATGAGTTGTGCTGCTCAGCTCAGCTGGGCATGTATGTTCCATGGGATCATTGCTAATCACTCCGGATACATCATAGGTCTGGAATCTCTGGATTATGACATAATATACTGGCTCCAAATGATTGCCAACCTGTCAGATGCAAATGACAATTATACGACCCTCGAACCGGAAATTTGTATTCCCGACGCTTTCTTCAAAAATAAAGTATCGTTTTAGCAAACTTGCTTAATTTCGACCAATTATTATCAAAAATTATACGTATGTGACATTAGATTACTATATTGAAACTACATTTCAGGTGGATCTAGTGATACTAATCTATCATAAATGCTACTTTTTCCTAAAAAGGTGATCAAATGTAATAAAGTTTGACTTATCAAAAAACCTAGATGTACACTTATTTGTGGACGGAGGGAGTAACTTTCAAGCGTATCATTGGCTACGGTATCGCACTGGTATCGGTAGGGTATGCGCCTGGGTAGGGTGTGGCTCGGCCGCGAGCACGTCCGGCGCGACGCCACCGGGCATCGACGTCGACGCGCGCGTTCGATCCCCCCAAACGAGTGAGTCGTATCCCAGTCTGATGCCACACCTTTCCGCCCAGTGCGCTATGCGTGTACTCTTTCCTCCGCCTAGTTTGTTTGGTTCGCCTGTGCCGCCAAGACGGGACCACCTGGAGCTTCAAAAAACACGAAGCCACCTGCGCCACTCGCGTCCTTCCATGTCACCACAGCCTTGTGTGCCATGTCAGCTACCGAGATCGAGCTCCGGATGTGCATGTGGTGTACCGAGAGTGTCGCGTGCTCTATTTTTGGTGGTCTATCTATCTTCTTGCTAATACTCCTAGCTACTTGGAGGTACAGGTCATACGTCGCCAATAAAAATCTGGGGCCATATACCCCGATTGGATGCTAGCGACGTAGTTGTGTGTGGACGCTTGAGTCCGGTATATTTGTTTGATGTGGATAGATGTACCCGTGCCTCACAAAAAAAAAGTTCTTTTGAAAAAAATCCTGTAGCTTTTATGCATGCTTCTTACATTGTGACGTTGACACTTAACTCGGATTAAAACTATGAAAATAACGTAATCTCGAAAAGCCAACACAAAATAGCACAATTTAAAAATTGATTTGCGAACTCATCTATTTGCATGGGGCCCTACCTCGCGGAGCCTAGTAATGCTACACCTACGGAAATCACTTACGAAAATTATCTACGGACTGACGTGGTGCACAGTACCCAGGAAAGTCTGATCCGATTTTCACGCACTTAATCCAAACCGAACTAATAGGTTTGCTCCACATCAGTCCGTACTCGTTTTTGTAACCAGAACAGTCCGTAGGTCTAGGATTATTGCACGGAGCCACACTCTATAGCATGAAGCCGTGGTCCATGACGCCATGGTTGCTTCTAACTTTTGAGAATTGGTTATCTGTGTCAAAATCATCCTTAACTTGGAGATAATTCCCATCTTACCACGACCACTTTTTTCGAATGGTCAGGGGGTAATTACTCCCAACCTTAATTTTCTCATGGTTTTTGGAAAGTATCAAGGGGAGAAAATCCAGATCTGCTCGCTCTCGTCACCAACAGTTGCCTTAGCAGAACATGGCGCAGCGGCGAAGAACGTTGACGCGTTGAATCAGGGGCAGTCGAGTGGGTGTGTGGTGGATTCATCACCTCAACTATAATGACTTTTGACTGCATCAATGTCGTAAAATGATAATAATGTGTGTGAGAAATAAGAAGCAATGTGTCACATATGATAGTATGCATTTTGCAATCGGGACTAATTTTGATTGTCGTGACAAAAAACCTTGCAGATGTAGGTACAACTTGGTTATTACACCAAGTGTGTTGTCCTGCGGACATATCAAGTTCTCTCAGCTCATATGTGTTAATAAAATAATTGAACATGTCATTCCACTTGTTATTTCTCATGATTTTATTCTTAGAACAAAATCTGAGTAAATTAAAGTCACCACGAATTAACAAAGGTAAGTTTGATCTTTGCATACATCACCCAACTTAGTCAATCTTCCTTATCTTCCTCCTGGCGCACCATAACAATAACCATACGCCATTTCTCGGATTTTCAAATCGAGAATGGTAACTTTCACATAAAATCGACTGATCACAGTCTCACAAACATCAAACTTTCAAATCCTGAAACCTCGAAGAACTTCACCTGATCAGACCATTTCCAGCATTCTCCTGAAAAAGATCAAGGTCGCAAAATGATTAATAGTGTAAAAACAAGAAGCATGTGTCACATATGCCAATATGCAGTTTGCAATCTGGACTAATGTTGATTGTCGTGACCAAAAACCTTGCAGATGACGTCCATCTGCTTATCCAAACCGAACCCCAATCCATCCATCAAAGTAACCCCAAAGGGATCATCGCCCATGTGGCCTCAATGGAGCGGCACACCCCAAGCAAAGATAACATCACAAGTTGCACACCACTCGCTGTCCTGTCCAACGCAAGGCCAAGAGGCACTAGTTGCGGCTGCTGGTGAGTTATTCCGTGATATATCCCACAAATATTCGGTCAATTTAATATCACATGTATGCGAATCCTGAGGAAATCGCTCCCAAAAAGTGAAGCGTAGACGCCTGAAATCCTCGCCCACAAATGTTGCAGCATCGAAAAGCTCCACCACAGCTATATATACTCTACCGGCACGCTCGCCATCTTCTTGCGGCTCCTCACAACTTCTTCTCTGCTCCTTCCCATTCACACACACCTCTGTTTCTCCCTCAGCTAGTGCTCTGTTTCGCCACTCACTCGTCGTCCAGCTCTGCTCATCGAGGATGGAGTGGACGCGCGGGAAATGCATCGGGAAGGGCGCGTTCGGCACCGTGCACCTGGCCATCAACAGGGCCACGGGCCGCGCCTTCGCGGTGAAATCGGTGGACGCCAGGGGCGGCGCGCCGGCCGCGGCGATGGCGTGCCTGGAGAGCGAGATAAGGATCTTGAAGACCCTGAGCTCGCCGTGCGTCGTGGCGTACCTCGGGGATGACGCGACGGCTGCGTCCAGGAACCTGCACATGGAGCTTGTCCCTGGCGGCAACGCTGCCGACGCGGTGGCGGTGACTGGCGGCCTCAGCGAGCGCGAGGTGCGGCCCGTCCTGCGCCGTGTGGCTGCCGCGCTGCGCTACCTACACGACGTCGCCGGGGTGGTGCACGGGGACGTGAAGGGCCGGAACGTGCTCCTCGGCTGCGACGGCGCGAAGCTCGCGGACTTTGGGTCAGCTAGGCTCGTGTCGGAAGCGGCGCCGCACGGCCCCCGCGGGACGCCGGCGTGGATGGCACCGGAGGTGGCCCGCGGCGGCGCGTCGACGCAGGCATCCGACGTCTGGTCGCTCGGGTGCACCGCGGTGGAGCTGCTCGCCGGGAAGCGGCCGTGGTCGGAGATCGGCGGCGCCCTCGAGGTCGGCGAGCTGCTGCTCCGCGTCGGGTTCGGCGGGAGGCAGCCTGAGCTGCCCCCGCGCTTGTCGGACCCCTGCCGCGACTTCCTCGACAGGTGCCTCCGCCGGGACGCCGGCGAGCGGTGGAGCTGCGAGCAGCTGCTGCGCCACCCGTTCCTCGCCGCGGACGCTCACGACGACGAGCCGGAGCCGTCTCCCCGGGCGGTTCTTGACTGGGAGGCGTCGGACTCGGACTCCGACGCGTCGTTCGACTGCTCGGAGGCCGACATCGAGGAGGAGCGCGAGGTCATGGCGCGCGCCAAGGTGAGGATCGCCGAATTGGCGCCAGACACGCTGCGCACAAGCTGGGCGCGTGAGTTGGATGAATGGCCCACCTGGGCATCCGACACATGGGCCCCACTGCCCGGTCAGGAGATGTCAACCAATGTACCACCGGGACCGTCACCATCCGACGCTGCCACAGTCGACGATGCAGGAAATGGCGGCGGCGCCGGTGATGGTGCCGTCGTCACCGGCGGGTTCTGCTGTGTGAACCGCCGTGCTTGCTGCGACGATCGCTGTAGGAACCAAAGAAGTTGGTCTGGGGTTGATCGGCCTGGTTCGCCGCCGTTGGCCGTTGTGTCCCCGCTGGTGTCATGTATTTTCTCGCATTTGATTCAATCAAAGATTTTATTTGAGCTATCTGTCAGTATTTTTTTTCTTACAACTTCTGGTTCATTGCTTCTTTCGTGGTTTGACTCTTGATTTCGCTGCTAATTGGGTAAGCGACCCGGCCGAGTTTGGTTGGTCAGCTGGGCGTTTTTTCTTTGGGGGCGCTCGTTACGTCGACCATTTTCGGCTCCAACAGGTAGCCATACGGATAACCTGTACAAAATGAGCAGTTTCAATTCAATTAAAGAACATATCATTTCTGCAATTCCACGTAGCCTAAACCAAAGCACATACGCATACACGAATCCGAGCTTTAGCTTGCTTCTCAACTCCATTAAGCCAATTTTTGAACATTGGTTAGCATAGCGTGTGCCATGTTTGCTATATTTTATTTGCCAGTTTTGCGTTGCCATGAGGTTGACAGCGAAGTTAGTACCGCATGTTTTCAAGAAAACTTGTCTAAAGACCATCTCTAGGGGCGTGTTTGGCAGTCTCGGTCGGTTTTGGGCTGAGTGGGCAGGCTCCGAAGTCCGTTGTGCGTTCGGAATGAGCCATGAGCAAGGTTGATGTTTTGTTTGGTTGCCCGTGATGCACAAGGGGATCAAATGGGAGATCACGAAAGGGGGATCAAGGGTAGTTCGTTCTCTTCTTCATCTTCATCTCATTCTTCTCTTCTTCATCATCTTCTCACACGGTGATCTACCCTCCGGCCAATGCGTTTTCCCACTCGAGCCTCTTGCTCTTCCAATCTTCATTGTTTCATACCTCCACGTTATGGCCGACCTCAACTTCATCAGGCACAACATGTACTTCAAAGTACTTAGCCTTGCCCCAACCTAAGATCTAGTTGTGAATAATGCAACAACCAAGAATCAATTTGACTTGAGCATCGTAAGTGTGGAAGGGTTTCTGGTCAAGGACCTTAAACCTATTCTTCAAAGTTGCACAAGCCCTTTCAACGGAGACTCTAAGTCTTGGTGTCTCAAATTGAACAACAACTTCGCATTATGCGGTTTGCTCCTTGCACTAAACTTATTGTACCTTGTTTCCTGAAGGGCGGTAGAATCCCAGCTCGACATGCACATCTAGCATCTCCTATGTAGAACTTACCATCAGGGATTTCCAACCCATTAGGCCTGGACAAGCTATCAGTCAGGATGGATGCATCATGAGATGAACTGTAACATCCCTGGATTCCAGACAATTGCGGGGTAGATTTAGGAAATGAATGTGCATCTCATCATAAAATCTGGGGAAATTTCGCGCTTTATTGCATAACACATCAAAGGAGGATCAAGTTTCTCTCTCGACACCATCTAGGGTTTAGGGTTTCGAGAGTGCGATAAACTTTGACATGACCTCTTTGCATTTAGGTTTTGCAGAATAGATGTTCATCAAGTTGATTGAAATCGCAACTTGAAAAGGAAATGAGTTTGAATTCAAATTAAAACTCAAACAATTTGAATTGAATAAGATATTATATAATTCAAATCATAATATTGAAATAACAATAAAATACAAGTATATATATAATATAAAGCTCAACATAGATAAAACTTGAGATTTATTAATCAACACACATGATACATTGTCAATTACAGTATTCCTTATATATTACAATAAATCAAATAATAAGGAAAACAAATGAATAAAAAGAGAAATTGCAAGTATCTAAACTAAAACCCTAGCTATTGTTCATCTTCTTGATCATGAAGAGCATCTTGATGATCTTGAAATCTTCCAAACCTGCACATCAACAAACTCATAAGCATTACATTGCACCAAGTGGCAAAGCCACTTGGCTGTTAGAAATAAATCAACGCATAGGATAAGCTTTGATCAGACGAGCTGATCCACATCCAGGGAACAAGTCCCAACTAGCACAAGCACACAACTCACAAGGCTTGGTGCATGTCCAACACCACACAGCCACATAGGCTAGTCACCAAGTTAACATCACCTTGCCATCGACCAAGTAGCTCACCACAAGATGGTATAAAAGCTTTACAGCCCAAAACCCTAGAGTTCATCGACACAAGCACCAGGAGAAGCAAGAACATCAAGAACAATAGAACAACAAAGAGTATCCAGTGCTTATTCCACCAAGAGCAAGCAACTATTGAGCAAGAAATGGTGAAGTAGCTCACATCAGTTCACAACAAGGAGGAGAAGCACAAGCACATCACCAGCCAAGAAACCACAGAAGCAAAACCTCTACATCAGCAACCATCTAGGAGCTGGAGTGAGGTATACCAAAAATTCATGGGCAAGCAACTGCTTTGCTCATACTTGCACAACATGCACAACACACCCAAGCCATAGTGTAGAGCTACCCTAGTGCATCATCACTTGGTCCTAGACCATGTGATGCTGGCAAAATAGGGAGAGGCCAGAGATACAAATCACAAAGGAGCTAGGGTATGCCCAAATGAATCACCATAGAGGCAACCAAAAGAATCCAGTATGGATTTAATCCACTGCAAGTCTAACCAAACTCACCTAGCAGCACAAGCCTAGTAAAACCATTAGAATAATAGACAGATAAATTTCTATATTATTTTCAACATCAAATGATACTGGAATCAAATGGTTGATCACCAGTATCCTTGCACAGAAAGTATACCAAGTGGTAGGAGCAACCATATCTAGCAGTAATCTACTGCTAGGGTCACAACAATTATCTATCCTCACACACAAGCCAGCCAAACACATATATCATCACTCCAAAGAGTTTAATAGTAAGTTGGGGTGCCAACTATAGTTGGTTTCCATCCAAACTTATATAAATCAAATAGGAAATCATCACTGCATCAAGCAGTTCATTCCTTATGTCTGAATTTATGAAGCAAAGCTTCACAAACAAGTAAAATCAGTAACAGCAAGCCTACACAGATGATACATATGTATCAGATGAATCACAAGCCACCAATAATGCTTTTACAAGCATAAGCAACCACCAGTACATGGTGAGGAGCTTCATAGACAAGCAGCGGCATAATACAATATATAATACATGCATATATGAAGCCAGTAAGCACATGTATATAGATGAGATGATCACAAGGTCATCCAAAGCCACAAATACATGCAGTAGCAACTTCAAGTAATTGCAGTAGTAGAAACAAAGGCATATCATCACTTTAAATTGTATCCAGAAGCACATCAATAAGAATTGATGCATCACTGCAATAGGCAACACCAGTATAGCATAGCAATGCATAGCATGAGATCAACAAGCATCACTGGCACTTGCTCACAGCAGTTGGCCAGGGTAACCTCACAGAGGTAAACAAGAAAAGACAATAGCCATAACAGCAGCTAGAGCAGCACAACCATGGCAGCAGCAGTAGCCTAGCAACAACATGGCATGGCCAAGAGCATAGCAGCAGTAGCAGTAGAGCAACAATAGGTGTACTTGCAGGGCCAGTACAATAAGGAGAGGGATGACCAGTGCATCCAGAGGAAGGGGATGAAGGAGGAGTAAGAGAGAGAGAGAGAGGGAGCAGCGGCACGTACCTGGGAGCAGGAGCATCGGAGACGTAGCCATGGCGGCACGGCGGCACGGACCGACCACGGAAGCGCCAAGCCGCGGCCAAGCCGAGCCACGCCGAGTGCCACATCACCCAGCAAACCACCAGCACGCCGCCGAGCAGCACCAGGAAGGCCTGGAATGCCTGCCCGATGATACGCGCGAAGCACACGTCCGTTGGGAACCCCAAGTGGAAGGTATGATGCGTATAGAAGCAAGTTTCCCTCAGTATGAAACCAAGGTTATCGAACCAGTAGGAGCCAAGAAGCACGTGAAGGTTGTTGGTGGAGGAGTGTAGCGCAACACCGTGAAACCGGCGCCAACGTGGAACCTGCACAACACAATCAAGATACTTTGCCCCAACGTAATGTGAGGTTGTCAATCTCACCGCTTGCTGAAAACAAAGGATTAAACGTATCGAGTGGAAGATGATGTTTGTTTGCAAAGAACAGTAAAGAACAATGATTGTAGTAGATTGTATTCGGATGTAAAAGAATGGACCGGGGTCCACAGTTCACTAGTGGTGTCTCTCCAATAAGATAACTAACATGCTGGGTGAACAAATTACAGGTGGGCAATTGACAAATAAAGATTCAATACATATCAATGATGATTACTATGAGATTTAATCAGGGCATTACGACAAAGTACATAGACCGCTATCCAGCATGCATCTATGCCTAAATAATCCACCTTCGGGTTAGCATCCGCACCCTCCAGTATTAAGTTGTAAACAACAGATAATTGCATTAAGTATGGTGCATAATGTAATCAACACAAATATCCTTAGACAAAGCATCGATGTTTTATCCCTAGTAGCAACAGCACATACACAACCTTAGAACTTTCTGTCACTGTCCCAGATTAAATGGAGGCATGAACCCACTATCGAGCATAAATACCCCCTCTTGGAGTTACAAGTATCAACTTGGCCAGAGCCTCTACTAGCAACGGAGAGCATGCAAGAACATAAATTACACATATATGATAGATTGATAATCAACTTGACATAATATTCTAGATTCATCGGATCCCACCTAACACAACATGTAGCATTACAAATAGATGATCTTGATCATGTTAGGCAGCTCACAAGATCTAAACAATGATAGCACAAGCGGAGAAGACAACCATCTAGCTACGCTATGGACCCATAGTCCAAGGATGAACTACTCACGCATCAATCCGGAGGCGGGCATGATGATGTAGAGCCCTCCGGTGATGATTCCCCTCTCCGACAGGGTGCCGGAGGCGATCTCCTGAATCCCCCGAGATGGGATTGGCGGCGGCGGCGTCTCTGGAAGGTTTTCCGTATCGTGGCTCTCGGCGGGGTATTCGCGACGAAGGCTATAAGTAGGCTGAAGGAGGTCGGCGACACGGGGCCCCACACCATAGGCCGGCGGCCCCCAGCAGCCGCGCCGCCCTATGGTGCTGTCCCTCGCGGCCCCACTTCGTATGTCCTTCGGTCTTCCGGAAGCTCCGCGGAAAAATAAGCCCGGGCGTTGATTTCGTCAATTCCGAGAATATTTACTTTGTAGGATTTTGAAACCAAAAACAGCAGAAAACAACAACCGCACTTGGCATCTTGTTAATAGGTTAGTGTCGGAAAATGCATAATAATGATGTAAAGTATGTATAAAACATGTGAGTATTGTCATAAAAGTAGCATGGAACATAAGAAATTATAGATACGTTTGGGACGTATCACTCGACGCGCATCGCCGGAGGAGACCGCAACCCTAGTTGCAGTAGGGGTCGTGGACGAGCGGGAGACGCCGTCCCTTCCAAATCGACGCGGACAGGAGGCTGCAGCGTTCTGGGGCGCATCAATTGCGACCCACGACGAGCGCCAGGACCGTCGGAGTCGGCCCGAATCAACCGGCGACGGAGGAGGCGAAAGGGGAATCGCGGGAGCGATTAGCTAGGGTTAGGGTTTGCGATGCGAGAGAGAGAGGGGGTCGAATGAGGCCAGATGGGCCGGACCAGGTGGGCTGGTCTGACCAAACCAGGTGGGTCGGCCTGACCAGTGGGCCCAAGGGCAAAATGGTCATTTCACAAGCCCTTTTTAATTGAAATTTTGCACTAAATCTAAAAACCCTAGAAAACTGTAAAAAAATATGTACACCACTTTAAAAATTATGCTCTACTCCAAACAAATACTAATTTGAAAAGATGAACCAAAGTAAAATTGATTATTAAAAGAATAATTATGCATCCAAAGAATAAAATAATAATAACTTGAATTTAGAATAAACCTCATGTTTTTAATAATCAACCAAGTCCATAAATATTATTGGACTTAACTCTTCTTGGAAACATTTCAAAATATTATTTACTCTTAAGGAGAAAACCGAAATATTTCTAATACCCAAAACTCTAGACAATTAAAATTAAAACCCTAAAAACACCAGCTGGGGGGGACAACCTAAAAACACCAAAAGCATGCATCAATTGGATCTTTAACCATTTTCCTTATCGAACAATGATGCTATCTTTCAGAAACCGAGGAAAAGGGTCAATCCACACCATCCAACTGCAACACCTTGTAGTATTCACGTAAGTTCATCGCTTGCTCATGCCATTTGAGTATTTTATCAAATTACTTGCAAAATACTACACTTATCACTCTTGCATAAAAAATAAAAGAGTATTTTCATAACTATGAATATGACTATGTGGTGGGCAATGGAACCATGGTATGAGCCTGGTGGAGGTTCCATGGCAATGGGTTTATATTCACATAGGATTAACAACAAATCTCGTTCAGTGATTCTTGCGCCGTAATATTCGTGTTTATCATAAGATCTGGAGTGGGACGCAGTAGTCAGCTATTCTTTTCCCTCTCGCATACCAACGGATACAACCGCGGGTGGTCAGTATGCAGATACTTAGGCAGGGAGGAATCCCTCATAGCTTCTACTACGGGATGTATCTATGATGGATTGTAACGGGCTGGCCCAGGGATCGATCATATGAGTCAATCGTGCCAGTGGATTACAAAGGGGTGGGTATGCAGGGTCGCGGGAAAGCCCAGTGATTGGCTATGACTTATACCTGGCCTCACACCAACGAAGTGTGGACGAGAACTAGACTCGGCTGGTAACAAGGATAAGTTCTCTTATGGGTAAAGTAATACACCTCTGCAGAGTGTATCAAATTGTGGCATGTCACTCCTTGTTCCGGGTTTGGAACTGCGAACGCTGCTGGAAAGGAACTCCATGAAGTTCTAGGCACCCGGTGAAGGCTGGCGGACATAGCTCTTCAGAATAAAAGCAACCTTTTGAAGAATTGTTTACAGAAACCTGCATTGCCTTGGACTTTTTAGTTCATGGCCGTAGCTAGTGCATTAAACACCTCTTTCCTATAATGAACTTGTTGAGTATGCTTGTACTCATCCCTCTTTAAATCCCATGCTTAGATTGCCAAAACAACACTAAGGGGAACGACGAGGAAGCAAACTACACAGAGGATGTCTACTACGAGGAGCCAAATCTCTCGGGAGGCATCGAAGGAGTGGACTACTTGATTGAGTACGGAGCTGAAGAGACCAAGGAGGAGGCATAAGTCAGTAGGGTTACCATAGTAGTAGTCGGGCAGCACCAAATAATCTAGAATAAGTTGCTCGAGTATTAATGGTCTTAAGCCTAGATCTACCGTTAGTTCGTAGGCTTTGTCGAGTTCAACTGGAGCTTCAGAGTTATCCTCTATGGACCAAAGAGGAGCTCTCTTATGATGTACATTTTTGGCTTGTAATAACATTAAGTGAGCAAGTTTGGACCAACTATTTTTCTGTTGTACCACTCTGAGGGATGTGATATTTGCGGGTTGGTACTTCACACATGTTATATCTACGGCCAACATACTACAACATGCGGTGGTATCTACGGCCAGCATACTACTACATGAACCCTCCTAACCAACAAGCACGTACACATGTTATATCTACGGCCATCATACTACAACATGCGGTGGTATGTAGGGTCACTACATGCGGTGGTATGTAGGGTCACATATGACAAAACATGGTGACTTGCTCTTCCACAGAGGTCTGGATGCTATCTTGTAGCGGTCCTCTCTCCCTAAATGTTTTGACAAGTGCATAGAAATATGCTCTTCTCATATGAAGCATTTGTATGGACTCTACATCGTTGCAATTGTAGATTTAGTTCAGGTTGGCAATCCACTCCAGATCTCGTGGTAACATTTGACCGTAGGTAATAGGAGGAAAGGAAGCACGCCTAACTGTTGTCTTGTGCAACATCAGGGTCCAGGCCTGAATGACAATGATAGTTGTTGCGGCATGATGGAGAAGCTCGATGTGGCCGTCCTACTCAAATCGATCTAAAATTAGGACATGCCAAATCGCTGGTGGAATAGACTTTGAATGGTTTTCTCGCCCACCTAGAGGTAGGTCCGGTGGCTTGCTATTGGAGTCCGGACGGATTCAATGGAAGTTTTGGCTAATTCTGATGGTGAGTATCATATCAAACTCACTATTCGGAATAGGGCTGATAATTTCATTTGGAGTCTAGTCTCTGTTTATGGTGCGGCTCAGGACAACTTTAAGGCTAAGTTTTTTATGTGAGCTGGTGAATCTTGCAAAGGACGATCCATACCCTATTCTTATAGGGGGAGATTTCAATTTGCTGAGATTCCAGGCCCTTTCAATGGCCACTTGCCTTTCTTGTTTAATGTTGTCATATGAGAAACTAGACCGCGTGTTGATGGACACCAGTTGGGAGGATAAATACCCGATGGTATCAGTGCGCGCTCTAGAACGTATTGAAAAATTATCGGACCATGTTCCCATACTTTTAACTACCGGGCTAACAAGACCGATGTCGAAGAAACCATTCAAGTTTGAACTTGGATGGTTACAGTGGAAGGTTTTCAAGTGATGGTAAAAATGTATGGGAAAGACTAGTATATGCCAACAATCCGGTTATAAGGTGGAATAAAAAGATGCGAGCAGTTCGCAAACACCTTTCTGGATGGGCGAGTCATACAGCTGGTATTCTTAAAAAGGAGAAGCTTTGCTTATCGACTATCATTGATGAGTTAGAAGCGCTTGCTGAAGTGAGACCGCTAACGAGCATTGAATTGGATTTGAAAAATCAATCTAATACTCAATTAGCGGGCCTTCTTCGAAAAGAAGAGTTGAAATGGTACATGCGTTCAAAAGCCTAATTCATTCTGGAAGGAGATTCAAATACGAGATATTTTCATGGGATTGCCAATGCCCGTCACAGGAAAAATCGTATTCAATCACTAGTACAAGATGAGTGTCGGGGGTGTTCCTCGACAATGTCCTCCGATTGGGACTTAGGGTTGATGGAATCCTGCAAGCTGATACGAGACATCGGTACACAGACAAACGGGGGGAGCGATTTACCCAGGTTCGGGGCCCTCGATGAGGTAAAACCCTTACGTCCTGCTTGTCTGTTCTTGATTATGATGAAAACAGTGTTACAAAGGGGTGCCGAATAGTTCGGCTGTGATCTCGTCGAGATAGCTGGTCGCTAGGGTAACCTAGTTCTAAGCTTTTGTTGGCTAAAATTGCTAAGATTGATTGTGTCCCTCGATAGCCCCTCTCCTGGCCTTTATATAGGTGGCCAGGTCCCAAGAGGTCTAATCGAGTACGAGTAGGCTTACAATAGATCTATCTCTAATCTTTCCTTGTTCGGCTTCTTCCGTGTCTTGTACTTCAAGTAAACTTCCGCCGCACCGTCCTAGTGGCCCATCTTCCCTTCGGGTACCTTCATGGGCCTCCACCTGAACCGTATAGGGTAGAGCAATATTGGTTAACCGAAGGGTAATGCCCACGTCAATGAGGGTCTAATTGAAGGGCATGAATAACTCAAATCCTATATCACTAATTACTACAAGAGCCTATTTGGTCCTCCAGATGAGAGTTCCTTCTCTCTGGATGAGTCCCAAATAGCAGATATACCCCAAGTGTCTTAGGAGGAGAAAGCTGTTTTAATGGCCCCTTACTTGGAGGAGGAAGTTAAAAAAGTGGTTTTCCAAATGGAACATATATAACAAAGCCCCGGTTCCAGATGGTTTCCCAGCTGAATTTTATCATACCTTCTAGGATACCATTAAAGAGGATCTTCTAGATATGTTCAGTGTTTTACACGATAGACAACTAGCATTATTCCGTCTAAATTTTGATCAACTTATCTTGTTACCCAAAGTTAAGGAGGTAGAAAGGATCCAACAATATAGACCCATCTACCTCTTAAATGTAAGTTTCAAGATTTTCATGAAAGTGGCCATCATTAGACTGAATACAGTGGCTGATCATGTGGTCAGGCCGTCGCAAACCGCTTCCATGCAAGGATGTAATATCCTAGATGGGGTTGTGGTTCTACATGAGGCGATTCATGAACTGCATACCAAAAATATGAATGGGGTAATTTTAAAACTTGACTTTGAGAAAGCTTATGATAAAGTTAATTGGTCTTTTTTTCATCAGACACTAAGGATGAAAGGTTTTTCACTAGAGTGGAGAGCGTTGGTTAATAATTTTGTGTATGGAGGAAGTGTTGTGATTAGTGTCAATGATGATACGGGGCGCTTCTTCCAGACACAAAAGGTTTACACCCGGGCGATCCTCTATCACCACTTTTATTCATTATTGTGGTTGATATGCTTGCTATATATATTGATCGAACGAGCTAAATATGATGGCCAAAATGAAGGAGTGATCCCTGATGGCGTGTAACTCACACGTTCGTTGGGAACCCCAAGAGGAAGGTATGATGCGCACAGTAGCAAGTTTTCCCTCAGAAAGAAACCAAGGTTTAATCGAACAGGAGCCAAGAAGCACGTTGAAGGTTGATGGTCGCGAAATGTGATGCGGCGCAACACAGGGATTCCGGCGCCAACGCGGAACTGCACAACACAACCAAAGTACTTTGTCCCAACGAAATAGTGAGGTTGTCAATCTCACCGGCTTGCTGTAACAAAGGGTTAAACGTATCGAGTGGAAGATGTTTGCAAAGAAAACAATAAAACAAGTAGATTGTATGCTATGTAAAGAATAGGACCGGGGTCCACAGTTCACTAGAGGTGTCTCTCCCATAAGATAAAAGCATGTTGGGTGAACAAATTACAGTCGGGCAATTTACAAATAGAGAAAGGCATAACAATGCATATACATGATATGATAAATATAGTGAGATTTAATTGGGCATTACGACAAAGTACATAGACCGCCATCCAACCGCATCTATGCCTAAAAAGTCCACCTTCGGGTTATCATCCGAACCCCTCCAGTATTAAGTTGCAAAGCAACAGACAATTGCATTAAGTATGGTGCGTAATGTAATCAACAACTACATCCTTAGACATAGCATCAATGTTTTATCCCTAGTGGCAACAGCACATCCACAACCTTAGAACTTTCTCTCACTGTCCCAGATTCAATGGAGGCATGAACCCACTATCGAGCATAAATACTCCCTCTTGGAGTTAAGAGTAAAAACTTGGCCAGAGCCTCTACTAGTAACGGAGAGCATGCAAGATCATAAACAACACATGAACAATAGATTGATAATCACCATAATCATAGTACTCTCTATCCATCGGATCCCGACAAACACAACATATAGTATTACAGATAGATGATCTTGATCATGTTAGGCAGCTCACAAGATCCAACAATGAAGCACAACAAGGAGAACACGACCATCTAGCTACTGTTATGGACCCATGGTCTAGGGGTGAACTACTCACTCATCACTCCGGAGGCGACCATGGCGGTGTAGAGTCCTCCGGAGATGAATCCCCTCTCCGGCAGGGTGCCGGAGGCGATCTCGAATCCCCCGAGATGGGATTCGCGGCGGCGTCTCTCGTAAGGTTTTCCGTATCGTGGCCTCTCATCTGGGGGTTTCGCGACGGAAGCTTTAAGTAGGCGGAGGGTCACGGGGGCCACACGAGGGGCCCAGAGGCTAGGTCGGCGCGGCCAAGGCAGGCCGCGCCGCCTGCCCTCCGGCCGCCTCGTGCCCCACTCGTTATCTCTTCGGTCTTCCGGAAGCTTCGTGCAAAAATAGGACCCTGGGCGAAAGTTTCGTCCAATTCCGAGAATATTTCTTTACTAGGATTTCTGAAACCAAAAACAGAAAACAGCAACTGGCTCTTCGGCATCTTGTTAATAGGTTAGTTCCGAAAATGCATAAATATGACATATAATGTGCATAAAACATGTAGGTATCATCAATAAAGTAGCATGGAACATAAGAAATTATCGATACGTTGGAGACGTATCAGCATCCCCAAGCTTAACTCGTCCCGAGCAGGTAAAACGATAACAAAGATAATTTCTGAAGTGACATGCCATCATAATCTTGATCATACTATTTGTAAACATATGTAATGAATGCAGCGATCAAAGCAAAGGTAATGACATGAGTAAACAACTGAATCATAAAGCAAAGACTTTTCATGAATAGTACTTCAAGACAAGCATCAATAAGTCTTGCATAAGAGTTAACTCATAAAGCAATAAATCAAAGTAAAGGTGTTGAAGCAACACATAAAGATTAAGTTTCAGCGGTTGCTTTCAACTTATAACATGTATATCTCATGGATATTGTCAACATAAAGTAATATAACAAGTGCAATATGCAAGTATGTAGGAATCAATGCACAGTTCACACAAGTGTTTGCTTCTTAAGGTGGAAGGAGATAGGTAAACTGACTCAACAATAAAAGTAAAAGAAAGGTCCTTCAAAGAGGAAAGCATCGATTGCTGTATTTGTGCTAGAGCTTTTATTTTGAAAACATGAAACAATTTTGTCAACGGTAGTAATAAAGCATATGAGTTATGAAAATTATATCTTACAAGTTGCAAGCCTCACGCATATTATACTAATAGTGCCCGCACCTCGTCCTACTTAACTTGGACTACCGGGTCTTCGCATGCCATGTTTCAACCAAGTGTCACAAAGGGGTACCTCCATGCCGCCTGTACAAAGGTCTAAGGAGAATGCTCGCATTTCGGATTTCTCGCTTTTGATTATTCTCAACTTAGACATCCATACCGGGACAACATGGACAACAGATAATGGACTCCTCTTAAATGCATAAGCATGTAGCAAAGTTATTATTCTCATATGAGATTGAGGATATATGTCCAAAACTGAAACTTCAACCATGATTCATGGCTTTAGTTAGCGGCCCAATGTTCTTCTCTAACAATTTTGCATGCTCCAACCACTAAAATGATAGATCCTTCAGACAAGACGGACATGCATAGCAACTCACATGATATTCAACAATAGTTGATGGCGTTCCCCAGAAGCATGGTTATCGCACAACAAGCAACTTAATAAAATATAAAGTGCATAAGTACATATTCAATACTACGATAGTTTTTAAGGCTACTTTGTCCCATGAGCTATATATTGCAAAGGTGAATGATGGAATTTTAAAGGTAGCACTCAAGCAATTTACTTTGGAATGGCGGAGAAATACCATGTAGTAGGTAGGTATGGTGGACACAAATGGCATAGTAGTTGGCTCAAGGATTTTGGATGCATGAGAAGTATTCCCTCTCGATACAAGGTTTAGGCTAGCAAGGTTATTTGAAGCAAACTCAAGGATGAACAAGTGCAGCAAGACTCACATAAAAGACATATTGTAAACATTATAAGACTCTACACTGTCTTCCTTGTCGTTCAAAACTCAATACTAGATATTATCTAGACCTTAGAGAAACCAAATATGCAAATCAAATTTTAGCAAGCTCTATGTATTTCTTCATTAATGGGTGCAAAGCATATGATGCAAGAGCTTAAACATGAGCACAACAATTGCCAAGTATCACATTATCCAAGACATTTTAGAATTACTACATGTAGCATTTTCCAATTCCAACCATATAACAAATTAACGAAGAAGAAACTTCGCCTTGAACATTATGAGTAAAGCCTAAGGACACATGTGTCCATATGCAACAGCGGAGCGTGTCTCTCTCCCACAAAGTGAATGCTAGGATCCATCTTATTCAAACAAAAACAAAAACGAAAACAAACCGACGCTCCAAGTAAAGAACACAAGATGTGATTGAATAAAAATATAGTTTCAGGGGAGGAACCTGATGATGTTGTCGATGAAGAAGGGGATGCCTTGGGCATCCCCAAGCTTAGACGCTTGAGTCTTCTTAAAATATGCAGGGGTGAACCACGGGGCATCCCCAAGCTTAGAGCTTTCACTCCTCTTGATCATAGTATATCATTCTCCTCTCTTGACCCTTGAAAACTTCCTTCACACCAAACTTCAAGCAAACTCATTAGAGGGTTAGTGCACGATTAATAATTCACTCATTCAGAGGTGACACAATCATTATTTTCACTTCTGGACATTGCATAATGCTACTGGACATTAGTGGATCAAAGAAATAAATCCAACATAGCAAAAGAGGCAATGCGAAATAAAAGGCAGAATCTGTCAAAAACAGAACAGTCCGTAAAGACGAATTTAGAAATGGCACCAGACTTGCTCAAATGGAAAAACTCAAAACTAATGAAAGTTGCGTACATATCTGAGGATCACGCTCGTAAATTGGCAGATTTTTCGAATTTTCTACAGAGAATTGTGCCCAGATTCGTGACAGACAGCAATGCTGTTTCTGCGCAGCGATCCCAAATATAACATCAATTTTGACATAGAAACTTTACTTGGCACAAAAACTTGATAAGGAGAGGTTGCTACAGTAGTAAACAACTTCCAAGACTCAACAAAACAAAAAATTGCTGTAGGTAAAAACATGGGTTGTCTCCCATAAGCGCTTTTCTTTAACGCCTTTCAGCTAGGCGCAGAAAGTGCAAATCAAGTATTATCGAGAGTAGAAGCATCAACATCATAGCTTGTTCTAATAATAGAATCAAAAGGCAACTTCATTCTCTTTCTAGGGAAGTGTTCCATACCTTTCTTGAGAGGAAATTGATATTTAATATTACCTTCCCTCATATCAATAACAGCACCAACAGTTCGAAGAAAAGGTCTTCCCAACACAATTGGACAAGATGCATTGCATTCGATATCCAAGACAAAATCAACGGGGACAAGGTTATTGTTAACCGTAATGTGCACATTATTAATCCTCCCCAAAGGTTTCTTTTTAACATTATCGGCAAGATTAACATCCAAATAACAATTCTTCAATGGTGGCAAGTCAAGCATATCATAAATCTTTTTAGGCATAACAGAAATACTTGCACCAAGATCACATAAAGCATTACATTCAAAGTCATTGAATTTCATTTTAATGATGGGCTCCCAACCATCCTCTAACTTTCTAGGAATAGAAGTTTCAAGTTTTAGTTTCTCTTCTCTAGCTTTTATGAGAGCATTTGTAATATGTTTTGTAAAGGCTAAATTTATAGCACTAGCATTGGGACTTTTAGCAAGTTTTTGTAAGAACTTTATAACTTCAGAGATGTGGCAATCATCAAAATCTAAATCATTATGAGCTACAGCAATGGGATCATTATTCCCAAGGTTGGAAAAAATTTCAGCAGTTTTATCACAAGCAGTTTCAGCAGTTTTAGCAATTTCAGGCATTTTGTACGCTTTGCACTAGGAGTAGAAACATTGCCAACACCAATTATTTTACCATTGATAGTAGGAGGTGCAGCAACATGTGAAGAATTAGCATTACTAGTGGTGGTAATAGTCCAAACTTTAGCTACATTATTCTCTTTAGCTAGTTTTTCATTTTCTTCTCTATCCCACCTAGCACGCAGTTCAGCCATTAATCTTATATTCTCATTAATTCTAAATTGGATGGCATTTGATGTAGTAGTAATCTTATTATCAATATCATTATTAGGCATAACTTTCAATTTTAAAAGATTTACATCAGAGGCAAGCCTATCAACTCTAGAAGCAATAGTATCAATTTTATCAAGCTTTTCCTCAACAGATTTGTTAAAAGCAGTTTGTGTACTAATAAATTCTTTAAGCATGGCTTCAAGACCAGAGGGTACATTCCTATTATTGTTGTAAGAATTCCCATAAGAATTACCATAACCATTACCATTAGCAGAAGGATATGGCCTATAGTTATTACCAGAGTTGTTCCTATAAGCATTGTTGTTGAAATTATTATTTTTAATGAAATTCACATCAACATTTTCTTCTTGAGCAACCAATGAAGCTAAAGGAACATTATTTGGATCAACATTAGATCTACCATTCACAAGCATAGACATAATCACATCAATCTTATCACTCAAGGAAGAGGTTTCCTCAACAGAATTTACCTTCTTACCTTGTGGAGCTCTTTCCGTGTGCCATTCAGAGTAATTTATCATCATAGCATCAAGAAGTTTTGTAGCCGCCCCCATGTGATAGACATAAAGGTACCTCCAGCAGCTGAATCCAATAAATTCGCGAAGAAAAATTTAGTCCTGCATAGAAGGTTTGGATAATCATCCAAGTAGTCAGTCCATGGGTTGGGCAATTCTTTACCAAAGTTTTCATTCTCTCCCAAGCTTGAGCAACATGTTCAGTATCTAATTGTTTAAAATTCATTATGCTACTTCTCAAAGATATAATTTTAGCGGGAGGATAATATCTACCAATAAAAGCATCCTTGCATTTAGTCCATGAATCAATACTATTCTTAGGCAAAGATAGCAACCAATCTTTAGCTCTTCCTCTTAATGAGAAAGGAAACACTTTCAATTTAATAATATCACCATCTACATCTTTATACTTTTGCATTTCACAAAGTTCAACAAAATTATTGAGATGGGCAGCAGCATCATCAGAACTAGCACCAGAAAATTGTTCTCTCATGACAAGGTTTAGTAAAGCAGGTTTAATTTCAAAGAATTCTGCTGTAGTAGCAGGTGGAGCAATAGGTGTGCATAGGAAATCATTATTATTTGCATTTGTGAAGTCACACAATTTGGTATTTTCAGGGGTATTCATTTTAGCAACGGTAAATAAAATAAACTAGATAAAGTAAATGCAAGTAACTAATTTTTTTTTTGTGTTTTTGATATGGAGAGCAAGACAGTAAATAAAGTAAAACTAGCAACTAATTTTTTTTTGTATTTTGATTTAGTGCAGCAAACAAAGTAGTAAATAAAATAAAGCAAGACAAAAACAAAGTAAAGAGATTGAGAAGTGGAGACTCCCCTTGCAGCGTGTCTTGATCTCCCCGGCAACGGCGCCAGAAAAAGAGCTTGATGGCGTGTAACTCACACGTTCGTTGGGAACCCCAAGAGGAAGGTATGATGCGCACAGTAGCAAGTTTTCCCTCAGAAAGAAACCAAGGTTTAATCGAACCAGGAGGAGCCAAGAAGCACGTTGAAGGTTGATGGTCGCGAAATGTGATGCGGCGCAACCAGGGATTCCGGCGCCAACGCGGAACCTGCACAACACAACCAAAGTACTTTGTCCCAACGAAACAGTGAGGTTGTCAATCTCACCGGCTTGCTGTAACAAAGGGTTAAACGTATCGAGTGGAAGATGTTTGCAAAGAAAACAGTAAAACAAGTAGATTGTATGCTATGTAAAGAATAGGACCGGGGTCCACAGTTCACTAGAGGTGTCTCTCCCATAAGATAAAAGCATGTTGGGTGAACAAATTACAGTCGGGCAATTTACAAATAGAGAAAGGCATAACAATGCATATACATGATATGATAAATATAGTGAGATTTAATTGGGCATTACGACAAAGTACATAGACCGCCATCCAACTGCATCTATGCCTAAAAAGTCCACCTTCAGGTTATCATCCGAACCCCCTCCAGTATTAAGTTGCAAAGCAACAGACAATTGCATTAAGTATGGTGCGTAATGTAATCAACAACTACATCCTTAGACATAGCATCAATGTTTTATCCCTAGTGGCAACAGCACATCCACAACCTTAGAACTTTCTCTCACTGTCCCAGATTCAATGGAGGCATGAACCCACTATCGAGCATAAATACTCCCTCTTAGAGTTAAGAGTAAAAACTTGGCAGAGCCTCTACTAGTAACGGAGAGCATGCAAGATCATAAACAACACATGAACAATAGATTGATAATCACCATAATCATAGTACTCTCTATCCATCGGATCCCGACAAACACAACATATAGTATTACAGATAGATGATCTTGATCATGTTAGGCAGCTCACAAGATCCAACAATGAAGCACAACAAGGAGAAGACGACCATCTAGCTACTGTTATGGACCCATGGTCCAGGGTGAACTACTCACTCATCACTCCGGAGGCGACCATGGCGGTGTAGAGTCCTCCCGGAGATGAATCCCCTCCCAGGGTGCCGGAGGCGATCTCCGAATCCCCGAGATGGGACGGCGGCGGCGCTCTGTAAGGTTTTCCGTATCGTGGCCTCGGCAGGGGGTTTCGCGACGGAAGCTTTAAGTAGGCGGAGGGTCAACGCGGGGGCCACACGAGGGGCCCAGAGGCTAGGTCGGCGCGGCCAAGGCCCGGGCCGCGCCGCCCCCCCTCTCCCCCTCGTGGCCCCACTTCGTTATCTCTTCGGTCTTCTGGAAGCTTCGTGCAAAAATAGGACCCTGGCGAAAGTTTCGTCCAATTCCGAGAATATTTCTTTACTAGGATTTCTGAAACAAAAACAGCAGAAAACAGCAACTGGCTCTTCGGCATCTTGTTAATAGGTTAGTTCCAGAAAATGCATAAATATGACATATAATGTGCATAAAACATGTAGGTATCATCAATAAAGTAGCATGGAACATAAGAAATTATCGATACGTTGGAGACGTATCAATCCCACATCTTGTTGATGGGGGTTTATCAATTCTTCAATACGCCAATGGTACAATTTTATTTATGGAACATGATCTCGATAAAGCTCGAAATTTAAAACTAATATTGGAAGCTTTTGAGCATTTATTGGGACTCAAAATAAACTTCCATAAAAGCAAATTGTTCTGCTTTGGTGAGGCTCAGGACTCAGTCGCCGAATATTCGAAACTATTTGGATGTGGGCAAGGCCAGTTTCCTATCAACTATCTGGGCATCCCGATTCATTATCGGAGATTCACTATGGCTGAGTGGAAACTAGTCGAGGAAAGACTTCAGAAGAGACTTAGTAGTTGGAAAGGTAAAATACTATCCCTTGGAGGAAGACTGGTTCTCATTAATGCAGTACTCACCAACATGGTGTTGTATATGATATCCTTCTTCATCTTGCCAAAAGGTGTGCTACACAAGCTCGACTATTATAGATCGAGATATTTTTGTCAAAGGGATAGTGAAAAAAAGGAATATCGACTGGTCAAGTGGTATGTCGTATGCCGACCTAGAGATATGGGTGGGCTAGGGGTTCATGACCTTGAGGTCAAGAACTCGGCCTTGTTAGGTAAGTGGCTTCATAAGCTTCTAACCGAACATGGCGATGGCAAACCATGGTTAAAAGAAAGTACGTTGGCGAGAAAGCGTTATCCCAGATCCTCCTGAAACCGGGAGACTCGCATTTCTGGGCTGGCCTAATGGCAACAAAGAAATTTTTCTTCAGATATGGTACTTTCAATATCAAGTATGGATCGCAGATGCGGTTTTGGGAGGATACATGGCTAGGGAATATGTCTCTCTCTGAACAATATCCAGCGTTATACAACATTGTTTATCGCAAAAGTGATACCATTGCATAAGTAATGGCAACCTCACCCCCGACAGTGAAGTTTAGACGAGATTTAATCGACCCGAGACTTCTTGCATGGAATGCCTTAATACTACGTTTGGAGTGCATTCAGTTGTCCGAAGGGCAGGATGAATTTCGTTGGAACTTACAATCCAATGGAAAGTTCTGTGTAAGTTCATTGTACAATGCAATTATCCAACCGGAAATACCAGTTGATTAAAACAAGAAGATTTGGAAGATGAAAATACCGCTCAAAATTAAGATTTTTGGCTGATATTTTCGCCTATGAGTAATCCTAACCAAAGCTAATCTTGTGAAACGCAATTGGCATGGGAGTACGCAGTGTTTTTTTTTGTCATCACAACGAGACGATTAAACACTTGCTCTTCCAATGTCGCTTTGCCAGGTCTATATGGTCATGCATCCAAGTAGCTTCTGATCTGTATCCCCTGACTAGTGTGGCAAATATCTTTGCTAATTGGCTTTATGGTATCAATCACAGATTTAGAACGTTTATTAGGATGGGGGCGCTTGCCATTATTTGGTCGCTATGACTGTGTAGAAATGACAAAGTTTTTAATGATAAGAATTATTCTCTCTTGCAGGTTATCTACAGATGTACCGCTACTTTCCGTTCGTGGTGTGCGCTGCAAGAGGTGGAGAATCGCGACCTCTTTGCGGAGGTCTGTACACGGTTGGAGGACACGGCGAGGGATACTTTTTCCCTACATGGGTGGCAGCATAATCTACGGATTGGGCCTCCGTCTTCACCTTAGGCGTCCTACAGTTGCTCATGTTTGATATGTAATTCGCCTTTTTTTTATCACTACCGATTTTGAGACTTTTTGAATGGTTGTATGCATCTTAGCTATGCAAAGATCGGGTGTAATTGCTTTTAAGTAATAAAGCGCACATTATCAAAAAAGGTAAATGGATCTACCACTAGGACAAATAGTAGAGAAGACGATTATCGCTTACCCCTGCCATGTTGGACGATAGAGAGGAGCCGGAGTCGGAGAACAAGGAAATCAGCTTTTGTCTTAGCTGCCCACGGTGACCCGGATCTGCTATCAGACCAAGAAGACGAGCTCCTCCTAAGGACGGCGAGGGTACAGTGTGGCAATGTAGATCTGGGTCGCCTCCACCGCGGCCGGTGTTGGAAGTGGGAAAAGGGGATTTTTAGTGGGGGCTACTGGAGGTGGTAACCGAAAGAGGGAGGTAACCCCCAGCTTTACCGCGCAACGCTATCCAGATTTCGCCTTCTCCCGCCATCTAGCAGCAGAGCTTGCGTGCGCACGGCCTTGTCGATTTTCGTCGCGCCCTGCCCCCCTAGAAAATTGGTCGATTCGGGCGTTCCTCCCCGGCGTGCCCCGGGAGTGCTTTGAGAGCCGGGCTGGCTACAAGGCAGACTCCCTCCATCCATACAAGCTATGTCAAGCTTGGAATTTCTTCTCTTCTGCTCTACCAGCTTCTTGCACCCCACCTGGTCAGATCCACATGATCGATCATCCATGCAGGCCAGTCGTGCGACCGTGCGAGTGATTCATCCCACACTCCGCAAAGCAGTCTTTATCCATTGTGATGTCTGTAAACTCGAATAATTGTCCTACAAGGGTGTCTGTGTTACAATCACACATGATTTGGGGTAAGCATCAACGCCTTTGGTACGTCTCTTTTCTCCGGGAATTACATGGATATGGAGCTAAGTGAGTGTTTGTGCGGTGATATCAGCTTCTCGATAATAGAAAAGAGCATCGATTGAAGTTGGAGCTGCCTCCTCCTCGACGTGTTTGGGGGTCGACTGTTTGGCATAGGCTCACATTGGCTCCATTGTCGTTCGCGGCGAGGGTCTCGGTGGCGGTCGTCTAAGGTGAAGTCGGAATCGCTGGCTCGTGGAGGAGTGACGACGATGACGCTCGATGACATCCTCATCGATGGCTTTTCTTCTCGATGGCGTGTGTGCTCCGTGTGGGTAGCCAGGTTGGCCGGGGTGTCCAGTGTGTGTTGTTGGTTTTTGCCCAATTTTTCCTAAAATTGGCACTTCGGTTTTCGGCCGGTTTCCCGCTAATAAACTGGCCAAACTCTATACTTCTTCTTTATTAATGAAAATGGCAAGTCTTTTGCCTCGTTTCAAAAAAAAAAAATAGAAAAGAGCATCGACGAAGTGATCAGATGTGCACTGACCGCTAGCTAAGCAAAAAGAAAAAGATTTCGCAAAGTTTTTCCTACACTCTGAAAGTGTAAAGAAAATGATGCCCAAAAAAGGTGCTCATGTCATCATGTGTATGTCTCCTACAGAGCTTCCATTGTGATAAAAGATGAAATTGCGTTGTCAGTTTGTCACAGCAAAAGAGGGACAGCGACGCTGTTTGTGTTGCACTATGTTGCCCAAGGTTATCATGCAGGGTTTCAACGGAAAATACAGTGTGACGCCCTACTAGGATCTACCTCGAAAGAAACAGCACCAGCAAGCAAAAGAAAACTAGGCAGACTTCATGAAAGTGCACTCTGGAACGACAAAAGTTTTACTATAAGAGAACAATCAGGGCGAGTTGACTAGTGTATTTATACCATATTCGACCTAAAATTTCCACGCCAGAAACCTACCTGCATTATAGGAGGCGCCCATACTTGGTCGGCTCAAAGTTGACCCGAAGCATCATGTCCAACCAGTAGATGATGATGGAGCAATCGAACTAAAACAGCTCTCATCAAACACTCAACATAGCGTGACTTCACCAGCCTTTTCTAGAAAGAGTCCCGTTCATTTATCATAACTGGAAACTGAGCTTCCACTGGCTGCTCCGCTCATTTTTTCAGATGATCCCCTTTTGGTTTTTCCGTTATGAGGTGCGTGCGTTGGATAGAGCGTGAGCAACCGATTCGCAGACCTTTCCCCCTTCGTCTTCAGAATTCAGTTCGTCAACTTGGAATAGTCCAAAGCGTTGCAAGTTGGAGCATATCTGCAGATAAAATTAGACGTGGGAATTCTAGAACTACAGAATGATTGAACTGGCGCGTACACCGCAAAGCCGATTCGACCTCTACATCAGCACTAATTAATACTACTCGTCAATATCGCTCTACTCGTATCCTTCTCTACACATATCCAGTGCGACTGCGACAGCGACGATCGGAAAGGCGCCGACCTCCTGCTTTGATTTCTTTACGTAAACCCTAGCAAAAGAATTGGTCGTTCGTTCAGGCCATCGCGGTTGCGAAAAAACAAGTAGCGCTTCCAGGGGGATGCCCACACTGCCAGTGAACTGAAACCTAACTGCTCTGCAACAAGTCTGCGTGATTTAGACTACCCAGACGTCGCTGGCAAGTAGTTATAAAATGGTGGTGGGATGATGCTGGACGACGTGTGAGGGCAGTCGGCGGCAGTGGCTTTGCGGCTGGCCGGTGCCGTGCGCCTCCTCACCATGCACTCACTCGCGAAACAGCTTCGGTTTTGCGTAGCTAGTTGCATCGCAGACTTTTTGTTGGCTCGTGATCGTCCCCGGAAATATCCGCCGTCTCGCGGGTCACGGGGCCGTTCTTGCCCTAGGACGGCCGCGGATGGATGGATGGATGCGGCAACTCGCACGCGCTGCCTCTGATATGGTAGTGGCGGTTGTTGCCGGTGCACGCATACGCGAGCTGGCCGGTGCTGCGCTAGTCCCTGAAGAAATTCCCCGTCAGCAAGCCAAGGTGCTGCGCGCGTACATATGGCTAGACAGGCCATGCCGGCTGCCTGCTCCCTGCTGGCCTAGAATTATGAGGGCCAATTATCATGTTTACTCTTCAATCTAGTAGCTCCGAAGCACGTCTGTTCAGCGAAACCTTGCCATGCTTGGACAAGTATCAGATAAGCCTGGCTGTCAGACGTGTTCCCAAGTCACGAAACCATCCAAGTTGTAGTGCCACAATCAGAGATGGAAACAATCCCACACGATCTGAAATCGTTGTCTGCTCTTCTATAGTTCATGCCTTCTTGGGTCCTTGGGTTAAATTGGGCAGTAGCGCGAATACTTACTACCTTACCGGCGAGCAGAAACAATCAGCGAGGCGCGAGCGACTAGCCGCGCCAACGAAGAGCCGGCGGGTAAAGCAATCCAGAAGCAATTGCGTATCACCGACTGACAGAGACAGTTATACGCATCGTTATCAGAACATGGCCAGAAACAGCAGGGGGGCCGTCCGAGGCCAGGCCACCAACACGGCACGAGCACGAGAGATGTGGCTTTCACCATGTTGCCCCGCACGTGACCGCAACATGCCCATTTTCCCGCTTGAATTTCGGCTGAGCCTGCGTGAGCGTGATGCGACGATCCACCGCGGTCCACAAACGCAGCGCCGCGCCGGCCGTTCCGGAAGCACATGCATGATGCATGCCGTCTCGGCATCGGCACCAAAACTTGCACGTAAACGACCGGACGCCCAGGCGGCGATTCAGGAAGGAAGACGGCGGCGCGGTTCAGCACGGTCGCGGGGCGGCACCGCGAGCTCCGGTGATTCCGGACGGTCTCACCCGCGCGGCCGGCAGCCTGGCCCCGTGCCTGTCGGCTCCGGCCGCTTCCCTCCCACCGATCGACCTCACGCCGATCCAAGACATCCCGTCGTCGACTGATCGACCTCACGCCGATGCCGTGGCCGGCCGCGGAGCACCGCACGTAAAAGTTGTCCGGCGGATCCCGATCGGTCGACATGAACATACGCGTCCGGTGCATCTCCTCACCCATGCTAGCCTCGTCGTGCCGACCAGCGACCATGTCAAGAAAAATCTTAGAATCGACCATTTCTCTCCGGCCACCGTCATCGTGCATGCCGTCCGACGTACCGCAATCCGTTCTGTATCTCTGGCATGCCCTGGTGCCGACTGCCGAGAACCCACCGGCGCTTAAAAGTAAGCCACAAGAGCGTGCGAGATTGTTTAATGAAAAACAGCTCTTCCAGCTCTGGATTAGCCAATTGATTATACGCCTGTTACCAGCTCTCCTTCGCTTGTCCTGAGACGGACGGAGGCATCCCGAAGGCGATGCCCGAAAGTATCTTGACCAGGGAAGTTGTCACTGTACTCTACTGTATGACTTTCTGACGAGAGCCTCTCCCAGTTTCAAGTTCAGCTAGTCGACGATTAAGTTACCGGGAAGCCACGTAAAGCTTGATGGTATCTACTATTGTCTTGTTAAAAAAAATCTACTATTGTCAGAGTGGGTGTAGCGTACGAGTACACCAAAAGAGATCAAGCCAAGTGAAAACATAAGCAGCCATATCTTCCTACGTTACTTGTGCGGTAGTTGATTGAATTATGGCGATTCTTTTGTCGGCCGGGCATTGATCTTTGATCCTAGCAGATCTTATCCTACGCCTGCCTACAGCGAGCGTGGGGAAGTTGATCGCATCAACAACTAAACCTGCAACGCAAATAAAAGATAAAGGTCAAGATCAGGAGCGAATGAATGACTAGCATCTCTTAGGTGGTCTACCCATTTTGAATATGCAAATGTGTCTATTTGGGTTAACCCGCAGATATACCAAAGGCACGTGTCCTCACCTGGTATGTTTGGGGCGAGGTATTTGATTTGCTCCGCGCTACGGCGCTAGACACATTTTGGCCTCAATGTTTTTCTTTCAAAATTCACCTAATTTGTATATATATGAATGTGGCGCGATGACGTAATGGGCATTGTAAGGTGCCTCCATGGAATGAGCTGGCGACCGGGGATGAAGAGGCGGTAATGCGCTCACGAACGAGTTCGAGCTGGTCGAAGAGGCACCTACAACACCAACCTCCTTGATCATGAGCACGGCCTAGGTGACAACTTGTGAAGAGAACGGACCCAGTAGGGATCAAGTCTTTGTGCTTTTTAGTGCTAGTCCCTGGATCGACTCGCTAGCACTCACGGTTTAAGATGTAATATCAAAAAATAAAGATCATAATCAGTACATCACATGATCTAGAAATAAAATAGTTTGATACAACTTGCATAGCTGAAGGGCTAGCTCAAACACAACTAGAGTACAGCAGCGGAAAAAAAAATATAAGGAGTCCCATTCAGTGCCACAGGCGAAACATGTCGAGTGTAGACTCGCGACCCTAACATCGTACCTCACTCTTCTTCAGATAAATCTGCAACATGTAAAGTTACATCCAAAAACATTTGGTCAATACTTTGAATGTATTGACAAGTTTACGAGAGAGTGGTGAAAGAACTATCAACTACATGCATAGTTGGCAAGGTGGGGTTCAGGCTCAATTTGCAAAAAGCAAGTTTTGTCAAAACTTTTCAAATAAGTTTTTCCAGCATTTAAAAAAAATCTTTCGAACACTTGGATAGACATCCAAAGTGGTCCTAACCCATGTTCAACCAATCAAATTTTAAGTTAAGAAATTCTGATGAGGAGATATTCCAAATAGTTCCAGGTCTAGTGGCTCATAATTGTCCGTAACCAAGAACACGGCTAAATACTTACTTTTTTACACTCTGCAGAGCTGGTACACCTTACCCACGTGACTCAGTCTGTCCCTTCCACCATGAAGCTTATTTTTCTCAAATGGTCAGACTAAGACAAGACCTTTCAGAAGCAATTCCCCAACCACAACAGACGTGCTCCCAATTAAACCATCCTCTGTACGTTGGATTGGGTTCAAACAACATACTTAGTCAGAACATAGCCCATATGACACGTGGTTATACCAGAAGCTACTAAACTAGAAACCTATCCAACCTCCATAGTTCCTGGGTGCTTTCCGCGGATGTGCATAAGACACGAGCATGCTCCTAGAAACGGCCCCATAGAAATGGCCTCCGTAGAAATGGCGGTGCGAGACATAGAAATGACCATATAGAAATGGTCTTGGTTGCCGCTCAACCGAAAACATATCAATGCCATTCACCCAAGTGGTTCATTAATTAAGTTGTTTTGCCACATCCAAAACATAATTTTCTCTATCACATAACCTTGACATGAATTCCCTCCCACCTCACTATTCATCATACCTAAGCAAATCTACCTACGTTGGCGACAACAGAACCAAATCATGGAAGTTGATATGGCTAGTCTACCTGGGTTTCATAGCAAAGCAATACTATATTAAAACACCTACACATGCATTCTAAGATAACATCTATGTGCAAGAAAACATTAGGTATTCGTGAATAAAGTGAACTTTCCTTGGTCACAGCAACAAGCACACTCACAACAATCACAAGGGTAGCACTGGTCCTCTTCACAATCTAACAAGAATAAAGACACCAAATAAACACACCATTCAAGATGAAGCAATCATAAACATGTATGCATGTACGAAATGCACCATTTAATTTCAAACAAGGTAATTATATGAAAATGTTGCATTTGGTATTCTCTAATGTTTATAATGTTGGTGAAGGGTTCTGAATATTTTTGTTGTATTAAAATTTCAATTATAGCAATTCTAGTGATTCAAATAATACATAAACTCTAATTAAATTGCTACTGTAAAGTTTTATATTATGTAAAAAATTATGTTTTGACATCTCTGGATAGAGTACAGAAATACAAAGCTAATGCAATTGGAATCATTCCAAAATCATTTGTAGATTTTAAATCATAGCTAGAATACTGAATTGAACATAATTTGACCTAGCAAGTGTGTGCACGTATCAAATTTGAAAATCTTAGGTTCCATAGTATTCTACATGTTCTAAGGATTCCAGAGACTACCAATTTACAATTTTTGGATCATTAGATCAGAAGTTATAAATTTTATGGTGGGAAAAGGCCATTTAAACCATTTAATTTATAGTTCGAAATGTATAGTTTACATATGAAATATTTTTACATATTTGGATTCTTCATGTTCTTAGCTTTCCAGGGATACCAAATACATAAATTTTGGATGTCTAGATCTTTTTCTATGCATTTTCTAAATTTACATGTTTCTCTACAATTTTTTAAATAAACAGAAAACGAAATACTGCGTGGCTGCCACTTGTCTGGCTCTAATTGGCTACAGCGGATGACTGGGTTGCTGACTGGGATTACCATGTGGGCGTACCGATTCGGTGAAAGAGATTTAAATCGCGGCCACTGGATCTGGATCTAACGGCTGGGACCAAAAGCATCCGAGGCTCACCGGAGATGGACTTCGGCGAGGACGTTGGAGTCGACTGCGGTGATGCTCAACTGCGGCGCTCCGGTGGTCCGTTGGCTCGGGGAAGGCGCGGACAATGTGCAGTGCGTCGCGGCAAAGTTAGGGGCGTCGACGTCGTCACCCCAGGGTCTCTCTGTCGGCGGCGAGGCGCGGACGGAGCGGTGGCGGCGGCCGAGAGCTCGGGCATTTCTCGTCGGTGGAGCTGCGCTACGAGGCGAGGAAGGACAAGAGTGTGAGGGGGTGCGGAAGTGTTGGAGATATGTCCAGGAGGCAATAATAAAGTGGTTATTATTATATCTTTGTGTTTATGATAATAGTTTGCATCTCATGCTATAATTGTATTAACCGGAAACATTAATACATGTGTGTTATGTAAACATAAAAGAGTCCCTAGTAAGCCTCTTGTTAAACTAGCTTGTTGATTAATAGATGATCATAATTTCATGATCATGAACATTTGATGTTATTAATAACAAGGTCATATCATTAGGTGAATGATGTGATGGACATACACCCATAGTAAGCGTAGCATATGATCAAGTCATTTAGTTCTTTGTGCTTCAAGCTTTAAAATGCATAGTAACTTAATCCTTCGATCATGAGAACTTGTTAAATCACCTACACCGGATGGATGCTTTGATGACACCAAACACTACTGCGTAAATGGGTTGTTATAAAGGTGGCATTAAGTGTTTGGAAAGTATAGGGTTGATACGTCTCCAACGTATCTATAATTGCATATGTTCCATGCTAGTTTTATGAAAATACCAACATGTTTTAGTCATACTTTATGATGTTTTGATGCATTTTCCGGCACTAACCTATTAACAAGATGCGAAGCGCCGTTCCTTTGCTGTTTTTGGTTTCAGAAATCCTACACAGGAAATATTCTCGGAATTGGACGAAACAAAAGCCCACGGTCTTATTTTGCACGGAGCCTTCCAGAAGTCCGAAGAGGAAACGAAGAGGGGCGACGAGGCGGCCACCCCATAGGGCGGCGCGGCCTGATACGTCTCAAACGTATCCATAATTTCTTATGTTCCATGCTACTTTTATGACAATACTTGAATGTTTTATACATAATTTACATCATTATTATACATTTTTCCGGCACTAACCTATTAACAAGATGCGAAGCGCCGCTGTTTTCCATTGTTTTTGTTTCAGAAATCCTAGTAAGGAAATATTCTCGGAATTGGACGAAATCAACGCTCAGGGTCCTATTTTTCCATGAAGCTTCCGGAAAACCGGGGATAACGAAGTGGGCGACGAGGCGCCCACACCACAGGCCGCGCCAGGGTGTGGCCCGCGCGCCTATGGTGTGGGGCCCCTGTGGCGCCCCTGACCTACCCTTCCGCCTATTTAAAGCCTTCGTCGCGAATACCCCTGCATCGAGAGCCACGATACGGAAAACCTTCCAGACGCCGCCGCCGCCAATCCCATCTCGGGATTCAGGAGATCGCCTCCGGCACCCTGCGAGAGGGGAATCATCACCGGAGGGGCTCTACATCATCATGCCCGCCTCCGGATTGATGCATGAGTAGTTCATCCTTGGACTATGGGTCCATAGCAGTAGCTAGATGGTTGTCTTCTCCGCTTGTGCTATCATTGTTTAGATCTTGTCAGCTGCCTAACATGATCAAGATCATCTATTTGTAATGCTACATGTTGTGTTTGGTGGGAACCGATGAATCTAGAATACTATGTCAAGTTGATTATCAATCTATCATATATGTGTTGTTTATGTTCTTGCATGCTCTCCGTTGCTAGTAGAGGCTCTGGCCAAGTTGATACTTGTACTCCAAGAGGGAGTATTTATGCTCGATAGTGGGTTCATGCCTCCATTGAACCGGGACAGTGACAGAAAGTTCTAAGGTTGTGGATGTGCTGTTGCTACTAGGGATAAAACATCGATGCTTTGTCTAAGGATATTTGTGTTGATTACATTACGCACCATACTTAATGCAATTATCTGTTGTTTACAACTTAATACTGGAGAGGGTGCGGATGCTAACCCGAAGGTGGATTATTTAGGCATAGATGCATGCTGGATAGCGGTCTATGTACTTTGTCGTAATGCCCTGATTAAATCTCATAGTAATCATCGTTGATATGTATTGAATCTTGATTTGTCAATTGCCCATCTGTAATTTGTTCACCCAACATGTTAGTTATCTTATTGGAGAGACACCACTAGTGAACTGTGGACCCCGGTCCATTCTTTTACATCTGAATACATTCTCTACTGCAATTATTGTTTTTTACTGTTCTTTGCAAACAAACACCATCTTCCACTCGATACGTTTAATCCTTTGTTTTCAGCAAGCGGTGAGATTGACAACCTCACTGTTACGTTGGGGCAAAGTATCTTGATTGTGTTGTGCAGGTTCCACGTTGGCGCCGGTTTCACTGGTGTTGCGCCGCATGATACGTCCAAAACGTATCTACTTTTCCGAACACTTTTGCTATTGTTTTGCCTCTAATTTGTGTATTTTGGATACAACTAACACGGACTAACGCTGTTTTCAGCAGAACTGCTCTGGTGTCTCGTTGTGCAGAAATCCAACTTTCAAAACCTCGGAATTTATACGAAGGCCCTATTTTGGAATATTGGCGGAGCCGAAGGGCAAGCGGTGGGGGCACGAGGGCCCCACACACTAGGCCGGCGCGGCCCAGAGGGGCCCGCGCGGCCCTAGTGTGTGGTCCCCTCGGCTGGCCCCCGACGCCCTCCTTCGGACTACTCGATCGCCCTCGACCTAAAAACGCACGAAGAGTCGAAGTCGCGAGAAACCCTCAGAGCCGCCACATCGCGAAACTCCATCTCGGGAGCCAGAAGTCTCCGTTCTGGCACTCCGCTGGGACGGGGAATTGGAGGAGATCTTCACCGCCATCACCACCAACGCTTCTCCATCGACCAGCCATGTTTCCCCCATCCATGTGTGAGTAATTCCCCCGCTGTAGGCTGAAGGGGATGGTAGGGATTGGATGAGATTGGTCATGTAATAGTCATAAGATTGTTAGGGCATAGTGCCTAGTATCCGTAGATGTCACTTTTATGATATTGTTGCAACTTGTTATGCTTAATGCTTGTCACTAGGGCCCGAGTGCCATGATCTCAGATCTGAACATGTTATTGATTCATGAAGATATTCGTTGTTTATGATCTTACCCGCAAGTTGTATACACATGTCGCTGTCCGGAACCAATGGCCCCGAAGTGACAGAAATCGGGACAACCGGAGGGAATGGTAGTGATGTGAGGATCACATGTGTTCACGGAGTGTTAATGCTTTGCTCCGGTACTCTATTAAAAGGAGTACCCTAATTTCCAGTAGTTTCCCTAGAGGCCCGGCTGCCACCGGCTGGTAGGACAAAAGATGTTGTGCAAGTTTCTCATTGCGAGCACGTACGACTAAATATGGAACACATGCCTATTGATTGATTAGTACTTGGATACCGTTTTATTATTATCTGCAAATGCCCCTGCTTTGATTGTTATATGAGTTTCTCTCATCCATGCAACGCCCGTTAATCCGTCCCTGTGCCTACAGTATTTTAATCCTGCTGTTTACTATAATCACTACTGCTGTCTTTATTTCACCGCTCACTGTTATTTCACTATTCCTACTGCTATAAACTGTTATTACTGATAAACTCTTGCGAGCAAGTCTGTTTCCAGGTGCAGCTGAATTGACAACTCCGTTGTTAAGGCTTACAAGTATTCTTTGTCTCCCTTGTGTCGAATCAATAAATTGGATAATACTTCCCTCGAAGACTGTTGCGATCCCCTATACTTGTGGGTCATCAAGACTATTTTCTGGCGCCGTTGCCGGGGAGCATAGCTTTATTTGGAAGTTCACTTGGATTGATATTGTTCGCTGCAAAGTCTCCATCATGGGTAAACCTCGCGATACTAAGATCACCATATTACCATCCACTACAAGAAAAGGTACAACTCTTAGTACCTCTGCTGCTCTTGATTCACCATCTGTGATAAGTAAACTTGTTTCACCACCACAAGCTTCAAATGCTGGTACTTCTGCTGAATCTGAAAATCCTCTCATAATTGTGATGATGCTTCTGCTGTGCTTGATAATGATGGTTCGTTAGGATCTTTTCTAGATGCTACAATTGCTAGGTCTAGGCAAATTGAAAATACTGAAACTCCTAATGAAAATGCTGCTACACCTGTTAATTCACCTGAGTCTGTTGAATATTCTAGTGATGATCTTGATGAAGATTATGTGGAACTTGATGATGATTTTATTGAAAAATGCAATGCTACTACTGATGCAAGAAAAATTAAAAAGTTGCTTGCAGAACATGTTGTTAGATATAAACTGTCTCCTGATCCTAAATTTGCCACATCTCCTATAAACATTAAGGATAAAGATTATGATTTTTCTCTTGATCTATCTCATATAGCTATTGTTGAGAAAACACCCTTTTGTGGTACTGAAAAAGAAAGTGCTATTGAACACAT
The DNA here is from genome assembly GCA_030979885.1 of Lolium multiflorum. Lineage (NCBI taxonomy): Eukaryota > Viridiplantae > Streptophyta > Magnoliopsida > Poales > Poaceae > Lolium > Lolium multiflorum. Next base: position 328,210,680 of record CM061750.1, on the reverse strand, counting down.
GATTGAGTTATCTACTCTGAGTAGCTTGTTTTTTCTGATGATGTCAAGATGCGTACTTATTTTGTCGCTAAATTTTTTTCCTTTCTCATTAAAGGATGATGCTAAAACTTGGTATAATAATTTGCCTCCTGGTTCTATTAGAAGTCCAATTGACTTGCGTGATGTTTTCTTTCGAAAATACTTTCCTGCTAGCGCTCAACATATTGCTTTGCAGAGAATTTATAATTTTGACCAGGAAGATGGAGAGAAATTGCCTGAGGCTTGGGCGAGATTTTGCTCTCTTATTAGAGCTCAGCCTGATCATGATTTGGAAAAGCATGATTTACTTGATATATTTTATAGTGGACTAACCATTGAGTCTAGGGCATACCTGGATAGTTGTGCTGGTTGTGTTTTCAGGAAAAGAACTCCAGACGAAGCTGAAGAATTATTGGCTAAAATAGGCCGGAATCATGATGATTGGTCTACACCTGAACCAACCCCGACACCGATATTGAAGAAGAGGGTATGATTAAATTAAATGATGAAGATATGAGGGAAGCTAAGAAGTCTCTTAAAGAGAAGGGTATTAAACCTGAAGATGTGAAGAATTTACCTCCTATAGAAGATTTATGTAAGATAACTCCCCCTTCATCCATGATTGAGGTACACTCTCTTCAACGCTTTACTAGGGAAGATATTCCGTATTCAAAACCTCCTGCTCAATGCTTAGATGAGTTTGATAATTATATTGTTAAGCAAGAAAACTTTAATATGAGAGTAGAGAATCATTTAATGGAAAATTCTCGAGCTATTAGTGAATTGCATGATATTGTGGAGAGAACCTCCAATGATGTTAAGATACTTGTTAAACATTTTCATATGGTTCAAACTCAAATTGATCAACTCACTAAAGTGCAAAATGACTTGTTGGGAAATAATTCTAAAGAAAAACATGCTTATGAAGTAACAACTAGAGGTGGTGTTTCTACCCAGGATCCTCTATATCCTGAAGGGCATCCCAAAAGAGTTGAACAAGATTCTCAACTAACTAAAACTAGTGCTCCATCTAAGAAAAAGAAAAAGAAACATAAGAATGTTGTAGAATCCTCTGAACCTGTTAATGATCCTAATAGTATTTCTATTTCTGATGCTGAAACTGAAAGTGGTAATGAACATGATAAAGATAATGATAAGGATGATACTCCTGATAAAGAAGAGGTTGAAGAAGAACCTGAAAAGCATGCTAAAAATAAAAAGTATAATAAAGAAGATTTTATTGCTGAGAAACATGGTAATGAAAGAGAACCTTGGGTTCAAAAGCAAATGCCTTTTCCTGCTAAGAAACTAAAATCAAAGGAGGAGGAACATTATAATAAATTTTGTGATTGGATGAAACCTTTATTTTTGCAAATCCCTTTGATTGATGCTATTAAATTGCCTCCTTATTCAAAGTATATGAAAGATATTGTCTCTAACAAAAGGAAAATTCCCAATGAGGAGATTTCCACTATGCTCGCTAATTACTCCTTCAGTGGTAAGGTTCCAAAGAAGCTTGGAGACCCAGGTATACCGACTATTCCTTGTTCCATCAAGAATAATTATGTTAGAACTGCTCTATGTGATTTGGGAGCAGGTGTTAGTGTAATGCCTTTTTCTCTTTATAAGAGACTTGATTTAGATAAGTTAATACCAACTGATATATCTTTGCAAATGGCTGATAAATCTACTGCTATTCCTGTTGGTGTATGTGAAAATGTTCCTGTTCAAGTTACTCAACATTGCTTGATATTAACTGATTTTGTTGTGTTAGAAATGCCTGAAGATGATAATATGTCCATTATTCTTGGAAGACCCTTTCTTAATACTGCAGGGGCTGTTATTGATTGCAATAAAGGCAAGGTTACTTTCAATGTTGATGACAAGGAACATACTGTCTATTTTCCCAAGAGGATTGATAAAGTATATGGAGTTAATACAATTTTTAATGTGAAAACTATCAAAGTGGGATCCATTGATTGTCCTATATATGAGCCTAAAGAAGAATATCAAACTCTTGTGATTGGATCCATATCAATTCAATATAAGGTAACATGATTGATTTGAGGTTTATTTCTTCTTATGTCATATAAAATTTATTTGGTAGCAAGACTTGATCAACCTTGTTAACAAGTATATTTTAATGCATAAGAGAGCTAAACAACATTTCTTTCTTTCTCCCTCCATTTGTTTTACTTGCTGTAGCACCTTTTTGTTTTGCAATATGCTTTAGTTGTTAAGATTTTGGAATCATTTTCCTCGCAGTAATAATTAATTTAACACCCAGAAATGTGCATTTTTCGAAGTTCTCAAAAATTTACAAAAATTATACTGGTAGTCTTATTTTTCGAAGAGGCACCTGGGAGCACTGGGGCTGACCAGTGGGGCACCCAGGGTGGCACCCCACAGGCCGGCGGCTAGCAAGGGGGGCGCGCCACCCTGGTGTGTGGGCCCCCCTTTGCCCCACTTCAGCATCTCTTCCTCCCACTCTCTCTCTCTCCCGAAAAACTCGTACTCACTTTCTCTCACGTTTCTGCTCAAGAACTCGCGATTTTTCGATCTCTTTGCTCAGCCCAGATTTCTGTCTAAAATTTGGCACATTTGCTCCTTGGTATGTGACTCCTTTGATTGTCCAATTAGAATTTTGTTTGGTTGAGTATATCTTGAATATTTTGCTGCTGTAGATAACATGTTTAGTGAGCTTGCATGCTTGTTCTAAGTGGTAGAAACTAGTTTTGATGCATGTTTAGTACTCTAGCAAGTTCCTATAGTAGTTCCCCTCAATTATATACCTTGAAATCAAATTTTATAATGATTGTTGAAAAATTTCAGAAAATGGAAGGGAGTAGGCACCAACTAAATCAACAAGAATTGGAGGTACAACAAGTCATGAGAGTTCATCGCGAACAGGGATGCGCGTAAATGTACACGTCCGTTGGGAACCCCAAGAGGAAGGTATGATGCGCACAGTGGCAAGTTTTCCCTCAGAAAGAAACCAAGGTTTAATCGAACCAGGAGGAGCCAAGAAGCACGTTGAAGGTTGATGGTGGCGAAATGTGATGTGGCGCAACAACAGGGATTCCGGCGCCAACGTGGAACCTGCACAACACAACCAAAGTACTTTGCCCCAACGAAACAGTGAGGTTGTCAATCTCACCGGCTTGCTGTAACAAAGGATTAACCGTATTGTGTGGAAGATGATTGTTTGCAAGAAAACAGTAAAACAAGTATTGCAGTAGATTGTATGCGATGTAAAGAATAGGACCAGGGTCCATAGTTCACTAGAGGTGTCTCTCCCATAAGATAAAAGCATGTTGGGTGAACAAATTACAGTCGGGCAATTGACAAAATAGAGAAGGGCATAACAATGCATATACATGATATGATAAATATAGTGAGATTTAATTGGGCATTACGACAAAGTACATAGACCGCCATCCAACTGCATCTATGCCTAAAAAGTCCACCTTCAGGTTATCATCCGAACCCTTTCGTATTAAGTTGCAAAGCAACAGACAATTGCATTCAGTATGGTGCGTAATGTAATCGACAACTAGATCCTTAGACATAGAATCAATGTTTTATCCCTAGTGGCAACAGCACATCACAACCTTAGAACTTTCTGTCACTGTCCCAGGTGTCAATGAAGGCATGAACCCACTATCGAGCATAAATACTCCCTCTTGGAGTTAAGAGCAAAAACTTGGCCAGAGCCTCTACTAATAACGGAGAGCATGCAAGATCATAAACAACACATAAGTAATAGATTGATAATCACCATAACATAGTATTCTCTATCCATCGGATCCCGACAAACACAACATATAGAATTACAGATAGATGATCTTGATCATGTTAGGCAGCTCACAAGATCCAACAATGAAGCACAATTAGGAGAAGACGACCATCTAGCTACTGCTATGGACCCATAGTCCAGGGTGAACTACTCACTCATCACTCCGGAGGCGACCATGGTGGTGTAGAGTCCTCCAGGAGATGAATCCCCTCTCCGGCAGGGTGCCGGAGGCGATCTCCTGAATCCCCGAGATGGGATTCGCGGCGGCGGCGTCTCCGGAAGGTTTTCCGTATCGTGGCTCTCGATGCGGGGGTTTGCGACGGAGGCTTAAGTAGGCGAAAGGGTAGGTCAAGGGGCGGCACGAGGGGCCGCACGAGGGCCGGCGCGGCCAGGGCCCGGGCCGCGCCGCCTGTTGTCCTGGCCACCTCGTGGCCCCACTTCGACCTCTTCGGTCTTCTGGAAGCTTCGTGCAAAAATAGGACCCTGGGCGTTGATTTCGTCCAATTCCGAGAATATTTCCTTACTAGGATTTCTGAAACCAAAAACAGCAGAAAACAGCAACTGGCTCTTCGGCATCTTGTTAATAGGTTAGTTCCAGAAAATGCGTAAATACGACATATAATGTGCATAAAACATGTAGGTATCATCAATAAAGTAGCATGGAACATAAGAAATTATCGATACGTTGGAGACGTATCAGCATCCCCAAGCTTAGTTCTGCTCGTCCCGAGCAGGTAAAACGATAACAAAGATAATTTCTGAAGTGACATGCCATCATAATCTTGATCATACTATTTGTAAACATATGTAATGAATGCAGCGATCAAAACAATGGTAATGACATGAGTAAACAACTGAATCATAAAGCAAAGACTTTTCATGAATAGTACTTCAAGACAAGCATCAATAAGTCTTGCATAAGAGTTAACTCATAAAGCAATAAATCAAAGTAAAGGTATTGAAGCAACACAAAGGAAGATTAAGTTTCAACGGTTGCTTTCAACTTATAACATGTATATCTCATGGATAGTGTCAATGTAAAGTAATATAACAAGTGCAATATGCAAATATGTAGGAATCAATGCACAGTTCACACAAGTGTTTGCTTCTTAAGGTGGAGAGAGATAGGTAAACTGACTCAACAATAAAAGTAAAAGAAAGGTCCTTCAAAGAGGAAAGCATCGATTGCTGTATTTATGCTAGAGCTTTTATTTTGAAAACATGAAACAATTTTGTCAACGGTAGTAATAAAGCATATGAGTTATGTAAATTATATCTTACAAGTTGCAAGCCTCATGCATAGTATACTAATAGTGCCCGCACCTTGTCCTACTTAGCTTGGACTACCTGACATAGGCATCCCAAATGCTGCCGAAGATAGTACCCGGGGTTTACTGAAGGCCCACTACCCGAAGAATAAGAAGATTCGGGAGCCCAAGATATATTAAGGAAAGTTAGAGTTGTAATAGGAAGTGTTATTTGTAATCTGGCGGGATGAGTTAGAAACCGTCCCGGACTCTGTAACTTGTACAAAACGAAACCCTCGGCTCCACCTCTTATATAAGGGGGAGTCGAGGGACAAAGAAAGGATCGAATCTACTGTCAACATAACCCTTGTTTTCATAATCGTCGAGTACTTTTCGCCTGAACCTTCGAGATCTACTTGCCCTCTACTTCTAGCAAAACCCTAGTCTACAATCTGTAGGCATTGAAAAGTTAATCCTTTGTCAATTGGCGCCGACCGTGGGGATTAGAGGTTGCAAGGAGCTGATCTCGATGGCACGTTCAAGATCTTCGACTTCGTCGACAGCAAGCAACGAGATGGATCGAGGTAACAAGGAAAAAACTGATCTATTCAATTTTATTCCTCACCCGCCCTCCCGTATGGATGCATGTGCCTATCTGGAGGAGCCCATCATCATGACGTTCGGAGAATTCCGATTTGGCGTCAACAAGGAAGGATCCTACCGTCTCGAAGTTCCAATCTCGTCGGAATTTTCAGCGGTCGATTCTAACTTTTCGTCGAGTGACGAGGAGTTTTCGTCGCCACGATTCGTCGACAGCAAGGCAAGCGGAAAGCTCGCCAAGATCTTCAGCAACACATCCTTCGAGTCGTCTGCGGACTCCTTTATAAGCAGCGACTCCGAAAGCGTCGACAGCTTCAACTTCATCGACAAATCTGTCGCCATCGGAAAGGTCTTCACCACTCTATATGATGGTGTCACCAACCTTGAGAAAAATCAATACACAAAATACCACCAAATCTGTGCAATAGAAGAAGCAGGTACATCAGAACCACAAACGTCAGAGGCTTTCGACGATTTGGGAAATCCATACGTCGATCCCGCTGATCTCAGGACAGGCCTAGGCACTAAATATGCCGGATCGTCAACTCGCGCAAAAGTCCAACTCCCGCAAGCTGCGTGGGATAGGGCTGCGAGAGCCATGGATGGATCAGAACCAATGAATACTACTGCTACCGTACAAGAGTTACAAGCATATCAATATAGACTTGCTCGGGTAAGCAGAGAGTTGGAAAAACAGACAGCATCCCTGAATAGGAGGAAAGAAGCAGCTTCTGCATCAAGCAGACGCCGAGCAGAGTTAAGTCGCCTTTCAGGAACTTCGGGAGATAGTCACAGAGAAGCTCGGAGGAGAGCAATGTCTCGGCTCCAAAACATACCTGAAGCAGAAAGAGGAAGCATAATCCAAAATCTCGACATGTCCTTTATGTCGATTGATGAAAGAGGAAATATCATCCCAAAAACGCCAGAAGCAGGTTACATGGCAACACAAGCTTACATCCTTGCGTCTAGACCACCTCCTGGGGACCCGAGAGAACCATTGTTCAATATGGCGATGGCTGGCGTAGGAGTAATGGGAACAGCGTTTGCAACAACGCCTCCCGAAGAAAATCCTAGGCGAAATAGTCCACGACCCAACACAGCAGTTCAAGACCCCCCAAGAACAAGTGGAGCAAGAGACACAGCGGTCCAAGTAAGGGTAGACAGAGCGCGACAAGAAAGAAGGGAGCGTCAGCACTCACCAGAGCTTGCCGACGAAGATATGTGTGGGCTCCCGTGTTTCACGAGAAGAGTTCGAAAAACTCGAGTCCCAAAAGGGTTCAAGCTACCCGAAAATTTCAAGAAATTCGACGGCCTGCAAGATCCCGAGGATTGGCTCGTGGATTATCTCGAGATGGTGAAGCTGGTAGGAGGAACCAGAGCAACAGCTATGCAAAGTATCCAAGTTCATTTGAGCGGTGCCGCGAGATCTTGGATAAAGAAACTCCCCCCAAGTTCCATCGACAGCTGGGATAACTTCGAGGACATCTTTGTGAAAAACTTCCGATCCACCTGCAAAAAACCTGCGTCATTGGAAGAGTTTAGAGCGTGTCGACAGAAACACGACGAGTCGATGAGGAAATACATACAGCGGTGGAACATCATAAAGAACTCGGCAGAAGATATATCCGACGAGAGGGCAATAGATGCGTTCGTGGCAGGAATCCGGCGAGGAGATTTCGTCGAGGACTTAGGGAGAACCAACCCTAAGACCATATCAGCACTCATGGAGATAGCCAATAAATGGGCAGATGGTGAAGACGCAATATACAACAAGCGACACAGGTCGCCAGAAGAGGATCGTGGTCGAAATTATCAAAATAGAAGGCGATTTTCTCGCCAGTTCTACAACAACGATGCTCCCGGCCATATATCGGCTGGTTTTCGAGGAAATCCTGGAGGAAATAGTCGAGATGATTATCAAAGGAGTAATGAGCAACAAGGCGACAATAGAGGTGATTTTCGTGGCAACAGGCAAAATAGTGGACCAAGGATTCAAAGACCTTACGTGTCTCCCGAGGAGATGATGAACGGTCCGTGTCAAATGCACTTTTACCTCGACAACAATGGAAAGAGGCAGTCAGGACATCTCCAGAAAGACTGCCGTAATTTTCAGGCAATGTTGCGAGCCGCAGGAATTGCAAATGCCCAAGCAAATAATAGAAACCCTCGGGAGCCAAGGAGCGAGATCCACCTTCCACCTCCTCCCGCAATTACCGACGAAAATCAGCTCAGAATCGCGGCAGCACCACATCCACCCCATATGTAGACCCCAACTCTAACGGTGCGGTCTCGATGATTCAGAAAGCTCGGCCATCAAATAGGGCACAGAAGGTAATCTCGCGACAAGTGTTCATGGCAGAGAAGATGCCTCCACCAACAGTCGAGTACTTAAATTGGTCGGGGCAAGACATCGGCTTCACAATCGCAGACCATCCGCAGCAAGTTCCTCGACCAGGACAATCAGCACTCATCTTACCCGCAGTAATCGCTGGTTTTGACGTGTCGAGAGTCTTCATAGATGGCGGCAGCAGCTTAAACCTCATGTATGCAGATACATTGAGGAAGATGAACATATCCCTAGCAAATCTGAAACCAACTGACACACGTTTCCATGGGATTACACCAGAGAAGCCAAGTTACCCATTGGGCAAAATCAACCTCGACGTTCAGTTTGGAACCCGAGAAAACTACAGGATAGAGAATTTGGAGTTCGAAGTTGTGGATTTCCCGTCGCAATATCACGCTTTGTTGGGACGACCAGCGTATGCTAGGTTCATGGCAGTGCCGCATTATACATATCTGTTGTGGAGGTTGCCCACCCAAGGGACCTATCACAATCAAAGGAAGTTTCGCGTTATCTGATAAATGCGACAAGGATTTTCATCGACTGTCAGAAACTTTCGGGATGCAAGCAGAATATGCGGCGCCAAGGTTCACTGATTATGATGTGCTGCCAGAGGTAGGGAGATCTTCTAAGGAGCCAACTTTCAACACAACCAAGGATTCAAAAGAGGTACAGATCCACCCGACAGATCCAAAGAAAACGACGTCCATTGCCGCAAACATGGATGTCGCATAGGAAAGCGCGCTCGTCGAGTTCCTCCGTGAGCACTGGAAAATCTTCGCATGGTGTCCAGCTGACATGCCAGGAGTACCCAGGGAACTTGCCGAGCACCACCTCAATTTGGATCCTCTCGCAAGACCAGTAAAGCAACCTTTGCGGCGTTTTTCGGAGCCTAGCCGCAAAGCCATGTTATCTGAAATAGATCGACTCAAAGATGCTGGTTTCATCAGGGAAATATCTACCGAAGCCACGTGGGTAGCTAACCCAGTGATGGTGCCGAAAAAACACACAATAGTCCTTCGCATGTGCGTCGACTTCACGTGTCTCAATAAACATTGTCCCAAGGATCACTTTCCCCTCCCAAGGATCGATCAAATCATCGACTCCACGGCAGGATGCGAACGTCTTTCCTTCCTGGACGCATATTCTGGTTATAACCAGATAAGATTAAAAGAAGAAGATGAAGCCAAGACAGCGTTCATCACACCTTATGGCGTGTTTTGCTACAAAACAATGCCCTTTGGTCTGAAAAACGCGGGAGCAACATATCAGCGGATGATGCAGAAGTGCCTAGCAACACAGATCGGAAAAAATGTACAAGTCTACATTGACGATGTCGTAATAACATCAAAGAAAGGGTCGACTCTGATCGAAGACTTGAAGGAAACCTTCGACAACCTCGACAAGTTCTGCCTCAAGCTAAACCCGACAAAGTGCTCTTTTGGAGTTCCTGCAGGAGAACTTCTCGGGTTCTTAGTATCAGCAAGGGGGATTGAAGCTAATCCCGAAAAAATACAGGCCATCGTCACTATGAGAAAGCCAACAAAGCTGAAAGAGATACAACAGTTAACGGGGCGAGTCGCAGCTTTAAGCAGATTCGTCGCCAGGCTAGGAGAAAAGGCGTTGCCGTTCTATGCATTGATCAAACAGGGGAAAAATTTCAATGGAACGAGGAAGCAGATAGAGCCTTCGAGAACCTCAAGCGAGCAATTTCGACACCACCAATATTGGTGGCACCGAAAGAGAAAGAACCTCTCCTCTTGTACATTGCAGCCACACCTCAGGTGGTCAGCACGGCCCTAGTAGTCGAGAGAGAAGAAGAAGGCAAGCTTCATGGAGTTCAGAGGCCAGTATATTTCATCAGCGAAGTACTGTCGCCCTCAAAACAGCGGTACCCGCAATATCAGAAACTGGCATATGGAGTATTCACGACAGCAAGAAAATTGCGACACTATTTTTCGGCGCACCCGATAATAGTGGTCAACGAGGCTCCCTTATCAAATATACTGAACAAGGAAGCTACGGGTCGTGTCTCCCTTTGGGGAATAGAACTTTCCCCTCGGGACATCACGTACGAAAAAAGAAAAGCAATAAAATCGCAGGTTTTACCAGATTTCATTGCAGAATGGATGGAACTACAAAACACGGGGCCTCCAGATTTATCGAGAACTTGGACCATGAACTTCGACGGGTCCAAAAGGTTGGAAGGTGCTGGAGCAGGCGTGATATTGGTATCACCTGAAGGCGATAAGTTGAAATATGTTCTGCGGATGACGTTCCCAAACGCGTCTAACAATGAAGCAGAATATGAAGCTCTCATACACGGGATGAAGATGGCGAAAGCTTGTGGTGCAACCCGACTGAAAATTTTCGGCGACTCACAATTGGTGGCACAACAAGTCATGAACCAATGCGATGCAGTCAACGAAAGTATGATAGCATACAAAGAGGTGTACAATGAGCTGGAGAAGTTATTCGATGGTTGTGAGGTAAACCACATCAGCAGGATGAGCAACGATGAAGCCGACGTTCTCGCAAACATCGGGTCACAGTGTCTCGCGATTCCTCCAGGCGTGTTTTGGGAAGAGATAAGCGAGAGATCAACAAAGCCAGCAAAAACAAAGAAGGAGAAGAAAGCGAAATCCTCGAGTACCACCAACGACACGGTAGAAGAAGAAGAGGAGCAGGAGCTAGTCATGATGGTACAAATTCCATGGATGCAGGCTTACATATCATACATCCTAAGGAAAACGATACCCGACGATCCAGTCGAAGCAAGGCGAATAATCAGGAGATCAAAAGCTTTCACTGTGGTAAAGGGGAGTTGTACAAACGAAGTATTTCGGGCGTGCTACAACGATGTGTTACACCCGAAGAAGGAAGAATCATCCTGAAAGATGTGCACGAAGGAATATGCGGGCACCACGCGAGCAGCCGGGCTATCGCGGCTAAGGTTTTCAGAGCAGGATTCTATTGGTTAACACAATCGAGGACGCAAAGGAAATAGTGAGAACTTGCGACGCGTGCCAAAGATTTGCCGCCAAACCTCACTCTCCTGCAGCAGAACTTATGCCAATCCCATTATCTTGGCCTTTCGCTCAATGGGGTCTCGACATGGTGGGAAAACTACACAAAGCTTCGCCAGGAGGTTATGAGTATATGCTGGTTGCTGTCGACAAATTTACAAAGTGGATAGAAGCAAAGCCGATAAATTCACCGGACGGCGCATCGGCGATTAAGTTCGTAAAAAGCATCGTCTTCAGATTTGGAGTTCCTCATAGCATTGTCACAGACAACGGCAGTAACTTCACGTCCAAGGAGTTCAAAGCATACTGCGCAGAAGTGGGCATCAAATTGAGTTTTGCGTCTGTTGCGCATCCACAGACCAACGGTCAAGTCGAGAAGGCCAATGGCATCATATGCAATGGTATCAAGAAACGCCTACTAGGACCATTGGAGAAAGCTCGGCATACTTGGCCGGAGGAGTTGCCGAGCGTTTTGTGGAGTATTCGAACAACACCAAATACGGCGACACAAGAGACGCCGTTTTTTCTGGTCCATGGCGCCGAAGCAGTCTGCCGATAGAAATAGAGCACGATTCTCCAAGAGTCACAGAATATGATGAAGAAACCTCGAGAGAAGCCTTGGAGGACGATGTCGATGCACTTGACGAAGCTCGAGATGAAGTCTTGTCACGAGTCGCCAAATATCAACAGGACCTGAAGAATTACCACAGTCGACGATTGCGCCCAAGGTCTTTTCAAGTTGGTGACTTAGTTCTGCGACTCAACCAAAAAAGTCACGAAAAACTCGAGTCACCATGGCTTGGACCCTACATCGTCACAGAGGTAATCGAAGGAGGAGCATACAGAATCAAAGACAAGAAGACAGGGATTGCCGAGCCAAATCCTTGGAACGTGGCACAGCTCAGGCGTTTTTACGCTTAGATGCCGAAATATAGTCTACTTTGTAAACATACAATGTACTGAAACGCCCGCGAGTTTTCAGACGCACTCTTTTCCTTTTCGGGGCACCGAGTGGGCCGGAGAAGGTTTTTAATGAGGCGGGCTCGCGGTGCTGCAATATAATAAAAATAGTAAAGATATACTTCTTATTCGTCGACATACTCGGGGGCTCTGCACCCTCAAATATCAAAACAGACAAACTCGATTTATTTCGCCTTGGTACAATAATACCTCGCCAAATATATAAATCGGAAGTTGGTCATAATTAAATATAGTGCACACGTCAAAAAATCTCATCACGTTGGTCCAGAAAACTCGACAAACAAAAATATAGAACTTCGACACCAAGATCCTGCAGTCCATCAAGGTGTTTTATTACAGCACAAGAAGAAATCTTGGGAAGAGAAAAATAGTACAAACTCTAGCCAAAAGGCTCGGGGGCTCCAACAATATAGAGCATTCTGTGATATACAACAAATGTTTTCGACAAAGTTTTACAAATCAATCAGAACCCAAAATAGTATCTATTGACAAGCCTCTGGTTGTTTTATGCTCGGCATAAGATCCTTTGACGAAGAATTCTGAATCCATCCGAAGAAGCTCGTCTATCATCGACTCGGCCACAGGAGTCACCATCTCGTTGATTGCATCTATGTTATTCTTCCGCCGCGTTTTCTTCGCCATGCAATCAACAACAATCGTCGACAGGTCTAATTTTGGATGGCAAATATTTATCATAATCATGGCAAATCTTGCTCCAGCAGTCAGTTGGGCTCGTACGAAATTATGAATACGAGGAGCATCTCTGAAGGTCTCTAGCAATTCAGGAAGAGTCGCAGGAACCTCATTCCGAGGAAACAAAGTCTTGAAAACAAGGGTCAACGTTGTCGTGCAAAAATTTAGAAATTCGCGTACTTGGCAAGCACGATCTTGGAACCTGACAATCTGCTGGGTTCGTTCAGGAGTGGCCCAAAATAAAGAGCCATGGTTCAGAGAAAGGTTGACAAGAAGATTCGTTCTCTCATTTACTCTTAGATCTTCGGCAGCAGCATCAAGAACTGAGCCTATTAGACAACAAGGCAAGAAACTTGGAAGAAGGCACAGCAAAATAAAGAGAAGGCATCAGAAAGTTTGAGATACATACCTAACATATCCGTGCTAGCTTCCAACATCAGCTCGAGCATGCTATTTTCTCGGGCACTAGCTCCTTTTGCTTCCAATATAGCAGCATCCTTAGCAGCCATAGCCTCTTCGGCTTGTCGACGAGCAAGTTGTTCTTGTTCAGATGCTTTCCGAGATTGTTCCATCATTGCCAGAGTTTGTTTCTTCGTGGACTGAAGTTGTTGTCGAAGTTCCTGTAAATCTTCCGACAAAGGTGTGCTTGAAGAACCTTCTAGGAAATTGTCATCGGCTTTTACTTTCTTCGACAAGGAAGACGCGGGAGCAGCATCGGGAGAGCAAGGATTGGTTGAATAATTATCAAATATCAACTGGAAAAGAAAATCCCCAGATCAATGATAGCACCAAGAGGAATTTCATTGCTTCTAGAAAAGTTACATGGTCATTACAAAAGAAGTTCTCCTAAAGGACTAGCTGGAAAGTCGAAAGACTACATGGCGACAATAGCAAAGGAAATAAAGAAAGCAAAAAATTAGACCTCCGGCCTTGACGAGCTAGGAGTCGAAGATGGCTTGATCCCGAGATAGGCCAGGATTTTCTTCGTTAAGCTTTGCCGCCTTGATCAAGGATCGCCACCTTGTTTGCTCTATTTGCTCCGTGTCGCCAACTTTGGCCCAGTCAATAGTCTGTTGACTGTCAGCAACTAAGGCAACGGTGCTTTCAACGGCAACCTTCATGTTCTCATGGCGCATCTTCAGCCCAAGATCTTCGGGAGGATTAAAGCACTTGGCAAGACCAAGGAAAGTCGCGGGCTCCTCTTTCTTCGGGAAGAAGTAGGGGAAAAGCTTCGACAACCCCGCCTTGGCTTCATCCATGCCTTCACGCGCTTCCGTCCCATGAAACTCAAGGAATGAAACGGCGTCAAGAAGAGAATCGTTGTCGGGATTCTCAAGTTCAAATTCTTGAGAGGTCCTATCTGACAAAACAAAAATAGAAAATTTAGTCAACAAACAAGTGCAAAAAAGAAAAATCCAAAGGGTATGAAATGGTGCAAATACTTACTGACAAAGCGACGACTTTGTGTCTTTATGCGTTTGGTGATCGCCGCTTCGCGAGCAGATTGCGCAGTTATGTGATCGCTTAGCGAAGTCTCGGCGTCATGCAGACGTTTCCGAAGATCTTCGACACCAGCAGCATCAGCCTTAGCTTTGTCAGCTTCTTGCCTAGCTTCAACAGCATCCGACTCGGCCTTCTTACGAGCCTCTTCACATTGCTCTAACTTTTGAGCAAGCGTGTCAGCACGTTCGTTGGCTTCTGCCAGTTTCTCTGAAAAAGGAAGACAAGATTAGCTATAAACGTCGACAGTCATGCAGAAAGGAAGCAAAAAGTAGTCCATTACATTCAGTCTTGCTGGCGTAATCACGGTACCCAACGAATTGGGCACCGATGCGAAGAAGCTCTTTGATCATAGGCTGTCAAGGAGAGACAAAGAAAGAAAATGTTGGCATGGGAAAAATGACGACACATAGGAGCAAACAGAGAAAATATAAACAGCGACAAGAGCGTTAACAACTTACATCATCCAGAGAGGGTTAGAAGAGCTACTCGATTGAAGAGTAAGCTCTGGATTTGTTTCAACCCTTGCCCTTTTTGGTGAAGGGACAAGGGGGCTTGACGGAGGAGTAGCAGCGCCGACATTCTGTCGAGGAGGCGACGTTTCTTCCTTCGACTGGCGTCTCCGAGGCGACTAATGTATGTGACGTACTCGTTCAAGCAGCCACATCAGCAGTTGGTATTTCTTCTTCATCATCACTACGAGCAAGTGTCGACAATATAAAAAGCAAGATAGACAAGAATCTTCGAGTACAAATAAACAAGAGAAAGGGTACTTACGAACTGATGAGAGCCTCGAGGTATGGATCATAGCCTGCCTTCTGGTGAGAAGGGACAGCTTCTTCGACCTTGGAGGTGCCGGAATCTTCGGCATCATCTCTTTTCCTTTTGTTCCTTGGAGAAACAGCAGCAGGAGGAGATTGTGCCGACGCAGTAGCTTCAGAGACATCTGATACGTCTCCAACGTATCGATTATTTCTTATGTTCCATGCTACTTTATTGATGATACCTACATGTTTTATGCACACTTTATGTCATATTCGTGCATTTTCTGGAACTAACCTATTAACAAGATGCCGAAGTGCCAGTTCCTGTTTTTTTTGGTTTCAGAAATCCTAGTAACAAAATATTCTCGAATTGGACCGAAATCACCGCCGGTTCCTATTTTTCCTGGAAGCTTCCAGATCACCGAAGAGGGGCCAGAGATGGGCCAGGGGGCCCCACACCACACTTGGGCGGGGGGCACGGCGCGCCACCTGGTGGTGAGGGCACCCCGGTGCCCCTCCGAGGCTCCCCTTTCGCCTATTTAAAGGTCCCTGACCTAAAAACCCTTACGGAGAAAGCCACGGTACGCGAAACCTTCCAGAGCCGTCGCCATCGCGAAGCCAAGATCCGGGGGCAGGAGTCTCTGTTGGCACTGCCGGAGCGGGAAGTGCCCCGGAAGGCTTCCTCCATCGACACCTGCCATCTCCACCGCCATCTTCATCACTGCTCCCATGAGGAGGGAGTAGTTCTCCATCGAGGCTCGGGGCTGTACCGGTAGCTATGTGGTTCATCTCTCCCATGTACCTCAATACAATAATCTCATGAGCTGCTTTACATGATTGAGATTCATATGAGTTTGTATCACAATTTATCTATGTGCTACTCTAGCAATGTTATTAAAGTAGTTTTATTCCTCCGCACGTGTGTAAAGGTGACAGTGTGTGCACCGTGTTAGTACTTGGTTTATGCTATGATCATGATCTCTTGTAGATTGCGAAGTTAACTATTGCTATGATAATATTGATGTGATCTATTCCTCTTACATATGCATGAAGGTGACAGTGTGCATGCTATGTTAGTACTTGGTTTAGTCTTTTGATCTTTCTTACACTAAGGTTACTAAAATATGAACATTAATTGTGGAGCTTGTTAACTCCGGCATTGAGGGTTCGTGTAATCCTACGCAATGTGTTCATCATCCAACAAGAGTGTAGAGTATGCATTTATCTATTCTGTTATGTGATCAATGTTGAGAGTGTCCACTAGTGAAAGTCTATTCCCTAGGCCTTGTTCCTAAATACTGCTATCACTGCTTATTACTGTTTTACTGCGTTACTACTGCTGCGTTACTACTGCATGTTTACTTCCCGCAATATTACTACCATCAACTGCACGCCAGCGAGCTATTTTCTGGCGCCGTACTACTGCTCATATTCATTCATACCACTTGTATTTCACTATCTCTTCGCGAACTAGTGCACCTATTAGGTGTGTTGGGGACACAAGAGACTTCTTGCTTTGTGGTTGGGGTTGCATGAGAGGGATATCTTTGACCTCTTCCTCCCGAGTTCGATAAACCTTGGGTAATCCACTTAAGGGAAACTTGCTGCTGTTCTACAAACCTCTGCTCTTGGAGGCCCAACACTGCCTACAAGAATAGAAGCACCCGTAGACATCAAGCACTTTTCTGGCGCCGTTGCCGGGGAGGAAAGGTAAAAGGCACTCATACTCCGGTTCCAGGTAACAGTACTTTTCTGGCGCCATTGTGTGTGTGCTCGAAGCTATTTCCTTTAGACTCTGCAATTGCGACATTTGGTTTCTTGTTTACACTAGTTAGGCATAATGGACAACAATGAGCTTCTTATTCTATTTCCTGATTTAAGACATGGATGGTTTGATGCGAAAATTAAAAAACCCATGGAACATATTAATATGAATGCTTTGAACACTATTGTTGCTAATGCTATGGAAAATTCTAAGCTTGGGGAAGCTGGCTTTGATGAGCATGATATTTTTAGTCCCCCAAGCATTGAGGAGGAAATTTACTTTGATGATACTTTGCCTCCCATTTATGATGATTATAATGATAGTAGTCTTTTGTTACCACCTGTTATGGAGGATAAATTTGATTATGATTACAATATACCTCCTATATTTGATAGCTACTTTGTTGAATTTGCTCCCACTACAATTAATAAGAATGACTATGCCTATGTTGGGAGTAGTAATTATTTTATGCATGAGACTCATGATAAGAATGCTTTATGTGATAGTTATATTGTTGAGTTTGCTCATGATGCTACTGAAAGTTATTATGAGAGAGGAAAATATGGTTGTAGAAATTTTCATGTTACTAAAACACCTCTCTATGTGCTGATATTTTTGAAGCTACACTTGTTTTATCTTCCTATGCTTGTTACTTTGCTCTTCATGAACTTGTTTATTTACAAGATTCCTATGCATAGGAAGCATGTTAGACTTAAATGTGTTTTGAATTTGCCTCTTGATGCTCTCTTTTGCTTCAAATACTATTTCTTGCGAGTGCATCATTAAAACTGCTGAGCCCATCTTAATGGCTATAAAGAAATAACTTCTTGGGAGATAACCCATGTGTTTTTTTTTACTACAGTACTTTGTTTTATATTTGTGTCTTGGAAGTTGTTTACTACTGTAGCAACCTCTCCTTATCATGTTTTTGTGCCAAGTAAAGTTTCTATGTCAAAGTTGATGTTATATTTGGGATCGCTGCGCAGAAACAGCATTGCTGTCTGTCACGAATCTGGGCACAGGCCTCTGTAGAAAATTCGAAAAAATCTGCCAATTTACGAGCGTGATCCGCAGATATGTACGCAACTTTCATTAGTTTTGAGTTTTTCCATTTGAGCAAGTCTGGTGCCAGCTTTAAATTCGTCTTTACGGACTGTTCTGTTTTTGACAGATTCTGCCTTTTATTTCGCATTGCCTCTTTTGCTATGTTGGATTTATTTCTTTGATCCATTAATGTCCAGTAGCTTTATGCAATGTCCAGAAGTGTAAAGAATGATTGTGTCACCTCTGAACATGTGAATTTTTGATTATGCACTAACTCTCTAATGAGTTTGCTTGAAGTTTGGTGTGAAGGAAGTTTTCAAGGGTCAAGAGAGGAGTATGATATACTATGATCAAGAGGAGTGAAAGCTCTAAGCTTGGGGATGCCCCCGTGGTTCACCCCTGCATATTTTAAGAAGACTCAAGCGTCTAAGCTTGGGGATGCCCAAGGCATCCCCTTCTTCATCGACAAAGTATCAGGTTCCTTCTCTTGAAACTATATTTTTATTCGGTCACATCTTATGTACTTTACTTGGAGCGTCTGTATGTTTTTGTTTTTGTTTTTGTTTGAATAAATGATTGTTTGGGAGAGAGACACGCTCCGCTGGTTCGTATGAACACATGTGTTCTTAGCTCATAATATTCATGGCGAAGTTTCCTCTTCGTTAAATTGTTATATGGTTGGAATTGGAAAATGCTACATGTAGTAATTGGTAAAATGTCTTGGATAATTTGATACTTGGCAATTGTTGTGCTCATGTTTAAGCTCTTGCATCATATACTTTGCACCCATTAATGAAGAAATACATAGAGCATGCTAAAATTTGGTTTGCATAATTGGTCTCTCTAAAGTCTAGATAATTTCTAGTATTGAGTTTGAACAACAAGGAAGACGGTGTAGAGTCTTATAATGTTTACAGTATGCCTTTTATATGTGAGTCTTGCTGCACCATTTTATACTTGAGTTTGTTTCAAATAACCTTGCTAGCCTAAACCTTGTATCGAGAGGGAATACTTCTCATGCATCCAAAATCCTTGAGCCAACCACTATGCCAATTGTGTCCACCATACCTACCTACTACATGGTATTTCTCCGCCATTCCAAAGTAAATTGCTTGAGTGCTACCTTTAAAATTCCATCATTCACCTTTGCAATATATAGCTCATGGGACAAAATAGCCTTAAAAACTATCGTAGTATTGAATATGTACTTATGCACTTTATCTCTTATTAAGTTGCTTGTTGTGCGATAACCATGCTTCTGGGGAACGCCATCAACTATTGTTGAATATCATGTGAGTTGCTATGCATGTCCGTCTTGTCTGAAGGATCTATCACCTTAGTGGTTGGAGCATGCAAATTGTTAGAGAAGAACATTGGGCCGCTAACTAAAGCCATGAATCATGGTTGAAGTTTCAGTTTTGGACATATATCCTCAATCTCATATGAGAATAATAATTGTTGCTACATGCTTATGCATTTAAGAGGAGTCCATTATCTGTTGTCCATGTTGTCCCGGTATGGATGTCTAAGTTGAGAATAATCAAAAGCGAGAAATCCAAAATGCAAGCTTTCTCCTTAGACCTTTGTACAGGCGGCATGGAGGTACCCCTTTGTGACACTTGGTTGAAACATGGCATGCAAAGATCCGGTAGTCCAAGCTAAGTAGGACAAGGTGCGGGCACTATTAGTATACTATGCATGAGGCTTGTAACTTGTAAGGTATAATTTACATAACTCATATGCTTTATTACTACCGTTGACAAAATTGTTTCATGTTTTCAAAATAAAAGCTCTAGCACAAATACAGCAATCGATGCTTTCCTCTTTGAAGGACCTTTCTTTTACTTTTATTGTTGAGTCAGTTTACCTATCTCCCTCCACCTTAAGAAGCAAACACTTGTGTGAACTGTGCATTGATTCCTACATACTTGCATATTGCACTTGTTATATTACTTTACATTGACACTATCCATGAGATATACATGTTATAAGTTGAAAGCAACCGCTGAAACTTAATCTTTCTTTGTGTTGCTTCAATACCTTTACTTTGATTTATTGCTTTATGAGTTAACTCTTATGCAAGACTTATTGATGCTTGTCTTGAAGTACTATTCATGAAAAGTCTTTGCTTTATGATTCATTTGTTTACTCATGTCATTACCATTGTTTTTGATCGCTGCATTCATTACATATGTTTAAAAATAGTATGATCAAGATTATGATGGCATGTCACTTCAGAAATTATCTTTGTTATCGTTTTACCTGCTCGGGACGAGTAGAACTAAGCTTGGGGATGCTGATACGTCTCCGACGTATCGATAATTTCTTATGTTCCATGCTACTTTATTGATGATACCTACATGTTTTATGCACACTTTATGTCATATTCGTGCATTTTCTGGAACTAACCTATTAACAAGATGCCGAAGTGCCAGTTCTCTGTTTTTTTGAAATCCTAGTAACAAAATATTCTCGGAATTGGACGAAATCACCGCCCAGGTTCCTATTTTTCCCGGAAGCTTCCAGATCACCGAAGAGGGGCCAGAGATGGGCAGGGGGGCCCCACACCACACTTGGGCGCGGGCCAGGCCTGGCCGCGCCACCTGGTGGTGAGGGCACCCTGGTGCCCCTCCGAGGCTCCCTTTCGCCTATTTAAAGGTCCCGACCTAAAAACCCTTACGGAGAAAGCCACGTACGCGAAACCTTCCGAGCCGCCGCCATCGCGCCAAGATCGGGGGACAGGAGTCTGTTCGGCACCGGGCAGGGAAGTGCCCCGGAAGGCTCCTCCGACACCGCTGCCATCTCCACCGCCATCTTCATCACCGCTGCTCCCATGAGGAGGGAGTAGTTCTCCATCGAGGCTCGGGGCTGTACGGTAGCTATGTGGTTCATCTCTCCCATGTACCTCAATACAATAATCTCATGAGCTGCTTTACATGATTGAGATTCATATGAGTTTGTATCACAATTTATCTATGTGCTACTCTAGCAATGTTATTAAAGTAGTTTTATTCCTCCTGCACGTGTGTAAAGGTGACAGTGTGTGCACCGTGTTAGTACTTGGTTTATGCTATGATCATGATCTCTTGTAGATTGCGAAGTTAACTATTGCTATGATAATATTGATGTGATCTATTCCTCTTACATATGCATGAAGGTGACAGTGTGCATGCTATGTTAGTACTTGGTTTAGTCTTTTGATCTATCTTACACTATAAGGTTACTAAAATATGAACATTAATTGTGGAGCTTGTTAACTCCGGTATTGAGGGTTCGTGTAATCCTACGCAATGTGTTCATCATCCAACAAGAGTGTAGAGTATGCATTTATCTATTCTGTTATGTGATCAATGTTGAGAGTGTCCACTAGTGAAAGTCTATTCCCTAGGCCTTGTTCCTAAATACTGCTATCACTGCTTGTTACTGTTTTACTGTGTTACTACTGCATGTTTACTTCCCGCAATATTACTACCATCAACTGCACGCCAGCAAGCTATTTTCTGGCGCCGTACTACTGCTCATATTCATTCATACCACTTGTATTTCACTATCTCTTCGCGAACTAGTGCACCTATTAGGTGTGTTGGGGACACAAGAGACTTCTTGCTTTGTGGTTGCGGGTTGCATGAGAGGGATATCTTTGACCTCTTCCTCCCCGAGTTCGATAAACCTTGGGTAATCCACTTAAGGGAAACTTGCTGCTGTTCTACAAACCTCTGCTCTTGGAGGCCCAACACTGTCTACAAGAATAGAAG
The DNA here is from genome assembly GCA_030979885.1 of Lolium multiflorum. Classification (NCBI taxonomy): domain Eukaryota; kingdom Viridiplantae; phylum Streptophyta; class Magnoliopsida; order Poales; family Poaceae; genus Lolium; species Lolium multiflorum. The sequence continues at coordinate 328,189,147 of CM061750.1, read as the reverse complement.
CACCCGTAGACATCAACATCCTCTTTTTCGTCAGATCCCGCAGATTTTCGAGATTCTGCGGGTTCATTTGCAAAAGAGGGGGCATCTAGGTTATCATCGGAGATAACGGCCCTTTCTTCGACATCCCCACCTTCAGGAAGAGGAGGAAGTGAAACAAGATTTGGGTGGTCCTGTATAAAAAGAGGGAAGGATGTCAGAAATGAATAACAACACAAAAAGCAAGGCAATAGACAAATTACGCAACAATGTTTACCTTGGGAAGCGCATGGGCGGCGCTGTATGGTTTTACGCGATAAGTGGAAGGGATGGAGTCTTTCTTCTTGAGAGATGAAATCCTTCGAATAAGTCTATCCAAATCCTTGACTTCCAGATTCGTCGACAGGCGATCTGCGTCTTCATCGCCAGCATAATTCCAGAAAGGGTTTTTGCGAGCCTGAAGAGGCTGCACCCTAGTCCTAAGGAAGTACGCCGTAATTTGGATGCCTGATAATTCTTTTCCACGAGTATTTTGCAACTCATGGATGCGAGTCATCAGGGCCTCTGTCGAAGTTCTTTCTTCCTCGGTAGCTTCTGCGTCCCAAGAACGGCGGCGAAGGATTTTCTCGGCACCGTCAAAAGGAGGAATGTTGTCTTCGGCGCATCCATGGTTTTCTTCACGAATGTACAACCACTTCTTGCGCCACCCTTGAACGGAGTCAGGGAGTTTGACGTCGAAGTAGTTGACAGAAGAGCGAACAGAAATAACAACGCCGCCTATATTATAGGCGACATTGGAGAGCCATTACGGCGACAGAAGAAAATGCGCTTCCATAATGCCCAGTTAGGCTGGACACCAAGGAAGGCTTCGCAGAGGGTGATAAAGATAGAAATGTGAAGGATAGAGTTGGGCGTGAGGTGGTGAAGTTGGAGACCATAAACATAAAGTAACCCCCGAAGAAAAGGGTGAATGGGGGCGGAAAGACCGCGGATGAGATGATCAACAAAACTTACCCGATACCCCATTGGAGGGGTTGGGTAGCTTTCTTCACTGGGGAAGCAAACCGCTTTGGGTTTCTTGGTAATCCCCAGCTTCTTCAAGAGATTGAGGTCCTGGTTCGTGATCTTGGACCTCTCCCACTCCGCGGCTCCTAGATCCGCGGCAGCCATCGATGAATCAGGTGTGCTGTGCCTGGTCAATCGACGCGGTGGCATCAACAATGGCGGAGAGGTGTAGCTACGAAGAGAAGAGCTTTGGGAGATGAGGAGCGCAGGAGGAAATTTTGCAGAGGAAAGCAGGGGAACGGCGCGAGCGGAAGTGTTCGAGGAAGAAGAAGGAGACCTTATATACAGGTGCGGTGAAGCGACGGAACCGTTGGATGAAAAAAGAATGCAGCAGATGATCGCCACGTGGATACAAGGGTACAATGGTATTTTAACATTGACGAGGTTACAGAACGTGTGCCAGAAAAAGGGGAGAACATGTGTCCCCCACTTGCACGACGTGTCCGTCAGATCAGGAATTGGGACCCACAAGGCAGCGAAACAAGCGGTAATGGTCAGTTTCCAAAATAGAAATCGTGGCTATCATCAGCAATGATGTCGTCAAGATAAAAGAAAAATTCGACTATGAGGTTTCAAAAGTTTATCGACAACGCAAGATTATCTCGGGAGCCTTTGATCAAATACAAGTTTTTGCCCAAATGCTCGGGGGCTACTTTGGAAAAATAGAAAATTTCGAGTATGACAAGATAGAAATGGCGAGAGCCTATGACCAAATGCAAACATTTGTTCATAGCCTCGGGGGCTACTCCCATCGGGAGCGCTGGTCGCGCACCCGATAAATATAAAACTGTCGAGAAAGATTATAAATATAGCGGCAACGGATACTAATATGTGGAGCCTACACCCAAGCACAAGTCCTTGGATGTAGCCTCGGGGCTACTCCCATCGGGAACGCTGTTCGCGTGCCCGATGAATTTTATCAAAATAAAGAAACAGAAGTGAGTATATTTCGAGTTACACAGATAACTCTACATATACTCCCATCGGGAAGACAAAATAAGTCATCAAATATGACTCGATAAAATGTGCTATTCCAAAGGCGAAAAGCACTCGACAATATATTCTCAGAACGCCAAAGTTGCGATCAATTTCTGAATGCCGCAAATTTGCGAAGGTAAGACCCCAGATCCGTTCTGCTGGGCGTGGCATCGCCAAAGACTGCGCTCTGCTACTTTTATCCGTATCAACAGATACGAAGAAAAATCCTAACGGACGCGTTAGGTACTCGATAAATTTGACTGGGACTCGACAGAATGGTAAGACCTTAAGCGGCACCTGTCGAAGTTTACACCAGTATCCAGAGATCATGTCCAGGGACGTGATCTTGAAGTAGGTTTTTGCGGATTGCCACTAGAGCAGTTAACTAGTACCTGATCCGTCAGATGAACTAGCCCCAACTACCATTATCCCTGTACAATATAGAATTTTATGTGAAGAAGTATAAATAAAAGCTCTCGAATAAAAATAAACAGTCGAGATTTCCCTTGACTCTACGATTCAAGCAAAATCTCGGGGGCTACTGACATAGGCATCCCAAATGGGCCTGCCGAAGATAGTACCCGGGGTTTATTGAAGGCCCACTACCCGAAGAATAATAAGATTCGGGAGCCCAAGATATATTAAGGAAAGTTAGAGTTGTAATAGGAAGTGTTATTTGTAATCTGGCGGGATGAGTTAGAAACCGTCCCGGACTCTGTAACTTGTACAAAACGAAACCCTCGGCTCCACCTCTTATATAAGGGGAGTCGAGGGACAAAGAAAGGATCGAATCTACTGTCAACATAACCCTAGTTTTCATAATCGTCGAGTACTTTTCGCCTAACCTTCGAGATCTACTTGCCCTCTACTTCTAGCAAAACCCTAGTCTACAATCTGTAGGCATTGACAAGTTAATCCTTTGTCAACCGGATCTTCACAATGCACATGTTTCAACCAAGTGTCACAAAGGGGTACCTCCATGCCGCTTGTACAAAGGTCTAAGGAGAATGCTCGCATTTTGGATTTCTCGCTTTTGATTATTCTCAACTTAGACATCCATACCGGGACAACATGGACAACAGATAATGGACTCCTCTTTAATGCATAAGCATGTAGAAACAATTATTATTCTCATATGAGATTGAGGATATATGTCCAAACTGAAACTTCCACCATGATTCATGGCTTTAGTTAGCGGCCCAATGTTCTTCTCTAACAATATGCATGCTCCAACCATTAAGGTGGTAGATCCCTCTTACTTCAGACAAGACGGACATGCATAGCAACTCACGTGATATTCAACAAAGAGTAGTTGATGGCATCCCCAGAAGCATGGTTATCGCACAACAATTAATAAAAGATAAAGTGCATAAGTACATATTCAATACTACAATAGTTTTTAAGGCTATTTTGTCCCATGAGCTATATATTGCAAAGGTGAATGATGGAGTTTTAAAGGTAGCACTCAAGCAATTTACTTTGGAATGGCGGAGAAATACCATGTAGTAGGTAGGTATGGTGGACACAAATGGCATAGTGGTTGGCTCAAGGATTTTGGATGCATGAGAAGTATTCCCTCTCGATACAAGGTTTAGGCTAGCAAGGTTATTTGAAGCAAACTCAAGGATGAACCGGTGCAGCAAAACTCACATAAAAGACATATTGTAAACATTATAAGACTCTACACCATCTTCCTTGTTGTTCAAAACTCAATACTAGATATTATCTAGACCTTAGAGAGACCAAATATGCAAACCAAATTTTAGCAAGCTCTATGTCTTTCTTCATTAATGGGTGCAAAGTATATGATGCAAGAGCTTAAACATGAGCACAACAATTGCCAAGTATCACATTATCCAAGATATTTTAGAATTACTACATGTAGCATTTTCCAATTCCAACCATATAACAATTTAACGAAGAAGAAACTTCGCCATGAACATTATGAGTAAAGCCTAAGGACATATTTGTCCATATGCAACAGCGGAGCGTGTCTCTCTCCCACAAAGTGAATGCTAGGATCCATTTTATTCAAACAAAAACAAAAACAAAAACAAATCGACGCTCCAAGTAAAGAACACAAGATGTGACTGAATAAAAATATAGTTTCAGGGGAGGAACCTGATGATGTTGTCGATGAAGAAGGGGATGCCTTGGGCATCCCCAAGATTAGACGCTTGAGTCTTCTTAAAATATGCAGGGGTGAACCACGGGGGCATCCCCAAGCTTAGAACTTTCACTCCTCTTGATCATAGTATATCATACTCCTCTCTTGACCCTTGAAAACTTCTTTCACACCAAACTTCAAGCAAACTCATTAGAGGGTTAGTGCACAATTAATAATTCACATGTTCAGAGGTAACACAATCATTCTTAACACTTCTGGACATTGCACAAAGCTACTGGACATTAATGGATCAAAGAAATTCATCCAACATAGCAAATAGGCAATGCGAAATAAAAGGCAGAATCTGTCAAAACAGAACAGTCCGTAAAGACAATTTTAAAATGGCACCAGACTTGCTCAAATGGAAAAACTCAAAACTAATGAAAGTTGTGTACATATCTGAGGATCACGCTCGTAAATTGGCAGATGTTTTCGAATTTGCTACAGAGACTTGTGCCCAGATTCGTGATAGACAGCAATGCTGTTTCTTGCGATCCCAAATATAACATCAACTTTAACATAGAAACTTTACTTGGCACAAAAACATGATAAGGAGAGGTTGCTACAGTAGTAAACAACTTCCAAGACTCAAATATAAAACAAAGTACTGTAGTAAAAACATGGGTTGTCTCCCATAAGCGCTTTTCTTTAACGCCTTTCAGGGCGCAGAAAGTGCAAATCAAGTAACATCGAGAGTAGAAGCATCAACATCATAACTTGTTCTAATAATAGAATCAAAAGGCAACTTCATTCTCTTTCTAGGGAAGTGTTCCATACCTTTCTTGAGAGGAAATTGATATTTAATATTACCTTCCCTCATATCAATAACAGCACCAACGGTTCGAAGAAAAGGTCTTCCCAACACAATAGGACAAGATGCATTGCATTCGATATCCAAGACAACAAAATCAACGGGGATTATTAACCGTAATGCGCACATTATCAATCCTCCCCAAAGGTTTCTTTTTAACATTATCGGCAAGATTAACATCCAAATAATAATTCTTCAATGGTGGCAAGTCAAGCATATCATAAATCTTTTTAGGCATAAAGAAATACTTGCACCAAGATCACATAAAGCATTACATTCAAAGTCATTGAATTTCATTTTAATGATGGGCTCCCAACCATCTTCTAACTTTCTAGGAATAGAAGTTTCAAGTTTTAGTTTCTCTTCTCTAGCTTTTATGAGAGCATTTGTAATATGTTTTGTAAAGGCTAAATTTATAGCACTAGCATTAGGACTTTTAGCAAGTTTTTGTAAGAACTTTATAACTTCAGAGATGTGGCAATCATCAAAATCTAAATCATTATGAGCTACAGCAATGGGATCATTGTCCCCAAGGTTGGCAAGCAGTTTCAGCAGTTTTAGCAATTTCAGGCAGTTTTGTACGCTTTGCACTAGGAGTAGAAACATTGCCAACACCAATTATTTTACCATTGATAGTAGGAGGTGCAGCAACATGTGAATCATTATCATTACTAATGGTGGTAATAGTCCAAACTTTAGCTACGTTATTCTCTTTAGCTAGTTTTTCATTTTCTTCTCTATCCCACCTAGCACGCAATTCAGCCATTAATCTTATATTCTCATTAATTCTAACTTGGATGGCATTTGCTGTAGTAGTAATCTTATTATCAATATCATCAGGTTTAGCAGCCATTTTATTAATTAAAGAGGATTGTGATGCGGACATGTATGAGATTCGGGTTTCAGCATTTGAAATTTTAGTTTGCAGACCAGAAATCTCCCTATTCAAGTTTTCAAGTTGATTTCCTATATTTTTCAACAAGGTAGATTGTTCATTCATAGTTTTAGTAAACAATTGATTTTGCTCATATTGTGATTGCATAAAGTTTTTAGTGGATCTTTCAATTTCTAGCATCTTTTCCTCATATCTACCATAAGTATTACCATAATCATTACCACTAGCAGGATATGGCCTATAGTTATTACCAGAGTTGTTTCTATAAGCATTGTTGTTGAAATTATTATTTTTAATGAAATTCACATCAACATTTTCTTCTTGAGCAACCAATGAAGCTAAAGGAACATTATTTGGATCAACATTAGATCTACCATTCACAAGCATAGACATAATCACATCAATCTTATCATTCAAGGAAGAGGTTTCTTCAACAGAATTTACCTTCTTACCTTGTGGAGCTCTTTCCGTGTGCCATTCGGAGTAATTTATCATCATATCATCAAGAAGCTTTGTAGCCGCCCCCAAAGTGATGGACATAAAGGTACCTCCAACAGCTGAATCCAATAAATTCCGCGAAGAAAAATTTAGTCCGGCATAGAAGGTTTGGATGATCATCCAAGTAGTCAGTCCATGGGTTGGGCAATTCTTACCAAAGTTTTCATTCTCTCCCATGCTTGAGCAAATATGTTCAGTATCTAATTGCTTAAAATTCATTATGCTACTTGATACGTCTCCAACGTATCGATAATTTCTTATGTTCCATGCTACTTTATTGATGATATCTACATGTTTTATACACATTACATGTCGTATTTGTGCATTTTCTCGAACTAACCTATTAACAAGATGTCATAGTGTTCCTGTTTTTCTGCTGTTTTTGGTTTCGGAAATCCTAGTAAGAAATATTCTCGTAATCGGACGAAATCAACGCCCAGGTTCCTATTTTGCCCGGAAGCATCCATAACACACGAGAACCGCCAGAGAGGGGGCACAAGCCCACCAAACCCCAGGCCGGCGCGGCCAGGGGGCCCGCGCCACCCTATGGTGTGGGCACCCTTCGACCCTCCCGCGCCGCCTCGCCTATTTAAAGCCCCCGCACGAGAACCCTTACAAGGGAAGCCATGACACGAAAAGTTCCAGCCGCCGCCATCGCGAAGCCAAGATCTCGGGGACAGGAGTCTCTGTTCCGACCCACCGGACGGGGAAGTGCCCCCTGAAGGCTTCTCCATCGACACCGCTCGCCATCTCCACCGCCATCTTCATCAACGCCGCTGCTCTCATGAAGAGGGAGTAGTTCTCCATCGAGGCTCCGGGCTGTACCGTAGTTATGTGGTTAATCTCTCCTATGTACTTCTAATACAATGATCTCATGAGCTGCTTTACATGATTGAGATTCATATGAGTTTTGTATCACTACTATCTATGTGCTACTCATGTGAAGTAGTTCTATTCCTCCCGCACGTGTGTAAAGGTGACAATGGTGTGCACCGTGTTAGTACTTGGTTTATGCTATGATCATGATCTCTTGTAGATTGCGAGGTTAACTATTGCTATGATAATATTGATGTGATCTATTCCTCCTACATATGCATGAAGGTGACAGGGTGCATGCTATGCTAGTACCTGGTTTAGTCTTTTGATCTATCTTACACTAAAGGTTACTAAAATATGAGCATTATTGTGGAGCTTGTTAACTCCGCATTGAGGATTCGTGTAATCCTACGCAATGTGTTCATCATCCAACAAAAGTGTAGAGTATGCATTTATCTATTCTGTTATGTGATCAATGTTGAGAGTGTCCACTAGTGAAAGTCTATTCCTAGGCCTTGTTCCTAAATACTGCTATCACTGCTTGTTACTGTTTTACTGCGTTACTACTGCTGCGTTAATACTGCATGTTTACTTCTACAATATTACTACCATCAACCGCACGCCAGCGAGCTATTTTTTCTGGCTCCGTACTACTGCTCATATTCATTCATACCACTTGTATTTCACTATCTCTTCACCGAACTAGTACACCTATTAGGTGTGTTGGGGACACAAGAGACTTCTTGCTTTGTTGCTTTGTGGTTGCATGAGAGGGATATCTTTGACCTCTTCCTCCCTGAGTTCGATAAACCTTGGGTAATCCACTTAAGGGAAACTTGCTGCTGTTCTACAAACCTCTGCTCTTGGAGGCCCAACACTGTCTACAAGAATAGAAGCACCCGCAGACATCAAGCACTTTTCTGGCGCCGTTGCCGGGGAGGGAAGGTAAACGGCACTCACACATTGGCAAGCCCGGCAATTAAGCACTTTTCCTCCCTCATCAACTACGCACCAAGCACTTTTCTGGCGCCGTTGCCGGGGAGGAAAGGTAAAAGGCACTCATACTCCGGTTCCAGGTAAAACAGTACTTTTCTTGCGCCATTGTGTGTGTGCTCGGAGCTATTTCCTTAGACTCTGGAATTGCGACATTTGGTTTCTTACACTAGTTAGGCATAATGGACAACAATGACCTTTTTATTCTATTTCCTGATTTAAGACATGGATGGTTTGATGCGAAATTAAAAAACCCATGGAACATATTAATATGAATGCTTTGAACACTATTGTTGCTAATGCTATGGAAAATTCTAAGCTTGGGGAAGCTGCTTTTGATGAGCATGATATTTTTAGTCCCCCAAGCATTGAGGAGAAAATTTACTTTGATGATACTTTGCCTCCCATTTATGATGATTATAATGATAGTAGTCTTTTGTTACCACCGGTACGGAGGATAAATTTGATTATGATTACAATATACCTCCTATATTTGATAGCTACTTTGTTGAATTTGCTCCCACTACAATTAATAAGAATGACTATGCTTATGTTGGGAGTAGTAATTATTTTATGCATGAGACTTATGATAAGAATGCTTTAAGTGATAGTTATATTGTTGAGTTTGCTCATGATGCTACTGAAAGTTATTATGAGAGAGGAAAATATGGTTATAGAAATTTTCATGTTACTAAAAATGCCTCTCTATGTGCTGAAATTTTTGAAGCTACACTTGTTCTATCTTCCTACGCTTGTTACTTTGCTCTTCATGAACTTGTTTGTGTACAAGATTCCTTTTCACAGGAAGCATGTTAGGCTTAAATGTGTTTTGAATTTGCTTCTTGATGCTCTCTTTTGCTTCAAAATACTATTTCTCGCGAGTGCATCATTAAAACTGCTGAGCCCATCTTAATGGCTATAAAGAACAACTTTTTTGGGAGATAACCCATGTTTATTTTACTACAGTACTTTATTTTATATTTGAGTCTTGGAAGTTGTTTACTACTGTAGCAACCTCCTTATCATGTTTTTGTGCCAAGTAAAGTTTCTATGTCAAAGTTGATATTATATTTGGGATCGCTGCTTAAACAGCATTGCTGCTCTGTCACGAATCTGGCACAGGCCTCCGAGAAAATTCAAAAATCTGCCAATTTACGAGCGTGATCCACTCGTATATGTACGCAACTTTCATTAGTTTTGAGTTTTTCCATTTGAGCAAGTCTGGTGCCACTTTAAATTCGTCTTTACGGGTTTCCGTTTTTGATGATTCTGCCTTTTATTTCGTATTGCTCTTTTGCTATGTTGGATTCTATTTCTTTGATCCATTAATGTCCAGTAGCTTTATGCAATGTCCGTAAGTGTAAAGAATGTTTGTGCCACCTCTGAACATGTGAATTATTAATTGTGCACTAACCTCTAATGAGTTTGCTTGAAGCTTGGTGTGAAGGAAGTTTTCAAGGGTCAAGAGAGGAGTATGATATACTATGATCAAGAGGAGTGAAAGTTCTAAGCTTGGGGATGCCCCCGTGGTTCACCCCTGCATATTTTAAGAAGACTCAAGCGTCTAAGCTTGGGGATGCCCAAGGCATCCCCTTCTTCATCGACAACATCATCAGGTTCCTCCCCTTAAACTATATTTTTATTCAATCACATCTTGTGTTCTTTACTTGGAGCGTCGGTTTGTTTTTGTTTTTGTTTTTGTTTGAATAAAATGGATCCTAGCATTCACTTTGTGGGAGAGAGACACGCTCCGCTGTTGGTTGCATATGGACAAATATGTCCTTAGGCTTTACTTATAATGTTCAAGGCGAAGTTTCTTCTTCGTTAAATTGTTATATGGTTGGAATTGGAAAATGTTACATGTAGTAATTCTAATATGTCTTGGATAATGTGATACTTGGCAATTGTTGTGCTCATGTTTGGCTCTTGCATCATATGCTTTGCACTCCATTAATGAAGAAATACATAGAGCTTGCTAAAAATTGATTTGCATATTTGGTCTCTCTAAGGTCTAGATAATATCTAGTATTGAGTTTTGAACAACAAGCAAGACGGTGTAGAGTCTTATAATGTTTACAATATGTCTTTTATGTGAGTTTTGCTGCACCAATTCATCCTTGTGTTTGTTTCAAATAACCTTGCTAGCCTAAACCCTATCGAGAGGGAATACTTCTCATGCATCCAAAATCCTTGAGCCAACTACTATGCCACTTTTGGGTCCACCATACCTACCTACTACATGGTATTTCTCCGCCATTCCAAAGTAAATTGCTTGAGTGCTACCTTTAAAATTCCATCATTCGCCTTTGCAATATATAGCTCATGGGACAAAATAGCCTTAAAAACTATCGTAGTATTGAATATGTACTTATGCACTTTATCTTTTATTAAGTTGCTTGTTGGGCGATAACCATGCTTCTGGGGAACGCCATCAACTATTGTTGAATATCATGTGAGTTGCTATGCATGTCCGTCTTGACTGAAGGATCTATCATTTTAGTGGTTGGAGCATGCAAAATTGTTAGAGAAGAACATTG